>CM060963.1:139584760-140214760 GCA_030765045.1 Tenodera sinensis
TCCCTTTGTTTTTCAATCAGCTGTTTAACGATAAAGATGTTATCGGCACGGGATCTGCCTCATCTAAATCTATTTTGTTCTTCCGAGATAAGACATTCAGCTATATTCAATCAATCTTCAATCCAAACTGGCCAGTTGCTTTCCTGTTTTTAGTTTTTATGAGTGCTTCTTCTAAATCTTCAATTATAATTAAATCTCCTTCAAATGCCTTCTGTGTTTTCATTATTTATTTCCGCATTTTCATCATACCATAAGACTTTATAATGTTCTAATCATTTATACTCAGCTATTATACTTAAATTTGCTGTGTTTTTCTCATTTTGGTTTAAATGCTTCAACAGTTTATATGCAATAAGCTGTCTTCTTACACAGTCGTGTTCTACATCTCCTATGAATTTATTCGTTTAGCTTCCTCACAAGACTTTTAGATTTATTTCGTTTTGCCTTATACGCTACTTTAGCTTCCTCAGTATTTACTTGTAAGTGCCTGTGGTAAGCTCTCTTTTTTCCCTCAACTGACTATGCAATTTCCTCGTTCCACGTTCTTAGTCTTTCGTCTTATTTTTTCCTTTTTACCTATTGCTTTTTTGACAACCTCCTCTGTACAACCTTTCATATTTCTCCATTCCTCTTCAATGTCATCGCTTCAATAAAATCATTAAAGAATACATTCTCACTTTAATATGAAAAAGTAACAAACGATACAGACACGGCTGGCCAAGCTCATTGAAGCACGCCCGTAGTTCAAACAGCAAGGATCTTTCCCCCTGATTGGAATTTTTCCAGGTTTTCCATTGTCATAAATGTTGAATTCCCAGAAGGTACCTCAAACTTCCGTCCAAAACGTTTCTTTACCAAATTTCCTTTCCTAACTGAACCAGTTCCCCCACTCCGAAATCCCATAAGTCCAGTTTCTTTCTTTCTTTCTTTCTTTTTTTTTTTTTTTTTTTTTTTTTTTCCAAAAAATGATTTTAACAGGTTTCTTGATTGTTCTTAAGTAAGTCTATATAGTGTGTAAATATCCCAGATGTTAACTTTTGCCTAGAGGACAGTACACTATCGAGGACTAATGACACATTATCAGGAAGAAAAGAAAATCCCCACCCTTAAGATGTAAATCAAACCAAAACAATAATATCGAGTATATTAAAAAGCTCCAGCACTACGTGCGTACAGTACCATAGAGTGAGTGTCACATTAACAAATTTCATCGAGACTTTGCTTGCCCAATAACTTGCAGTCCTAATGATGAAATGAAGATGGACAGGTAGGTTTTCTTACTCTCTTTCGCTAAGTTTCTTAATGTTCTCTGTCTCTTTCTCTTTCTCTCTCTCTCTCTCTCTCTCTCTCTCTCTCTCTCTGATTTTGCCGTTGATTAGTGTAAGAGAATGATGACGAGAATATACTTAAATGTGTAACGTTTATGTTAAATTGTGAAATTTGGTCAGAGAATAGTTAATATTGGTATGTATTTACTTATTTAAAACATGAAAATACCAAAGGTATGGGATACACAATGCTTTCGTTATTTGTTTGCTGTCGATACTTCTGTGTCGTTTCTTCATCAAAAATACCATAGGTGGGTCTTTTTTAAAAATAATGCTGTGGCTATACTAACGGCCTATACTAACGATCTTATTTTCCTGGATATTCGAAAGCATTAGTAAGCACCTTATAAGATACTCTCGGAGTCCCGATCCCTCCAGTCCACGGGAAGGGGAGGGGAGCCGGTAGTACGAAACGCCACCGGGAAGTTCAAATATGTATTTATTAGCGGCCCTGTCCTCTGTTGTCGCCTGTCCTCAGTCCGGCCACCCTTGGTATCATCTCACCTCAGCCCTCCCGTACAAAAAGCAAGGAATTTCAAAGTCGTTACATAGCAAGACGCTGTTGAAAATAGTGTACTTATGTTTTCTATGTACCTGTATTCTGTAATGAAAAGTGTAAATGTGAATTTAAAGGTTATATGAAATGCATAAAATTTAAGGTTTTATAAGAATAATTTATCGGAGAGTGATGTTGTTATTGTTAGCTAATGCTGGATTTCTGACAATGAAGTCATTAATCCTCTTGCTCTCCAATATTTTTCACTGATGGAGAGTGATGTTGACCCTAGCATTAGCAAGGGGGGGGGGGGGGGGGGGGGGTTACATTACGCCCACCTTCTAAATTCTGTCCTTTAACTTCTTGTTTAAAGGTGTGCAGTTAATAGTTATTGTCTATAACTGTTTCTACTACTGAATCACGTAACTGTTTAAAAGTTTTCAGTGTTGGGCTTTTTCAGAAACCATGAAACGCCACCAAGGTCGCAATTGTATTTGCGAGTGTGTATACAAATGCCAGTGTTTATCCAAGCCACAGGCTATTTGTGTGTCCGACAGACGATGACATATGGATTAGAGGCTATAAATACACTCAGCTGCATGTTGAAATATCCAATTGTGTAAACCGCACTGCCATACGAAGTGGAACTTAAAAATATTCTGCTCTCCAAATGTGCTCAATAATTTTTTACATGGTTATACAAGTTCTGCAATAGAGATTGGCGTAATGTGGAATGCAATTCATGTAAAAAAGAAATAGTTGGACAGTGTTAAATATTGCCTTTATAAACATAGCAAGATATAATACCGAATTTTAAAAGTATAGTAAACTACTACATCATTTATTTTTCAGTTTTTCTTTTGTGTAAAAATTCACAACACACAGTAGTGTTACCCACCCTTGGAGTTTTGTGGAATTTAAATTTAATTAGTTTGTAAATATGATTATTGTATGTCTTCTTGCATTCTATGTCTTCAGTTTTGCTTGCATCATAGGAACTGTTGACTTTAGTTCCAAAATAGCTTAAGTATTTCCTGATGGTGATCTCATAAGCACTAGCTCTTCTGTGATTTCCTAATTGATAAATCGTGTTTAAGATGATATTCTTGTTCTCCATGGTACATCGTGCAGTAACGCTTAAAGCGTCCAAAGATAATAAACCACAAGCCACATGTTAAGGGATACGTTTTTATGGTGAGTAAACTTTAATATGTCCTGGGGTTAGTACACGTGTCAGAGCCACTTACAGGGACAGGCAGAAGTAGAGGGCCAAACACAAAAACACAAATCTCAACTCCACTGCTTTTAATCCTCAAGGCGAAAGTTTAAAGGCCTAATTGGGCAACAGAAACTGTTACGACACTACACCGAGTTTTTCTTCTTCCGCGTTCGGAATGGCTTCGCATTTTGTTCCACATACAATTTGAATTGCAATGGAACAGGGTCTGTCTATTTTGTTCATAAGTTCGCATTAGAAATTTGCAATATAAATAAACTCATGTCAAACACTAAATATTGCCATCAAATATGAGAACTACATTTCACATTACAGTTGATCACATCACACGTTAATTTGCGGCTAATGAAAAATTTGTGAAACTTATGGAGAAGTTAAAAAATGTTACCTGCTTTGAGTGTGTTAAAATTGAAAGGAATCTTCATTGCAACTCAGATTAAAAGTGATGGAGTGACCAAAACCTCTGCCTTTTTTGGCCAATCAGCAAACTTACCATACAAGCCAGTGATAAACTAGGTAAACAATAGCTGAGGACATTGCCTCTAACACGAACATAATGTTAACAATTGGGTATTGTCACAGGTATAGGATATTAACAATACGATTTGGCTATACAATGATAATAAGGTATTAAGCAAGTTAAATCCAATGATCATTGTCAAGGAGTTAAGAAAGGGTTGGTAATGAATGAAGTTATTCTATGTGATCACTATCTTCGAAGTCAGTGAGCACGAAGTCCTATGGCAGTTTTCTTTTTAGTCTTCTCTTATGTGTATTTCTTAATCTAATGTGATATGTTACAGCGTCTGATACCCTAGTTAATTTGAAGAATGTCCTTGAGAGCAAGGAAGGATTCCTTAATTCCTGATGCAGCTGATCATTTCTTATGTACAATGGAGCCTTTGTAATAGTGCGGAGAAATTTGTTTTGTATAACCTGAAGTCGATGGATATGAGTTTTGGCAACAGCACCGCACACAGGAGCGACGTGGGAGATTAAAAAGGCTCACAAGTGATTTGTAAAGCAGTCCAAGTAGAGATCTCTAATGTAGTAGAGGAAATATAGTTTTATGATTCTAGAACAACAAAATATTTTTTTTTAATTTGGTAGTAGTTAGTGTTGAAATGTAGGATATATGATAACTCCAAGCTAGTTTTGTGTCAAGCATTACTCGTAAATATTTAACCGGTGTTTATGGAGGCAGCCATGTAAGCTGTTTTTCCTGGAGTAGTAGTATGGATTGGTTGCTGTATGATCTTAAGAAGATTATATTAGCTGCAGTCTTATTGGTATTTCGTTCTCCAGGTTGTAAACCATTTAAATAGCAGGTGCAGGACGTCTATAGTATTTTGATTGCAATATTTAAGATAGGGTGTGAATAGAAAATAACTGCCATCTCCATTCATTGCGGTAGATGTAGGATTTGTATCTGGTAGGTCGCACATGAGTAGGTTAATAATATGGTGCTAGAATTGATCCTTGCGGGACTCCTGCTGTTAGTGGTCTAATGGTAGATTTATAACTATTTATTCGCACCAAAAATTGACGCTGTGATATGAAACTTTTAATTATATTGATAAGATAAACTGGAAGTCCGATTGGATGTAATTTAACCAGTAAACCTTCCCGCCATACGGTACCAAAAGCTTGAGCTATATCAAGGGAGACGGCAGTGGTATATTCCTTCTTCACGAAATCGTTTATAATATTTTCACTAATTCTTAGTAAGTGATGAGTTGTTGAATGTTGAGGATCAAAGCCTAATTGAAAGCAAGGTATAACATTATTCCTGTAAACATATGCTGCTAAACGTGCGTAGATTACTTTTTCTAATAACTTTGATAGAGTACGCAGTAAACTGATTGGCCGATAACTCGATGGTATATGTTTAGGCTTTTGTGGTTTATGAAAAATAATTATTTCCGCAAGTTTCCATGATTGAAGGAAATATCCAATTCTTAACGAGGCGTTAAGAAGTTCCGTTAAATAGAGCTTTCTTTGTAAGCTTCTTCAAAGCTTATGTTTGGTGTGAGATTATGTCCAGGGGATTTCTTAATAGGAAGATTCCTGATGAAACCAGATCATTCCTTGGGTAAAATGTGTGATATTATAGTTGGTACTTTCGGCTTATGTGTGTGTTCGTAAAGTTCATGTTCAATGTCAGAGATATTTTATTATTAGTGCTGTTCACTGTACACGTATTTTCGTAATAGGAGGCAAGGACGTTGCATTTAGACTGATAATCTGTAAATATCTTATTAAGTTATTATCAACATGTAGTGAAGGTTGTTGTAGTGTTTAACGCCCGCTTTTACTACTACGGCACCGCAGGCGGTGACACTGATGACACATGGAATGAAGATGGAGCACTGGTGGAATGAGATGGCGGGGGAAGCCGGAGCACCCGGAGAAAACCCGCCCTGACGCCGCTTCGTCCACCACGAAAACAACATGCAGGTCCCTGGGATCGAACCCGGGCCGCCTAGGTGGTAAACATGTAGTGAAGGTACTAATGTTTCTCGTAAAGTCCTTTTGGTTCCATACCAAAGTAAGCTGTCACTAGAAGATAAAGACGATAAGTAAGTTTGATGAGAATTAAAGCGATGTTGTTCTAATTCGTGCCTTACGGTATAAATTAGACTATTGAGTATTTTTCGTTGCCAGTGTTTGTGTTGTTTTATTAAATGAATGATGTGCATGGGTAGGCAGAGACGGGGTTTTTGTCGGTGTGCATGGGTGTTGATTCTTTCACGCAGGAGTAAATGGTGTCTGTGAAATGTTGAACTGCATTATCAATATCTAATGGGCAGGTTGGATGATGGGGTGAATTCAATGCAGTAACCAATCTTAATTGAAATTGATTCCAAAAGACGTACCTAGCTATTTATCAAGGGTGCTTGTTCTATTGTCAAGAATGGATATGACTGAAATGCATTTAAAACTGAACAATGGTCCGAATCTAGGGCAATAAAGCAGTAACATACATTGGAGGATGCATATTTTTGCATAATCCTATGTCTAAGATGTCAGGAGATGAAACTGTAAAGTAAGGATGAAATGTTGGTTCAGTTGGAGCTAAAATATGCAATCCCTTGTAATTAATGTACTCATAGAGGTGGTGACAATTTGGATTAGACGACATTCCCATGATATGCGTTTGCATTTTAAATCACCCAGAAGTGTTCAACTAGCGTTGGGAAAAATTATTTTAAGATAGGCGATATTAAGTAAAATAAGTGGAGGTTTATGAGTGGAAATCAGTACGAAATCATTCTTGTCAGTTCATTTAAGTTCAATGCCGGCAGATTCTAATTTTTTTATACTGGGCAGAAGTATCTTGTGGTGTGAAATATTACGCTTCATTATAATGGCTACTCTTCCTGAAGCAGTGAGAGCAATTCTGTTGTTTCGGTAAATTTTATATCCAGGGATAGTGAAGATGTATTTCTGTAATAAATGTGTTTCAGTGGCATATACTATACCTATGTTGTGAACTCATAAAAAGGCAATAAGACGCTCTTTTGAGACGAATAACGTTAGTATTCCAATTTAATAAGATTAGTTGACAGATTGAAGTGTAATTACGTGCTGCCATTTTGAAATGTTTTTGAGAGAAGTGAGATAAATTCTTGATTTTTTGGCACATGAGAATTAATAAATGAGACAATATTAGGTAAAAATTGCTGTAACTAATTGGAAAGGAAGGTGGTGGTTGAAGATGACTCATATGATTGTTGGTTTTGTTTGGGATTGTTCATAACGTTGGCGTATCTGCGTTGCTGTAAACGTGGTTGTCTTTCAGTCGGTGAGTGTTTCGGCATGTTAGTTTGAGCCTTCTTATGTAGTGAAGCTGGCCGTTGAGGAAGTGAAGGAAACTCTACATGATTGGTGGAAAGAGTTCTGTGTCTGTTTTCCTAAAAGTTAGCTGATTGAGATGAACGTTCTTTTATGGTAAAGGTAGTGTGAACAACCTCTGTAGTTAGCTGGGTGTTATTCATGGCAGTTCACGCATGTCGGGTAAGTGTTCCTAGGAATCTTACATTCAGAGAAAAGATAGTTACCCAGATATCTGACACACCTCAGCAGGAGTTGACAGTAGCTTTTGTATGCCCATATTTCTGGCAACGAGTGCATTGTGAGATGTTAGTAGATTTTCTTCTGGATTCTACCTTTATCACACTGTATAGCAGACGGGTAAGATTTATTATGGATTTTCCTTTATCGCCGTCATTAAGTTTAACTACATAGAGCTGAGTGCGATGTTTGCTTTTTCCTAGTAACCTTGTTACTTTGCGAACAAGGAAGTTTAGTTCTTGTAATGCCTCTGAAATCTCTTCGTTACAGAGGGAATTCGGTAAGTTGCGAATGATGACAGAACAGGTTTTGTCTTGAGCTTTCCTGTATGTAAAATATTTTTGATTGATGGAGTCAATATATGCTCTGAGAACTCGAAAATCGTCTGGTCATAGAAGTGAAAACTTTTAGTTTTACCCCTTAGTGCAGTATGAAACTATGACTTCAAATAACCGCGTAAGCTATGGATAAGCAGCTGATAATTTTCAATTCCGTATAGGCAGATCGGTGGTATTTTATCTTTGGCAGGTTCAGAATAATGAACTGAGTCATTATCATTTGCACTATCTATCAATATAGCATACCTATTTCGTGCAGGAGTAGCAAAAATGTATGTATTTGTTGCACTGTTATCCATATGCGATTGTGAAGTGCTTGTTGAGGGCGCTGAAAATGTACAAAATGCATTGTTTGCGTTTTCTGCACTCCAAGGTTTGCTAACCTGGGATATTGATAGTTTATAATGCTTGACAGTCTTCTTTTTTTAAGCTTGATCGTCGGCTAATTTTCGTACTTTTGAGCGTTTCGCAGTTTTCTTGCTGGCATTACTAAAAGATTCGTTCATGCTGGAATTTGTAGAATTAACAAAAATTACCTGCATTGGTAGATCTCTTGCTCCATTGGGGGGGCAGTAACTATTTCGACCCTCGTGTGTGCTCATACATGCGCTGCTAACATGAGTGTCCATGCCAGAAGCCAAGCTTCCAGGGCAGTCGCAAAGTTAACTCACAGATACGCAAATAATACTTTATAACACTTATGATGACTTCGAAAATCTGCGTGCACCTTTTCGAAGCAAGTAAACTGATCAATTGCTTTAAAATGCGTAGCTTGTAATGAAGATCACTTGAATCCAATCGTGGCCTCCTTCGTTCACCAAAGTTTTTTAGCAATTGTTTACTCTAAATGAACTTGCACAATGGGAATCGTTTAAAAGTGTTGTGAATGGGTTTCTCGGCAACAAGAAGGAAGAAGATAGTAATGAGCTAGTGCATAATCTCCTTTAAGATTACAAGAATTTAGGAACGAATATTTCTCAAAACTCGTTTCCTGGTTTCTCATTTCAATTTTCTCCCAAAACTTCGTGCAATGAATAAGGGGAACGTTTTTAACAAGACATTTTGCAGAAGGAACAGCGTTATAAAGCGCGGCGAGATCTGTCTACGATGGGTGACTACCAGGGTTAGGATTGCTAGATGTAAATTTCAGATGAAAAAGGAAGGGAAAAGGTGCTCAAATAAGGTTTAAAAAATGGACAAACAGGTGCTGTTTATTCAACTAATGCAACAATTTCTCCTTCCTCTATTCTAATTTATTAAATTACAAACAAGTACATCAAATTATCGCTCATCAGAAGAAGGAAAACACATGAAGCTGTTATACTTCAAGACATTAAGCATCTCTACAATTTTAAAAGTATGTTTCTATTAGGAGATAGAATGTCTTTGTAGATGCTAAAGCTTCTTTGGACATCCAAAGAAACCAATGGGGCAAATCTTGTCACTCGGAATAGCAGTACTACAGATGTGGCGAGGGGCTCTAATGACCTAGCTGTCGACGGGCCCTTAAAGCCTAATCACTCACTCACTTACTCAGATGTGGCGAAATTCTCAATGCCATTCATTGTCTCAATTCATTCTTCTGAAGACCAAACTCAAATTTGTCTTTTATAAAGCCATCTAACTGCTCCCTCGTGGAAGTAAAAGTATCCCACTGTTTTTCCTTTTCCAAACCTTGTTCTTCTAATAGTTTAGTAGCTGCAGTCAGGTACTTGTAACTATGGGCACAATATAGTTCTGTCTGCAAATTATGTATTTTCTCCAGTAACAGAAGTTGCTGTGCCTTGGAAATTGCACCTACATCGGTTGGATTCATAGAAAGCACAAACTCTTTAATTTTGTCAAAATTCTCACACAACATAGATCACACTCGATCCAAGATCCTCAGCAAGTAATGACCGGGAAATTTGGAAGGGGCAGGCCTTGTAGACCACAACACGATTCGGAGCTTTCAGCAGAATCTTCTTCAGGACAGAGATGAACTTATTTGTGATGTATTCGTTCCATGTGGATTCACAAACCCTGTGAAGGGCATGAACCAAGCATGTCACATGCTTCAACTTAGGAAATAAGGGCTTCAATTGGTTAACAGCTGAAACCATGTATGGAGCCTGGTTCGTAACCACAAGAAGAAGTTCTTCAAACTAGATACCAACAGGCCAGAGTTTTTGACAAAAGTCCATAATTGATTGCATTAGGTACTGTACTGGCATTGACTTTCTGCAGCTCATACATTTTTAACAACATGGGCTTAACTTTCTCCCCTTCTAAGGGAAAAACTAAAATGTTGAAAACATATAGTTCCATTGACTCTATGGTTTCATCCACAATGATTCCCACATCGCAATCAGACATTTCTCCTTGATTCTTTGTATGGTTTCTTGGTAAACAGGCTCCATGTAGTTTTTTTTCTTAAAGTACTCCCATTCGGCATTGTCATCTTTGTGTATTTTTCGAGAAATCCCTTTAAGGTTGGATGGTTCACCTTATTGAGAGGAATTCCTGCTTGTGTAAGAGCTGCACACAACTCAATGTTGATTTCCTTAAAATTTTGGCTTTTTGAAGAACTCTGTTGAAACACATTTCGTAGTAGAGGCTACTGCGATTTGTTTGCCTGAATAGCCTTGTTCATTTGATGCTTAGAGCTGGAAATGTGCATTTGATGCGATCTCGCTGGTGTTTTTCATCTAACGAAATTCCTGAATCGCAAATAGTACATCGAATAACAGTTCCATTTGTGTATGTGAAATCTTGTTTGAATTCCTAAGTCGAGCATTGGACACCTTTGACCTGGTAAAATCTAGTAATACATTCGTTTAGTAATGTAATAAAGCACTAACACCAGTTCACTTGCTAACTCAATGTGACTGTTACACAACTGATTCACTTGCTGTGCACACTCTTATATAAGACCACAATTACTAGAATGTCCTCATTCATGCTGGAACTACAGTCTCAGCGATTTCTAGTAGCTTCGAGCAGAACCCAATCAGAGTTAGTTCTTAGAACTACGCGTGTACGGTTACTGCTGTCTCTGCGTGACCTTGGAATCCGCGCGAACATATGACGCCTGTCACAGCAACAAACTCACATTCCCGAACAGTAGGCTACTGATTCTGGTGAGATTAATAGGACAGAATGATATACAATGACAATGAGTCATTGTCAGTTGCATTATTATAGATTGCTTTATAGTGGTAAGGTAAGAGAAAGAGGATTTGTCGTACACAATTATTTTCCATTGTTGTTGGTGTGCTTTCAACTCCCGCGCAGTGTTTACTGAAAGAGTTAGGCTTACTATTCACATGTTCACAGCACGCTGAGGAGGTTTAATTAAATGTTAAATATTTTATATTGATTAAAATCATATAGCCTAAAATGGAAGGAAACTTAAAAGAAAAAAGGGGGAAAAAGGGGTTTATGGGTATGGTTGGGGGGAAAGGGATAAAGGTACCCAAAAAGGGAAAAAAAGTGCATGAAAAAATGCCTCTTTTGGCAACTAGAAGCAAAACGTCACACTATGGTATCTTTCGAAGAGCTTAAATTTACCCTAAGTAAAAAGGTGTGCACTTGAAAATCCTAACCCTGGTGATGACTGTTGGTTCCTACAACGAAAGGGTACAATAAGAGACAAAGCATTTTACATGGAATCCGATTTTCTACGCAGTAAATGTGAGTGGCATTTTACATACATTTAGCAATATTCATTTCCAGTATTATTAACCACAATGCTAATAACATTTTATTCAGGTTTGGACATTCGGCATTAGATATTAACAACGTGAAATATATTATCAACATTTTCTGAAATGTTATATAACTTTTACATAAAAGTGAGAATTCAAATTCTGAATGTACTGTAAAAAGGTTTATGCGATCCTAGCATTCAAAGGCTTATTATGACGGCATATATCGTGAAAAATTACCCTATTTCTAACACCAGTGGCAGGAAATGCATGACATAATTACCATGGTAACAAGGCAGTAATGACGGCATCATCGCAGTAACATAATTTTCTCCAATGTGTGCCTGTAAGAACTCCTGAAATCGTCACTCAAGCAAACTAATGCCTTTTTTTGTTTCTCCATCTGCGAAAATTTTCATATCCTTTTCCGTAAACATTTTTATTCTTCTGGAGTTAATAAACTCTCAGCACTCTTAGCTTCATTCAAAATATCAAGTGGAATACAGACCATATTTTGAATAGTTTTACAATAACCTTCCATTTTCCTCAACAAATGTTGAAACGAATGAAAGAATATCTGCCTAGCAACCATATTACGTCATACATCTCTGGTCTCTGATACATTATAATTTTACATTTAGCAAATTTATTAATTATTTTTACGTAATTTAATGCTAGGGTTGCATAAAACGTGTGCAACATGTGTATAATCTTTCCATTGAGACATTCGTAAAAATTCGCTTTCGCTCACGCGTTAAACATACACTCATTTCACGATAAATCAGATTATACCTACACTAGTTACATATGCAACTATTGAGTACTTATTTATAAGTAAGTAAACCAAATTCTAACAAATTTAAGCTTAAACTTAGTTTTTTTTTTTTTTTTTTTTTTTTTTTTTTTTTTTTTTTTTTTTTTTTTTTTTTTTTAAGTTTGCCGTTTCCTTGTGTATGTGGGAAATGTGTAGATTTACTTTCTTTATGGTTAGCACACTATAGGAAAATTCATTTATTGCAGACCATATAAGCTATTTAAATGTGATATGCTAAATAGTAGAAACATCAAGCATTATCTCGTAGACGAAATTATGTGGGCAAAAGTGGAGGAACATTCTATTAGAGCATTTATTTTGTTTTGTACTTCCGTAACTTCCCGGGTCTGAATCTGTCAACCAACAGTGCAGTTATAGCACGTTGTGAATGTTCTTCAGGCACTGTTGTAGGTACTAGAAGATGTGTTAAGCAGAGGAATCAGTCAAACATGAAATGCTTAATTCAGGAAGGCACGCAACCACAGACACAAACAAATGTGAGGAGACTTGATGAAAGAGAAACAGTAATTACGGCGGTAGTTTGAGTTTTTCTTGTTTTTCGTCCTGATCCTTTATTGCAGGGGAAATATCACACTCTAATTAAAGCGTGACGCACAAAATGAGTAATCATTTAGATAATTTTACCGAAGTTAATGAAGACTCATATATTTTCAAAACATTGTGTCCATGTATGAAGCAAGTTTAATTAAAATGTAGTGGACAATCGAGATTTAATTACTTGCACTGTTAATTTCTTCAGGTTTTTCATTTTCAGTCGTGATTATATAGCTTAAGAAGCAGCGCTCTGGTGCTTTTTCCTCACTTTCTGTGCTTCCTATTTATAGTGGATAAGAAGAAGTATTACGTTTTATTCTAAATCCTACCGAAAATACTAGCTTTGTGAATTCCTCAGAAGAAAAATGCATGTTTAGAAAAAGGATTGTGTATACAGGGAACCTCAAAAGATGTATAGCCGGTAAAATACCGAAAGTTTTGTTGGGAAGCAACAATTCCACAGATGGTAGAGAAAGTAAAAATCAAGAAGTAAACGATAGAATAAAAGAGAGAGGAAACATTTGCAGTCTTGTACAATAAAGAAAGACTTAAGTTATAGAGACTTACGATGAATATGAATAGAAGAGAGACGGAGGGGTTGGCTACTGGAGCCAGGATTATTATATCTATGCCCCCAAGGGGACACCCCTGGGAAGAGACACAGGGTGGCCAGACTAAGGGCACAGACATTGACAGAGGTCCCGAAGGTTTCCAGCTTTGAGGTCCTCCGGAGCCAACTCATGTGGATCTCCTATGCCCTCACATGCCGCCCCCTAGTGCCGCTCCCTTTTTCACCAGGATTCCATGGACAATGAGAGACGGAAAGAGTTCCTGTGCGATATCATCCGTGCCAAGCTGCACCTAACGCCGTGGCTGACACTTGCAACCCTGAAGGAACCTACGGGATGAAGGATAAATGAAATGATTAACGAAACGAAATGGAAGGACTGCAAATATGGGGGATGTAATTATCCTTTCCAGCATTCGCCGGGTAACCCAGGGAAACTTCGGAGAAACCTATGGGTCGAAAGGTAAACCACGGGAATCGAACCCACGACCTTCCGAACGTGAGCCTCACACGTTACCACGGATCCATCTAGCTCGATTATAGACACTTAAAAAGAGCAGGAATAATTCCTATCACTTTTTAGAGCGAAAATAGAAGAATATTTCGGAAGCATAATCATTGCTGTCCTAAAAGATCTCTTATATATCGTATTAGAACGAGGACTTCCGGAAATCTAAAGCTATACTTCATGGAGACTGCTAGATAACATCTCAGTAAATGTAAAACACTCCCTTTAAATATGATTTAATTCAGTGGAAGGACGTCATCTTTCTTTTTTTTTGTGTGAATTACGTCCAAAACAAATGTATTTCAGAATGATACATGTATGTTATTGCCTCTGTATCATGACGATGTGAAATATGGCACACTGAAGAACATTAGGAATCACGAAGGTCTAGGATGTTCCTTCAACTACCTACATACAACTATACTGAGGCCTTGCATGGTATCAGCCTAACCATCTGACATCAGTCTATTAGTCCAAATGCTTGTAGTTTTAGGCTTAGACCTTTCATACTCTGAACGAATGTTGTGAAGGGCTAGGAATTGTGATTTATGGTTTGTGAACTGGTTTTCTTCTGGAAGTGCACAGTAATATAATGGCGGGCAACCAATTTGATATCCAGTGAGCAATTATTTTTGTTGACAGAAGCAGTTATGTGTCCTGAAGTGTGAGATTTTGGATACATTCCAAGTGTCAAGCTCAATTTTCGTAACATACGTTCACGCGAGTAGATTAAGTCGTCGTCACACTGGGAGAGCTTTGGAAGAAGGTTAAGTAATAACAGAAACTTTTTTTACCAGAAAAAGAGTTGTTCCGTCAGCGACAATTCTTGCCAGAATTGGAAGGAGTTACCGTCATGTGTTCTATAATAAACGCACAGGCTATTTACATAATCATGTATGAGAAATTGATACAGAATCAGGGGTTTGATTTGGACCACTGTTAATGGGGGCAGTGGATTTGCTCCAGATTTAATATATGGGAAGTACGTTTATTCTTAAGGAATATAGATTTGCGCCAACGGCATGTTTGGCTAAGAAGTTCTATTTTTCTTAAGTTGGTAGTACTTAGTTGCAATGTTTTGTTTCAGTAGTAGCCACATTGAGTGGGAGAGCATAACCATTGTGAGATAGACTAGTGGACAGAAAAGGTTGTCATGGAGGTAGTGGAAAGGGGCAGCAACAGAGGACAGGACTTACTTGTATCTGATAAGTTTCGGCATATGGTGACGTACATACAAATTCATTTCAGTTTTAAAACGTATTCAAATGGAAACATCTGAAAATTAAGGGCATGCACCTGCAACCCACTAAAAGAATCAAAGTACAAAATAAAGAAAATAAAATAGAAAATTACATAAAGCAGTGCAGAGAAAGACAAATATCACATGTCGCTTATGTAAAATACATTTCTCATTTGTATGTATTCCCACTGACAACCTGATAGCAGAAAATTTAATCTTGGAGTTTTAACAATTTTAATCATTTTAATTTTTAAAATGTTATGACAACTGTTAACCACATGCGCATTTTTAAAATGTTATAGCAATTTTTAACCACACTATGCGCATTAAGCGCGCGTCAGTCCGCAGTCTGCAAGTGAGACGGAAAATTGTTTCGTTTAACATTTTAATTCTTTCAATCGTAAAATATGTCTCACCATGTTAATGTGGTGCAAACCTAAGAACAAAAATGCACATATTAGTTTCGAATTATTGGCGCAAACACATTATTCATACACAGCGATACAATGTGGTGCAAATCCATGTGGCGTAAATGTGGTGGCCCGCTGTTAATAGTGCGCTTTAGTACTTTGGGATTACGGAGTAAATCAATAACCAAAGTACTGTCCAACACATTCAAGAGGAGCGTCTTGCCATAGAGAAACGGCATTTATGACGAGATTACGCTGAACTTTAGTCATCGTGACAATTACATGAAGTAAGAAATGCGAAACTATGATGTATTAAACGTGATGGGACTGATTTTGATTGATCAGTGCAGCTCTCGGTAGATGCAAATTCGAAGTAGGTCTCGTTTTCTAATAAATGGACATGGTTTTCTACAAATTAAAAGAAAGAGAGTAAGACAATTTGAAGAAAGGTACATTTGTAAATGGCGAATACAGTATGAAACTTTGATACCCAGTTTGTAGTGAGAACCGCTAATTTGTAGAAAATTAGCAGACTCCAATGTTGGCAAATCTTTTAGCACCAAACCATTGCTTCAAGTTTGGAAACACAAAAGAAGAGAGGAAGAGGGGGCTAAATCTGACAAGTAGGTTGCATGAGAAAGCAACTCAAACGGTGCAACAAGTTCGCGCAATACTCACCATTGATTGCTTTTGCTTTTGGAGCTAATCAATGAAAATTATCCCAGGTGCATCCCAAAAACCTGACGCCATGACCTTACCTGCAGATGGCACCTTCTTTGGAGCCGATTCTCTCCTTTCAATCCAGTGTTTCGAGTGTTCCTTCGTTTCAGGTGAGAAGTGACAGACCCATGTTTCATACGTGGTTATGAATAGACGCAAAAGCTCAGCTTTATTGCTGTGAAATATCGTCAAATACTCGACTGAAGCATCCTCACGACGGTTTCCATTGTGAACAAACGCAGCACCCATCTTCTGCACAACTTTCTTATGTCCAAATTTTCTGTAAGTATGCGATGTACACCCTTTTTGAAATGCCTGTAATATCTTTTACCTCGCGAACTTTCAGTCGACTGTCCTTCAAAACCATTTTGTGAGTTTTCCTTACAATTTCTGGCGCTGTCACTTCATCTGGTTGACCACTGTGATGTTCGTCTTGGTAGTTCGTACGGCGTCACATAAACCTTGCCAACCAATATTTTACTGTTGTAAACGAAGGAACAGAATCAAGCTCAGCTGTAATATTAGTTGAACCAACAATCTTTTAAATGAAAGTATTGTATCACATAAGGATGACCAGTTTTATCCAAATTTACAAATTCACTGAGAGCATTCACGCTTGGTGGCTGCCACACAAATACTAAGCGCAGCATCGTCAAACTTCAGAGTTAAATTTTACAAGGTTGATACTTTCTACCTTAGTAATTTTTGAAACAATAACCGCTATCTAAACCTCTGGTCAGGCACTTCTGGGACATCCCTCATATATTGCTGCAAAGGATATTAAATGTTTAAAAGGTAACGAATGCTGTTGCAACTTACCAAAAAACAACATTAATTTCAGTTTATTTGTTTTTAGGTATGACACCCTTTTCTTTATTTTCTTTATCTTCGTTTTATTTTTGAGCGTGTTAGCATGCATTATTAATCAGTCCGCTATGTAATTTTGAAGATCCAAAAATATCTCGCCCCAGTTAGGATGTTTTCAGTAGCTTCATTTTCCAGGACGTTACAGATGACTAAGCCAAAAAAATATACGTTTCTTTGCATATGACAAAGATTATTAGATATTTCAGCCTTAAACACGAGTTTTTAGTCTCAAAAAAGAATTTTGGATACTGCATAATTAGTTCCGAAGTTATGTGTGCTTTTGTTCGCTCTCTGGAGTTAATCGTTCTGAATGTTGTTGTTGCATCTACTTCCTTAGCGCCCTTTTAAATGAAAAAACAATGAAATGTTTTTGCACCTCGTCACAGTGAAGAGGCAGCAATATTGTATGTACGAGAAAGAGCTAAGTCACTTGTTGCAGAGCACCGTGTTTACGCTAACCACAAGTGTTCTCCCCCGTCGTGACATTGTATTCGATTTTCTCTCGACATGAATGAAGCCCCATCATTTGCGGGAAACCGCTGTTGTCTGGATAAAAAGCGACCCGCATGACGCATGAAACCTGCTCCGTCCGTCCGTCCTTCCTTCTTTCCTTCCTGCTCGTTGTTACTTCTTTTCTTTATAGCTCTTTACACTTTGGCCGAGCAAGGGTGCACGCACAAGGGAGCCCAGGAGACTCAAGCCCCCCCCCCCCCCCCTTCCTCGGATACACAAATCTGTATTATCGAAAACAACGCAGTCTCAGTTTCACTTTCTATGCTACTATACTAAGTAGGGGAAGTATTGCATTCCAGCCAAAAATTCGATGTCGAGATTTCACTGGAAATATATATTTTGAGACCCTCTGAATCCAAAAAAGGCATTTATAGGAAAAGGTCCATGTGTGTATGTCTGTATGTGTCTGTGTCTATCTGTGAACAGCATAACTCAAAAACGAAAAGTCGGTTAAAATCAAAATTAGCATTTAAGCTGAATATAGTTTAAGGATGCGACATGAAGATTTTTAAAAAAAATTCCTCCAACCGTTTACATGGAAATTTTTCCTAAATTTTTATTTTCTAAAAAATGGCTCAAACGATTTTAATTAAAATGACATATATTTAAAACACTCTCATGCCAAATAAAATACATATTTTGAATGTTCTGGCTATAGCCCATGTAGTCTTGTTAACTCTTGGTGACTTTTGCATAGCTGATAAACTATAAGAGGCAGACCAAATCTTACTATGCAGAAAATGTAGACCTCGTCAAAACACACGCTACGTCCACATGTATTTTTTATAGAGTGAGTCATTTCGGAGATATTCCTTGTTATTTGTGTGAGTTTTGAAATCCTTATACTTTTCTCAAATGGAAGGTCCTTATTCACTTTTTTATATCTTAGCCGTGCAAAGAGAACGTAATTTTAAACCATTCATGTAGCGACCACTCTTAAAACATTTGACTATCGCTCAAAGCCTATTGTATTTCCCTTGAACCTACAAGAAAATAAGCAATAAGGTAATTTCTGCAAATGTTTATCTCAACTAACATGAAGAAGATAGAGGAATAAGGGTTTGTAAGAATAGTTAGTATAAGAGTAGAGAAAGTCATGTGAGTGCAAATGAATTCGCTACACTTCCTTACATTCTTATTCACAATGGTGTGAAATAACATTTTGAAACAGTGTTAATTCAGAAATGCATGCAGGTGCTGCTTATAATCCCTATTCCATATGTTAAGGGCTGTCGGACACACAAATAGGCTGGCTCTTGAATTACCACTCGTATTTGTATACATACTCGCAAATACACATGCAACACAGCCTATTTGTGTGTCCGACAGACCATAACATATGGAACAGAGGCTATAACTAAACTCAGCTGTATGTTGGAAATATTGATTTGTGTAAACTGCGCTGCAACATGACTTGGTATTACAAATATTCTGCTCTCTTAACGCGCTCAATCATTTGTTCCATGAGCGTACATGTTACAGGAATGTAGTCCCTCTTTTGGGAAATTATTCCATATGTTGGATGGCAACAGCGATTAAAGGTTTGGTTTGTTCATTTTACTGTTTGCACCACAGTTCATATTTTCTACTGCCAAATTTGAGCGGGGAGCAGTGAATAATCTCCCGCCATGTTCCTACGGTACTGCCAACTGTCAAACAGGATCTAATAGCAACTATGTCCTTCAGAACTCCTGACTTAAAATATAATTAAATTAATAAACTCCCAAGACGTTCATTGGAAGCTAAAGGTCGCACTTTTTATATGTGGCAGCCCTCTGCTATTTTCGTTGTTTTTACTTTCTTTACTGTGTATAGCAAAGTAGAGGAAGTATTGTATTCCATCCAAACATTCGATGTCGAGATTTCAGCGCAAATATATGTTTTGAGGACCCTGAATCCAAAGAAAGCAATTTTAGAAAAAGGTGCGCGTGTATGTCTGTGTATCAGTCTGTGGACAGTATAACTCAAAAACAAAAAGTCGGTTAAAAACCAAAGTTGGTGTTTTAGTTTCATATTTTTCAAGGATGCGACACGAAGTCTCTGAAGAAAATAGCCCTACCCAAACTACCCTTTACATGAAACATTTTTCGAAAATTTTGATTTTCTTGAAAATGGCTCCAACGATTTTGATTAAAATGCCATATGTTTGAGATATTTTTATAACAAATGAAATGTATATTTTGAATTTTCGAGTCATAGTCTATGTACTCCTGATTACTCTGGATGACTTTGGAATAACTCATAAAGCGTAAGAAATATACAAAATCTTACTATTCAAAAGTAAAACACACAATTTATATCCAAATGTTTTTTTTTTTTTTTTTTTTTTTTTTTTTTTTTTTTTTTTTTTTTTTTAAAGAGTGAACCATTTCGGAGATATTCCTTGTTATTTGTGTCAGTTTCGAAAAACTTAAAACTTTCGTGAAATGGAACATCGTTGTTCAACGGAATGAATGAAACGATTAATGAAGAGAAATGGAAGGACAAGAAACTCGGGGGATGTATTCGTAATTATTGTTCCCAGCATTCGCCTGACGATCGGCGAAAACTCCAAAAAAAGCCACGGGTTAATAAGATCAGCCATGGGAATTGAACACACGACCTCTCGAATGCGAGCCTCGCACCTTACCACTAGTTCGAAGAATTAGAAGTTTTAATACGGCGTGTGCTCTCCAGTAATTCGGCTGCCGAACATAGTAGTGTTCATCCTGCAGAGGCACATCATTTCCAACACGTTTTACAACGAAAGGCAAGTACATATAACAATATTGGTAACTTGGCATCATTGCTTATCTAAGAGAGAAAGGGCGAGTCCTCCGTTACTACAGAAACACAGCTGAGAAACACGTAAGTGCAGTAGCAGCTAACTTGATGTGATTCTACACAAACAGTAGGTAATATAGGAAGTAAGACCTCTAGGTGCCTACAGTTACTGTCGCAAGCTTTTTACATTTTGTGAAAAAATAGTATTAAATTAATGCTAGATAGCCAGAGGTGCGTTACAAGCCAGCTGCAGAAATCGTCAAGAAGGCGACATTTCAACAATTATTGGGGTTGAATCATATGCGTTAGTTATACATTTAACACGGATATTCTGAATGCAAATCGCACGCAACAACGCCTATGGCAACTTTTTTTCACTACTCATATATTTAAACGAGCAATTCTTGTATATATAAATATATTGTGCGCAAGTTGGAAACGGCTCTAACTATTTTGATCAAATTCTGTATTCAGACAGGATTTTGCTTATTAAGTTTATCTATATAAGCATCATTCCTGAAAAACGCTATTTTACGCGCAATAGTCACACTTACCTTATTTTGGCCATAATTTCTCTGTTAATGGGCCAATTTCAACAAACAAGCCAGGATATTAAAGGTCTCGTCATGGAAACGCTGCAACAGTTAGGATGAAAATTTATATTTAGTTAATATTTTGCTTTTCAAGTTTATCTAAATGAGTATCTTCTCCCAAAAAATCACGATTTAAAAAAAAAATCTGAGCAAATCTCGGTCGCCCAGGTAGTAGCTTAAGCTTATACTTGTTCAATATTTAAGCGAAGTTTTACGTGACTGATGTCATGACAATTATTTCCGTATCAAAGGCTACCGATCACCACAAATTTCAGCTTAAACGGAATTTTCATTAATAAATTGCCTCAGATGAAACAATTACAAAATAGCTATGTTCACAGTTTTCCTTCTTACTTTGGTTATATAATTGTGGCCTTCATGGCAGTGGGCTACTATTACATAATATAACAGTTGATACTCATGCAATTTTGTTTTAAACAGAACATACATAGTACAATTTACATAAATGAATGAATGTATGTATGTATGCCCTCTATGCGCTTCACCGATCACCGTGAAATTCATGGAGAAGGTTTTTGTGCTATCTATTTTACTATGCAATGTGATACATTCACATGGCTTCCTCTAACCACTTTTCTTTTGTATAACACATTCACGTGTTCCTCGCTACTCCCTCTTCTACAAACAATTCACGCAACTTTCTATGTAATTAAAATAGAAATGCAACATATTACATCACACGGCTTTAGCTGCTCCCTTTTCTTCCTGTAGTATTTGTGATTGTTTAACTGTGCACTTGCATAGTGTGTTCCCTGTGTTTTTATTTATTTATGTTGTTTATGTTTTGTTCTTTATGGCATCCTAAGAGTTAAACTCTTTTTTCAAGCATATTAAATAATATTTTCTAAATGTCTCCAAAGAAACACAAGGCTGTTGGGCAAGTGCAACCTAAGCCTACCAGTTGTAGCCATAAATCTGCAAACCACGGGTCGCTCTGGGTGGCTCAGTTGGTTAGACGTTGGCCTACTGATTCCAAGGTCGCGGGTTCAAATCCGGCCCAGACCGATGGTTTTGAAGTGTGCTTAAAAACGACAGCTCCATGGCAGTAGGTTTACTGGCATGTAAAAGAACTCCTGCGGGACGAAATTCCGGCACACCGGCAACACATATATGATTCTAGCAATTGACAGCATCGTTAAAACAGCAAAATAATAAATTAAATTATGCAAACCACTGAGAACGCCAGGTATTTCAGCTAGTGTTTATAATAACTGCATTATAGATATAATTTTTATTCATAAAATAATCATCTCACTCGAGATTTGAAACCAAATCAGACACATTTTCTCGCGATTATACCCACCCGATAACCACAAAAAATATTTTGATATAATATAACTTAATACAATACTGTGCAATAATAGTAAGTTATATTATTATCTATGATATTCGGTAGGGCGGTGCATAAATACTTATGTTGTAATTTTTGCTCTTATATCCATTTATTTTAGTTCAACCTTCTCTACTTCGATGTGACAACACATACATTTGCCTATGCTACCACTTCCCTTTTTTTTTTTTTTTTTTTTTTTTTTTTTTTTTTTTTTTTGTAACATCAAACATTTAGTTTTTACTAATATAGTTTAATTTAGAGATCCCCACCCACTTGTACTTGAAGTAAAATCCAGTAAAATGGGCGTATTTTGCTGAAGAATGATGTAGATAAATCAGTCACTTCTTTGGCTTTATTTACAACTTCATTTGGAACTTCACTATATATCTCTATATTGTTCGATATTTATGAGCTCTGCTGATTAAATACAACGTATTAAATACCGTTTGCTGGGAATTATTAAACGCACAAATCAAAGTTTTAGTTTACAGATTTTCTTTAGAATAATAATGTACTGCATAACTGGTACATCATAAATCATAAAATGCACCCAGGAATTGTTTATTAATGTGTATGCCCTTTTTACCTAAATAAACATTACAATAATTAATACTAATAATAGAATTCACGTTGTTTGCGTTACAAGCATATGCCCAAAAAGCACCAAAGAAAGCTGTATAACCACAACTAGAGCATTTTACTTTGATACAAGAAATAATCGCCTCTGAGCCTCTATGGGCCCTTTGACTGCGGTCCACAGTGTAGGAACTAATGTACCGTGTTATCTAATTCTGGCTGGTTAACCAGGTGTGGAGCTCTCTCGCCCGTTACAGCGGGGATAAACTCGCCGTTTTCAAAATGAGGTGTCGAGGTGTTCCCCAATCTAATCTTGCAACCGCCGTGTCAGTTTGACCTTCGAGAAACCCCTTATTTACGGCTCCGGACTGGACCCCCTCCCCCTCCCACATTCACGTTCCAGTTTCTAGCCTTCTTTCCATAAAATTTAAACGATCATGCCAAGATTCTGCGCTTCGTTGCCTAATGTATGGATATCTAAGAAAAAGATTTTCACTGTATAATAGTGAGTGAGTGAGTAGTGGGGTTTACGGGCCCGTCGACAACTAGGTCATTAGGGCCCTCACTGTATAATATCTGCACTATCACCGACATAATGTAGTGTAAACGAAGGAAAAAATAATCCGTTAAGTTGTAAAACCCGAGACATCAATGAGCAATTTCAGTATTTAAAAAAAAAGCGGGGGGGGGGGGGGGGAAGAAAAGAAATCTGATGTGTTACACTCACATGACTTTCTCTACTATTGTACTATTCTTACAAGCTCTCATTCTATGTTCTTCATGTTAGTCCATATAAACATTTGCAGAAATTATCTGATGCTAATTTTCTTGTAGGGGCAAGGGGAAGATTGCTTTAAGCGATAGTCAAATCTTTTACAGCTGGTCGCTATATGATGACTTTGAAATTCGATGTCTTTGCACAGCCAAGACATAAAGTGAGCAAGGACCTCCTATTTGGGAAAAGTGTAAGTGTTGCAAAATTCACACAAATAACAAGGAATATCTGCGAAATGGTTCACAAAAAAAAAAAAAAAAAAAAAAAAAAAAAAAAAAAAAAAAAAAAAAAAAAACTGATGTGCTGCACTCACATGACTTTCTCTAATCTTGTACTGTAACCATTCTTACAAACTCTTATTCCTATATCTTCTTCGTGTTAGTGAAGATAAACATTTATACAAATTATCTTATTCCTTATTTCCTTGCAGACGCAAGGGGAATATTAGAATACAGTAGACTTTGAGCGATAGTCAAATCTTTTAAAGCTTTGAGATTCCGTTCTCTTTCATTTCATGATAGTTTTAAGTTTTCCGAAACTCACACACATAACAAGGAATATCTCCGAAACAATTCACCCTATAAGACAATTTATTCAGACATATATTGTGTATTTTAGGAAGATCTACATTTTTGTACAGTATGATTTGGTCTATCTCTAATGGTTTATCAGTTCCTGTGAAATCTGGACATCGAATTTTTGGGTCGAATACAGAACTTCCCCTACTTACTATACGTAGTAGAAGAAGTAATGTTATCTGGATTTTTACATTCTTTAGCTCAGATTAAAGTGCGTTTCCGCTGCAGTTTGAGTGCAAAACATTGTGCTGTAAATTTTTTTTCGGCGAATGTGTGCGGTTTTTTTTTTTTTTTTTTTTTTTTTTTTTTTCTATGCTCTCACCTTCCACTCATTGTATCATGCTTGGGAATTGTAATTTCAGCACTCTGCATGTTTTGTATTATTGCACCTGTTAATAAAGCGTGCCATCTATTTATTGTTGCAATATATTCACATTTTACCATTTCCAATTTTGAATTTTAGTGTTTAATCGTTAGTGTTTACTTACCATTGTTTTTTTAATATTTACTTATGATTTAATTCATGTATTTTTTAAATATTAGCTTTTTCTGCGCAAGCAGCCATCTCGCCTCAGTTATTGGCTGACTTGATCAAGTGTACCAGGAGTGACTAACCGATCATCAATCCACAGAGATTAGCGTGTCGCACATGATACTGCTTTTAACAGCTGATAGTAAATATTTTCGTATTAATATTTCTATTATTCACTATATTCGAAAAAATATCATAGTGCTTTAGAGAATCTTTGAAGTGAATATACCGGGCTTTACCTCTTATTTTAAAATGTCCTCTTGTTCTGCAAAGATGCTTTATAACAGCGATGTCCAACGTTTGCCAAAGGGGGAGGATGGATTTACCTCCTTCCGCGATATGCGGAATTTGCCACTCTAACACACAGACATGTTTGTTTTACAGTGGCGGTTTAGTTACATGTACGTTGCATTTGATTTACGAAAGCACTTTCAAATCGTATGTGATGAACATCTGTTCATTAGTGACTTCCTTGGTACTGCTTACGATTAGGAAGTCGATCAATATTGGGTGACAAAGTCGAAGTTCTTAGTCTCAGAAGATACACCAAGTGATCCTGGCGTAACCTATTGCGGTACAGATGTTTAATATAATTCAATTTGGAGAATCTCTGTTTGCAAATATGTGTAGAGCGTATACAAAACTAGTTTCTATCTACTTAATTTTAATCAACATAAGCATTTTTAGAAAATATCTTATTGATAATTTTCTTGTAGGTGTAAGTTATGACCTAAAAACTGTCAAGGAATCGCCTATTTGCGTCCGTCACTGGATACTGACTGACTGGCCTCCGACTGAAAGAAGAGGTGGGGAATAGCACCTAGTTACGTAAGCGTCTCTAAAGAGAGAAGGTTGGACATCGCTGCTTGTGTCGCAACACACAATTTCTTAACACGACTGGTGAAACATTTGTAAAATAGGTAGAACTTTAAAAATTATAAAGCTATTAAAATGAAAAATATTGAGTGGGTCACAACACCTTAAATGCCTATAATACAGTTTGTTGTTCTTGAATATTTTATGTGTAGATACTAATTTACCTGCTAGACTTTTCTGAAGTGTATAAAGGAATACTTTCTGAAGTAAAAAAAAAATATTTTGTTATTTAACGACGCTGTCAATTGCCAGGATCACATCAGCGTCGCCGGTGTGCCGGAATTTCGTCCCGCAGGAGTTCTTTTACATGCCAGTAAATCTACTGACATGGAGCTGTCGTTTTTAAGCACACTTAAAAACCATCGGTCTGGGCCGGGTTTGAACCCGCGACCTTGGGATCAGTAGGCCAGCGTCTAACCAACTGAGCCACCCAGACTGACGAATTTCTGAAGTCACTGTAGGTATTACATAGGAAAGTAGGAAACTCAAAATGACAATATATATGGTAGCCATGGCAGTGATTCTTTAACCCCGTATATTTAGATTACTACTACCAACCATGTGAGCATTATTAATAATTTCATGCAACAATAATTCGGGGATTAAATTAACAAATTAATTTTGTTGGTTAACAAGTGCGTATGTAAACCATTTAGAAAGGATGTTTAAGCGCAACTTCCTCACATTTCTTTTCAGTACCACTAAAAACATTCGTAAACACATTTTGAAAAATGTTCGCATGTTTGGATGTAGTAAATATGTACATTAGATGTTAGGATGGTACGGAATTCTTCATCGATACTTGTGTATGTTTCAAGTGACCAATCCGAGCCAGAAATGCTCTAAAACTTGACCACTTATAATGATCCACATTGCTAGTTTCATCCTTTTAATTTTATTACCTTGATTTTAACATTTCGATAGCAATTTTTCCACGGCTGCTGTATCGTTAATGATTTTTCTCTTCAACTTCTATTCTAGTTGAAATAAAATTCCAGTTTGGACAACAATAGGCATAAGACCTTTTTGTACTTTTGCACTTTTTGTACCTTTTTTAACGTCCTCCAACGTAATGTCATATCGGACGGTGAGTGACTGAAATTATGCTCAAATGATCCCGAGGTCCCTTGAGCTTTAAGTTACCCGACATTCGTCTTCTCAGGATAAGGGAAAATCTCGGAAAAAAAATCCTTAGCTGGATAACTTACCCTAAGCGAGATTCGAACTCGCGACCTCTTGAATGTGAGGCAGACACGCTAACCATCACGCTATAGAGGCGGGCTAGAATGCAATTGAAGCATATATTATTAATAGTAACATGTATTTTGTAAAAATCACCTTTATTGCTCAGATATGTTTCATAACACTTCCAAGAATTAGTGAACACATTTTTGACTGCCGCTCTTACGACATGTCTTAGGTTGTGTTTCAGTTCAATCATGCCTGTGACTATTACATATCTGTATACACCCTGGTTCACCCAGAGATAAATGGGGGAAGTAAGGTCATGGGAAAATTTCGGATAGCAAAGAGCTATTCCCTGTTTCTTGAAGTCATCCACCGAGAGAACTACTGCAGAAATTCTAGTGCTACGCTTGCATTGCGCGGTTATGAATACCCGGCTGGGTCGTCGATTCCAAGAAACCTTGTTATTTGCTTATTAATGTCTCCTAAGTAGCACAGCATTCATCCGAAAACAAGATGTTCTAAAGAAAAATATAAATTTGTATACACATTTACAAGAGTCCGAACGCAAAGCAGATGTAGTATTTGATTTAAATTACAGCGACTCACCTGCATATGACACAAAAATGAACTCGTAATTCATGTTGGCAATACGTCGCTGGTTTTTCATAAGAGGATTAGCAATTTCGTCAGACTATATCATATGTGCATTGTCAAAAGCTATTTTTATTTTCTCTTCTACGTATAGCAAGGGAAGTATTGTTAACGACCCAAAATTTTCATGTCCAGATTTCACCGGAAATATATGTTTTGGGGCCCCCTGAATCCAAGAAGAGCCATTTTAGAAAAAGGTCCGTATGTGTGTGTTTCTGTGACTGTGTGTGTGTGGGGGGGGGGCGGTGGGGAGGGGGGGCGGGGGCACGGCTAACTGTGAACAGCATAACTGAAAAACGAAAGATCGGTTAAAAGCCAAAGTTGGTATTTAAGTTTAATGTTTTTCAGGGATACAACACGAAGATTTCGAAGAAAATTCCTTCATCCTAAACTACCCCTTATATGGAACATTTTTCGAAAATTTTTATTTTCTTTAAAGTAGCTCTAATGATTTTGATTAAAATGTCATATGTTTGAGACGTTTTTATGACATGAAATGTCTCTTGAATTTTCTGGTTATAGCCCATGAAGTCCTATTTGCTCTGAATGACTTTTGCATAACTGGTAAACCTTAAGAAATAGAGCAAATTTTACTGCCCAAAAAATGTACACCTCGCTTGTGGAGTGAACATTTCGGAGATATTTCTTGTTATTTCTGTAAGTTTTGCAGAACTTATACTTCTGTCAAATGAACATCGTTATTCATTTTTATATTATGGTAACCGTGCAAAGAGAACGGAATTTGAAAGGTTTAAATGATTTGACTATCGCTCAAGCTCTATTGTATTCCCATATTCTCCTTGCACCTACAAGAAGATAAACAATAAGATAATTTCTGTAAACGTTAATCTCAACTAACACGAAGAAGATATAGAAATAAGTGTTTGTAAGAATAGTTATACAAGAGTGAAGAAGTAATGTGAGTGCAACACATCAGATTTTTTTTTCTTTCTTGTGTAGACCAGTGTTATTGAAATAGAATATAACTTGATATCCGTTCTCTGAAGATAAGTTGACCAACTTCGTTCCTAGTGAATTCAACAATGTGGACACGCACATAACATACGCCATAACCAGGATGTGGCAATCGTAAAATTTACCAAAAACAGACAGAAATATTTAAAGGTCCCAGTGTTATATAAAAGCAGGCTTGAAACGCTACCTTCTATCTTGATCTTAACCTTCTTTTTTTCGCTTGGGCATTTTCCCCCTCTCTTTGTAAGGAAGAAAGAGAAACCTTCTCTCCCCCTCTTATCTTTACCTTACTGCTTCATCTTTTTGTTCCCTGTGGTTTTGACTTCGTAATAGCCATGCTCTGTAGGGCTGTAAGCTGCTTATTTTACGGGACAAGACAGTCGGAATTAGGCCAAGATAGGACTGACTCAGGTATACACAGAACTGTTTATGTGGGAGTCCATAGGCTTTGTTTCCACTGGCGCCATCACTCAAACGAGTGAAAAGTCTGCAGTCAGAAATGATGAGATTTTGTAGTCTTTAAATCAACGCTGTCCAACGTTTGCGAAAGAGGGAAGGTTGGATTTACTTCCTTCCACTTTATGTGGACTGTACCTACCACTCTTTTAACACTCAACTGTGTTGCAGCGGCGGTTTGGTTATATGAACGTCATGTTTAATTTACGAAACCACTTTCAAATCTTATGCGATAAACATCTGTTCATTAGTGACTTCTTTGGCATTGCTTATTTTTAAGAAGTCTCTCAATATTTGGCGACAAAGTCGAATAAGAGCCTTGGAAGATGCACCAAGTGATTGTCGCGTAACCTAATGTGCTGCAGACTTCTAATATAGTTCAATTTGGAGAAACTGCTCTCAGATATATGTAGAGCTATACATACTATTCTTGCAAGTGCTTACTTCTCTACTACATTTTAATCGACATAAGCATTTTCAGAAAGTATCTTAAAACATTGAGCATGTAATTCCAACCTGCTCTGTGACTATGTGTCTCGGTAATATGACACACATCCTCCAATGTTCTTATAGGTAAATTTCCTATAAGAATTGCTCAATCATACTCTAGTCCACAATACAGTTTTTGCAATACTTAATACGTAAGTTAATCATTGCTAACACATATTTGGTAGTGTAAGCTAAACTTACAATTCATTTATCAATTTCCATGGCAATAAGGCTAAAGCTGGTCTTTTATGCTTACGGTACCAGTGGGAACTGACGCCACACACCACAGCATACTAACCTAATAATACGTTGTTAATGAATCCTTAGCAAAATATACAAACGTATGAATTATTTATTAATTGAAATATTAAATGTGTAATTGGACATGTTGTTAACATTAAAAAGTGATTAAATTCTTTTTATTTCTTCATTACATCTTGAGATGGATCCTGAATTTTCACATTAAATATACATATTGTTAGACCTATTGCCACTGAATATTCAAATTATGGTTTCTTCCTAAAGTAATGTTACATCAAACGTATTTAATAATATTTTCAATCATATTTATTCCTTGAAACGTTAGCTAAAGAGGGAGAGCCACTTCCGATTTGAAAACCTCAAAGATGGACAACAAAATGAACTATGCGAGTGCATACATTTAATTCTGAGCTCCAAGGTTGCCAATACTTAAGATTTAAATTATCAAAATTATAGATTTGGATTAAAAATTATCGTACATCATAAACCAAATGCTACGACAGTAAATGTATCAGCATAAAACTTATGAAAATGTAATAGTTTTGATGTTTATGGTATCCACTTACAAAATTCATGACCTCAACCAGTATTACAACTTTAGTGCTTATGTTTCTCGCACTATTCATCTGAAAGTTCATCATCTTCCTCAACTGTTGCAGCATTATACATATTTGTTGTTGAGATAAACTTTAACATCTCGGTGACTTGCAGATTTTCGGAATTACCACATTCTTTCATAAGCTGAGACGACCGAATAAGTCCATTTACCTCATGTAGGGGCAATCTGTTTCTAATTTTAGTTTTATTAAACCTAGCTTGGGAAAAGCTCTTTCACAAGAAGTGTTTCTGTGGGGCAATGAAATCATTGATAATTTAAACTCCGCCAATTCTTTGTATTCAGTATTTCCACCCAGGTGACATGTGTTTAACAGCACACCAGAAACTGTCGGGTTCAGGCATGTTCTTTATTTCACTTGGAATATCACGTATTCCGAGTTTTCTCCATTGATCATCAATTTTCTGAACAGTGCCTTCTTCATTGAGATTACCAGATCTGGGCACACTGGCAACAAGAGGATAAAGGGTAGAAGGATTAGTAGGATATGAAATGGTTGTCTTAGAGGGGTGGCGACAGGCCATGAGGCTTTAACATTCATGCATTCATTCATAACATTCATGCATTTTAATTATGATTCAAATTCACAGTTGGCACTATAAATTAATCCAGTAGGCGTTGAGAACAACAATAATAATTTTAGCGTTTAATCCAGGAAAATGAGGAATTAGACACTATATGACGAATATAAACGAACAAATTTGCCTTAGCAGGCTATTTACTAAACGTAGGTCTGCTATATTTAAAATTACAGTTATTTGACTCCGCCTCTTCAATTCCAATCAATATCCTCACTAGAATATTCGCCAAATCTTTTGTCTGCCATTTTTGAATGGTCCGATAATTGTTTTTACTGCACATGGATACTTCAGATGTTCAGAAATGTAAGAAAAGGAGGAGGTGATGTAACCAAAGTGACAATATCACGAGCAAGAGGTGATTATCCGGCATGAGTCGAATAGTCTGTAAAATTTCCGTTTCATGTCGCATGCCTTTGCAAACTTTTCAGGATACGCGCGCGCGCGCGTATGTGTAATAATGAGGCTAGCAACTTGCTTTTTAAACTGTTGGTTGGGTATTATCAAGTTAAGAAAGCATTTGTTGTAAATATTTAACAGTATTTAGATGCTAAAGAGAGAGAGGGTAATATTTGTGAGACTAGTTTCTATCTATGTGCATTGCTGCAGCTTTGCCAGAAATTAGCACAAATATGAAGTGCTTCTTTTGTTTCCAGTGTGTGGAGCTTCCGCTGTTACTGTGATGTATTGCGAGGAATTTGCTGACATGTTCTTCTGCTCGCGGGAAACCAGCCACGAGTTATAAACAAGGGACGAAAAATTACCCGCACTATTTCTGTTCCTCTGCTTGTTCACGGAAGCGCAGGATTAAATTTAAGGTATGTATTTTTAGCGGTTCCTTTTCTTGCACTTCTTTCTCATCTCCCTCGCAACATATGCCTAATGTGTTTGTTTCCTTTTTGTTACACCTTGTTACAGAATATGTTCACATGTCATTACCTCCTTCCTCACCTAATTAACGACACGTTCCAAGCTCCGTCAATTCTGCCCGCGACAGGAAAATCATACTTGCTGGCACAATAACCATACACGAAGAGAGACAAAAATGAATGTGTTTGAATGGTCCACAGTACTAGCTAATTCTTACACAAATGTGCCAATGTTATTCATTGCCAACTGCAACTTCTTGTATACTAGTGGTATTCGATCTTTCTTCTACACATACCCCCAAAGACAATTTTACATTCCAGCCTGTACCCCTAAGCCGCCTAGAGCCAGCCACCCTTCACTCAAATTATACATAATAATATCTTAGATACATTATGACGTTTATAACGTATTAAATACTACAAAAAATTACGGTATTAATGTACAAAATAAATACAGAAACTACATTACACACACACACACACACACACACACACACACACACACACACACACACACACACACACACACACATACACAGAGAGAGAGAGAGAGAGAGAGAGAGAGAGAGAGAGATTATATCAATTTGTGTGTGTTTCTGATCTGTTAATGAGATAGCTGATCATGTTTTCTGGACAGCAGCTTCCCTGATTGAATGTTTGTTAGAGTGACTATGAATGGTGATTCTGAACTCATTCTTGTTTCGTGCTGTTAATGTAGGGAAATCCTGCTCACAGAAATAAACACATGAAGATTGAAGGTGTGTAATGACACTGTCACTATGTTCAGTGTACTCTTTGCCTGCATAACGCCAGAAGTCACAAATTGACGTGGTCGCAATTTTTATTTTCACTGTCTTCAAATTAAGTCAAATTACATTACATTTTAACACGAAAACATCAGTTCAAAAATCAAGAGCAATGCCATTTATTGTGGCGTAAATAACGACTCCGCAGATCCCGCGGGGGGGGGGGGGGGAGGAGGGTGGGCCCCGTGATGTTTAGAGGACCCCAGACGCCTTAGTTTTCTTAAACATGACATTTTGTATTCAATTCAACCATAGAAAATCTCTAGGATGAGGCGCTGGAACAGATGCATTTCAGTGATGACATACTAACAACAGAAGGGTACCATGTAAGGATTTCCAGTCGTCTCTTGTTTAGAGTTGTGAAACAAGCTTACTTCCAACTGCGTATGTTCTCAAAAGCATTCACAATCATGTAGCGAAATTCATTATAAAAGCCGAACAAACTACATAGTATATACGACTATTACCTATCTGAAAATTTACCTACTCGATTAGCCAGTAAATTGGATTATTTTATAATTTGGTCATAAGGTATAAGCATTAATCGAAATGAGTTGTTCTAACCAGTTGTTCAGTGTTATTACTTCTGAACGATATCTGAGGTAACACAAATAGCAGCTTAATTGGGTTATCCAGAATATTGACAGGTAACGATTATTCAGGGAAAAGAACCATTTGTGTTGGTAATCAGAGAGTGTTATTTTAACACTTACTTTTTTTTTTAAAAAATGTATTTATTATTTGAAGTCGCTTCAACATAAAAGTCATATCGCGACTAAACATTGAGGAAAAAAGGAGGAAACATATCATGAAGTTTACGTTGAATTTAAACATTAACTTTGCATGCTTTGATGAACTTGATGATTTTCTTGTGATATTGTTGATCACCCAAAGCAAGCTGAAAGTTCTCAGGAACTCCATACTGAAGTCGCTGGTGAGTGTATCTTGGGCAAACAGTGAGCAGATGCTGAACGGTAAGAGTAGAATCACACAGAGTACATTTAGGAGGAAGTTCACGGGATAGAATGTAGGAATGAGTAAGCGCAGTGTGGCCAATGCATAAGCGGGTTAATAGCACCTGGTCTCGCCGGGTTAGTGTTCTAATTGTTGTGGACAGGTTAAGTATTGGACAGATATCATGCAGTTTGTAGTTGTCCAATCTGTGTAGGATAGTTCTTTTAAGATGCCGTAAATAGTCTTCATGAGGTAGCTTAAGATCTGGTAAGCTTATTCTATGTGAGTAAATATGTAATCTTTTAATCGGTTCGTTTTTAAGCTTTATTAATAAATAGGGTCCCCAACATTAATTTGCAGGGGCCCCCAAAACCTTAGCTACGCCACTGACCTCAACTATAAAGGTCAAGTTGGTGTTAGGTAATAAAATAGTGGAACAGGTTAACACTTTTAAATATTTAGACTGTTCAGTAACACAAGAAAAACTACGCAATTGAGGAAAAAATAGATGAATGTAATTATTTTTGTGGTACAATGCGCAGAACACTGGGAAGAAAAGTGAGAAAGGAAGTGTTGCTTAAGTATTATAAAGTGATGGTCGTTACAACTTTATTACATGGCTCTGAATCTTGGGTCTTAACAAAAGCTCTGGAGAAATGAAAAGCAGCAAGTGAGATGAAATACCTTAGATACGTTGCTCGATATACCAGGTGAGTCAGCTGCCACTTATTCTCGAGTTTTATGCAATCCGCATTTTACACTCCAACATGAAAACATCGATCCCATTACTAGGTTCTACCCGCGTATTTAACATGGATGTTTAACACTCGATGAAATTAGTGTTAATATAGATGTTATCACATCGGCGTTTAATATATTCGTAATTAGACAGCTGACGTTTGCACTTCTGCAAATGTTCACTGGAACCAGCGAATATTACATCTTAAACGGAATGTTTGCCTCGCACGTTGCTAGGTAGCTCAATTGGAACGAGCGCACCACTCCGAAGTAATCTGTCTGCTGTGAAGATGGTTCGAATCACCTGCATGTATCAATTTTTTTTACCGTGCAATCCTCACAATTTATAAATTATTATCATTTTTCTTGCTTTATTAATGTTTTATGACATTGTTATATGTTTCTTTGTTGATGAACTACAATTAGGTAGTTGTTTAAACATACCTATAGGTAGATGCAATTGAAATAAGGATCACGTATACACAGGATTGAACAGATCTACAAGCCACTGTAATGCGCTGGGGAAGGGTTTCTGGATTGTCCAGTACCTCTGCATAAATGCGTTCTTTTAAATAACCTCAGAGAAAGAAGTCAAGGGGTGTCAGATCAGGTGATCTGGCAGGCCAGGGGACTGGTCCTTGTCTTCCTATCCAATGACCAGGATGTGCAGCATTCAAATGATTGCAGACGATTCTCGACCGATATGGAGGAGCGCCGTGTTGAAACCACATCGTCATTCGCTCCTGCAGTGGTACATTCCCTAGTAATAAGGGGCGAGCTACGGAGTAATTCCAGGTAGCGTGCTCCTGTTACATCCCCCTTGAAGAATAATGGTTCAACAAGGTGGTCTCCCTAGATTCCACAACAGATACTTACACCCACTGCTCTTGGAATACTGCTTCCCTTACCCAATAAGGATTATCAACCCTCCAATAGCGCATATTTTGACGATTTCCAGTTCCATTGTTGTGGAATCTTGATTCGTCAGAAAACAATATCCTGGATGCAAATCCCACATCACTTGCTACTCACTCCAGCAACCATTCACAAAAGATCACTCGAGCTTTGAAATCTCTCCGTGAAGTGCTTGGTGTAGGTCCAAACCATAAGAATGGTACTTATTAGTGTTCAATATTCGCACTACAGAAGACTCGCTGATATTCACCTGCTGAGTAGCTCCCGGTGCACTAGTATGCGAATTGTTCTGGGTGGCATTCAAAACTGCTTCTGCATTAACATCCGATGTTGCTGGTGCGTGTGTATGAAGAGCCATTCTTGCAAGTGGTGCTGTTACACGCAGACGCCTTTCAACATTCCGGAAGCTGTTTGGTGTTGGTTGTCATCTATTCGGATATCTCTCCGGAGATATTTTCTCCCGTGTATTTGTTCTTACTTCTCCGTAGATCAAAAGCATATCTACGTACTCGTCTGTCGAATACATAATGAAAGACTGGCACAAAATATTGTGCGATAGCATACGTGTGGAGAACGCAGGGGTCGGCATTTGCAACACAATACATCATGCCAGTCGAATTGGCCAGAAGTCATTATAACTGGTCAATTACAAAATGCAGACAACCAAAATCGATTTAAATCATACCCTAAACCGTCAGGGACTTTATAATTACATTATTGTGATTTCGGTTTCCAAGTACAAAAAAAAAAAAAAAAAAAAAAAAAAAAAAAAAAAAAAAAAAAAAAAAAAAAAAAAAAAAAAAAAAAAAGGATTTACACTACTGAGACTCGAACCTATGACATTGGGGCTTAGCGCAGAGGACCCGTCACAATCCTATTCAGCTATTTAGAGACTTAACTGAAAGCGCGTACCGCGTAGGACTTGCAGGCCTGGCGCTAATGCCATTGCCACCTCGCGAGTTTTCGGGCTTGATTTAGCCTTTTCAGACAGTTTTAATCATTTGCTGGGCATTTTAATATTACTACTTAAATGGCAAAAGCTGTTGTGCATATTAATTGAGATGCACGAGGCGTAGTTCACGCAAAAATGTAAATAAACTGTCATTTAATAATATGTCCGTTTCGACTGTACGGGTTCATGATGGATGAGACGTGTCTCTAAATGTTTCGTAACTTTTGGCAGCCAACCCCTGCTCTAAGTACAAGAATCCACCATTTTCTTTTTAGCTGACGTTGTCAGCGTACCCATATGATAGGTCCATTCTTTCCGAGGCGTTTACTGAATTACGTTGCTATGTATACTCTAATAAAAAGTTTGTAAAATCGGTCGGAAACCGGAATTCGCTCTCAGTAAACGAGTCGTATGTTTTTAGGTGTAATTTAGCGAGGAGTACGTTCTGTCCCTTAAACCACTGTTGCTCTCAATTTTGCGCATTTCTTTCTTTAAGAACGGCAAGCTATACATTTTAGTAAGCGCAAAACTGGACTAAGGCGCATATGCCGTTAGATGGGTGGCCTGCCTTCCAAAAACACAAGGCGCGGCTGACTCACCTGGTATATATAAACAATTTTATGGAGGCGGAACGGACCAAAAGCTCTAAGCCTTGAAGAATTTTTACTGAATTGTCAACGCACATTTCCGAAAGATTTTCTTCTAACGTTTAACTTTCTTCAACTCATACGATGTTTCCAGTGCCACCTTTGTTGATGTAAAATTGTGTATTGTTTGAATTTGTATGCTTAGTGCCTGTGAAGTTGACTGAGTTGCTTACATAATCGCCGTAATTGATTACCATGCGTATGTGAAGCAGGGATGGTTTGGTTGCAAATAATGCAGAGGGAAACAGGTCAATCATACATATTTGATACGAATCCATATTTAATGCAAGATCTGTACTCGTACTTCTCGGCTTGTCGACTTCCTAATAGATGGTTCAATTTCAACTGTCCCGTGGTGGAACACGCAGCCACTAGCGGTGGTTTAACGCTATTTCCAATGCCATTTGTTTAATTGATTTCACGTTTTCCTCGTATAATGAATTTATCCATCTTATAGCAAAAGTTAAAATACGTAGTCTACCATTACAATAATAAAAAGAAATTGAACGGTGATAATCTGAAAATCAGTTCATAAATATAAAGAATGAGATATGAGGCTTTAAGTAAAGAGTAACGAAGCTGCAGTAACACTCACGAAAATACAGTGAATGCTGAAACATTATTAATGGGTCGTAACGTATATTCGCAAACATTGTTATTGTTATCGACGTTTGAAACAAGCGCAGCTATAAGACATCATCGTTGGGTAGACCGATAGAGTAATAAAAATGGATTCTTGGACAGGGGACGATATGTTTCTGGTTGCATATTTTTTGCTATTTGATTATTCGGAAAATACTTTATACTGACTGTAAGCGTATTTTAAACTTTACACACCCCTGGGCGAACAAGCACCCCAGATTGAATATGTCTGTTCCAGACGATGGATCAAATGTGCATAATGAATGGAGGGAATGGAGAGAATCAAATTAAACATTTCTTTCTTAATAAAATAATATCGGAAGTGCTTCGTTTTCAAGTGACAGTAAAACGATTAAAAAAAAAAAAAACAAAACAAAACAAAAAAAAAAAAAAACGTGGGGAGGGGGGTATGGTCATACTATAACTTTCTTACTTAATACTCTGTATTACAAAAATGTATTGACACACTATGAGAACTGTTCAAAGCTGCAACTACAGTGCCGTTTAATTGAACGACGAATCCTTGGAAATACCGAGTGGGATGGCTCAGGCGGTAACGTCTATGGCCCGCATTCGGGAGGTCGCGGGTTGGATCCCCGTAGTCGCACACTCTAACATGGGTTTCTCGTGGTATCCCCATGTCACTTAGGCACATGCTGGAGTGCTTTCAACTCTTCTCCACGACTTCCTTCCTCAGTTCCTTTCAGGTGCGGTTGGCAGTGCGGTTGGGCAAGACAGCGTTAGCTGGTTGCTTGCTCATTGGAAACTCCCTCCCTGGCCCTCCTTGGAAGTAACTGCCCAGGTCCCTAGGATTGCATTGTCACCCTCTACCTGGGTGGATAGTATGCCATCGGGTGTGCGCCGGGTGTCACAATCTGGAACTGTTAGGGACTTGTATGCGTCTCTGGTGGCTTCGTTGACTCCGCTCTCCGACGTGCATTCCGGTCTCACTTCGCCTCATTTCTTCCCCCTGGGGGAGGAGTGGTAGCCCGCAATAAATGCACATCGGGGTCGCAGTTGGCGAGGTGTCCCCCTCCTTCACACACACACGCACACTTGTCGTCGGCTACGAAGATCATCAAAATACGAAAATAATTTTTGTAACTAATTCTTCTACTACGTAGAAGAGACGTAGACCGGTACGTTAATAAACAATTCCAGATACACAGCGATATCTGAAGCAGCAGCATAAATAATAGTACCACCTTGGAATGTGTAGTCACGCTAGATTGAAACAAGGAACTCGCTCAAAATAGGGGGACTATCTTCGATTCATGGAGTATATTTAGTTTATACATGTTTTCAACTACTCTTTCTCCTACGATCATTTTCTACCTTTACTATATTTTTCAGAAACCTTGCCAGTCTTTTTCGGTCACAAGTGCTGAGTTACCTGCTACATTTGTTTAACCATTAATTTCCTCTTGGCCCAAGATTGTGAGATTGTGAGATTGAGATCACACGTGTATGGGGTAGTGTGGCTCAATAAAACCAAGAGTCTCTTAGGATGTGTTTGTCTCAATCATACTATAAAGATCTGTTTTACACATAGAACTGCCACTCTGAACCCATTTGTTCTGCAACCGCAATATCATAGCAGATAGCGCTCCTAGGTGGGGGTTCATCTACTTCTACACTCCTTTTTTCACTACTTCCGACGTAAAACCTGTGACTCATACTATTTTACAACTGAAATTAAGACAAATTACAACAGCGAATAAATATAACGCGAATGACATTGGAAGCAGGTAAGTTGGCAACCAAACCAGCAGAACGTTTGCGCGGAAGTTTACAAAACTTGGGTTGCACCACGTGGAATATCTCTTCTCTGCCCTTCATTATCCTATGACTATGAGCTGGTGAACATACGGTATGTTAAGGGGTGTTTCATAAACTTTTTTTTTAATATGACCTCAAACATAAAATCCATCTGGAGTCATATCTAGGGAACGTGCTGGCTTAACAATTGGATTTTCTCTCCCTATCCAATGATTCGGGAAATGTGCGTTTTAAAAATTTCGACAAATTAAGCCGAAATGTGTGCACCGTCATGTTGAAAGATCAAGTTTCTTGGAATATTAATTGGGGCATCAAGTAGCTCCGGAACCGCTTCCACAGGAGAAGTGCAGTAAACATACTCATTAATGAAGCAGGCGGGACATATCGCCCCACTAGATAATTGTAAACAAATCCGATCCAAATTATTTACTGAAAACTTCCACTGATTGTGGACATTGTCCACAGCTTTAGGGTTCTTATCACTCCAAATGTGACTATTGTGTATATTAAAAAAGTCATCTCTTAAAAAACATACCTCATCTGTGCACAATATACCGAGAGAATCCAGAAATTCCGAACGAGCTGCGCGCTCTTTTGCCGGTCCTCATCCTTGGCACTCGTTGCTGTCAGCCGCTGTCATAGAAAGGCGCGGATGAAACCATTCAAAATTTTTGGAAATACATTTTAAGGCTGTACTTACCAACTTAATGAAAGTAGATCGTTATTGGAGCACTGAGAAATCCAATATTGCTCATGAAGTACCCCTTCATGACAAAAAATTGGTGTATTAGCTGATAAAGAATTATAGGGCCAATTTTTTTGACTCAACAATTGATATCCGCACATACGTGAATACATTTTTGCCCTCCCCCTCCTCTTTCTTTAAGAGAGTTAACAGACAGAGATTGTGATTTTGCCTTTTTTCAACAAGGGTCTATAACAACTGATACGGCCAATCTTTCGATGAGAACAATTGAAAGTGTTTCAGGACAGAATTATTAATAGAGGTTTGTAGCCCCCTCGGCCCCGACCTAACCCCTGCGACTCCTACCTCTGGGGTAACTCGACTAATTCGAAGAAGATAGAGTAATGAGAGTTTGTAAGAATGGTTAGTATACACAAGAGTAGAGAATATCATGCGAGTGCAACACGTCAGATTTTTTATTTATAAAGTATTGTTCGAAATGTGTTGTTTTCTACCTATATCAAAAGCTGATTAAGATCTATTTCATCATTCACATTGTGGCTGCATTCATGTTTCAGCTGTTCCCTCTGTCATGGAAACAAACAATTGAAGGTAGTTTTTTTTTTTTTTTTTTTGTTCTTTTTTGTTTTGGTGTTGTTCTTTTTATGTCACAAAATATGTTCTGTGACACGATCACATCTTCTGAAATGGTCAAATATCACCTTTTTTATAATTGGTGTATACGTTAGTAGTGTTCGGATAATTATTATCATTTTTAATGGAATTTTATGCAGGCAGTGCAATCCATTGAATTCAGATATGCCACGCACCTGCAGTACAACAAATTTCAAACACGTTTTTCTCCAGTGCAGACATATTTTTCTCGGGAACTAAGTATTATAGAAACGTGAAAATTTGTGCACTTATTCTTCACATATAAATGAGCTCTTGGAACCAAGATTTTTGAAGTTCAACACTTGTTAAGCACTGTTGAAGTTGAATTTAAAACTAAACCAATTTGTATATTTTAATAATTCTGCACAGAAACATTAAGTATGATCCGAATGTGCATGAACTTTTGGAGTTCTGTATTAAAAATAGTTTCCAAGGAAATAGTGTATTATGCAGCGAGATCTTAATTGACATTATATTCAAGTTTCATACGACTATTTATTTATGTTCGACCATGTGTCTAAGTTTAAAACTTTTATAAAATGTTTTAATATACTACGCTACATGTTATTGTCACTAGTGTCCGACATTTTAAGCATGTATCTGTTATTCGATTGTACATAAAAGAATCGATAGTTACGTCATCAGCTGCGTAGTTATTAATTTTATTATGTTGGTCTTGACACAGTAACGCATAAAGTATATTCTATAACCTTTAAAAAGGCATATTTCAAAAACGGGAAGACAAACTGAATTTATTAATGTTATTAACAACTGTAATTATTAAACTCGAACAAGTTGTTGTTCGATTCAACATCGAGAATCGCTAGTTTCACTTTCAGTGAGCATGCGGCAAGGTATTGATTACTACATGTGAATATTTTGACTGGTGGTTAGCAGTGTCGTTATGAAAAGGTGCGCATTTAATGGTAGATAGCAGTTTCGTTATAAACTGGTGCACCTTTGATTGGTGGACAGCAGAATCATTATGAAGAGGTACACATAGTGAGGTTCATTACAGTCGCATATAAGCGTTGCATTATGGTATGGTCCAGCATAAAAGTGTTTAAGTTGTGTGTAGTTTTTTTTTTTTTTTTTCATTATTAAGACATAATTTTTGTACATAGTACTACAATTGTGCTACATAGGTTAATCTAGCATTATCATGAAGTGTGTTCTGAGGGTTACATCCATTGATGTTCCTCAATCAGTCAATAGATCTGTGTGTCTTTTCCTCTTGAGACGGCGCTGTGGTTGTTCTGGTGGCATGTTTTGTGGTATTTGTTTCATCAAGACGTTCGGGTGTTTTGCTAACGTTGTATACAGATTTCTATAGGAAGAGTGGATAACTGTGGTTACTTTAGGTAAATTTAGATCTAAGTTGAGATTTTCATTTCTTATGTACCATGGTGCGCTGGTGATTATCCTTAACACCGGGTTCTGGAATGTCTGGATACACTTAATTTGAGAATTAGAGGCAGAACCCCATAAGGAGCATGCATATTACCAAATTGGTTTGATAATCATATTGTATATGAGTCTCTTGTTAGAAATGGAAAGGGTTGAGTTTTGATGCAGCAATGGTTTTAACTGTCGAAGTCTGTCTCTTAGTTTTTGTAGAATGTGATCAACGTGTTTCTTCCATGTTAAACGTGTGTCAAGGATAAGACCAAGGCATCTTACTTCATTAGCTTGTGGTGTGGCAGCGTTGTTTAGGAATAAAGGATAAGTATGTTCTTTTCTGAGATAGGTGAAGGTGGCGGCATACGATCTCCTTGGATTTAATCCAGTTTTCCATTGTTTATTCCATGATTTTATTTTATATAGGTAGTCTTGTATATGTGCTGTAACTTCTTCACCAGTGTCTCCTCTGCACATAATAGCTATATCGTCTGCAAATTGGGCAATACGCTGATCGTCAGATTTGGGCAATACGCTGATCGTCAGATTTGGGCAAATCATGTGTATAGACTATATATAGAAAGGGTCGCAGGATGCTTTCCTGAGGAACTCCTGCATTAATGGGTCTGACGTGGGACTGTACATCTTCGTAAACCACAGAATAAGTGCGTTTGTAGAGATATGATTGAATTATTCGGTAATATGTATCCGGAAGATGATACTTAATGTTTGATAAAAGACCATCATTCCATACTTTGTCAAACGCCTTCTCAGTGTCTAAAAATACGCCTAAACTGATCTGCTTGTTTTCATAGGTGTCCATTATTTCGTCGATAATTCTGTGAAGTTGCTGTGGGCAGGAGTGGAGTTTTATAAATCCAAACTGTGTAATGGGCAGTAATGCCACAAGAAGTGTGAAAAGTCTGGGCAATAACAAGCGTTCAAATATTTTGGAGAACAGTGGTAGAAGGCTATTTGGCCTGTAGCTTGATGGATCATTGCGAATTTTGTTAGGCTTCTGTATCATTATATTGTCATGCTTCCTTGCTGTTGGAAAGTATGTTAAACGTAGCATTGCACTGTAGATTTGTGTTAGCAACACTATGGTTTTGCGTGGTAAATTTTTAAGGAAAGGTTGCACAATGTGGTCAAATCCAGGAGCTTTATTAGATGGTAACCTAATAATGGTATTTTGTATTATTCCTGAAGTAAATAGTTTACACATTGGTGGCAGTTTTAGTGGCTGCACTAGGGTGTTATATACTGTCTCATTCATGGTAGGGTCTTCTGAGATGTTGGGTTTAAACTGATGCAGTAGAACTTCAGAAAATTTGTTTACCTTTTCTTGTGAGGTTGTAAGCCATTGATTACCAACTCTAAGTTTAGGGATTTTGTCAACGACCTTGGTCAAAATTTTTGTTTTTCTCCAAATGCTGCCATCTTTGGCTTCTAAAGACTGTAAATGTTTTTCCGTGGTTTCTCTGTTGAGTTCTTTTAATGCCAGTTTTAACTCATTGGTGGCATTGTTATAATTTCTCTTATGTGGAGGGTACTTAGTTCTTTCCCATAGTTTCCTAGCTGAATTTCTCACATATTGAAGTTGTAATATGTGAGGTGGAAAAATAACTCTTCTGTTTCTAAGTATTTCTTAGTATTTATCTGAATACATGGAGGATGCAAGATTAGCTGCTGTCTGGATATTTTTAGTTATTGTACTGACTGCTATATCAACATCTCTCTTGGTTTTTGAAGGGATTTTTGTAATTGTAGTGCTATTCAGATATGATTTGTACGTTGACCAGTTAAATGGATGGTTTATGAGGGAGTATTTCTTTGTGTTATTTGGGACTGTTGCAGATATTTCAAGTAGAACATGATAGTGGTCGGGGCTTAGGTCATGAATAACTCTTGGAAAGCTGCATTAGTGAGAAAATTGTTTTCCAACAAGGAAATCAAGAACATCAGGTCTATTTCCTGTATCTGGAAAGTGCGTAGGTTCTAATGGATGTGCTATTTGTAGTGTAAATTTATGTATTTGTTCTTACAGCATTCTTGCTCGTGGATTAATTACATTAGACCTCCACCTTGGATGCTTACTGTTGTAATCTCCTCCTAATATGCATTATTCCCCATTTCATGCATTATTCCCCATATTATGCTAGGAGTTACATGTTGATCAGGAGCTGAATAGAAAGCTCCTAGTTGGTAGTTTACATTATCGATCTGTACTTCTACTCTTCCAACTTGCACTTCATTTTCTGAGATAGGAAAAATGAAATGAAAAAAAGTTATTTTGGCATGTTTTTCAACATGCCCTGGCAGTTATAGGGACAGTCCCTCTTCAGCCGCGTTTTTAGAATTTTTATCTTGTTACGTGGCGAGGAGATTTATCGTGTGTGCATATGTGTTGTGGTCTTGTGTGTTCGTGTGTTCATCCCTAGGTGTGTGGTGGTGGCTTCTACCCTCGGAGAAAATGGTGATTTTTATTTATTGTGGAGTCATGTGTGTGTTGTTGCTGCAACAGCTCATACGGGTAGTTTTTGACTGTGTTGTATGTTTTATGTGTTAGGTTATGTGTGTGTCAGTGTGTTTGTGTTTATTGTGTGTTTGTGTTTTTTATGGTGATTGGTGTGCTGTCATTGTTCGTGTGTGTCTTTGTTATGTGTTCTCATTTATGAATATAGCCAGCTGGTTGCCAACTCTGGTTGTGTTTACTGCTTTTTAAGTGTTTTCTGTGCTGTCTGTGTCAGGTTGTGTAAAAATCTTGCTCTGTGTGCGGGTGGTGTTATGTCGTATATGGGTGGTATGAGTGTGCTGAGTATTTGTGTGATCGTCGTGTTTATGATGTCTCGGATGTATTTGGTGATGTTTTGTTGCATGTTTGCGATCTGTTCCTGTAGGGACTTGATCTGTTGCTCGGAGTGCGTGATGACGTTTTGGAATGTGCGTATTGTCTCGTGTCTTGTCATTTCCTTTTTTGTTTCCGGGATCTTGAGAAAATTCGAGATAGGAGGGAGCTGATTGTGGTTAATATTAGCTCTAATGATTATTGCAGCCCCACCTTTCCTGTTGTGAGAAGGATGATCTGCCCTATATATTTTATAATCAGGCATTAAAAAATTTAAAGATGGAGTGAGTTTTGTTTCTGTCACCATCAATAAGTCTATATTGTAATTTTTTAGAAAAAAGTTCAACTCGTGATATTTAATATTTGGACTTTGACAATTCCATGTGCTAATTTTGAATACTCTGTATGCTATATTATTCATTGTGCAGTATTTTTGGAATCAGGATATTTAATGTGTTAATGGTAGTTTGAAGTAGTGATAAAAGCATGTCAATCTTTTTGATCATATCAGTCATTACTCTGCTATTTATTGGGTTAAGAGTGTTATCTTGTATGTTTCTGGAGTTACCTGCAACATAAGCATAAGTAGGTCGATTGGTAGCGTCAGTGTAGTTGGGTAGAGCTGATCCTCCTTGGTTTGTAGTTGCACTTTGTGCTGTTACTGTTGTTGCGTTCTGAGATGTGGCAACGATTAATGGATGCTTTCTGTCTGTAGTTTGCTGGAATTTAGGAGATCTTCTCTGGATTCTTTGATATTCGGAACAAACCCTGTAGTTGGCTGGATGACATCCTTTGCAGTTTGTGCATATCGGCAGCGTGTCCTTGGGTTTGTTGCAATTTTCCGTGAGATGAAGTCTTTCACATTTTAGGCATCTTGCTGTTTGATTACAAAAGTTTTTTTGTATGCCCATATTGTTGACATCTATGGCATTGTATAATTTCTCGCTTTGGTTTGGGTGGCTCTACTTTAATAACAGCATTGTAAAGCCGGGTTAGGTTATAGATTTCTGGATTTTTTAATTTGGTTTTAGGTCCAGAAAAAAGGGTGGTATGGGTAATTTTGTGACTGGGTGTCTGACTGGTAACATTTGTAATGGTTCATATCCCAGCTCTTTTAATTCAGCCATCATTAATTCTGTGCTGCAGGTGTAATGTAATCCTCTTATAACTACTCTGAAAGCCCTTTCAGATTTTAATTGATAGGTGTGATATTCTGCCTTGTGCATTTCCAAGAACGCAGTTACCTTTCTATATCCTTCCATTAGATCCATATTTAGCTTAACTACATTATTCTCCACTGTCTTGTATCTAAATTCTCCACAATTAAGGGAATTTAGTTCTTTAATCATAGCATTCATGTCGTGTATGTTGTGAATATAAATTGGAGGAGGTTTACTTATCTGTGAATTTTCCATCACTGGCTGTACCGCTGATTCTTGTACATGTTGTTCATCAAGGCTGGCTAGAGGTGCAAAAGCATTGTGTGTTGGTATAGTGATTTCATTATCCATTCTTATTCTCTTTAAACAGCTTTCATTACTACTAGAGAAGCTGGATGAGCTTTGTTGTGCCATATTTAATGCTGATTTTGTTGAACGGAAAGAAAAAGGAACAGAAAAGGTAACCTATATAGGTTAGGGAAAGTTACCTCCCAGTGGCTTAATTATGTCACTGAATGTTATGTTTACACATATTTTATTATCACAAAACACGCACAATTGTATCACTGCACTGTGTATTCAGAAAGATTGTTTATTAAACTCAAATTAACTTAAAAACTGCAAATGAAACGCACATAATTCTCATGGTACATTTCTCAATTCCATGACCCACTCTAAATGTGTATTTTTGTAAAAGATTTTCTTTCTGTATTTTATACACTATGTTTTTAAAAATGAACTATGATAAAGTTGCGAAAGACAATCAAAATAAATCTCATTTCTTTCTGTTCGTGCAATAAAACATTCAATCATTTTCATTGCATTATTATGATTATTGTTTTTTGATAACGTTTTGTTAAGTAATGTAAAACTGATACATGCTCAGAGCACCTTAAGCAGTTTTAAAAATTGTTTCATTATTGAGTACCCCGAGTTAATTTTAGGCACTACTGCAAAGGCTTACGAAGGCTACGGGACAAAAGTCTGATTAACTGGTATAGCACTAAATTGCACATAAACTGTTTTAGCTCTCAGTTTTTTGGCCAAGGGCAATGGTTTTGTTGCACATTCAGTCTCCTTCATTTCACTATCCTTTCCACTTTCCTTTTCGTCTCCACGAATGATCCATTTACCATAAACGTATTAATCTGCTTCCATACTGAACCTCTTAACTTTCTCTACCACGAACTATTCAACCTTTATTTAATTGGAATCTTTATTCTCTACTTTTTTTTCCATTTCCCCTTTCATCGAAAGCGCCTGTTAGCACGATGGAAATCCTTTGTAGTGAAAACGATCAAAGTGGTTGCAGGTTCCCTGCCAAAATCATGATATATTTGATGAAATTAAAAACACGCAGTTCACAGGTAACTCAGTGATGGCGTTATGTTTATTATCCCTTGGCCATGCAAAGATAATGTAATTTTAAAGGCATCACATGGCAACTAACATGTGTCTAACACTCAAAGCTTACTTATTTCCACATTCCCCTGGCATCTACAAGAAAATTAGTAATGAGTACTGCAAATGTTTATCTACGTTAACATGAAATAGAAGAATTAAGAGTAATTTGTATGAGAAAGTCGAGTGTAACACATTAGAATTTTTCCCTTATCACCACTATTCTTTGTGCAATCCTTGAAAAAGAACTTATTTATTTATTTATTTATTTATTTGTTTAGTCAGTTATTTATTTGTTTGTTTATTTATTTGTTTATTTATTCATTCATTCACTCACTCACTCACTCACTCACCCACTCACTCACTCACCCACTCACTCACTCACTCACTCACTCACTCACTCACTCACTCACTCAAGCGTTTGGTTGTTTGTTAAAACATCTACATTGAATTTTTTGTTAGACTGCAATACTTCCTCTGTGTACTAAGTGTGTGGTAGAGATCCTTTACAAGTAATAACAGATTCTGGTGATATTTCGATGTAACTATAAATTCCCTGTGAAAGGAACCACATTTCGTTGTTGCTAGCGTGATCTTCATTTGGTTAGGGATTGACAACAAGAGCAGACATTAGACTGACGGTCATTTGTACGCCCTCAACTATTACAGGAACTTCCTGCATACTTGCCCAGGCTGTATTTATGGTGTTCCGGCCTTGACAGAATCCGTCAGGCGCATCACCGTTGTTACCGTTGCATCGTTGGCTGCTTCTTACGGTCAAGGAGACCCATATTAAGTGTCTGTTAATCATAACACAGGTTATTTAACTGTATACCCTTCCTTAGAAATGTGATTTTCCCACATAAACAAGAACGAATAAATTTATGAGTAGACAGGGACTAATTATGTCAGAAACTTGGAAACCGTCCTCCAATTATATTGTGTTTACTGCTTGTGTATAAAGCTAACATCCCGTACCCGGATACGACCCTAGTTCAAATAATACTTAGTCATCGCATTTCAAATGGATCTACTTTCGATTCCTAAGCGGTACCAATATTCTAATCTACCGCTATTAAGTCTTAAAGGATTAAACGTAATTTTAATAAACTGCCAATCGACTGAGGCATATAAGTACATCTTTTATTTGAAATTTATTTCCATGGAATAATACTTCTTAAGGGGGCACTCTGGTACCAAATGAACTTTCTTCCCTAATCAAGCAATTTTAATGAACTTTTTAGGTTAAATTGCACTTACCACGATATATTGTTGGTATTAGTTCATTGCTCTAGATTAAATAGTTTTATAATTAAAACGTATTCAGTATGTTTTTAGAATGAATTGAATAGTATTAAAAGGTAGACTTCTTGCAGTTTAGAATTAACATTTAGATCTGATGATGATGATTATAATAATAATAATAATAATAATAATAATAATAATAATAATAATAATAATAATAATAATAATAATAATAATAATAATAATAATAATAATAATAATAATAATAATAATAATAATAATAATAATAATAATAATAATAATAATAATAATAATAATAATAATAATAATAATAATAATAATAATAATAAGTAATTTTAAAAAGTAAATGTACTGTGAATCGTATGTTAAAATATCAGACAAGTATGTAACTCCTTTTGTCGCGAGGGATCTGTTTTGATGGCGTAAAAAAACTAAACACATTTGATCATAACTTCTCGACTATTAGAGCAAAATGCATCTGCAACATTTTTGCTTTACATTACGTCTGTGATATCAATTTTAAAAAGCTGGCATTATTAGTTCATAATTTCAAAATTTCAGTCATGCATATCCTTAAGGATTGTCGGTTTCATTTCTGGTACTAGAGATTGGTCCGTCGTAGAGTGTGTGTATAAAGTGTGAGGATATTGTCCACTCTTATGGTCATTAAGTATGGAGAGACCACACAATTTTAAACCGGTATTTAAATATCTCTCGTAGTTGAAGTCGATCAGAGAAGCAACACGTGCTTACCTCTTGAACCCTGCTCAAGAAGTAACCTAATAGAAAACAAGTACTACATAATCGTGCAAGGAACTGGTTCGTAGGGTGTGGTCCCCAGTGGGTGCCATGCTGGAGAAGGGGAGCACTGAAGCCCACATGACACCAACAAATGGAATACATGTTTATTATCATGATTTATTGGAGTTGATGTCAGACAGCCTCTATAGAGCTGCACGTTTTTGCATCAACCGCAGCTCCAATAGATAATCTTCAATTGAAAACCAAACGTGTGCATCATTGCATCGCGAATTACTAGTGCCTATCATAAAATATAGAAGCTCTGAGTTATCTGATTTTGTCAACGAGATATGTGGAATTTGACCTCAGATTTACATAGGTACATTGGAAGTGATGTTTATTTCTAGGAATGACCTGATTTAAAAAGAAAAGTATGATGTGAAGCAGTGTTTAAATTATCGAGCAGCATAACACTGGTTTGGAAGAACAGGTTTTTCATTGGCCGTGAAAAAAGTGTCGTTTTTTGTGTAGAATATAGTCATTCTGAATAATAACTGAACATCAGATTTTTTCCATCATCTACCATCTTTTGTGAGTTCAGATTCAAATACATTGAACTATTATAATGCTAATTGGGTTACTAATCCAAGGCACAACCCAAACCATTAGATCTAGAAGCTCTAACTATAGAACTAAATTCCTTCAACAAAGTAGACAACCACAAACGAGACATTTTTCTAAATTCATTCTTGTGGGAGTAGAATGGGGTTGAAATTTCAGGGTTTTTCGAAAATGAACAGACTCACAACAATTAAATTCAGCACGGGGATCTTCATTAAAATCACTAGAAAATGCCGAAAATATATTATTTATGAACAAAACCATGCCTTGTAACATTTATTTTATTGTCCTCTTTTTCTTTTACTGCATGGGTGGCGTATTTCTGTCCAGCAGAAAACATCCAAAAAATTAACAACGTTCTTTAAGGAAAAATAACAGTAGGTTACATGATCACGAGGTTCCCGCAATTGGAACAGCAAAGGGCATTGATTCTTTAGTACCTTTCAATCCTCCAGTCAGTCCCCTTGAACAAGTACTACAACAATAGTTCGGAGCCTACATTTCATCATCACTAGCCTTCGAACCTTTATACAGCTGTTGCGAAGCGAGGTGATCGCAGGTTGCCTGCCACATGGGCAGATCGTGACGTCATTGCACCAGTACAGTGACCGCACAAAACACTCTGCCTACAGCGCAGAATGTGTTCCTAGTTCCAGATAATAGAATGCCTGCAGCACGAAAATCGAAATATTCGTGTATTGCTGAAGTTGCACAAGAATTTGGGAGTGAATATTTTACTGCAAATGGTGACAGCATTGAATGCAACTTATGCAATAGTTTCATCTCAAGTGTATCTAGTCTCCTCGGTGCAGTGATCATGTGACTGATCCCCTCTCACTTCCCATAGCAACCTTCCTTCTCTATATGCAGGTTCATCACCAACATTACATCCAAAGCACAGATTGTAAGCTTCCTCACAAGAAAGGATAGAGATTTTCTTTGGAATTTTAATGTAAAACCTCCATACACATATAACATATTACATAACATGTGCGGTATATTGTGACAATACACTGTTGGTGTCCATATTACGGCAATAAATAATTAAAAAGCACTGCAGTACACCGAACTTGTATATACACTAAAACCATCCTAAAACGAAACGCGATCGTTCCAGCAATATTTTTTTCGTTTTCACGAGTTTACGTCTTACAAAGGGTTGTACACATTTTGGTAAAACAGAGTGCAAAAATATAACCGAGTAGAATTATACTGTGGGAATAATTTAAAATAAAATACTGAGAATAAAAAATGATTTCAATTGTATGTTTTGCTGTATTTTCAACTGACATGTCAAACATATTGCAGTTTCTCCATTAGTTTCTTTTCCCCCACATATCCGTAAAAGTGCACTGTCGTGTCTTCTTCACAAGAGAATGCTCTATGGTCTCCTTTGCATCCTGCATCAGCTCCAGGAGTTCTGGAACATTCTTGGAAGCTGCAAATTTCTGAAGGTCACTCACAACTGATAATGTTTCTCTAAAAGTGTGTAATTTTGACTCTCTTTCGTCATCATCGCCGTCCTCCATTCGTTTCAAGACTTCACAACTGCTGTTTGCAGCAGCAATATCTATATCAATAACTATTCCGTTTCCCCGATAGGCAGTTTTTCGCTTTAGAGTGTTATTTAACATAGGAAATAGCTCCGTTCCGAGATTTATTTTCTGGTCGTCCAGGTTTCCAGTATATAGGGGATCCGGTTTAGTCAGGTTTTACTATACTTGCTGAATGAGCACTATAATTCACTTGCATGCATTTCTGAAGTAACATTGTTACTAAGTGCTGCTTCACATTATTGTGAATAAGAATGTGAGGATGGGTAGCGAATTAGTTTCCACTTCACCACACTTCCCTTAGGCCAGATACCTACCACGCTCTGTGTTCGCGCATTGTCAGGATTTTATGACTTGAAATGTGAAAATAACTTTACTAGGAAACAAAAAGATACACTCTACTATTCCTTTATGGTCATAAACATATAAAATGCCAGGAAATTAAACTAAAAAGCTTTGTAATCTTTAACTCGGTTTTAAATGCTAAAATCAATATTTTGCGATAATGCTGCTATAAAAATGTGGGCAATGGAGAGATTTCATTGCCAGTTTTGGATTGAGGATAGTATACAGAATAATCACCCATTATTTCATTACGGCCAAAAATGTTGCCAACCAGCCAGGATAGTAATGAAGACAGTCAACATTGCCAGTAATAGTTATGTTTCGTTCTATTTAACAGCAAGAAAATATTCTTTAACGAGAATTTTATTTATTTGTTTTTTATTTTTACTTATTTCTTGATTTATTTTTTATTTTTTTTTATTTTTTTATTTTATTTTTATTTTTTTTAAATTTTTTTATTTTTATTTTTATTTATTTATTTATTTATTTTTTTTTGTGTGTGTGTGTGCAGTAAGACCTCGTCTTATTTCTTATGGTTTGAGTTACACAAAAACATTCAAAATGATAATAGCTTCATAGGCTATTATAAACAATTTTTATTTAAATCAAAACCATTTGAGCCATTTTTGACAAAACCAACAATAAATACCTTTTTCAAGTGGGCGGTACTTTACGGGAGAGATATTTTCTTGAAAATCTTCGTATCGTACCCTTGGAAGGACGAACTTAAATAGCAAATTTGGTGTTTAACCACGTTTTCACTTTTAAGTCATATTGTTCCTAGAAGCAGCCCCCCCCCCCCCCCCACATACACATACACACACTCAGGCACAGGCACATACATATACGGGTCTTTTATAGAAGGGCATTTTTAAATTCTGAGTACCTTAAAATGTGTATTTCCGATGAGATCTCCAAATCAAATTTTTGGGTAGAATATACTAACAGGCACTTCCTCTACTAACTACAGGTAGGTGATAGAGAAAGTAAAATAAGGGTCAAATTCATATACAGTTCTTCAATGTCTTACAGAATAATACTTCATTTTCTTTAAAGGCTATTAAATATTTTATAAAAATAAGGGCTTACTTATGAGATCCACCTATAGAGACTAAGTCTAGGGGTACAGTTGATTAAGCGCTGGCTTTCGAAGTTCGAGGTTGCGGATCCGACTCAGGAAAACGTATTTAAAGTGACATATTGTGTTAGCAAGAGTTACTGGATATAAGACAGAGAAGGCCGGTACAGCAGTGACCTTTACATCCCCATGATGTTTGTTAGAAGTTGAGTTATCTTACAAAAGCTAAACGTTTCAATATTCATAAATTCACTGTACGAAAAACAAAAGTTCCCTATCCAGGCAACGCGTTCCAACCAAGTTTCGATCTCACACACTCCGTATTACTCGGAGATAGGCTGTCTGTTATACCAGGCACATTCAACCTGCGGTCGCGAAGATTTCTTAGGGGGTACACACAATTTGAAATACGCATACAGTGGGTACAATGTTTCCTGAATCATCACAAATAATAATAATAATAATAATAATAATAATAATAATAATAATAATAATAATAATAATAATAATAATAATAATAATAATAATAATAATAATAATAATAATAATAATAATAATAATAATAATAATAATAATAATAATAATAATAATAATAATAATAATAATAATAATAATAATAATAATAATAATAATAATAATAATAATAATAATAATAATAATAATAATAATAATAATAATAATAATAATAATAATAATAATAATAATAATAATAATAATAATAATAATAATAATAATAATAATAATAATAATAATAATAATAATAATAATAATAATAATAATAATAATAATAATAATAATAATAATAATAAAATACACCTGCAGTCAGTAGGTATATGTTTCTTGAAAGATCACAAATAACGAAACGTATATCAGCCAAAGAGATCTGAATTACCTTCTGCCCAAGGATCCATTTTACTTATTCTACCGGTTGATGGGGCTTTGGGAATACTCAAATTCCACCTACAAAATCTCAGTTTACAATTTTTAAAATACCTTCCACAAATTGAGAAAGACAAAAATACACAAAAATACGATATATTACAAAGTCGTTTTGCACCATGGCCATCAATTCCTCTGATCTTCCCGTGAACGTCTTTTGGAAATGTCTGTTGAATATCAATGTGTGATTTCTGCTGTCATGCACGCAGAGCATACTGAGTTTAACGACATTATCTTCTTCCATTACTCTCTGCTTATTTGTGCGAGCTAATTGACAGCAATAAAAACAAAACAAAGACATCGCCTGAATCCAAAATCACCATTGAAACACTAACGGAGATTCGTCCACGAATAGAGGAACCGGTGTCCAGAAAACAACCTCAGTTATCTCACTAAGAGGTCATAAACACATAAAACACATACAAATTCATGTAATGTTTGTGTATGTGCTATGTCCATCCTTGTACGTGTATATTTATGCATTAATAAGTTATAATTTTTAATCTATTTTAGATATGGTCACGTATAATTTGAATTAAGAATAACTAGAGATAGACCTAGGGGTACAAGCTGGAATGGAAAGTGTCTTTGCGGGTAGCGGAAAAAAGGTTGAATACCATCTTATTATACCATTGGTGTGAGGAGAAACGTAATATGTTCCTTGGTGATATCATTTTGAGTTAGTCCCACCGATCGATAAGGTGGAGATTATTCTATCCACCTTCTCTCAAGGGCAAAACAAAGTACAATAAAAAAAAAAGCAACTAACGTTATTGGAGCGCTCTGTATAAAAGATGTGTCTTAAGGTGGTTTTCCTGAAACGTGGGAGAGGAAGCTCCATACCCGACAGTCATGCTCAAGCATGCGTACTAACTTGCTGCCTTATTAAGAGAAGAGCACACTGCCGTGAAGGTCGTGTGCATGGGCCGTAGCGTGATGTAAACTTCACATGCGGCAATCACAACCCTCAAATATCATCTACGGTCTGTGTCAGACAGCGGCGACCATAGCCCCCAAATATCTCTGCACTGTGTCTCACTTAAGTTCTACAGCAAGCGGAGCTCAAAAACCCATGATCTCCTTAACAATTTTGTTACTCACCTCTTCTCAAACAGTGCTCCCAAATCCCAGCTATCATCTGAAGCATATGTCACTCACTTCTTCAAAAACAGTGCCTCCAAAACCCAGTTATCCTCTGCAGTCTGTGTCACTTTCTTCTTCACCAGAAGTGCTTCCAAATTCCAGTTACCCTTCGCAGTCTGCCACTTACTTCTTCACAAACAGTGCTTCCAAATGCTGCTGTTTCTCCCTAGTCTGTGTCAGTCATTTCTTCACGAGCAATGCTTCCACATCCTATAAGACGATGTTTACTTAAACAACATTAGTATAGCTCGACTTTGTGGTATGGGGATAGCGTGTCTGCCACAGCCAGTCCCGAGTTTGAATCCCCGATAGGGTGAGTTACCTGGTAAGTTGTTTTTCCGAATACTTATCCTGAAAGATTAATTTCGGGTCACTCTAACCTCTATGGACCACGGGCTCTTTTGAGCAACATTTCATCCATTTCATTCCTGGCCTGACATGGCGAAACGGTTAAGCACGATAAACCTAAAAACAGAATAGAATTAAATTAAACTAAAGCAAAGGCATTAGTGTTGTAACAGAGACGACAAAACCTAGTATGGTTACTTATCTATCACTATATTGTTTTCTGAAATTTCATCACAAATACACAATTTTCTTTTCGTCGTTAATACGTCTACAGTCTTTCGTGCTATTACAACTCAAAATGTACACTTCTCGTATCTTTGTCTAGTCTTTTTAGTTTCTTTCTTCACTTTCTCTGTGTCTCATACGCTAATTATGAAGTTGCAATAACTCGACGCTAGTTGAATCTCCTTTACGACAACCGACGTATCTTTCACGACGAGACACACACGCACAGCTGTATCTCACTCATTGATACACTGACCAACTCATGTCTATCACCGTAAAATTTCACTCCTCTGCCGTTCTTCGCCTGTTTATATAGAAGCGATGGCGTCACAGGACCTTTTTTGATTTCCACACATACGCTGGCGATAAAGTGGCCAGATCTTTCTCAAAGGCTCCAAAGAAAGTTCCCTTTGTGTAGCCACTTCGATTGTTGTTAGTCATGTACACAAACAGATGTGCGAGTCAGCCTGACTTTGAACGCCTTTGCCCATTCGCGGGCCCGGCATATGGCGTAAAGTAGCTTAGCCCCGACAGTCCTTTGTTTTATGCCACTCCCGGCGTCACAACATATTTTTGGAATTACATTACTAAAAAAGTTTGATGTGTTGCACTCACATGACTTTCTTTACTCTCGTACTGACAATTGCTACAAACTCTTATTCTTCTATCTCCTTCGTGTTGAGATCAACATTTACAGCAATTATCTTATTGCTCATTTCCTCGTAGGCGCAACGGGAATATGGAAATACAGTGGGTTCTGAACGGCAGCGGCATCTTTTAAAGCTTTCAAATTCTGTTCTGTTTGCACGGTTAAAATTTCAAAAAGTGAATAGCGATGTTCCATTTGACAGAAGTACTTATAAGTTCTCCAAACCTTATACAAATAAAGAGGAATATCTCTAAAATGGTGACAGAAGAGGTAAAAGCAAAAGTGAAAGAGAAAAAAGCAGCCTGGAGAAGATACTTAATATCTAAAGCGGAAATGGATAGAACAAACTATGTACAAAAACGAAATGAGAGTAAAATGGCCGTCAGGGAAGCAAAACAAACGTCATGGGAAAATTTTGGAAATGAAATTGAACATAACTTTATAGAACACAAGAAAAAATTTTGGAATATAGTTAAAGGATTGAAAGGAATACATGGAAAACCAGCAACAAACCTAAGAAACGAAGAAAATGAATTAATTATAGGCAGGAAGAATATATTAGAAGAATGGAGGAAATACTATGGAAAGAAGTTTGGAAATACAATAACAGAGCAAAGTGAACAAAATGAGATAAGGATTGAAGAAGAAGAAGGCACTGATACAATCACGGAAGATGAAGTAACAGAGGCAATAAGGAGAATAAGAGTGGGGAAAGCGGCTGGAATTGACGAAATAGCACCTGAGTTTATAAAATATGGAGGACCAAGCATGATAAAAATATTAACAAAAATATTTAAGAGAATATGGATAAATAATAACATCCCTGAAGAATGGAAAAAGAACATTATAATACCAATACACAAAAAAGGAGATAATAAAGACTGTAATAATTATAGAGCAATATGTTTATCCTCTGTTGTATATAAATTATATACAAGAATATTAGAAAGGAAATTAAGAAATATTATAGAAGGTGAGCTGGAAGAAGAGCAAGCAGGTTTTAGACCTAATAGACAAACCCAAGATCATATTTTCACACTAAGGACAATGATTGGGAAATTAATGGATAAAAACAAACAAATATGTCTAGCATTTTTAGATCTAAAGGCAGCCTTCGATTCGGTGCCCAGAAAACATCTATGGGAAGCTCTGATAAAGAAAAACGTACCGAAACAGCTAATTACAGCAATCCAAAGTGTATATGATGGATCAAAGGGGATAGTCAGAATAGAAGGAGAAACATCTAAGGAATTTAATATGGAAAAAGGAATCAAGCAGGGAGATAGCCTCAGCCCATTACTTTTCATTAATTTTATGGATGAAATAATAAAAATATGTAAAAGGAGGACACCAAGAACACAAATAGGATATTGGAAGATGAGACTGATTCAAATACAGTCACTGATATATGCAGACGACATAATATTAATAGCAGAAAATGAGGAAAAATTACAGAGATGCATGATAGAATGGGGAGAGGAACTCGGAAGAAAGGGAATGGAAATAAATACTAAGAAAAGTAAAGTAATGTGTATTTCAAAAGAACTTGGACAGGAAATATCTATTAAACATAAGAATGAGAAAATAGAACAGGTGGATATGTACGAGTATTTAGGAACGATCTTTACGAGTGATGGACGATGGGATGAAGAAATACTAAATAGGAAAAGGAAGGCAAATAAGATGTATTACCAATTTAACAAAACTATCCTTGGAAAGAAAGAAGTAGCACTAAAAACAAAAATGCAGTTATATCAATCGGTATTGGTCCCTACGCTTACATATGGAATAGAAAGCATTCCACTGCAAGATAAGCAAATAAGTAAAATACAATCCAGTGAAATGAAATACTTAAGAAAAGCTGTAAATAAAACCAGGAGGGATAGGATAAGAAATGAGAGGATCAGAGAAGAAGTAGGTCAAGGATCACTGGAGGAGAAAATCGAACAAAAACAATTGAAATGGTGGGGACATGCATTTAGAATGGCAGAGGATAGTAAAGTTAAACAGATGCTAGAAGTAAGGGTACAAGGAAGGAGAGGAGTAGGAAGACCCCGGATAATGTTTGAGGACAGAATGGAAAAGATTGGAAGAAAAAGGAACAAGACAATGGAAGAAATGAAGAGAATGATGAGGGATAGGAATGACTGGAGAAGATGGATTTACGGAGCCACCCCTACGCTGTAAAGGTAGAAGGGAAAGAGGAAGAAGAAGAAGATATCTAAAATGGTTGACTCTACACAAAAATTTATTCGGACATAAATTGTGTGTTTTAGTAACATCTAAATTTTTTGTATAGTAAGATTTGGTCTATTTCTTACGGTTTACCAGTTATGCAGAAGTCATCCATAGTAAATATGACTTCATGGGCTATAGCCAGAAATTTCAAGATATACATTTCATAAAAATATCTCAAACATTGGGCACTTTAACCAAAATCATTAGAGCCATTTTCAAGGAAATCAAAATTTTCGAAACATTTTCCATGTAAAGGGTAGTATAGGGTGGTGGAATTTTCTTCAATAATCTTCAAGTTGCATCTTTAAAAGACATTAAATCTAAGTACCAAGTTTGGTTTTTAACCAACTTTTCTTTTTTGATTTATGCTGTCCACACACTGAGAGACACACAGACACATAACACGGACATTTTTCTAAAAATCTTATGTGTTGCACTCACATGACTTTCTCTGCTCTTGTATTAACTATTCTTACTCTTATTCCTATATCTTCTTCGTGTTAGTTGAGATAAACATTTGTACAAATTATCTTATTGCTTATTTCCTTGTAGGTGCAAGGGGAATATTAGAATACAGTGAGCTTTGAGCGATAGTCAAATATTTTAAAGCTTTGAGATCATTTTCTTTTCTTTTCTTTTTCTTTCTTTTTTTCTTTTCTTTTTTTTTTTTCTTTCTTTTTTTTTTTTTTTTTTTTTTTTTTTTTTTTTTTTTTTTTAACGCTTAACATATAAAAAATGATCAACGATGTTCCAGTTCACGAAAGTTTTAAGTTTTCCGAAACTTACACAAATAACAAGGAATAGCTCCGAAATGGTTCACTCTATAAAAAAATTATTCAGACATAAATTCTGTGTTTTAGCGAGATCTACATTTTTCTATAATAAAATTCTGTCTATCTCTTACGGTTTACGAGTTATTCAAAAGTCATCCAGAGTAAACAGTACTACATAGGCTATAGCCAGAAAATTCTAAATATACATTTCATTTGTCATAAAAATATCTTATATGGCATTTTAATCAAAATCATTGTCAAGAAAATAAAAATTTTGGAAAAATTTTTCATGTAAAGGGTAATTTAGGGTGCGGCTATTTAATTCAAGATCTTCGCGTCGCATCCCTGAGAGACGTTAAACTTAAATACCAACCTTGGTTTTTAACAGGCTTTTTATTTTTAGTTATGCGTGACTGACACAAACACACACACACACACACACACACACACACACACACACACACACACACACACACACACACACACACACATGGGTGGGACCTTTTTCTAAACATGCTTTTTTTATTCAGAGGTTCCCAAAACATATTTCCAGTGAAATCTCGACATAGAATTTTTGGGTGGAACACAATACTTCCTCTACTTACCATTAGAGAAAATAAAAATGCTTTTTTAGATTCAGAGGGCCTCAAAACATATATTTTCGGTGAAATGTCGATATCGAATTTTTGGGCAGAATACAATACTTCCTCTACTAAACGTAGTAGAGAAAGAAAAAACATAGATACTTTAATGTATTCAAATCGAATATGAAATTTAAAATGTAAGTTTGTTTTACTTAAAAATCTGAAAACGGTTTCCGGTTTGATTTTCCTGGTTCCTATAGATTTCTTTTCATCTGTCTTCAACAGAGCCTTTCATGGACATCATTATAGGCTCAAATTGATCAAATTGGTTGCTTGTGACCTCGTCATAGTTATTCAATACAACGGCACAACAGCCGATCAGTGGTTGTCCCTTCCCTTTCCTCATTAATCTCTCTCTCTCTCTCTCATTTATATACCGCCTTTAACATCTTAGGTCATAACAGCGGCTTTGCCTTTGGAACGATTAATCATTGCCAATGATGTTTGTTCAGTCGTTTTATTTGCTGTGTCAATCGTTGGGTTCTACTTCAGTTGGTCTTTAAAATCACCCACACATTCACATTCAGTTTCACACTTCCAGCATTAAGAAAGGATTGGGAACATCTTGGCCGAAGAAAAATTCTCTCCTTGAGGGGGGAATCGAACCGCGTGTCTCTGCATTTGGAGGTTAGGTTATCACCAGACCATAGAGGCAGTATCTTTTTTAGTTTTAGTTTTCCCTGTGGGTATGTCGCCGGATAGTCAACTCAAGATATATAGTGTAATTATACATGCGAATGGTACACTTTGTGATACACTGACTGAATTAGTGTCTGATATATTATACGAGAAATGAGCTGAGATTTTCGTGGTTATGTTTTAGGTTTTTGTCAGCGTTTCTTTAAATGCATTACACTTCATTGCACTTCACTTCTGAGTGTTAAGCGATGGTGAGATTCCCTGTATCTTTTTACTTGGGGTCCAAATGACCTAGCTGACGACGGGCTCTTAAACCCTACTCTCTCACTGTATGATGGGACGAGCTCGGGCGTGTAAGCGTTTGAAGGTGACCAGATTATCAAGAGTAGGACGTCAATGGAATACCTGTAGCGCAGCCCTCCGTGCACGAACTGCCGCCCAGCATTCGAGGTCCACCAACGGACGATAGCACGTTCGGCAGCGGAAATAATCACGGACGTAAGGTGAACCACCATCTGGTAAACATCGGGAAGGAGGCGGTCTCGAAGCTGCTAAGCTGAAACAAAATAGACCAATTTAGTGGGGACCAGTTTGCTTTGTGAATCTGCCAGGTGGATACACGTGACGATTGCACATAGTTGGACAGCAGGCTGATCAGGCAGGGAAAATGGTCGCTAGAGAAGGTGTCAGAGACAATGTTCCATGCAAAACGATGTGCAAGCTGTGCTGAACACACAGATAAGTCTAAGTGAGAGAGAGCCTCTAGAAAGGGAAACAAAAATGGGTTCACCAGTATTAAGCAGGGAAAGATGGTCGTGAGCGAAAACCTCAGCAAGGGCCTTCCCCTTACGCAAGGTCGAAGTGAGCACCATAGAGGGTGGTGGGCATTAAAATCTTCCAACAAAAGGGTGCGCTGGGAGCTGGGACACGAGATCTGACAGGTCCGCAATGGCGAAGGGGGAACAAGACGGCAGATAAACGGAAGAGAGTGTGAAACACAAACCAGGGAAACAGCAACAGCTTGCAGAGTAGTAGCGCGCGTGAGAGGCTGGTAAAAGACGTCACGAACGAGAAGCATGACACCCCAATGAGCAGGAGCACCAGGTTCCGGTGCGAGGTCAAAACGCACCGGGATGAAACCAGGGAAAGTAAAGGAGTGCTGCGGGCAAAGCTTAGTCTCCTGCAAGCACAGGACACTAGGAGACAGCGAAGTTGTCAGTAACTGGAAGTCGGCCCTATGAGCGCGTACGCCATGAGTATTCCATGAATGATTGACATCTGGAGGCAAATGGGAGGAGCTGTTTCGAAGGTTCACTTAACCGTCGGCTGCCACTTCAACTTGATCTCCTGGAGTAGGGCTTTTGGGAGGAGATGGTTCCTGTTTCATTGGTTCCTCGGTAGGAAGAGGCTCAGAGTCAGTGGTGAACGAGGTTAGAGCTTCAAACCGGTTACTGGTAGACATGGGAGGAGGACAACTCCGCTGGATGCGCCTGTGCCCTCGCCTTTCTTGAGAGCGTGGTCTGCGAGGGTATGGGGAGAAGAGGTGGTAAGACTATCCTGGCGAAGGGCAAGGGCTGGAGGTCCTTAAAATAGTGCGTTTAGGCCGCATCGTAAACTAGCGTGCGTCCGTACTTAAAGTGATGTTCTTAAGGCTGCAGGAGTCAGGAACTCTATCTGGAGTTGAAGAAAGAACAACGGCGGTTAACCATAAGGGTCACGTCTGAGTACTAACGTCGCGCTTTCGCACCTGGCTGGGGACCACAGAGCTGAATGTTCCGAATTTCAATAAGGTAGGCTGGCGAGCAAGATGGCGTTTACGGGTCTCAGTAAAAGAGAGAGGTTCTTTTACCCGCAGCTCCTGGATGGCTTTATTGTCTAACACCATAGCAGTTCTGCTGAATGTGGAAAAGGCCTTCGCCACAACTTGGACCAAGGCCTACTGTACAAACTAAAGCAGGCAAACGTCCCTCCCTCATATCTCACAATGATTAGCAGCTTCCTTCAGGACCGCAATTTCAGAGTGAAAGTGGAAGGAAGACTGTCTACACTAAGAAGTATAGCGGCAGGAGCCCCAGAGGGCAGTGCACTCTCTCCGCTACTCTTCGCAGCATACATGTCCGATTTCCCCACGGAACAGCATAGTGCGACATGCCAGTATGCGGACGATGTCCTCGCCATGGCACAAAATAAGAATGTGAGATATTGCCTCCCTCCCCTTCAACGACAGCTCAACGCTTTTGGCCGCTGGAGTGAGAAGTGGAGAATGGCTATTAGTCCGGGGAAAAACTCCACACTCCTCCTTGGTAAGGTTCGCCATTGGTGGCCGGAACGGTCACTTCGGCTCAGGCGGAGAAATATCCCATGGGTAACCTCCGCCAAATACTTAGGCGTTCTCCTCGACCGCGGGCTAACATACGCTCCACACGTCCGCGCAAAGGCCGGGCTCGCTCAAGCTGCGTTCTACCCTATCCTCTCAGGCGGCCCGGGTTCGATCCCAGGGACCCGCATGTGGTATTCGTGGTGGACGAAGCGGCGTCTGGGCGGGTTTTCTCCGGGTTCTCCGGTTTCCCGCGCCATCTCATTCCACCGGTGCTCCATCTTCATTCCATGTATCATCAGTGTCACCGCCTGTGGTGCCGTAGTAGTAAAAGCGGGCGTTAAACACTACACACACACACCCTATTCTCTGATCCACCATGCCCACTTATTTAAAACTAAGCATTTACCGGGCAATTATCCCGCCATTGATCTTGTACGGCTGCGAAGCCTGGGGATCAGCGGCCCCCTCCACCATACACAAACTGCAGACAGTGCAGAACAGGGCGTTAAGAGCAATATATGATATCAGGCGTAGTTTCCCGTCTTACGTCCTTCACAACCTCTCCGGAATACTCTACATCATGGATTTGATGAGGGAGCGATCCTGAACCATGCACATCAAACTGAGTTCTCACACCAACCAACTGGTACGGGCACTAGGTCAATACGACTACAGAGTACCCCGTAGAAGGAAAAGTTACCGCCTTCCTAAGGACGCCCTTGGGTAACAGTAATGGCTCTCCCATCTTCTAATCCTTATTCACAGTTAGCGTAAACAGGGATGGTAGTCTTGCAGTATAACTTAGTGGTGCTATAGCGTTGACACTGAAAGCAACCCATAGGTCGTGGAATATACGGTTGAACACTTATTACTTCATACCCTGCCTTAAGTTTGTTTGGAAGATCCAGCCGATCGAAGGTGAGGAAGAGTGTGCCTGTAGGTACCTGGACATCATCCCTCAGTGTACGAAAACTTCCGTCACACCCTGGTCGACAAGGTAACTCTTGATCTCCTTCTCCGCCGTATCATCCAACACTGGGTGGTGATGACGCCATTGGAATAATTGAGACAGCGGTGCTTCTCCACACGGATGCGATACCCGTGGAGAAGTTTCGCCTTCACGATCTTCTAAAACTGTGTGGCAGTGAAAGTCTCGACAAGGAGTGAACCATTTCTAAGCGTATTACAAGATTTGACCGTACCGGCGATTTTGTGAACACCCGACTGAATGATAAAGGGGTTGACTTTGAGAAATGACTGAGCGTCTTTTGATCTATGAATAAGTAGGTAATTACGTTTACCTCTCTTTCATCTGGAAACCTGACATTTGCGTTTGATGTAATTTTTTGCCATAAAATTGCTTTATAAATTGCATTCCCCAGTGCTCCCCAGACACCACGGCGCTCCACAAGGGGTCATTCCACTGAGATAACACGGCTACTCAGGGGACGGGCTCGCCGTTCCACTCACCTGGATTTCAGTGCAATACCTAGTCCGGGCTGATTGACTAGGAGTGGGTTAGTCCCTAGCCTCCCGTTTAGGCGAAGCAGAAACCAAAGTGGTGTATTGCAAATGCGCACCCTCACCGGATTCAGAAGGAAACTGCTCCGTGCTCAGATACGTATCCTCAACCTACCAGGATGATCCTTTCCACTAACACTGGTCTCCACGCACGGTCTACACGCGGGTGGGCGTTTTGACTGACTCCCTCACCATGAAGAGCAGCCCACACAGAGAGAGTCAGTGGGTCAGTTGCAATTACGGACATGAGATAATATGTCAGTGAGTATTATAACAGCTGCACGTGTGTCGTTGGGTCGTAAGGAAGACTCAACAAGCGTCGAGCGATTGTATCGTCTTAGCTAGACAATGAGGGACAGAGAAAGTGAAGAAAGACACTGAAAGCACTGAAGCAAGGTAATGAGGAGCAAAAGTTGCGAGTTGTGATAGCACAAAAGACTGTAGATTGTGTTAACGACGAGAAGAAATGTGTGTATTTGCAATAAAATTGTAGAAGGCAATAAAGTAACCGGACTAATTATGTCGTTTACAATATATAAACCTTTTCTTAGCTTTGCCAGGTTTGTGTACAGTATTTTTAAAGAGTTGAATGTGCTGCTGTCTTCTGTATGTATAGAGCTCCAACTAACAATCAATAAAATAAAGTTCAATGCTGATTCAAACTTTTTCGTGAAAATATGAGCTACCTTGATATCATGGTATAGAACTGTGGCTGCTTTTTTAAGCTACAAAAAAAGTTAAAGAGTTAATTTAAGCGCTTTCCATCAAAGAAAGCGATTACATAAAGAGTAAGGTAGGTAATGATGTTCGTGTCACCTTAGAAGTTATCTTCCCATGACGCTGGAACCATCCCACGTCTTGCAATCATAATAGCTCGTTAGGGCATTTGTCCGACACTTTTGTATATAGGTATTATATGTATTTGTATTTTTGCCAAGATTGTTTTAACTCGATAAGCAAATTATTCATTCACGGCGTGCATCACAGAGCAGCATTTTAAGAGATTTTAATAATAAAAAACACAAATATGACAACTGCTACATAAAAAAAGTGCCCGAACAACGATAATTTATATACGGAACACATTTTGACTGCAAAGCTCTCCCCAAGGCCGATATTTAGGGTTATTCTGTAACTTCATTGTTAAGAAGGCGGCTAGAATTATGCTTATGTTCTCTACTACATATTGTAAGCAGGGGAAATATTGTAGGTATTCCACCCAAAAATGCGATGTCGAGATTTCACCGGAATATATGTTTTGACTCCCCCTGAATACACAATATATAAAAATGTATGTGCGTGTGGTGTGTGTGTTTGCGTGTGTGTGTGTGTGTGTGTGTGTGTGTGGTGTAACTATGTAGTGTGTGTGTGTGTGAGAGAGAGAGAGAGACTACGTATGTTTGCGTGGTGTGTATGTGTGCATGCGAATACGTGGTGTGTGTGTATGTTCCTTTCTGTGTGCGTTGTGTGTGTATCTGTGCGTGCGCGCGCGTGTATGTGTGTGTGTTTGTGTGTGTGTGTGTGTGAACAGCATAACTCAAAAAGGAAATGTCACTTAAAAACCAAAGTTGCTATTTCAGTTTAATATCTTTCAAGGATACGACACGAAGATTTTGAAGACAATTTCTCCACCCTAAAGTACCCTTTATATGGAAAATTTGTTTGAAAAATAGTTCAAACGATTTTGATTAATATGTCATATTATTAAGACATTTCTATGGCAAAGGGACGGTTAATTTGAATTTTCTGGCTATAAACCATGTAGTCCTGTTTACTCTTGACGAGTTTTGTAAACCATAAGAAATACACCAAATCTTACTAAATAAAAAATATGGATAATGTCAAATGACCTTTTTATGAAGTGAACCATTTCGGAGATATTCTTTGTTATTGGTCAGAATTTTTCAGTACTTACAGATCGTTCTCAAATGGGAGGTTGGTATTAATTTTTTGGTCATGCAAAAAGACCACTCTTAAAATATGTTGCTATCACTTAAACCTACTGTATTCCCCTTGCACCTATGGTTTGGTTTGGTTTGGTTTAAGGGCACTCAACTTCTAGGTCATCAGCGCCCTTGCACCTATGAGAAAATTAGCAATAAGATAGATTTTGTAAATGTTTGTCTTGATTAACATGAAGATAAAGGAATAAGTATTTTTAAGAAGAGGGTGTGCAGTCATGTGACTGCAACACATCAGTTTTTCTTTTAGAGAATAGCGTGTGCAAGAGTGGAGAAAGTGGGTGCAAAGCATCAGATTTTGTATTCTTAACAAGTGCGCCAGGTTTGGAGCTCTAAAACTCATTTGTTATCGAGGTGTGTTAACCAACTGGATTGGCCAGTCGAAAATTCAGGCGCTCGGCGACGGTGGCTTTTTTTCTTTCTGTCCTTTTTTTTTTTTTTTTTTTTTTTTTTTTCCGTCTGTAATTTAAAGTACCAAATTTCCAAATGAAATATCACCTAAAGAATATTTTGTCATCTTTCTTCCTTGAGGGGGAAGAAAATGTACTGTGGAAACTTCACACGAAAAATATAAAATACATGTGATTTTTACTTTATCTACTACATAATTAGAGGAAGTATTGTGTTCCACTCAATATTTCACTGTAAATATATGTTTTGAGGCCCCCAAAAAAGCATATTTAGAAAAACGTCCGCACGCGAGCCCCCGTGTGTGTGTGTGTGTGTGTGTGTGTGTGTGTGTGTGTGTGTGTGTGTGTGTGTGTGTGTGTGTGTGTGTGTGTGTGTGTGTGTGTGTGTGTGTCTATCACCCTGTGGAAAGTATAACTCAAAAACGAAAAGTTAGTTAAAAACTTAAGTTGGTGTTTAAGTTTAATGCCTGTCAAGAATGCAACAAGAAGATGTTGAAGAAAATATCCCCACCCTAAACTACCCTTTACGTGGAAAAGTTTTCAACAATTTCATTATAACAATTGATATACCTATACCGAGTGGTATGTATTCGCGGTAAGGTGTGAGGCTCCCATTTAGGAGATGGTGGGTTCGATTCCCGTGGCTGCCCTTCCTTAACACTGGGTCTTTTTCGGGGGGGGGGGGGGGGTTCGGGTCACTAGGCTTATGCTGGGAAGGATAATTAGATCCCCTGAATTACATCCTCCATTTCACTTCTCATTTCATCTGCATGGTTGTTTCAGGGTTCTAAGTGTCGGCGTCCATGACAGATACTTGGTCTCTGTAAATAGATGGAGGTCTCAGAGTTCCGGGCCCTTGAAGGTTACCTAGGGGCCTAATGGGTGTGGGGAGGGAGCCACCGGGGAATTGAAATTTGTAATTATTAGGGATCCTGCCCTCCGCTGTGGTCTTTTAGATCTGACCACCCCGAGCGTCCTCTCACTTAATGCCTTCCTACCGGGGGCATCTCATTAATGGTATATGCACAAAAGATCTCGTACAGATTGATGTGCCTAGTCCCCTTTCCGAACTTGTCCTTCTCATCTGTTATGCATATGCTTCTGAAATTTTAATTTACTGTTGTTAATGCAGTTCACTCTCTCCCTCTCTCTCTCTCTCTGTCAGTCTCTCTCTGTTTCACACCCATACACTTTTTGTCTAAAACGCTTTTATACAGCGGACCTCAAAGCATACATTCCGGTGAAAACAACTATTTCTTGATATCGAAGTTTTGGGAGGAACGCAATACATCCTTTGTAGTACATAATGTAAAAACATACTTTTAGTTTACTAAAATGGATGCAAAAAGAGGTAATAAACAACATAAACTGCATGGTGCATAAGCACAAGATAACACTTTTATGGAATGTTGAAGTTGAGTGAATACAGCTAAATAAATAATGTCGGGCGCGACGCAAAACAAATTCACACCACATACCACGCCGGTGAGTAAACAAAGATGCCCATGGTCAGGTTGCCTGGCGCGACTGTTTGCGTATAAGTGACTAGCAACAATCAGTTTCAGAACCAAAATGGGTTTTCTCCAGAGCCTTCGAGAAAGAGTTGCCTACGTCATTGCGAATAAATTCGCTAAGGGTCAGTGTGACGTCATCCCCGCTATTTAAAGAGGCGAGAAAACAGCAGAGATCTAGCGTTACAGACATGAGGCGGTCAGTGTATCAGCGTGTGCGAGACAGCTGTGTGTTAGTGTGTGTGTGTATGTGTGTGTGTGTGTGTGTGTGTGTGTGTGTGTGTGTGTGTGTGTGTGTGTGTGTGTGTGTGGTGCTGTTGTAAAATATACATCACGTCGAAGTGAAACAATTGATGTGTTGAGTGACTGTACCATGAAAATCAGCTGTTGGAGAGACACAATGTCACAATGTGAAAAGAAACAAAAGAGTGTATCAAAGTTATCAGAAGAAAGCACTTGTGAATTGTGATATCACAAGGAACCGAAATCTTTGTTAACGTCAGTAAAAGAGAACTATGTATTTGTGCAAAAGTTTAGAAGAGAATAAAGTGATAGAAAGGTAACTTGACTGGTTACAATACATAAGCAGTTGTAACTATACAGAAAGACATTTTTCTGAAATTTTAAAGCTGATGTGCTCACAAACCTTTATAAATTGCATTATTGTCGACATGGAATTCCCAATTTCACTGAAATGATGTACGGTTATCTCAGTAAAAATTAACTGAATATACTAACTTGTCATTCCCCCAATCACCTTGTGTAAATACGTACGCACACAGTTTGTAGCAATTATGCAGAATTTACTTTTTAAACTTTGTCAAGCACAGCTTAATGATCTGGTTGTAAGGTGCAATAGCTTTCATGGTTCCCTACCTATCGCGACGAACTTTGGCCTCTGCTGACGTGGTTCACAGGTGACGGCCGCTACGGGGAAGTCAATGTATTTCGATTACGTTCTTTAGTGAATAAAAGACGAGCGTCATACTAGTCAAATAAATTTAGTTTATATTTCTTTTAAATTACAAACATTTGAAAAATTACAAACAATTGAATTTTATTTTTGAATTTTCCTGAGATCTGTTTGACTGCCACTTTCTCCCAGTTGCTCTTGTATTCTGCCTGTCCGTCACAGTAGGGATTCCTGCACGTCAACTGGTGGCTTATTGTGCGTCAGACCCTGGGAGGAAGGCGATCAGAACCCATCACTGGCAGAACTACAACGGTGGGTCCCTAACTGTGCAGGCAACATTTTTAGCCCAAGTTTCTAGATCGCTACAGAGGACGCACCATCATACAGTTCCGGCTGAGCAATCAGTCACCCTGGGATGGCGGCCTTCCGACCACAGCGCCTGCCCTCAGCTGAGCACCGTATTGTCAGAGCACAAGCACCACTGCGGCGAATCCGCTGAATCCTACAACCTGGAAAGACCAGATTGAAAGAAATTAAGTGAAAGGAAGTGAAACGGGGTATGCAAGGTACATAATCTTCCCGCATTCGTCTAACAGACCTAAGAAAACCCTCAGAAAGGTTGGCTGCGGAAATCGAACCCACGACCTACCGAATGTGGGCCACAGAGGTTACCGCATAGGCCATCCCGCTTGGTCACTCATATGCTGGTTCGACTATCAACCATCGAAAAACTCTTATACGATATACTCTTATACTGTTAACTCTTATACATTCACCATACCTTCTTCTCTACCACGTAATATAGAAACTAGTCTACAAGAGTGTAGGTATTATCTGTTTCATGTTAATCGGAATAAACATTCGCAGAAATAATGTTATTACATATTTCGTTGTAGATAGGTATAAGAAGAATACAATAAGCTTAGCGGTAATAAAATCTAAACGCGGTTGCTATGTGATCAAGTTCCTTTCCCTGCCCACGACCGCTATTCAAAAAGAATTTGATGTGGTGCACTCACACGATCTTCTCTACTCTTGTACTAACCATTTTTACAAACTCTTATTCCTCTATCTTCTTCGTGTTAATTGAGATATACATTTGTACAAATTATCTTATTGTCTATTATCTTGTAGATACAAGCGGAATGTGGGAATACAGTAGGCTTTGAGCGATAGTCAAATCTTTTAAAGCTGGTGGCTATATGAACCCTTTCAAATTTCGTTCTCTTTTCACGGCCAAGAGATCAAAAACTGAATAACGGCCTTCCATTTGAGAAAAGTATTGTAACACAAATAACAAGGAATATCTCCTAAATGGTTCACTTCACAAAAAAATACATTCAGATATAACTTATGTGTTTTAACGACATCTACATTTTGGTCTATCTCATGCGGTTTACAAGTTATACAAAAGTCATTAAGAGTAAACAGGACTACATGGCCTATAGCTAGGAAATTCAAAATATGTATTTCATTTGCCATCAAAATATCTTAAACGTGTGACATTTTAATCGAAATCGTTAGTTATTTTTGAGAAAGTGAAATTTTTGGAAAACATTTCAATGTAAATGGTACTTTAGAGTGGAGGAATTTCTTCTAAATCTTCGTGTCGGATTCTCGAAAGATATTAATTACCAACTTTAATTTTTAACCGCCTTTACGGTTTTGAATTGTGCTGCTCACAGACACACATACACACACACACACACACACACACACACACACACACACACACACACACACACACACACACGCCGCGGCGCGGGCGGGCGTTTTTCTAAAAGTGTCTCAAAACATAGTTCCGGTGAAATCTCGACATCGAATGTTCGAATCGAATACAGTACTTTCCCTACTTAGTATACGTGGTAGAGAAAGTAAAAATTATTGTGTTGCACTCACGTGATTTTATCTACTAACTATTCTTTGTTGGAAACATTTATTCTTCTATATTCTTCATTTTAATCGAGAGAAACATTTGCAGAGTTGTCTTGTAGCTACCAGGTGAATGTGGGTATACGGTAGGCTTTAAGCCACTGTCAAATCTTTTAAATCTGGTTCTACGTGATGGATAGGCTTCGGCGCTGGTTGCACGTTGTCGGCATTTAAGTATGCTTGCAGGGAGGTTTTCTTCTGCCCCTATCTAACGGGGTAGGTTGAGTAGGAGCGGTACATTCGCGTAACTTTACAAACAGGTTACAGTAGCGGTGTGTCATCTCCCCTTCCCTACCACCTCTACTGTCAACTAACATGAAGTAGAAACGTGTATAGTCAAGTAGCTCTCAACGTCATTTGCAACCGCGACCGAAGCCTAGTGATGGTAGAGTCTGTTTACTCAACGCTTGTGCAGTTGCTGCACATAGGAAATGTGCACTACCCACAACCAATGAGTGTCATAAATCCACCTCCACGCCTCAAAAAAGGTAAGCCTCGATCCCTGTCTCTGAAGACCAGTTGCAACCCTGATTTTAAGGGAGTGACAGTTACATTTTGACTCGGTTGCCAAAATTCTGAATTCCAGCCCCCCCCCCCTCCCATTAGCTACAAAGCTTTATGTCAAGATGTTGTAAATCTGTCTAAAAGGACTCAAAGGAAGAGACCATGTTATAAAGCGATTATTAGAGTTCCTCAACAAAGAGGCGCCCGAACTGCACACGTGTTTACTAAAATAGACTCTAGTCGTAGTCGTGGCAGTAATGGTAGTGGGTCTGAGTGGCCCAGTTGGTTAGACGCTGGCCTATGTACTGATCCCAAGGTCGCGGGTTCAAATCCGGCCCATACCAATGGTTTTAAGTGTGCTTAAAAACGATAGCAGTGTCAGTAGATTTACGGGCATGTAAAAGAACTCCTGCGGGATAAAATTCCGGGACCCCGGCAACGTTGATGTGATCCTGGCAATTAACAGAGTGGTTAAACAACAATTTTTTTTTTGGGGGGGGGAGGGGGTGATGGTAGTGGTAGCGGTAGTAATTTATGTGCGCATGTAGTGCAGTTTTAGCTTTGTAGAAAATGAAAATACGACTAATGTTTTTCTCTGTCGTCTCGGTGTTATGTTGCACTATTAACTTGGTTTGGAGTTCCGCCAATGTGGTCAGAATCAAGAGTGGTTCTTCGGGTTGGAAAGGATGATGATGAATTCCTGGTGTGCAAGCACCTTGCAACCTGCTAGAGGGCATTCGGAGATTATTTCTTTATTTGTACAGTAAGTGAATGGCGCTGAGACAAGTGATTTGTCTGGAGGCAATTACGTCTGGTTGCTATAATAACAGATATTTCCTGGAGTTCCCTCAGTAGAAAGTAGACTCTTGCTTTCACCTGTTGTGGCACCTCACCGTTACCTGTCCGAGGCGCCTGCCTCTTTTGGAAAGAAAAAGAAAACATTGTTGGTGTTGAAATGAACACTTCTATTTTTCTCTGAATCAGTGCGTAGTTCTTCTAGCACCCTGGTGTTCAATCTTTTTTCTCCGCGCACCCCCAAAGACAATTTTCCATTCCAGCTCGTACCCCTAGGCCTAGCTCCTCAATTGAAATTATACATAACAGATTATACTAAAACAGATTATAACATTTAACTTATTAAATACAACAAAATCGAGCATTATGCTATAAATGTATAACCTTCATATGGTAATTATTATTTATTTAATCCAGGGATATAAAGTACTTACAATAGTAAGTCACCATTGGGGTAATTTGTCTCTGATGTGAGACTGCCTTTGTGGTTTACCAGGAGAAATACGAACTGATTTGAGAATTTAATGCCATTCTGGCAGTTTGTCACAATAGCTCAGTGGTAGAGCAGCCGCCCGGTAAGCGGAAGGCCTGTGGTTCAAATCCCAGTTGTGGCATTGAATTTTTAAGTTCCAGTTCTAACTTTCAAAGATACTTTATGTTTCTCAACTAACACGAACAAGATAGAGGAATAAGAGTTCGTAAGAATGGTTAGTACAAGAGTAGAGAAATTCATGTGAGTGCAACATATCAGATTTTTTGGAAAGGGTCACTGCCATTAAGGTGAATTGGTCGTATTAAATAGGATCAAAATCCTATGATAAACCAATGAATTTAAACATTGCTAATATATTGATGTTATTTTTATTAAAAGTATTAATTATATAAGTATTAGTTATTTTAAGTGATAATTATGGCTTCTAAGTATAGTGGCAAGAAAAGAAAACTTTAAGATGAAGGTAGATCATTTCAATTAAAGTGCATTTCTAGTGAACATCGAATTTTTGGATGGAATGCATAGGTACGTTTTGATTTTTATATATCTCCCTGATTATCCTCCCCTTATATAGGACTTACAAGCCAGTGCCTAGGGTCAGATGCCTGTCGGGGACCACAGGAACCTATGGACCGGACAGAGCGAAGACCTGGAAGCGGGTGGTCAGCCCAGCCTCAGGTGTGAGAGTGAAGAAGAGGATGATATGGAATGTAGGCGAAATCGATGATTGGAAAGGTGATAATAGAACAATTGGTGGAATGAGTGGCGGTGGAAACCGGAGAACCAGGAGAAAACCCGCCATGACGCCGCTTTGTCTACTTCGAATACTACATACTGGTCCCTGGTATCGGACCCGAGCCTAGGTGGTAGGCGAACGCTACGTTTGATCGAGTTATAAAAAATCAGAGAATTAATCACATATACATATTCTTCAAACCTCTTACCAACTCGGACCCTACAATGTGAGCGAACAACTGAAAACTGGAAACTAACTTTAAATGTATACAAAATGTAACGATAATAAAATATCTGGGACACACTCGTCTTTGATAGTAGTATAACGTCACCACGCAGTCAACAATGTACGGTGACGTCAAAGCGATGCGCGGCAGATTGGATCATAAATACAAATCTAGGTTCTGTATTTCTTAAAACGGACGTGATTTCTCCATGTTTTGAGTAACAGGATGACTGTTGAACACATTTGGTGGAAACGCAAAAAGTTCTGTTCTTTGTAGTTTATCTTATTCCAAATACAATTATTTATTTCATAAATAGACCACCTCCGTAGCGCACGTGTTCGATCCCGGGTACCAGCATGGTAATTTTATCCCCTCTGGGAGGTCTGACACGGGGTGCACTCAGCCTCGTTATGTCCCGGGGGGACCAATTGAGGAGCTGTTTGATAGAAAAGTAGCTGACCCAGGTCGTGAAGACCGTATAACTGGCCGGAAGGGCTCGGGACGCTGACCACGTACCACCCTCCAGTACTGCTCCCCACCAATGGCGCCTGTAGAGGGCCGAGGTGGGGGACGCAGCAGCTGGGAGGTAAGGCTTGGCTCTTCATGGGTTGTTGTGCCGGGGCTTAATTTATTTCATAAATATTATGGTATGCAAACATCTCTAAGGCGGCCACGGGTTGGACATGCTTGCTTTACAATATCTCTTTTTTCTCTCCCATATATTTACAATAGAATCGTTCTAGTTTCAAAGTATTGCACACCTGCAATGTAAGAAACTATGTTTTGTGCAACGATAGTGCGTTGCTGGGACATGTGTGTGTGTGAAATTGCAAAGCATGACCATTTAGAACCTGACTGAAAGAGAAAATTGTGACGTGTTAGTATGTGTTCAGAATTCCATTCAGAATCTTGGAAATACCAAATACACTATGTTGTTCTTCTGTCCTTTATTTTACTCAACTTACCTAGTTCATAAGGTGAAGCTGGAACTTATCTATTCTCTGTTTTATGGATAGAGTACTCGAGTTTCTGGCGTGACTGTAACACTTCAAAAAGTTAGTGCGTTATCCATTATTTACTCTTCAGGGTTCCAAACCCTGGCTGGTGCCATACCCTAAGTTCCCCATTTGTTATTACCAGGGAGCGGGGTTTTAGAAAGTAAACACAGGAATAAGATTAACAGCACAGAGCATAGAGCCGGCAGGTAGTGTGAGGACTATACTGGCTTCCACTCTGCAAGGTCGCCGGAGCTTCCACTTCCCTTGTAAGTGCACGGTTAATTTGATGGATTTCACACTAAAAGTCCGCTCCATGGTTATTACTGACAATTAGTTAAGTAATGAGAGACAGAAAGATTCAAAGTATAATACTATTTATTCCATATTTCGTTCATGAAGTAGTAGGATATCACATGCTTGTTGCCCGTCTCTGTAGCGTGGTGGAAATGTTTGGTTTCTTGTGCTCTGCTCCAGCACTGACAGCTCATGAATGACACGAAGGTCAATTAACCTTGGAACACTATATATGTTACAAGTTATAGTTCCATAGCCCTCCATATTTTATGTCTGGGTCACAATAAGTGCTTCAAGCATTCAGTAAGGAATTGGAATTCAGTGGGAATGGATGTGGCTAAGGAGTCTAAAGGCAAACTCTACACAAATTTTACGTATGGTTAGTGTTTGTAGAAAATCTATGTGAAGGATACATACCATTAGTGTTAACGGGTGTTAGGCATTGCTTTAGTATTTTAGAATTTGCTTTCACTAAATAAATTTGAGATACACTATTTTATTTCAATGTTTTCTTTATGAATGCGGCATAAAATATATTTAAGTATTGACCAAGAGCAGGCTAAGAGGTATCACATTTTCAGAGCAATGGAGGAGGTTCCAACCAATGATGAAGCACAAAGAATGATTTAAATTTTCAATAAATGCAAGTTAGAGTTTTGGAGAATGTAGGAATTACACGATGAAGAGCAAAACAGATTAAAAAACTTTGGGATTCTGATGACAGTCATTAAGGTCCTGATTTTTCTCTAAAGGAGGAAGAAAAAGATGAACATGAATATTCATTATATAGAATCCAAAGGATTGAAAGTGGGGGCAACAAACAGAAGAGGGATTCGCCTGTAGATACCAATAAAAGAAAGATAAGTAACTGGGGAATATTGCATCAATAAATTCATATATCATGCACCATGCCCATCAACACTTCAAAAAGGCTCCAAGCACAAGAATGAACTTCATGTTAGAATTGCATCAACAGCTTGAAGTCCCTGCCTCATCCAATGACACTCTATGTCGGATGTGAACAACAAGCTAAGGACTGTAACAAAAAAGCGTTACAAACGAATGTGCAAGAACAACAAGGAGCTCTTCTGCTATATTGACACTACTCCAACAAAAGCATGACTTTACTGTGTAGCAAATAGTGTGTGTTGATTGCACATAGTGTTGCCGTGTCTTATTTTATCTTTATCTTTATATCTGTGATTTCCATTCCCAATTAATTTTGTATCTAAATGATAATTTTCACACAGTATATTTCTCGTTCTCATATAACAATGTAAACATGTATAGAATTGTTGTGCATTGTTTGAAAACAATTTTTGCACAATAGGCATTCTTATTTTAAGGCTTAAAACTAACAATAACCTTTTAATTATATGTTATAAATACAGTCCATTGAAAGATCTACACATAACTTTTACGTATCGTTAATATTTAGTATAGGTAAAAGGTGTTGGTGTTCCAGGGTTAAGGTATCGCCGCTTAGGGGATGTTAATGTATAAATGTTTAATATTGTTTTGCTGTAGGTATATCAAATGTACATATGCACAGTTCAGAAAGTCGAACAGTAATGGGCAAACATAATAGCTACTGCGTGAATTATAACCCGAAGCAAAGCAGGAACACACAAGTATGGAAGTTTATTTGTGGAGTGAGTATTCGAATGCCGCGGGCGTGCACACCCCACGCCATATTTAGAGTAGAGCTGAAAGGTCAGCAATGGCGGCGGTGGCTACACACGCCAACTCAATTTCCGCATTGCTACTCTTGATTGATTTAATGAAAGTTGTACACGAACACCCTTTTTGTGACGTATGAAAACGACGTTCGTGTACTTACGAGATTTCTATAACTTTTAACATCGCATGTTGACTTCTTCACAAATTACCAGTATTAATATCTACGTAGCAAGAAACTCTCCGGATAGTCATATATGCCTGGGACTGAAATTTGAATTTTCTGTATTTTTACCTTGACACTTAAGAGTGTTTGCTATAAACTACCACACAAATTTCCAGCACAATCTGTTTTACCTATAGTTTTGAGGGAATTAACTATTCAATTTATTCACAATGCGAAAGTACCTTAGTACTTAAAATACTCTGTGAACATTCAAAGCTAAAATATCACAACACTTTTATTATTTTATAAAGTCTAATCACCCAACAAACACCATCAATCTCTGGCAGGAAGAAAAAATAATTAGTTTTGAAGTAATTAGTTTCTTTACTTTTATGGACATTGAAAATGCTTTAATACTTTTTTGTGTATTTAATTTTTTCAAGCTAAACAAATTTTCAAATTTTGAAACCAAAGACTGATGCTTAAGTCACACAAATCGAGCACATTCCGTAAAAATTCTAGGAGCACAGCACAAAATTTAATGCACATGGAGCAGATAGTACATATATTAAAAATGTAAAGTTGAGAAAAACCAATTTTTCTAATCACAGGATCATGCTCAGTAGCCGGATTACCTGTTTAGCTAAAACTGCAATCCTACATAAGTCACACCTTCGTTCTTTTAACTAGCACCCTCTCTCCTCAGATTCATAGCTTAACCACCTCTTTCCGCTGAATCTGGTTTGTTTTGAGCCCTTTTTGGCCCATGCTTTGTTCAAATGCTGCCGAAAATTTAAGCAGAAGTCTAAATGTAGTGCACATGTCTATTTAAAGCCTCCGCTAGAACTTTAAAAATGTAAAGAATGTCACTGTCAACCGATGACTGAAGGTTTCGAGAACGTTTATATCTATAAACTTAAAACTCGTTAATTTGGTCATTTTTCGGTCATTTTTCAGTCCCAGGGTCCCTTAAATAAAAGTTGAATACCCTTTTTGTGACGTATGAAAATAACGTTCAAGTAGTTACGAGATTTCTGTAACTTTTAACATCACATGTTAGCTGTAAGGACTTCTTGATAAGGTACCAGCTTATCTAAGGCCGAGCGGTTAAAGCGTTCGCCTACCACTCTGGGGTTCGATCCCAGGGACCCGCATGTGGTGTTCGTGGCTGTTCTAACCGGCACATTGGCCATGGTAACCTAGTGGTTAGAGCAGAAGGACGATAACCGGTAGATCCGTGGTTCAAATCCCGGTTATGGCATTTAATTTTTGAGCGTCACTCTACCCTTTCCAACGTGGTATTATAATTAAAATACAGCAATTTGTGAGGAAATTAAAATTTTAGAAAAATCTTCTTCTGGGGAAGGGATGATCTTGGAAATCTCCGTGGCATCCTTGGAAGATCCTGAGCTTAAATACTAAGTTCGATATTTTATTGACATTTCATTGTCTAGTTATAGGTACTGTGCACATACGCACACGCACGCGCACATCCCCATCCACCACAATTTACCAAACTAAGCTGTATTGTAGGAGAGCTAATTTTAATTTAAAGAGCATTATTACGTTTTTAATGCAACATTTTGAATAAATCTGTCTCAAGTTTACCATAATCTCATTGTAATGTGGAATAAGTTTTGGTGGTCTCTCTTAGAACTTTCCCGACAATCCGTATGAGCATCATGTACTGTTTCTGACTCGCATTGTTCTGTATCTAAGATGTCATGAGTAGAGGGTGGATAATTGTGCAAAAGGCCACAAGTTTAGTGCGCATAGATTCTACTGTTGCTCTTTGGCATGCACGCAGCTGCAGGCCGTCATAACGAACCAGGCACGTTACTAGATCATTGGTTTCACAGGGGTGCACATGAAACTGATGGTCCGCAGGTCTAATCTCCGCAAGTGTTCCTCAAAGAAAACATTGTTTATGTGATAATAGGCCCAGAAAGGAGACCCACTTTTTGTTCCCAAGAAAACGTAAGAAAACCCAGCTTATTTGCAATATAAGAAATGTAAATTGAGAAATACCTACTAGTTGGAAGATACTGCTTCGACCAGAATAACCTGGCTAATAGATGCAGTTACAAGAAATATGAGTATAAACTACTAAGTTTCTTTTCGGTAGGTTTAATCGTTTTGTTAAAATGTTCATTTTTTCGCAATGTAAATGGACTGAACGTTTGTAAACAAATGCATTGACTCTTTGTGGAAACTAGTTACATTTGCACAATGTTAAAAGTCTATCCATAACTATTACTAGTGGCAAACATATATTTGTGTGAAATAGCTTCGATTATTGGTGCCGCTTAAATTTCTCATTCCAGAAAAAGACGAATGGAAGATGTTGTTGGGGTGCTTAATTTCTCCAACGTGGTTTAGGATATACTTTAAAGATTTGAAAATAAACGACGGTTATGGTTTAAAAATGTTCTCATTCAAATCACAAACTTCTCAAATCTGCATAAGTGGCACTAAATATAGAATGGCTATATTCGTAACACACCGATTAGTAAATTGATCTCAGATTCTTTTATACAATTTTTACTTTCTCTGCCACGTATAGTAAGTAGGCGAAGTATTAGGTTCGACCCAAAAATTCGATGTCGAGATTTCACATGAAATATGTTTTGAGGCCCCCTGAATTAAAAAAGAAGCATTTTTAGAAAAAGATCCCTTTGAGTATGTGTGTGTCTTTCTGTGAACAGCATAACTCAAAAATGCTGTTAAAAACAGAAGTTTGTATTTAAATGTAATATGTTTGAATGTTACGACACGAATATTTTGAAGAAAATTCCTCCTCCATAAACTATCCTTTGCATGGAAATTTTCGAAAGCTTCGATTTTCTCAAAAATGGCCCTAACGATGCTGATTCAAATGCCATATTTTTAAGATTTTTAATGATAAATGAAATGTATATTTTGAATTTTCTAGCTATAGCCCATGTAGTCCTGTTTACTCTTGATGACTTTTGCCTAACTGGCAAACGATAAGAAGTAGACCAAATATTACTATACAAAAATGTAGATCTCGTTAAAATACACAATTTTTTTGTGAAGTGAACTATTTCGGAGGTATTGATGTTATTTGTCAGTTTTGCAATACTATAGACATTCTAAAATGGGAGGTCATTATTCATTTTTTATCTCTTGGCCCTGCAAACAAAACGGAATATCAAAGCCTTCACATAGAGACCAGTTTTAAAAGATTTGACTATCGCTAAAGGTCTAATATATTCCCATATTCCCCTTGTACCTACTGTAAAATTAGCAATAAAGTAATTTCTACAAATGTTTATCTCATTAATATGAAGAGGAATACGAGTTTGTAAGAATAGTTAGTACAAGAGTAGAGAAAGTCATGTGAGTGCAACACATCACACTTTTTGCAGTAGTGTTTAACAGCTATTCTTACTACAACATAAGACACCACAGGAGGTGGGCATTGAGATTCATGTAACGAACAATATTAATAAAGGGAGTTGGAGAAGGAAACGTTCCAAGCCTAAGAACTATCATAAGAGTACATTTCGAATTTCAAAATATCTACAAAGGATAGCTTTTCATATCCAAAGCAGAAGAACTGTTGAGGGAGTCCATCTTCATCTTTTCACGATGAAATCTACACTTTAATGCTTCAATTTACTTCCACGCGCCAATAATGAGAACTTCATTAGTTTCTTGTTATTTTTGCGGGTTATCGAATTCATCAATTCTATTTGTCTTTTCATGTCCTATTCTTACAATCTTCATTCTCTACGTCCTACAAGCATGCAGTAGAATATATTCCCTGAATCAGTGACAAGCAGTCTAGATTTCCAAGAAATATTCATTTTTACCGTCCTATTTACACCTGCTTTAACTAGTGGCGGCCTTTCACCTTTGGACCATATTACCTATAGGCGATTCTCTGATTCTTCTTCTGTTACTGTTTTGTTTGAATTTTATCATTAGAATATCCCCCGCCCCCACCCTCTCTCTCTCTCTCTCTCTCTCTCTCTCTTTCATTCACACGCACACATTCATATTTCCAAACTCTGGAGAGGGTAGGAAATAATCTTGGCCTGACCGCTCAGTCGGAATAGAACTCGATACCCCGCAGGGTTGCCAACTCGTACGATAATTATGAGGGCATATGATAGTTTTAATGTTTGTACGATGGTTGTCGACCCGTACGATAATTATGAGGGTGTACGATAATTTGAATGTATGATAGTTTGATATCGGCGAAATATCATTTTCACTGGTTTGTCACTCCAGCGAAGTGAAACTAATTACAAATAACACCACTTTTGTCCTCATTGTCTGTCTCCACCCCATAGCTACTAAGCCTGCTATCCTTTATCCTCTTATTGTCATTGTGCCCAGGTCTGATAATCTCAATGAAGAAGGCACTGCTCAGAAAATTGACGATCAATGTAGAAAACTCGGAATACGTGCTATTGCATGTGAAATAAAGAACATGCCTGAACCTGACAGTTTCTTGAGTGCTGTTAAACATGCCACCTTGGTGGAAATACTGATTTCAAAGAACTAGCGGCCTTTGCATTATCAGTGGTTTTCTTGCCCTACAGAAGCACTTCTTGTGAAAGAATATTTTTTTCTAAACTAGCTTTAATAAAAACCAAAGTTAAAAACAGATTGGCACTAGATACGGTAAATGAATTCATTTTGTCGTCTCAACTTATGAAAGAACGTGGTAGATCTTAAACTCTGCAAGCCACCGAGAAGATGTTAAGGTTTAGCTCAACAACAAATTTGTGCAATGCTGAAACGGTTGAGGAAGCTGAACTTTCAGATGAATAGTGCGAGAAACATAAGTGCTAAAGTTGTAATATTTGTTGAGGCAGGTTAATTTGTAGTTATCTTGTTAGTGGATATAATAAACATCATTACTCTTATATTTTCATAAGTATTATACTGATATTTTTATTGCTGTAGCGTTTGCTTTATGATGTACGACAATTTTGAATCCAAATCTATAATTTTGAGTGGCTGGTACGATAATTTTACTTTTAAATGTTGGCAACCCTGATACCCCGACCTCCAGCCGTTACAATCCTGAAATCTTTTTCAATAAATGTAATTACTTTTAATTTGCTGTCCATGTTCACGTTATAAAACACGCTATTTTGTTTAAATTACAGCCTTTGTAAAGCAGCAGACTCTCAAATTTGAAGTATTCATTATCTCTCCACTTTCACTTCAAATAGAACAATCTTTCTTCAGATGTTAATGTTCACCGGAATTTTTATCAAGCCAAATTGTTCATCAAGGCGCCAAAGCCATTTAAAATGGAATATATGTATATCTTAACTATCTTTGTACCAGAGCATGCACTGGATCATGGAAACAGTTGAGGTTTGATGAAAAGCTCAGTGTGAAATGAGTATAACTACATTCCGTTTCCTCTTTTCAATCGTTCGTCCTGAAGAATAACAAAATAGAGGTAAAGGAAAGCGGAAGGAACAGCGCCATGTAAAACGTCCTGGCAATAGATAACGGGTCGAACAAGACCAGCTTGTCCATTTTGTTATTATAATTTGGATATTTCAAAGTATAAATCGAAAGAGTATGAAACGGGACCGCTCGAACGCTAATACTACATACATATTTATGTATGTTCAAAGCAGTGACGTAAATCGTGTATTTTCAAAATACTTGTCGAGTCAAGATTTATATCATCGTCCTCGAAGCAGAATTGAAGCTTTAGAAGTGTCGCCATGAAACATGTAACTTAATCGTAGAACAAGTTGGGTATTACTTGGTCTTTTTATTTATTTATTTTTTTATTGTTGTCCTTGCCGCTATATGTTTTTTAGGTGTGATGTAAAACGACTGGAATGGTATACTTTGGGCCAAAACAAGAGGATCAGCCCTACTGAGTGTAATAAAGCGTACCTGCCTGTGACGATCTGCAGGATGTCGGGTGAATTGAGAATTGAGAACCTAGAAACAGTAATAGGTACCATGGGCGTCGCGAAGGGGGTGCAAGGGAGGGCCGCGGCCCCCCCCCCCTTGGAAATTAATGAACTTAATGTGCTGACTATTAAAATATTATTTTAATTTTTATGTAAAGAACAATTTCTATTTAGCACAAATTTATATGGTTATCCGCAACAAATACTATAACTTTTGACAACAAAATAATGAATAAATATTATCTGATTGCAAAATTCTAACATTTGACCGCCCCCCCCCTGGAAAAAAGTCTGCCGACGTTCATGATAGGTACAATAGCCCAACGTGCTGCTGGTGCGATATGGTTACCAAAAATCTGATGTGTTGCACTCGCATGTCTTTCTCTACTCTTATACTAACCATTCTTACAAACTCTTGTTCCTCTATCTTCACGTTAGAGGACATAAACTGTCCAGAAAGTGTCTTATTACTAATTCTCTTGTAGGTGTAAGGGGAACATTGGAATACAGCGGGGTCTGAGCAATAGTCAAGTCTTTTAAAGCTAGTCGCTGTAATATTGCATAACTTACACAAATAGTAAGGAATACCTCCGAAATGGTTCACTCCACAGAAAAATGCATTTGCACATAACTTATGTGTTTTAACGAGATCTACATGCTTGTATAGTAAAATTTGGTCTATCTCTTACGGTTTACCAGTTATGCAAAAGTAATAAATAGTAAACAAGGCTACACAAGTTATAGCCGGAAAATTCAACATTGAAATAAAAATATATTAAACATATGGCACAGTAATTGAAATTTTCGAAAAGTTTTCGATGTAAAGGGTAGTTTAGGTTAGAGCAATTTTCTTCAAAATCTTCGTGTCGCATTCTTGAAAGACATTGTACATGAATACTAACTTTGGCTTTTAACCGATTATTCATTTTTGAGTTACGCTGTTCAGAGACACCCACACAGGCACACACACACACGCGCGCGCGCACACACACAGACACACACACACACACGCGCGCGCGCGGGCACACACACACACGTACACACAATTTTTTATAAAAATGCCTTTTTAGGATTCAGGGGAGCCTTAAAACATATTTCCGATGAAATCTCCACATTAGTGTTCTGGGTCGAGTACAATACTTCCCTGCTTAATATGTTCATTATTTTTTTGCTAGTCACGTATAATAAGCAGAGAAAGGTTTATTTCAGCGAAATTTTTTATGGATATTTTACTGAAAATTCATGTTTTGAGATTTCCTGATTTGAATAAATGCATTTCTAGGGACTCGAGTGCGTGTTTATTTTATTAGATGTTTTTCTTGCTGACCGCGTACCACACTCCAGTACTGCACCGCACCATGGACGCCTGTAGTGGGCCATGGGAATAATTTAAATATGGGCCACTATGTAAGAGCGCCAACGGCCGTTGCTTACACGTTCGAACTTTGACCAGCGCAGACAACGGATCGCCTTACCCTGAAGATGCCAAGCGCAGTACTTGGCGAAACGCCGGTAGCTCCAATGCCTTCTAGACCACGGCTTACAAGCCCGAAAGAGATAAAACTAACTAATAGTCATGACACCGGTCGTGAAAGCCTAAGCTTATACATTTTATGCTTCTGTTTATTTTAAGAATTTAAGATGTTTATGAACAGCTAAATCTGATTGTTGTATTTAAACTGGATATTAATGAAAATTAAAGTAAAATTTATTTTACTTTTCTCTAATTATAACCGAAACTATTTTCAACAAAATATGTTGGTTTAATCATAATTAACTTTCCTTCGTAATACCAAAATTCTATCATCGAACTCCATATGTTTTACTTCTCTTAGGTTAATTGTATCAAGGTTTTAATATAGAAGTTAAAGAGCCTTGGTTTACAGATGACTGACGACAGTTCATGTGCTGTAACAACAGTAGGGAACCACGCAGCCACTTCTACTTGCGGTAGTTGAGCACTCAGTAGCTATAAGGTTAGTTTCGAAGCCTAAAGACATTACAATTTTATTCTTGTACCGAATACATAGGATCCCTCGGTTCTGGAACTGACAGGACTAACACAGAAATAAATAGGTTGTCAAAATGTGTCAAGCAGTCCATAAACAAATGCTCCGTAGTTCACATTCTATCTCCTGAAGCACCGATTCTCCTCCACAGTTCGGCTATTACAATATGTAGAGAAGATATAGATAAAATGCTCATACAGACCTGTACTCGTTTTCACGACCTGTAAACCACATTTTAATGTATTTTGAAAATGCGATAGAACTCAAGCTGTCTCGAAATTTGAAAGCTGTAGTAAAATGCATTTGAGCTTCCTTTCGTCGCCTTTTTGTTTTGTCAAGGATGCCTTTAAGAAATTCAAACATTTTATAGATATCTCTACAACTTACAAAATGCATAACATTAATTTTGTCCTCTTCAGTTGAATTGTGTGTGTTTCCTTAAGACAGAGGCAATACCTTAATACAGGAATGTCATACTTTCCGTGAAAAAAAAAATATATTATTTAGATTAGCTGCATTTATGATATTCTATGTTGCAAATTTACTTTTTCCCAAGTCTCATTTAACGATCGTGCCCAAATTTGCAATTCTTATTTGCTCTTCTTTTATTTTCTTCCCGCCGAAAGAGCTTATTACAACAAATAAACATTGAATGGTGTTTCTGTATGTTGTAACTTGAAAACTAAACGCTTATTGCTTAATTTGAAATCATTCCCAAGCGAAGTACATAATATATTGTGTTGTTATGCGGAAACAACAAGCATTTTTATATTTTTGTCGTGTTCAATACCTGCTTTTACTACTACGGCACCGCAGGCGGTGACACTGATGATACATGGAATGAAGTTGGAGCACCGGTGGAATGAGATGACGGGGGAAACCGGGGAACCCTGAGGAAACCCGCCCCAGAGCCGCTTCGTCCACCACAAATCTCACATGCGGTTGCCTGAGATCGAACCCAGGCCGCTTTGGTGAGAATCGATTGGTCTAACCACTCGGCTATGGCGCGGCCGTACATTTTTATATGGATAGTATAACATGCGAATATAACCAATCTATGAATGGAACATTACATTGTTTTGTTTGTTTAAATATTAATGTTGAAACTATTTCGTGGCGTAATAAAGTAGTATGTCTGTTTAGTTGTAAGATCCTTCTAATGTTTCTAAGACAGGCTCTGAATTCCTTACTCTTTTACTGCTTAATGTTCCCGAGTCGGTATTTGTATACAACTCTTGTCTGCAGGCATTGGCGATAGAAAAGCTGCAGTTATCTTATATACAGTGACAAGACTTAATCCTTATACAGCAATGACATTCTTTATTCTGTTTCATAATTATTTATAAAGCTCTTGAAATACAGATGTACTGGATGAATTACAATTTACTTTTCAGTTCTGAATTTCAGATACATTACATTCCTTTCACACTTTTACCAGAAGGGTGAAAGTAACATTGGGGAACTGAAAATACGAACATAGTTTCGTGCCGCCCCGATTAGAGCGCTGGTATACTCTTATGAGAAATCTGATTGATTCAAGCTTTGAAACAATAAACGAGTTAAGGAAGCGAGTCATCTTAGCTTTGCTAAAACAAGTTTTTTGTCGCGAAATGACATTCAACAAAGAGATAATCATACATTTGCATTATTTCTACTTTATATATTTGTGTGTAATATTGGTATTTCCTATTAATGTTGGTGAAATACGTAGCAATTAGGTGTAAGATTGAGAGGTAGAACTGGAACTTAAAAATTCAACGCCACAACTTTGCCCACACACGGCTTGTGTGTTTAAAAACACCAACAGTAAGTTTGTTGGCATAAATAAATAGGTGTAAGATGCCTTTAAGAGGTTATTGCTAGTGGAAGTGTTAAGATATTATATTTTATTGATAATTGTATTGATTTGTATTTAATTTTTTAGCCATGCAGACAGTGAGATACGCCTGCGATATATTCCTTGCAGCACTGCGGCTTAAATCCTCAGTGGAGAGTAAAACTAGAATCTGAAGGTACGTTATTTATTTTCAGATAAATTTAAGGATAAGTTTTAAGAGCTTCTTACTAACAGTGATATTGGATGAAGACTGCGTATTTGTCAAAATGTTTAACATAGCTTTTTGCGCATATGTGGCAGTCAATTGCATCCATTTATTGCACAATTTGTAATACACATAATTGATGATAATTGACATTCAGGATATGTAGTTAGAGATATGTATTATTGAAATAAGGCTGTGGCACGGCCTAAATTGCATATTGGTCTCAACATTCAACATCGCTTATTGCACAGAAGTAGCATTATATTGGTGCACTGCTTTATTACAACATCTTGCAGTAATACACTTAATGCACTATTAACACTCAGAGTGTGATAGTCATATACATATGTATATGCTTGAAAAAGTGAAGTCGTTTGTTTGCAATTCATAATTGATGGTTGGATAGGGAAATTTGGCCAAAGCAGTAAAGAATATTCGAGATCAGGACCAAAATAGGTAAGGTAAAACTGATTCCAGTTCCACATGGTTAATGGTCGCAAAGTTTGTAATGGTAGATTATTAGAAAGGCTTATGTTAACGGCTTAGGGCCTTCAATACACTTTACTATACTTGTTAATTACGTACATGCCTGTAGTGCAATATGTGTGATACAACTCGTGAACATTCCATTAGTTTGTGGATACGAATAATGAAACGTAGTTTGGTTCCAAAACAGAAATATTCTAATGCAAAAGGAAGTACCAATATTTGATATAATTCACTTCTGTGTTTCATGCTCCAGAGTAAGTGCTAGATTTTGGACATTTTTATCTGCCACTATAATAATGAATCAGCATGGTATAAGAAGGTAGTTCTTCTGGAAGCTTTTTTGAGAATTATTGTCCTTGTAATTGGTAGTATAAATTCATTTGTGTTAAGGAAAAAATCTTAAGTGTTCGAAGGCCTAGCCTTTCTTTACCCAAGGCACTCTCGTTACTTACACTACTAGTTACCTATACATAAACGTTGCTGTTGATTGCATTATGTTTTTGTTTATTTCTAGGATATGCGCAATGGAAAGTTAGATTTAAAGGTATTTCTGTAATTGTGAAACTAGTAGTTGTGTATAACTTTACAGCTGTACCTGTTTAGTGTACAGTGCTGGTGCTTAAAGTCTGAATACAAAGTGAAATAGTGTGAAAATGTTGATTGACGTGAAACTGTTGAGGACATTTGCTGCCTTGCTAATAATGATCTACTGAATGACAAAACAGGTGTTCGTATCTGGGGCAATGCAGTGTTGTATATAATGTATGCAGAAGCCTCTTTGTGAGGTTATTTGTGTTTTTTACCAAATATGTCAAATTATTTCATGCTATCTGGACGCTAGAAGAAATAACTGTCAGGTGTCAAATAAGTGTCAAATATGGGTAATTCTAAAGTAAGAACAAATTGGAAACTAAAAGCTTCACTTATCTTACTACTATTGCAAGTTCTCGCGTTTGAAGGATATTAGTAAGATATGTGAAGCTTTCAGTTTCTAATTTGTTCTTATTTTAGATTCTGTTACTGCACTGTTAATTAGCTTCAATTTTCCTTGATTTAATTGTAATTCTTCCCATTTCCCTATCAAATGCCACATTGATTGCAAGTTCACACAAAAACCTTGAGGCAATTCATTAAAGTAGAAAATATTTTACTGAATGTCATGCAGAGTAATTATTGTAAGCCTCAAAATTGAAGAAGAAACATATTTTGTTGTTGCTATTACAAAAAAGCTAGTCACTTGAACCTGCAACCATTACAGAAACTGTTAATATTTCATAAAAGATATTGATGCACACTATTGGACAATTTCAATAAGAAGGTTTTACAAAACATAAACAGCTGTGTTTTTATACCTGCGTAGCTGTCAGTCTCGACTGATACATGTTCTAATGATACCAATGACACGCAAAGTTTAATACGTGAGCTTCGATAGTTGTGATTACAGTTTTTATGTGTGTCGCATTTATTAAAGCAAATAAAACTTAATTTGCGTGAGCTTTAATATGCAGCAACCTTAAACACTGTAATCACAACTATACAACTATACAAGCGTATTAAACTTTACGTGTCATCAGTAGCAATATTGCGTTAGGAAATATGATCAGCTGAGACTGACAAATAGCAGGTATGAAAAACGCGACTGTAGGAGCTAGCGGCGACGTGAGCGTTTGGGAGCGCGATTTGTCATAGTTTAGCTCCATGCCTCTTCCATTGGAGGGTTTTTAGTTACCAAAGATTAACATGGAGCTTTCACTTCTTATAATTATATGTTCTGTAACTTTTACGAAGCGTTGCTGTTTATTTCTCAAAACATAAGACTATCAACTTCTAAAGCTTCTATATTTCACATCTTATTATGAAGGATTAGAAAGGAACCGTCACAGTGCATTAATACCTCCTAATAAAATGTGTGCATAAACGTCAATTACATACCCTAGTAGTAGACAAGAGTCAGAAAGAAAGAAAGAAAGAAAGGAAGGGAATGGATTGGGTTGGAATGGGGATGATTAGGAATGGGATGGGAATGGATTGGAATGGAATTAGAATGGATTGGACTGGGATGGGAATGGATTGGAATGGAATTAGAATGGATTGGAATGGGATGGGATGGGAATCGATTGGAATGGAATGAGAATGGATTGGACTGGGGTGGGAATGGATTGGAATGGAATGAAAATGGATTAGTTTGGGAGGGGAATGGATTTAATGGAATGGGAATGGATTGGATTGGGATGGAAATGGATTAGATTGAGATTGGGATGGATTGGATTGGAATGGGGATAAGGATGGATTAGATTGGGATGGCAATGGATTGGATTGGATTGGGATGGGAATGGATTGTATTGGAATGGGGATGGGAATGGATTGATTGGATTGGGATGGAAATGGATTGGAATGGGGTGGGAATGAATTAGAATGAGATGGGAATGGATTGGATTGGGATGGGAATGGGGATGGATTCGAATGGAATGCGAAAGGATTGGATTGATATGACAATGGATTGGATTGGCATGGGAATGGATTGGATTGACATGGGAATGGATTGAATTGACTGACGAACGGACGGACGGACGGACGGATAGGCGAATGGACGAATGGACGGACATGAAAAGGTAATAAACACTATTTCAAATTGAGAGAAATAAGGGCGCACACATAACAGAACCCTTGAAAGGGCCTCAAGTACAAAAATAAAAAATTTGAATAAAAGGAAAAAGAAAAAGTGGTTTAGTTGTATGTACATATAGTGAGGGAAAGCAGATAAATATTGTGGACTAATTTGTGTTGCTATGAAACGGCAGGGGAGGATGCCTGCTGTGGCTACTACACCTGGGAATATCGGTTGGTCACGACATGGAGATCAAGAGCAGATCCTGTCCTGGATGATGAGACCACGCCCAACACATCGGCTTAGTGCTAATTGGAACCTACTGCACCGCCTTAACGTCGAGCAAGATGCATCAGTAGACCTGATCTTGGTGACATCACTCCACCACATCCAGCCAAACAATCCAAAGTAATTACAATCTTTATTTTATTCAACTAATTCCGTTTCTTCTACACACATAAAAGTAAGTCTATTAACTTGTCTTTCTAAATTAGCTAATCTTAAGACACATTTATACTTGCTTTAAGGAAGTTTAAGGTCAGCTAAGGTAAAACTTTATCGTCTAATATAACAATTACAATAAGGTAGGTTGTTTCTAAAGGTCTTGTGTGTCAGGAGTTAGCTCTCTTCAAACAATCGTCGAGAATTTCTTAGTTGATTTCCAATTTCCAAATTAAATTTAAAAGGATTATGTGGCATTCAATGTAAAACTGCATGGTGTTTAGAAAATACCTTGAACATTACATTCTTTAAATTTTAAGGATCAGAATTTTATTTAAACTTTTGGCAAAAGGCTACGAGGGTCCTTAAAAGTTTTCACATGTCCCATGGATCCATCAGCAACTCCGAAGTACTTTTGTTTCCTAAATCAACCATATTCATGTAAACATTGGTACAATAACATAGAGGCTATTCAAGAATCAAGTAACCGTAGGTTATGTTAGAGTCCACGCTTGTGCATATAGCAAACACAGCAAATATTATGATTTCCTCTTTGCACTTCTGTCATAAAAATAAGAGACACACACAACCCCGTAGAAAAGGTCTACTACCTCCTCAATGGGCCTCTGACGAGGCTGAATGCAACATGTGTGCCAGACCTCCCAGCAGGAAAAATCCCACGACGGTACCGGGAATCCAACCCGAGTCTTCCACGCCAGGGGCATACGCGCTGCAATTGCGCTACCGAGGTGGTCAAAAATAAGAGAGACACTGTATCAAAATGGAACGATCCTGTTATAAATACAGGTTGCTCTAAACTTCCTGTTACAAACTTCTAGGGCTTGAAGAGAGGACTGAGTAGATAATATTTTGAATCGGAATCACGTACCGTTTCCGAGCTACAGTCATTGAAAACAAGTTTGCTTGATAGGTATGAAACAGGGTAGTTATGGTAGGTGTCCTTATGTTGCATCAGCTGATGTCATTTGGCGTCTGTCCTACCTCTCTGACCCGGTTCAAGCCTCATTGGTGGTATTTGAGTGTTAGAGCAACATCAAGTTCAGGAGCATCTGGACCACGATTCAGACAAAGACGGATAGGCCAAGGTGGTCCAAACGCATGGCCTCCACGATCACTGGATTTGACTCCATTGGAGTTTTTCCTCTGGGGTCAAACGAAGAATTTGGTTTATGAGACCCCTGTAGCCCTGTAGATGTAGAAGAAGCTCTGGTGGCACGGCTTGTGGTCGCTGCAGGACAGATTGCAGAGACAGAGCGCGTTTACCACAACACGTTCGTAGGTACAATGTGTGCACCGAAATTAGTGGCTCTCACATCAAACCTTACTTGTAGTGGATCAGAATGCTAACTATTGTTTGGAAAGGACAAAAGCAATTGTTTAACTGTGAACATTACTATTTGTAAAAATTATCAAGTTGCCTCTTTATTTCTTTGGTTATTAATATTCTGTTCCCAAATAAGTGTTCTGTGAAACAATCACAGTTCATCAGCTTATAAAGTTATGTTCCAAGAGACAAATGGAATTGTAGCAAATGGCCGCTCGATAATCTCTCGCTATCCGCCGGCTTCTAAAACCTCGTCTAATGGGGTATTTGTGGTACACAGTTTTTGCTAAAACTGCCATTTCACGAAGATCCCTGGCGCACCATGAAAAGTCGTGGTGTGTAGAATGAAGTTACAATGTATACCTAAAAGCTCCTTCATTTCATGAAGAAATGCGGCAGAACGTGTACTTTCACGTTTTCTCAGAAAACCCTGGAAGTGACGCTTTTCAGTAAAAGTCTGCAACATTTTGTAACAAAACGACAAAAAGTCCAGTCCAATTTCTTTTCTCCCCCCTTATTTTTCTTCAAAACGTCTGCACAAAAACATAGTTCTCTTTTACTGGCATTAAAACTCCTCGTAGCCTTGATTTGCTCCTTTCATTGTCTTTTTTCACTTTCTCTGTCTCTCAAACATTAAAGTCGACGATACAATCACTCAACACTCATTAAAACTTCTTCACTTCCACGTGACGTATCTTTGACAGCTGTTACTGACATACTAACCATGTATATACATGCATTTTATCTATATAGCGTTCCAGTCTTAGATGACAGTAAGGAGTTAAATGGGACATCTCTGTCTCTATCTAGCGCATACAAGTTGCCATTAGCCGCGTCCTTTTCTACCCTCGCGCTGTTGCCAGATTCCTAATAGCATGGTATAAATATTCATTTGTTATAAATTTCAGATTTGAACACATTATCCTAAGCAGAATTTTTTTCTCTATCAGGTTATATCCTTTTTAGAGTCATTATACATTTCTATAGGCCCAAATTTCTTCAGAAAACGTTTCTTTCAATAGAAGTCCGATATTTGCTGTTTCTACACTCATCACGCACTAACTAACAAACTAACTGCTAGAATGCATCTATGGTTTTTTCTTAGGTAGAGTAAACCATAGTGCTACTACCTGCCTACTTTGAATTCTCTATGTTTACCCAGTTAAGTGTTATAATTTTTAAAATAAAATGTTTTCGGAAAATTTTATATCTGTGCACTGCAAAAGTTACGCAGTGTGAAACTTTTTTGTTATTGAGTTTACATCAGGGAACCAGCGAGAACAAATGTTGAGGAAGGTAGGAGAAAGTTTTTAAAATAAACCAAAAGGCAGTAACCTCTTTCTTTTATCCAGTAAGGCAAACAAAAGGTATTCATCTATTCAGCGTCAGGCATGACACAGAAGATAGTATAAGGAGCAGCACTAACATTAGTTCGAAAGAAACCGTGTGTGTAACTGTGAGCTGTTATTGCGTTAGTTGTTTAATGTTTTGTAAATATTTGTAGTTATGGAGGGGGAAGCTAGGAAGAGACGATATGTTGGTAAATTAAGAAGTAAGGAACGCCAAATAATTATGAATGTGTCAGATTATTTTTGAAGCAAAATGCGTGTAAGGCAGTAAAAGAAACAGCTAAGGCTATCGGGTGTTCGGAAGCAGTAGTGTGTATGATTAAAAAGGAACTAATGAAAGGACCTCTAAGAACGCCATCGAAAAAGAAAGCAAAAAGGGCGGGACTACACAAAACGCTAGGTTAACGCAATATGATTGAATAGCGCAAGGTGGAGTGCGGCGAATTGTTCATTCTTTACAGTTTGCAAATATTCCACCCATGCTGAATATAATTTTGTCACAGTTCAACAGTGATGAGACCCTACCAAATTTCTCAAGGGCCACTCTTAGTCGGTTCTTACATGATTTGGGGTCCGAAGATGAAAGAAGGGGCAACAAGTGCATATTAATAGAAAGAGACGATATCGATATCATCAGATGGCAACATAACATAGTATATATAGTAACAAAGGCATGCAGGGATACCAAAGTTAATAGTGCCCATCTCGTCAAGCAGCAATTGAAGGACTAAGTACAGGACACCGGCCACCTCGGAGTCGCTCGCGGAGAAAGATTCTCAAACTATAGCATTATCCCGAATAAGTTGTTTCCTGTTTTGCTGTTCGCCGGTTATCCAAGATACGAGGCTGGTTTGAAAAGTTCCCGGCATCACCACGACAGGTCAGCACTAGCGCAACTACTTGCTCATGTGATACTCAATCGACTGTTGCCTGTAAACACGTTAATGCTCTTGGAAGAGTGTTGTTGCCGTGACGTTTCTCTATTGTTCCCGCGTGGTGATTTGCGAAGGCGGAAAAAACCGAGATTCGAACACAGAGTAAGTACTTCATAAAGAAAGGTATGAAAGCAAAGGACATTCATGCCGATTTTCAGAATACACTAGGGACTCCGCTCCTTCATATTCAATAGTTACCAAGTGGACAAATGAATTTAAATTTGGTCGGGAGAGCTTTATGTTGATCGTGCAGTGGTCTGCCAAGATGTGTCGCTACTCCAGAAATCATTGAAAAGGGGCACCAAATGGTCATGAAGGATCGCCGATTGAACGTACGATAAATTGTTCAGGCTTGCCAGATATCATCTGAAATGGCATATCACACTTCAAATGAAGAATTACATACCTATAAAAGAATTGTCTGTAAGATGGGTGCCGTGACTTTTGACACTGGATCAAAAGCGTATGAGAATGAAAATATCGGAACAATGGAGATACGAACAAGATTTTTAACGCCGGTTCGTGACCACAGGTGAAACTTGGGTGCACTACTATATTCCAGAGACAAAATAGCAGTCAAAGTAGTGGAAACATGGGATTCTCCACCACCAAAGAAAGCAAAGACAATTCTTTAAGCCGGAAAGGTCATGGCATCAATGTTCTGGAATGTGTAGAGAATTCTGTTTGTAGATTATCTTTCCACTGGTCAAACAATTACTGGAGAATACTATGCTGACCTCCTGAACCAAATTACAACAAAAGATACTCGAAAAAAGGCCGGTTTAGCAAGGAAGAAAGTCTTCTTCCATCAAGACAATGCACGCCTACAACACATGGCCGTCACCATGGCAAAATTATAGGAACTAAAGTATGTTGTTGTCACATCCACCTTATTTGCCTGACTCCGTCAGACTTCCACCTCTTCCCCAAGTTGAAAATTGCTCTTGGTAGACGAAGCTTCACTTCAAACGAAGAATCAATAGCCGGAGTTGACAACTATTTTGCGGACCTGGAGGAATGTCATTTTCGAGATGGGACCAAGGCATTGAAACATCACTAGACTAAGTGTATAAAAAGATTACATTGAAATCTAAAAATAGTTTCAGTGCCTTAAGTACTTTTTCTATTCCGTTCCGAGAACTTTTCAAACCACCCTAGTAATCCGAAAGTCAATCAGAATGAAGGGAACTTCACACGCTGTTCACAAAAAATTCAGTACATATAATCTGTTAGGAATGGAACTATTTTAAGCTTGTGAAATTTTAATTAAAATAGTTTGATCCTTGTTCAGAAAGTGAAAAGTAAGTTACTGTTGGTAGTTTGTGGAATTTTGTGAAATATTGTCATTTTTAAAAATGCTAAACTTAAATGCGACGTTTGGAATTCATCCTACTTTTCATTTTTTATTTATGCTGTTAAAACATACATGCATACATACATGAGCGCAGGGATCCTTTTCTATCAATGTTTTCTGGACCGGCGGAGGAACTCAAAACGTCTGTTTCTCAATATCGAATATTTGGTTAGATTGCGATACTTCTATCTGCGACAATTAGATACTGGAGAAAAGTTTTCAGGAGCCATTCTATGATTTTGTGCCCTAATCTATTCTGGTGATGAATAGATACAATGTAGTTTCAAGTGTTTCTTTCTGCTGCCTGTAAGTGTTGAAAGTGTGGAAGGTTAAAATAACAGGACGAATGTTAGGAGTTCTGTGTTGACCTTACAACAATTAATTTACTGCATGGTTTGCAAGAGTCTCGCAAACGATTATCTTTTTGTGTCTATGAGACACACGCTACACTTTACAGGAAAGCACGATGACGTGCAACAGCAGAACAAGAGACAAAACTTACCCTTGGGAATAGTCTCTCTCTGCTTAGTGTAAACAAACTGTGTCAATCGCTCTTGAATCCATCTAAGAATTTAATTAACAATTGCAGTACACATAGCATAAGCCAAATTAATCACTTCCACTTCAGCAAAACAAGAAACTTGAAGCGATACGCTCTGTTCTAAAAGTCGAAATTAAATTGGGTTAGAGGTGATATTTGGTGGAAGATGTCGAACCACAATGGTTCACCTTTGAAAAAAAAGTGCTAAGACTCGCTTCTTTCTACAAAAAATGGGTTTAAAGATTCATAGGTCACAGAAATTGTCATGATACCCTATGATTTCTACAAACCAAATGGCAAGAACCGTGGAGTATTTTGCGTAACAATATTTAAACAAAATCTGATGTGTTGCACTCACAGTACTTTCTCTACTGTTGTGTGTGTGTGCCGGTCTGGGTGGCTCAGTTGGTTAGACGCTGGCCTACTGATCCCAAGCTCGCGGGTTCAAACCCGGCCCAGGTCGATGGTTTTTAAGTGTGCTTAAAAACGACAGCTACATGTCAGTAGATTTACTGGCATGTAAAAGAACTCCTGCGGGACAAAATTACGGCACACCGGCGACGCTGATGTGATCCTGGCAATTGAGAGCATCGTTAAACAACAAAATATTTTTTTTTTTATTCTACTGTTGTGCAAACTATTCTTACATGAAATAGTTTTACGTATTTGGTTGAATGGTAATCCCCCCAAGTTCAATGCGCTGATGGAGAGCTCCCAAAATATATCTTTAATTGCCTCACTACAGATTTTTACATTCCAATTGAGTGTAGTCAACAATTATATAGTTATATCTTCCGAAAACCGCATTCAAGTGTTTCCATCCTAGTAATAAAAGAAAAGTACAAGAGCTTGAAACTTGAAAGCAATGACACGCAATATTTCGGAAACAATGAACTTCACAAAGAAAATGAATATGAAATAAATTGTACGTTGTAATGAGATCCACACTTTTTTCCCCATAAGAAGATTTGATCTATCTCTTATGGTTTACCAGTTATGTGAAAGTCATCAAGGGTGAACAGGACTACATGGGATACAGTCAGAAGATTCAAAATATGCATTTCCTTTGCCATAAAAATCTTAAACATGTGACATTTTAGTCAAAACCGTTAGAGCCATTTTCGAAAATTTCTCCTTGCAAAGAGTAATTTAGGGTAGAGGAATTTCCTTCAAAATCTTAGTTTCGCATCCTTGGGAACCATCAAACTTAAATTCCAAGTTTGGTTTTCAACCAACTTTTCGTTTTTGAGTTATACTGTTCACAGAGACACTCTCACACACGCGGGCATTTTTCTAAAAATGCCTTTTCTGGACTCAGAGAGTCTCAAAACATATATGTATATCCTTCATATATTTTCTGGGCGAAATTATTTTCCTAGTTTTCTCAACTATTTTAAAACATACATATTATTCAAAATAAAGCACATATGAAACTATATTGTTTACTAATTCGTTAAAAACGAATGACCAAGCATACAAATGTTCGTTAAAACATTTCATTATCATTTAAAGCCCATTGCATTTCCATATTCCCCTTGCACCTGCAAGAAAATTAACAATAAAACAACATCTGAAAATGCTTATGTCAATTAAAATGAAGTAGATACAGGCATTTGTAGAATAGTTTGAGTGAGTATAGCTCTACATATATTAGCAAACAGAGTTTCTCCAAATTGAACTATAGGTATTAAAAGTCTGTGCCGCAATACGTTATGCGACGATCACTTGGTGTATCTTCTAAGGGTGCACACTTCGACTTTGTTGCCAAATATTGATGGACTTCTTAAACCTATGCAGCACCAAAGACGTCGCTAATGAACAGATTTTATCGCATAAGATTTGAAGGTGCTTTCGTAAATCAAAGCAACGAGCATGAAACCAAATCGTCACTGCAAAACAATGCACTTCTGAGTGTTAAAGAGTGCCACTGTCCGCGTAAGGTGGAAGGAGGTGAATACAAGCTCTCCTCTTTCGCAAGAGGGTCGCTGGTTTATATCTATAATCTGTCCGCGAATCTCCCATTGCCAAGTAAGAGCGTTCCGTTACAGTATCTCGTCTCTCTCTTTCTCCCCTCCTATACATTTACAATAGGATCCTTCTAGTTTGAGACACATATAGTGTAGTTCTTACGGCGACCGCATATATTTTGCTCAGTTATATAAAGCGAGCATTCATTCGACCCTATATTTGATACATTCGCTTATCAGGTTCGCATAAAACAATAACGAATGCAGGAAATTAATTGGATGATGACGTAACATAATTTGTAATCTGAGTTACCCATTCGTTAACTTTAAGAATCAGATTTTCCTCCTGTATGTTATGGAAGCTCTAACCTCCGCCGTACGCTGTATGTCGTAACGCTAATCGTGTTTTAGACGTTTATAGGTTGAAATGCGTTCTCCTATCCCCTTTAGTTTTACTTTACTTGATTCCTTCTTATTGGTCCTGAGTGCCTGCGCTGTTATTTTTATGATCGCCCATTCGGCACGGCGCCAAGACAAGATGTCTCTTGGTCCGTTGTTGCGCCCAGTAGAAGATGCTCGTAACTTGCATCAGGAGCAGGCTGTTCCTACTTAGCCCCGAGTAGAAGGGTCGTGACCCCCATGGTCATCCAAGTCACCACATTTAAATAACATCACTTGGCCTGCCTGTCCCTCAGAATAAATGTAATGAGGCCGTGTATTGAATGTACAGTCATCGCCTAAAGGCGACAGGCTGCAGTCGACCGCAGCGCGCCGTGAAATATCTTCCGGCAAATGCGTTGACAAATACCTACCGGCTGTCGCACAAAGACGCGCTCTGTTTACAACATTTAATTGGATAAGGATTAGTTCACCTACGTTTACCTCGATGTTATCTTTGCTTCACATGTATCTTGTGTTTAACTATTCCTGATACTTCTATCAACTTTCACCATCAACTGGAACCAATAATTTGGTTGATGCGGGGCAATCAGATTTCCCAACCTTGTCAACTTTTTATAACACGCTTTCAATAATAGTATTCCAAAGGCTACACCAAAACTTAGAACTTCTGGTGAGGAACAGGGAAGATAAAAATCTTCATCCAGCTCCTTCTCTTCCGCAATCAAGTGCTGACTACCGGGAGAACCAAAAGCTTACGAACCGCTACGCGGTGTTTTGCCTGTGCGCGTCCTCGGCGAATGCTGCCATCCAGCATTACCATAGAAAGGCGTGGATAAAACCATACACCATATAAAACTAGTTTTAAAGCCTTTACTTACTAACTTTATGAAACGACATTTTGAAACCGTCCACCGTCTTGTCCATATATTTTTGGCAGTGTTTAGGAAACTACCCATCACTCTCCGTAGTTCACGTTGAGAAATGCTGGCAATCTCTCATTGGAGCTCTGAAAAACGTTTCTCCGCTAATGGCGCACCACACACCAATTTTTTCGTCATGAATAATATCAGGTTATGAGTTATAGCCCTTTTTTTTTTTTTTTTTTTTTTTTCCGGCTCAACAGTTGACTCTCGTACATACGTGAACACAATTTTACCCCTATTTTTAAAGAATTAAGTCAGGGAGCGTGATTTTGCCCTGTTTCAATAAGATTGTGCAACAGCTCACACGGCCAGTCTTTCGATGAGAACAATTATTAGTATAGATTTGTGGCCCCTGGTCCCCCGGCCTAACCCCCTGCGAGTGGCACAGTCCGCATTAAGTGGAGGGAGGTAAATCCAACCTCCCCTCTTTTGTAAACGTTGGACATCGCTGGTCAAGAGTATATCAATCAAAGAACAGGCCACTGAGCAGCTCCCAAAGATGGGTATCAAGCAAGGATTGATTTTACATCCCTTAGATAATTTTCATGGAAAGTGTCTATTAATGGATAAATAAGAAGGGAGTAAGTGCAATATCCAAGTTTGGTGAACTTCCTGTAAGGGAGCATACCCTTCTGAGTGCATGTGAACGCTCAGAGATACATCACAGCAACTATAGAATACTTTCAGAATATCTACATACATAAGTTACCGGCTTTTTCCGGTAAGCAAATGTTTATGGAAATACACTTTAGCCAAGGCCTCATTTTAAGTGTAAAGCATTTAGGTCAGCAACCCCAGATTGTCTGACGGTGCGAAGAGATATGTATCACTTTTAAATTTGGATTAGATCCTATATTCTGTCGAATGATTTGAATTTAGTAGTAGGGACAAAGTTAGCATCAAAACGTCAGCGAAAAGCTCTTGTCATTAACATAGGTGCAGTGTAATATTTGGTTTCTACATTCGATTTCCCTCTACCATCTCTTCCAGGCTCATCTAACTCTAGAGCCATTTCGAGAAAATCAATATTTTTGAAAAATTTTACATGTAAAGTGTAGTTTAGGGTGGAGGAACTTTCTTCAACATCATGTCCCATCTTTAAAAGACATTACCAACTTCGGTTTTTAAGCGACCTTACGTTTTTGAATTATGCTGCTCTCAGACACACACACACACACACAAACACACACACACACACACACACACACACACACACACACACAGACAGACATACAGACACACACGGACCTCTTTATAAAAATGTGGTTTATTTCGGTGAAATCTCGACATCTAATTTTTAATGTGAATACAGTACTTCTCTGCTTACTATACATAGTAGAGAAAGTAAAAAGCAATCAGATGAACTTCAAATAAAATTGACTAACGACAAATATTCCACATGAAGAAGGGGAGTTTTTCTTAAAAATTGTGTCGCAACTTTAGAGTATACTGAAGTTAAATACCAAGTGTGGTATTTGGTAGGCATTTCGTTTTAATTATGTGTGTATCCAATGAAATCGCAATATCAAATATCTGGAAATACAACAACCTCTCTACTTACTGAGTGGATGGATGAGAAAGGAAAATTCAGTAAATGTTATTACATGGCATCCCATAATATTTATGCACTTTCTACACAGTTGAATGGTGAAACATTTTCCAAAAGTTAATGTTTATTGTGTACCTTTGATAACCTTCACCCTCTGGCTGTTCAAGTCCTACAGTATTACCAATTGTGTCGACTAGGCAGGCATATGCTTTAGTGGGGGAGAAAGCTTTGCATGTTAAGGGCGTTATCAATGCGAGACCCTGACACTGAGTAACTAACCATGCGGGCGAGTGACTGATAAGGCAACTGGCACAAGTCATTTCACTTTTACAAACAGGAACGAGCCGCAGAATAAGTTGGCTGTATAAATTATTTTAAGTCGATTTGCTCTATAAACCTATATATGTAGTTTACATGTTTGATAATAGTTGTACGGAAATGAATTACTCTATAGCTGACTGGTAGAGGGAAATTAAATTATTTTGTTGTTTAACGGAATTTCCCGCAGGAGTACATGTCAGTAAATCTACTGATATGAAGCTGTTATTTTCAAGCACACTTGAAAACCATGGATCTGGACCGAACTTGAACCGCCGACCTTGGGATCAGTAGGCCAGCGTCTAACCAACTGAGCCACCCGGACCGACAACTGACTGGTAGAGGGGTTTAGATTAGTCTAGTTCTTAAGATTTGCTGTTAGAAATGATTTGCCAGTCTTGGAGGTTTCCCAAAGTGTAACATTTGTTGACGTTCATTAGTAATAAGAAGGGATTAGATGTTGTTTGCAACAGATGCTCGAAAAATATTGCCCTTTATTTGTGGAACAGTACAGACCCGATTTGCATATGTCGCTACTTTCTAACATCAAGCCTTCTTCTAAAGGAATAATATAGTAAGTCATTTTTCAGTTAATACGTAATTGCTTTTGAAATTCAAGGAAAATTTTGTGTATAGCTTTATGATGTCCATGAACATTCTAAACATAATACAAATTTACTTATTTATCGAAACTCTTTAATGCTACGGTTATTAGCGTCCTATTCTATATTGAGCGTGAAACACTGTTTAAGTCTGCTTAAAGGCCTCTTTATCAGCTTTGAGGTCCTTTTACATGCAGTAAATCAGGCCTAGGTAAATTGAGTCCATAATTAGTTGTTTACGATTCTCTAAGCGGTAAGCTGAGTGCCAGTCTTTTTAATCCATGCGGTAAATTGGGTCCGCTATGGTTGGCTATGCTCGTCGCAAAGTAGCACTGTGACGTCATGATGCACCAATGTAAAGTCAATAGACATATCAGTGTACAGTAAGCAGGCATACCTTCTAGTGCTGTGAACAGATAGTGAATGGGCCAGTAAGGAAGTGATGATTAGTGAGAAAATTAAAACACCTTTTATTGTTGATGGTTACAAGTTTCGCTTCCATAAATCATTGAAGGATGGAATTCATCAGCAGACTTGCTACTTCTGCACAAAGTGGGAGGGGAAAGTTTGTCACAATTAGGGGTCGAAGAACTCAATTTACCTACCTGAAAGTTTAGGAAGGACTCAATTTACCCACAATAAATATTTAGGAGAGACTCAATTTACCTTGTAATATTTAAACGGGACTCAATTTACCATCCCTGCTGTAAATCAACACCACGGGACCACTTCCCCTCCAAAGGTACCGACCTCGGTAATCAGAGGCTAGCATGTTACACCTAGACCATGGAGGACGACGTACACAATAACGAGTTATAAACACATTAGAACTTGCAAAAAGGGGAAGTAGAAGTGAAGTGCAGGAACCATGTAATTGCTCTATTACCGATTCTTCTATTGTGCACTTACGAGGTTCATGATTTTTGGTCACATTTTCTGCATACAGCACGACGAATGCAGTGTGTGATAATGTGGTTATACCTGAAGAAGTTGTAACAAATGGTCACAAGTAAAACATAAGATCGTACTTTGCATTTTTTTCTTTACTTAAAATGCGAGCATTGTGGCAGGAATTGTCCAACAAATATTGCTCAAACTAGCTGTAACTGTGTGTATTCCACTGAGTCCTATTTTTGTTTTGTTCTTTAGTCTGCCAATCCCATTTGCTTTAATTTCCGAATCAATTTCTCCCACTATTTCTTTCTCTTGACGGAGTATTCTACTCCAACTATACTTTCATTGACAACACAATACCTGGTAGTGTAGTGACTATAAACATTCTTTTCTCTGTTCAATTGTTTTCGTTAGTTACATCTTGTTTACAATTAAATTATTCTGTGTGAATGTATTTGACGAAGTAGTAAAGATATAAAGGCACTAAAACCCACCACCTAAAAATCTTATTGTTCATTTAGATTAACATATAATTATAATAAGAATGTTCAGTAGGTATGTAAAATTTAACTTAAGATTCGTATATGAAATGGAAGCAATTTAGTTTCATGATTACCAGATTTCATTTATATTAACCTTTAACTGCAAAGAAATAACTTCCTTAACAGGAGAATTATTATGACTACTTACCACTGCAAAGTCGTTTTACAGGCTGCTCATCGTCAAGATGCACAAGTTTCTATACTTTAAGGCTGAGGTTTTGCTTGTTGTTCTTCATAGATTTCAATTACCTCTTGAAATTTTTCACGTTCCCACCATTTACATCTAACTCTGTGTATAGTTGGATGGTATTTATATCCCTCCAAGTACTCTGTTTTTAATGTAATTAATATGCAGTATATATAAATATAAAGTTTGTTGTAAATATCTACATTCCTGTAATCTATGAAAATGAAAGAGTAAGAGAAACTACTTACCACTTAGCTTTTGACCTAAATGCGAATTGGTAACCAAGAGAAATTCGCAAATCAAGACCTTCTTTGTTCCATCTGAAAGGGATGCAGTATAACGTTCACAAAAGAAGAGTGAAAAGAGGTAAGGGATGGATTGATTGATTGATATGGCTGTAAGGGACTGGTTACATAGTCATTTTTCCCGTGTTTTCCCTTATACTAAGAAAATTAATGTCGAGTAACTTCAGGCTCTAAGGACCCCGAGTTCGTTTGAGCATCATTTAACCCATTTCATTCATGACTGATAGGATCTACTAGGTTTAAGATCCTTAAACTTCAGGAAAGAAAGAAGAATTAACGCAATGTACACATCTGAGAACTTCATACCCGAGAGTTCATAATTGAAATAGTACTTCGAGATTGAAGTATGATGATGCATTATACTGAACGCCTCATTACGACTGATTTTAAGTAAAATATTTTGTTAATTATTAATTACAACAAGCTATCCGTTGTCCTCGTCTAAAATTTCTCCCATAATTACGCTAGCAACGATTAATTAGTCCGCACATGATTCATTTGAATGGTATAATACATTTAATAATAAAAAATCTTATACTGATGCCTTAAAGTCTTTACGTGTTCAATCTATCTAATTTCGAACATGTTCAGTGAAGCGCGTGGAAATACACTCGTTCTCCTAACACGCCAGTCGACTAATGAAACATAAATTTCCTTCACGCGGATCTGACATCGCAGATCAACGAAGCCATAAATACATTTGCTCAGTTAATAGATTCGGCAGCAAACATCGGTCCTCTTCAAACCCGCATTCATTGCTAACCACTTTCAGAAGTTAGGATGATTAAAGTTTGTTTTCGTCAACCCAAATATGGCCATGACCACTGGAAATATACCGTCTCTAGTGAACCATGACTCATCTGAAAATTAACATCCCATCTTCGGAATGGGGTTCTGGAATATGCTTCAGCAAAACGCATCTACAGAGAACTATAAGCATTTGTTGTCAGTCGAGGTACTTACGTTTAGACCGTGGAGTGAATACAAATCTTACGTGTAAGATTCTTCAAGTTATTGACTGGGAAGTTGACAGTACATATTCAGCCACATTACTTTCTCCTCAAAATTAAGTACCTACTCGACAAACTGTGCTTACTGAAATCTGCGCGGGTTAGGCATTTTACCGATATGAATTTTTCTGAGCACAGCATAGCCTAATGGACTTGCAAAATATTTTCCATCTCAGTAGTGCTTTTTGCAAATGAAATATTTAGAATAAAGCTTCCTCATTGTAAAATTTTCCATGATAAACAATAATTACTGCTAAGCGATGGTTAATCCACCTTCATCCATAGTACCCCTTACTTCCTGAGGTAACTGCTCCAATCCTCCCGAGAGTGGCGATGTTCTCAATGTACAAAGACCCTTAGTATGGCTTCATTCGGAATGAAAGTTGATAATGCATGATGTTTGCTCACATGTGAAAATACCTATGCTCTTAAGCGCACACTGTCATCATTTTTACTTTCTTTACTATGTTTAGTAAATAGGGGAAGCAGTGTATTCGACGCAAGAATTCGATGTCGAGATTACACTGAAAATATATGTAAGCCCCATGAATAAAAAAGCATTTTTAGAAAAAAAAACAAAAAACAAAATAGCTCCAAAGTTCCGTATGTTTGTGTGTGTGTTTGTGTGTGTGTGTGTGTGTGTGTGTGTGTGTGTGTGTGTGTGTGTGTGTGTGTGTGTGTGTGTGTGTGTGTGTGTGTGTGTGTGTGAACAGCATAACTCAAAAACGAGAAGTCGGTTAAAAACCAGAATTATATTTAAGTTTACTATCTTTAAAGGATGCGACAAGAAGATTTTGAAGAACATTTCTCCACCTTAAACTATCCTTTATATGGAAAATTTTCCGAAATTTATTATATTCTCAAAAATGGCTCTAAAGATTTTGATTAAAATGTAATATGTTTTAAGATGCTTTTATGGCAAATGTAATGAGTACTTCGAACATTCTAGCTATAGCCTATGTAGTTCTATTTATTCTTGATGACTTTTGCATAACTGTGAACCGTGAAAGATAGACAAAATCTTACTCAAAAATGTAGATCTCGTAAAAACAAATAATTTGCATCCAATGCATTTCTTTGTGGAGCGAAACATTTTGGAGATATTCCTTGTTATGTGAGTTTTGCAATACAGTTGAACCTGCTTTATACGTAACCCAATTCTAAGAGATTCGCATTTATACGTAAATTTTCTTTAGGTCCCCGCAAAATGTAGTTTAGAAACGTGTCAAAGAACCTTATTTATACGTAATGCATTTATACGTAAGTCGCTCTTATATGTATAACACTTCAGTGAAATACAACTGAGTTTTACGTAAATTTTAATGAGCATATGGCATACGCTATCTTAAAAGACGTAAGCTGAGCGGGCGAGTTTCGGCCGTAGAAACATAAGACAAAGACGTTTGCTGGTAGCGCTGGCGACTTTCAGTGCGACAATGTCGTAGCAACAAACAAGAAATGTAGATAAAAACGTTAGGATTTGGTGTTTACTGATCAATTTACTGTCTTTCAATTCTCAATTGCTTTTAATCAGACGTGAAGAACAGAACTAGCAAATGTTGCACACTAGATCAGAAAGTAAAATTCATACGAGAGGTGGAACTTAATCCACACAAAACCAAAACCAAAATTGTTTCAGGCTTAGGAATTGCTTATTCCACGCTATGTGCAGCCATCAGTAACAAAATGAGGGATATGTACTAAATGCAAGAAAAGTGAGAAAAGCCAAATTAACGAATTTCTTTTAAGCAAGATCAAGTTGAAAATTATGTTTTCTTCGCCCATATCTTTGTTATTTGTAAAAGTTTATACATATAGATCCACTGTATGACTTTTTTAAATATGATGCATTATCAAAATCCCATTTGTAAGTAATTCTGAGTTACAAGTAAATCTTCCCTCTCCCCCAGGTTCTACTTCACTTGCTTTTCTCGAATGGAAGGTCGTTACACCTTTTTTTTTATCTGTTGGTCATGCATAACAATGGAATTTCAAAGTCTTCATATAGTGGCCAGCTTTAAAAGAGTTGACTATCACCAAAGCTTACTGTGTTCTCACATATTCCCCTTGCAGCTACAAGGAAATTAGCTATAAGATAATTTCTGCAAATGTTTATCTCGACTAACAGGAAAAAGATATAGGAATAAGAGTTTGTAAGAATGGTTAGTACAAGAGTAGTGAAGGTCATATGATTGCAACACATCAAATTTTTCACATTCAAAACGTGCTGTTTCTCCCAAGCGCTTATTTGATACTGTGGTACTCTTTACTCATTACTGCAAGTCTAATGGCAAATAGTTAACACCTCACCAAATGCCCCAGTTTGTCCCTTGGTGGTGACAACTTTGATGATGGTGGTGGTAGCGGTGGTGGTGGTGGCGGTGGTGGTGGTGGTGATAGTGCTAGTGCTGTTGATGGTGGTGGTGGTGACGGCGTTGGCGGTGGCGGTGGTGGTGGTGGCGGCGGCGGTGTTGGCGGTGCTGGTGGTGGTACTGGTGGTGGTGATAATTGGCTACCGTGATGTGACTTCTAGTAATTGAATGTTCTCATTTATAAATTAAAAAAGCAAAACACCACGGACAGAATAAACCGTGTTACGGAGTCCAGAATCCAGTTTCGCAACACACTTAAACTGCATAGGCATTAGAAGAGAAGCTTTTGGTCACTTGCAACTTGAACATACACATTATAAGTGTTCTGCAGTCCGTATAATTGATCTGCTGATACTATATACTCTCTCCAAGTCACAGGACCTCCTGCATAACACAGCTTACGAACACCTAACTCCAAACATGTATTTTTAATTACGATTGTTCAATGCAAGAGTATATGAATGTTCGTTTATGAAAGCATGATCTAATCTCAGTAATTCGCCTTACGTGTAGTAATTAATTTTCTTATTTCGAAGCAGAAGTACGTATCTCTTGTTTCTTCCTGTCTTTATTTACATTTTCTAATCTTGAAGTACTTTGTATTGGTTAGCATACATATGCCATTTTATCCACAATTTGTTTCCATTTAGAGTCACTCACGTTCATGGAATTTATAGTGTTTTCATTTTTACCAGTCCACTCAAGGCCATTCGTCCCCACTGGCTTTTTACCACACCATTCGCCCCCCCCCCACCCCTCTTGCTACAACAGTACTAATGTGACGCCGATCCACGGCAGCGGCAACATAGCAAAGGCTTTGGGCCGGGCGACCTCATATCACAGGTGATACGTGCATCAAAGATGCTCAAGGTCAGGAGGCTGCCTTGTACAACTGTTTGTGAACACGTGACAACAATCAGAGCCGCAACACAAGGGTTTTTGAGATTATTCGCGAAGTGTCCGGCGATCAACGTATTTGTAGAAGTTCCAGAAAAGGTGAACTGCAAGAAAGGTCCTTATTACATTCTCCTACATAAGGAGGCGAAGCAATCTGAGTTAGTAGTGGTTACAGACATGAGTTGTCACAGCAGTCAGTTGTTAGTTTGAGTGTGTGTGAATCAGTCTGCGTGTGTACAGTCTCGTCGTGCGAGTACCATCGTGTCCAAAGGAAGATAGCGAAGCAGTTAATGACTGTCGAGCGATTGATAGTCACTAGTTTTTGAGAGACAGAGAAAGTGAAGAAAGACAGAAAGAAGCGATTCAACGTTACGAGAAGAAAACAGTTGTGTTGTAATACCACGAAGAACTGAAGACTACGCTAACATCAGTAAAAGGGAACTGTGTTGTTGTGCGTTCAGTTAGAGCAAAATAAAGTGTGTCATTTAGTCACACTGTGTCAGAAATGCGATTTGTCGAATTGTCGTTTTGTTACGGCATTGTTGTAGCTCTGGTGTCAAGCCATGAAGAAGTAAGGGACTGGTGGACTCCGCCAAGAGAATCGAGTAGAGCAGGAAGGCAGCTGAAAATGGGGAAAACTAGCCTTTGGTGGACTGGTGAATCACATTTCTCACTCGTCCTCAACTTCTAATATAACCACCTCCAAAAACAGTTCGGTTAGGAGTTGTCAATTGCTAGATCATACCAGTACCGCCGATGTGCCGGAATTCCTCTCAGTACGAGTTCTTGTACATACCATTAAATCCACTGGGCAGTCGCTTTTAAGCGTACTTAAAACCATCAATATGGGCCGGGTTTGAACCCACGACCTTGGGATCAGTAGGCCAGCGTTTAACCAACTGAATCACTCATACCGCCAGGTTACAACATAAGGTCTATTCTCACACCTTATACCTATTGTAACTGATCCCCAAAGTTTCCTTGGCCATCCTTTTGTGATAAATGTCCATGTCACCTACTCCTATATATCTGATTTTATGTATTATATTTATTTTGAGTTATTTTTCATATATTTTTTGCAGTAGCTTTTATTTTCATGGCGGTTTCTTAAGCTAAACATTCTTTCGGTCATTTATTAGCACAGGTATTTATGCTTCTCTCTAACAGTCCTTTCTGTTCTTGCCAAATAGATGAAAACTAGTGGAAATAGCTGTAAATTGGAAGAGATTATTTTAAAATACATTGTGACAACGGCCGCCGATGTACATCAGAGAAAGCAGAAGTCGACATCTCACACCACTGGGCGGCCAGGCACCTCAAAAAAAACAGGATTCCAAGGTCAGTCGTAATAGTGGAAGTGAAGGCCAAATAAGCGTAGTTATTCCGTACTACATAAATTGTTCTTTATGCCTGACATTAAATATTTGATCATTTATTGTTTTCTTCATCGTATTATTATTGAAGCATGGGTTATGTCATAAAAACAAAAGGAGACTCGAAGTAAATGAAAGAGAATATAAGAGAATATAAGAGAAAAGACCACTAAAGAAACGAACATATTAGAAAATATTTAGATAGATGCAATCTGAACAGAAGAACTAAAGAATATAAAACTAAGTGGATAAGTCATATTAAAAGAATGAATAGAGAGTGATTATCATTGTATTTTAGTAATTAGGAACCAATAGGGAAAATAAATATTGGAAGGCAAATAGAAGGTGGCACGAACAAGATCTGTAAATTGCTACAGACAGAAATGTTAAATGCAGAAGGGAAAAAGAAGAAGACAGAAGGAAAGTAATTTACTTTAACGCATTTTTCCAGTTTGTAATTTTCACATAAATTACCTTTAAATTCTTAGTTCCACAAACATCCCACTACAATGCTGGTAAGTTATTCCGCCATGGTGACATGACGTCTACAAACTCTGAGAATAGGATGGGCTGCAACACACGATGCCTGGTGCTTCTCATTCACATTGTTAACCTCTTAATGAGAGCGTCTGCCACGATCCCCCCCCCCTCTCTCTCTCTCTCTCTCTCTCTGTCTCTCTTCCCTTCCACTACATACAATTGAGCTCAGCTGGACCTTCAAAGCATAGCGCCATATTTTCATCCATTGACTTTTTTCTACATCGTTTTGATTGCTGCCTACTTAAATTGAGGTAGGCTTTTTGCTCGGTAAACAATATCCTACACGTGACACAGAGCTGTTCCCTGCTTTAACCTTGAATATGCATACGTGTAATACAGAAAGACATATCAGAGTAACCCTCCTTCAGCAGAAACTGCTGTACAGTACTTCAATAATAATGAGTGTATTTAACACTGCATCCAGATATACTATATTACTGTGCTCCCTGCTGAATTACCTTTCCTCCCCTTCCTCCTTAGTGTATGTATTTCTTTCTTTTCTTTTTTCTTTTTCCCTCTTTCTTAGAGCTAGATTACGTAAAACATTTTAGACCCTAGCGAACAGCGAATAAAATATATACTGTAATTACAGCCTCCTGTAATTGGCGGCTAAGAAACAGCTCATTGCTTTTTTTACAACACTGCACTTTTCTCCTCTTTTTATACTTTATCTTTCTTTATTCTGGCGCTTTCCTCTGTTTAAAACCAGGAAAGAAATAGACGTTATCCTCACCATCAATTTGCATGACATCATTCGGCATGTCTAAGAAAGACCTCTACACAGTTTGTTCACCAGCTGAAGGTCCCTGGCAGGAATGCAGCCAGCCACTACATCAGTAAACAATTCCCGATAAACAATGATATCGCAAGCAGCAGCTCTGCTTCTATTCGCGATTACGATAATGTTGGTAACCTTAGAATGTGTATTCACGTCAGATTAAAGCAAAGAAATCGCTCAAAATAGCAGAATTTAAATCTTATTTTCAGTTCATGCAGTATATTAAGCTTATAAAGCGTAAACAATGTTTTCAACTAGTCCATCTTTTTCCAACCGATCATGTTCTGGGTTTTCTATATTTAAAAAAAAAAAAAAAAAAAAAAACACGGCCAGATGTTTCGGTCTTACGTGATGTATCCTTGAGCGTTATATCGTGCAATTCCTATAAAAATAAGTCAGCTGTTGCATTTAAGTATTCATTTTACCTTCACCCAAACTAGTCCTATGGGATTGAGATCATGGGGGCAAGTAAGCGACAGTGTGGCCCAATAAATCCAAAATAACCAATAATAACGTCAGAAGAATTGAAGAATTCAGTTTTACAACTTCTCATTCCCTTCTACAGGATCAAAGAATGAAGTACATATTGAAAATTTCGGTCAGTAAATACTATATTAATTGTTCCTGCAAGTACACGTAATGAAAGTAATAGAGAAAAGACAGTAATACCTTTAAGAGCCTCTTTAGGTGTGTTTGACTTAGGCATCCTATAAAGATCTGTTTTACAGATCACAGAAGTATCACTCTGAACACCTTTGTTCTGCAACCCTAGGCGGAGGATCATCTGCTTCTCCATTACTTTTACCATTACTTCCGGCACAAAACTAGTGACAATTACGATTTTGCAACTGAAATTAAAAGAAATTAACAGCGAGTAAACATAGCGCGAATAATATTGGAGGTAATATGACCAGCAGCACAACCATTACATGGATGTTTACAAAACTAAGGTTACACTGTGTGGTGGACGAAGCGGCGCTGGGGCGGGTTTCCTCCGGATTCTCCGGTTTCCCCCGCCATCTCATTCCAGCGGTGCTCCATCTTCATTCCATGTATCATCAGTATCACTGCCTGCGGTGCCGTAGTAGTAAAACTGCGTGCAATGTCTCTCCCCTGCCCCTCATTCCCCTTAGACCATGAGGTTGTCATCACAGTACATCCTTAAGCCTAAGTATCTGCAATAGTGGATGTAGATGGATCTTGTAATAAATCTGAATCTAAAGTGCCAAGGTGTTTACGTGCTATTTATCATATTAGATACTATTTTTGTTGCATTTAATAGTTCAGATCAGCCGAATGGTGTCCACTGCACTGCAGTGCATTTCCACTAGTTTGTTGATTTTTGTCCGCTGCAGTTGCGATGGGCAGAACGCCAGAGTGCAGGAGAATTAATTTAATTCGTGTTACATGCTATTTTCTGTACCTTGAACTTGCATCTCATCGCAGTCTATAAAAATATGGGACCGACGCCAGGCGATGAACTTCATGAATGAGAGAGAGAGAGAGAGAAGCTGGAAAAGTAACACACATACATATACCTACCTACCTCTTTGTGGTTACTCGACAGTGCAGAAGTGGGCTGACCTGCCTAGTAAAGTCTCATCAATTTATCTCAACTTGCAATATAAATCTAAATTGTCACTTTTTCTTTTGAGACGGCAACAACATATCTCTCTGGTAGCTGTCTAGCGTTGATTGCCATTACCTTGAGGTTGACATTAAACAAAGCTAAGCTGAAAAGTAACTGGGAACTACTTTACACGCTAAAATCTAAATCCGTTTTGTTTATCTAATGTTAGGACTCTGTCTCTCACTGTCTTTATTTTCTTGTAACTAAATGCGCAACGCAGTTGTTTTTCACTGCCGTTAACACACTTTACACTCCTTGATAATATTACAATTCTCAGCTGTTTCCTTCTCGTAGCCTTAACATACAATTTTCTGTCTTTCAGTTCTCTCTTTGTTCACAACTATACGATCACTCAACACTCATCAACTGCTTCGCTATCGCCCTTCACGACGCGACGGTTCCCTCACGACGACCCCACACATGTACCTGACAAAAGCTAACGGACTGACTAAAAACTGCTTGCTGCGAGCACTCATGTCGGTAACTACCAACCGCTCCTCTGGTAGCCTCGCCTCCTTATATAGCGAGAATGACGTGACACGGACCTTTCTCGTACCTCTCCTTTTCTGGAACCTCTAAAAATACGCCGGTCGCCTCTCGAATAATCTCGAAAGCCTCTTTTGGTTCTGCCGCTCTGATTTTTGTAACTTGTTTGATCACCCTTGGTGGTATGGGGCAACTTGACAGCATGTTTGCTCGACAGTATGTTTGCTCGCCGGCTTGGTATGTGGCATGAGGTAATTTGACCCTGGCCATCATTTGTTGTGTGCCGCGGCTGGTGTCACAATATTATTAAAAAGGATACATCATTTAGTCATTTTTCGCTCAAAGGCAGATCCTTTACTGCAAAGCCAGTCTCCTTCATTCGTCGCTCTTTTTCTCGTATCTTTTTACCATAATTTAGTGTAGCTATACGTGCGTTCCCATTTACAATTCTAGCCAATGTATCTGTTATCATGCAATTTCTCCCATTTTGACCACTGGAACCACTATGCCAGGTGAAAGGTACTACTTCGGCCATACTTAACCATGGATTCTGCATAATGAGTGTAGCCAACACAATTATTGTCAATAAACAATCGTTTCGCCGGAAAAAAATATGCGTAAAATATTTGGAGTCATCTAGAGTCTTAACGAATGGATGTAAATGGTTTATTATTTCACTAACTGTTGCATAAACACTGTGTGAACAATGCTGTAATGCATTTCTACCTTAGTTCTATCAATGTTAAAATGCCAAGCAAAGTTTAATTTCTAAGAGAGATTTGGTAACGTCATGTTAACATTAAATTGTGACTAACATCATATTCGAATTATGGGAGCACTGCATTACTGAGTGTTCACACAATGCTTGCGCGACATTTAAGAAATAATAAATCTTTATACTCGACCATACCCAAATTTATTAATTATAAGTCTGACAGCGATCCTTTAATGGACCTCCTTAAGTTCAAACTTTCATTAAAGGACTGGTCTTCTTCATCCAATCGGACAGTTCAATTTTCATCAAAGGAGAGGTGTTCCACCAATCAGAGAATTCCCATGCAGCAATGGCAAAGTGCAATATCGATTAATTCTAGAAACGCAACTAGCGCGAGTTTAGAAAACGCTAAAATGTCGGACACTACTGACAGTGAGATGCAACTTACTCCGTTTAAATAAGATGCAACTTACACGCAAATTAACCTCAATACAGCATCAACTACGCAGAATATTGCACTAAGCACGCCGGAAATTAATTGCACTAATTGCACAATAAATAACTTAGACACGAAATAAAGTTTGGTCTGAAAATCAATATATTGAAGTTGCCTTCTATCGATCAAGTTACGTAGCATTCCAAGGTCATCATTTTCATCATGCAGCTCTGACGTGCTGGAAACGAATCAATCGTTTAGTACCCGCGCAGTATTTTACAATATTTCAACTATAAAATTAGATATATGATCCAGCATAAATTGTTGTATGAAACTTAACTATAATGGGAATTAAGACGCTCGTATGAAAATTATAATGTACATTCTTCGAGAACCTACATGGCTGCAAATAGTTGACTTAATTTTTTTTTCGGCGACACGGTTCTTTATTGGCAATAATTGTATTGAATAAATATGTTACGCCCCCTTCCCAATAGACTTGCGGTCTTTTTTAGAAATTTGAAAAATATTATTTAACATACTCAAACAAATATTTGATTAAAATTCCTAGTATACTATAAGGAATAAAAGCTAAACTAAATAAATAAAAACATTAAGAAAACACTATACAAATGAGCTGTTGAACTACCACAAATGCCACAGGAAGAAAAGCGAGTAGAGAACACCGTGTGAATGTAATACGTTGCATTTCTACTTCAAACATATAGAAAATTATATGAATTGTATGTAGAAATGGGAGCATAGAAAGAAATGTGTTTCATAAAAAAAGTGAGTAGAGAAACCCGTGTGAATGTCATAGTTTGCATTTCTGTTTATCACAAAAATTGTATGAATTGTTTTCGAAGGGCAAGTAGAGAAGTATGTGTGAATGTGTTACGTAAAAGAAGAGTAGAGAAAACTATGTGAATGCGTTTCTATTTCAAACTTGGATGTTTTTCTGGGAGTGTTAATTAACGCCCACTTACATACAGCACCGCAGGCGGTGACACTAAATGATACATGGAATGAAGATGGAGCACCGGTGGAATGAGATGGTGGGGGAAACCGGAGAACCCGGAGGAAACCCGCTCCAGCGCCGCTTTGTCCATCATAAATCCCACATGCGGTCAACTGAGATCGAATCCGGGACACTTTGATGAGAGCGAATGGTCTAACCACTCGGCCACGGCGCGGTCATTCAAACATATAGAAAATGATATACATTGTTTGTAGAAGTGAGAGTAGAGAATGAAATGTGGCTGCGTTTTGTAAAAGAAAAGTAAGTAGAGAAAATTACATGAATGTAATTCGTTGCATAGTAAAATGGGTAACATAAAAACTGTATGAAAAAAAGAAATTTAGATTTGCCAATTTTCAACGCATTCGGATGAACGGTATAGTTAGCCCATAAGGGATAAACATTAATATATATTTAAGTATAGGTTGGTACTGAACTTGTTTACAACATTAACAGGAAGTGCATAAACACTTATCTACGCACATAAGGGCTATCAAAAGGATTTGGCGTGCAGGACTTAAACTTCGCTACACGCTTCGTAGAGTTATATAAAGGTTTCTCAGGGAATGTGATACTGTATCATTGCGCACATCTGCAATATGTGATAAAATGCAAATCAAAGAAATAAATATGACATACACATCGCACTGTTAAAGAAGGATGCGATTATCACTTGTTTCAATCTGTCTTCTGTTTGCTTAGCATTCCATAGAGAACGAACTTCTTACATCACGGCCAGCTATGCATATGGATATCTATGCTGGGAATAAAATATATGGTCTTTTGTTTTACTTGCATTCCCTGTAGAATAACAACTCCATCGTGCTAGCATCTTCTATTATAACTTAACATGCCTTGTAAATTATTTTATATTGTTTTAGTCATTTAGAACTTTAAATCAGATCGGCTTGTGCTTTGAGTCCGTCGAGAAGAAAAGGTATTTTAACAGTGAAAAGACTGCCAAAATCGGTTTAGTGTTCTCTCTCTGTCTCTTTGTCTCTCTCTCTCTCTCTCTCTCTCTCTCTCTCTCTCTCTCTCTCTCTCTCTCTCATGCTCATCAGCTCTCTCAGGACAAAATCCAGTCCCGTTACCTTTCTGTCACTTTATTCTCCTCCAAAAATTGGATACACAACACAGTTCTCTTTTGCTGATGTTAACGTCTTCAGTCCTTCGTGGTATTACAACTCACAACTGTTTTCTTCTCGTAACCTTGACTCACTCCTGTCTGTCTTTCTTCACATTCTCTGTCTCTCAAATATCTGACTCTGGCAATACGATCATTCAACACTCTTTAACTACTTCACTATCTTCTTTTCAACGCGCCGGCTCTCTCACGACGACCATACACACGCAGCGGACAAAACACACACAAACACGCGCGTACACACACAAACACCCACACAAACCCACACAGCTACACTAAAACTAAAAACTGGCCATTAAAACTGACTGCGGTCGTCCCGGGCGTCCTTATATAGAAGAATGACGTAACATGGACCTTTCTTGAACATCGCCTTTGCTGGAATCTCTATAAATATGCCGGACGACGGACTCTTCTGGAATAATCTCGAAAACCCCTTTTGGTTCTACCACTGTAATTGTTGTTACGTGTTTGCTCGCGTGAGTGGTGTGGTGAAGTTTGACCTTGAGAACCTTTGATACGCACCGAACCTGGTATGTGGTGTGAGGTAGCTTGGCCCCGACCGTTCTTTGTTGTGCACCGCGGTCTACATCATATTACTGTAGAATAGCTCTCAAGGTGTGATTGTATATGAAGAGCTGTTATCCTACGGGACTACACAGCACTCTGAAATAGTGGGGTAACGAGCACTTGGCATTGTTTTCGTTGTTCTTTACTCCTTTTGGAGGTTGAGATGGAAAGTAGTGGAAAGGAAATGCAGCTTAAAGTCTTTTTCTTTTGGATAAGATTCAGTCCTTCCAGATGTTTACCAGAAAGTTATTTATAGTACTTCCTAATATGATTGTAAACTCTTACAATAAAACTAGTGCTCATGAGATCCTGTGTGTATGTACGTGTGAGAGAGCGAGAGTGTGTGTGGGTAGGGGGTTTAGGTATCTACTGTAGCTCAGCACCGCACTTAGGCCTTTGTAGGCCCTTTGTGATTTAAATGACCCCCCAGGGAGGAAGGGATGAAATGGATACCCGAAGCGACCAAACTCGGATGACAATGTCCTCCAGCAAGGACAATCCCTAAGATTCCAGAACGACAGTGATTCTGACGCCGGCATCAGCTGCCTGTTCCATCTTCAATCCGAGGTTACTGGGAGAAACAAACCCTCCAGAAAGGGTACCAGGTGCCTATTCAAAGCCAGAGAGAAATCTTACATGGCGCAAACTTCACTGCCCCAAGCAACGGACCAATCGCCGTCGCATAGTTCTACAACCCTGAAACGTATGGCAATCAAACGGAAGAAAGAAAATTCGCGATATAAAGGGAACTACTGCAGCATTCGCGTACTAACCAGGGAAAAAGTAACCCAGTGTCATAAGAGTTTGACTCGATTGTGGGAATCAAATACGCTACCTCCAGAAACCACAGGCTACCTCGGAACCATCTCGCTCTCTTGTCTGGATGTGGGGTGCACGTTGTGTTTGTGTTCGCGCGCTCTGAAGGTTTAACAAATCCAGAAGTGAAATCATAGATGTACGCATTTGCAAAGTGTTATGAGAGCTGTATTGATCAGGGGCGATACCATATTTTCTATGAAATAAGGTGCATACTTTAACAGCATTTCAATTAACGTATCATTTAACAACATGTGCAATCTTTTAATTATGGCTGGTACCTGACCATTGTTATTCTCTTACCTATTGTAGGAATAAATTTTGTGGATGCAAATGATTTTTATCACCGACTTTACAGCCTGATTTCACAGTGCGTTTAATATACAACACCGCAAGGCGTGGCACGCCCCCGATTGGACGTTGTGTTGAGCCACCCGCCATTGAATTTTGTGTCAGCATAAACTGCACCTGCATAATATGCATTTAAACGAAACATTCACGTGTAAACCCTAAATCAGAAATGCACTTGTTTCCATCGGTAGTGCCCATGTTATCTTGGACAAATTGTGTAACCGCGCACCAATTTGAATACGGCAACAGTAGGTTTTGAGCGACAGTGAAATGTTTTGAAGCTGGTCGCTATATGAAAGCTTTGCAATTCCATTATCTTTGCCGGGCAAGGAATAAAAAAGTGAATAACGATCTTCCATTTGAGAAAAGTTCAAGTATTGCAAAACTCACACAAATAACAAGGAATATCTCCGTAATGGTTCACTGAATTTGAAGATAACGCGTATTTTAACGAGATCTACATTTTTTGCATAGTAAGATTTGGTCTATCTCTTACGGTTTCCAAGTTCTGCAAAAGTTATGAAAAGTAAACAGGACTACATGGGCTACAGCCAGAAAATTCAAAATATTCATTTAGTTTGTGGTAAAATATATTAATCATATGACAGTTTAGTCAAAATCGTTAGTCATTTTTGAGAATATCAAAATGTTTAAAAATGTTTCCATGTAAACGGACTTTAGAGTGGATGAATTTTCTTGAAAATCTTCGTGTCACAACCTTGCCAGATATTAAACTGAAATAGCAATGTTGGTTCTTAACCAACTTGACCTTTTTGAGGTATGCTGCTCACAGACAGACAGACAGACAGACACACACACACGCGCGCGCGCGCACACACACACACGCACGCACACACACATACACACACACACACGCTTGGATCTTTTTTAAAAATGCTTTTTTTTTCATTTAGTGGACTTCGAAACATATTTCGGTGTAATCTCGATATTGAAATGTTAGGTCGAGTAAACTTTTTCCCCACTTTCTATACGTAAATATTACATCATGTTACATCACTTGTAAGTTCTTTCTGAGGTAAATAGAGAATGTAACGCTAACTTATCAAATATTTTTCCTAGACTCCACATGCCTTACTGCATTTCACTGTGACATTTAGAATTAATCTGAGAAGCTTAGGGAATACTGATACCCCTAAAATAATTTGGATTGCTTCTTTCAACTGGAGTTCAAATGTGACAAATTTCCAACATCCTCAAGTAATCTCTGTATACGATAGTGGTCTGTAAAACGAGTTTTAGAGGAAAAATTAATAGAGTTCGTTGACTTTCTCTCAGCAGTCAGAAGCAGAGACATGTTTGATAACGAGGTGTATAACGGTTCTCGCTCCCCATTTACACAAGTTCTATAAATGTGAATAAGCTTCAACGGCACGTTCATTTTTCATGGATTCTCCGAGTGTTTTCTTAACGATCTGTCCAGCTGGAAAGCTAGTGACAAAATGGTACAATAGTACAACAATTTCTCCGCTTGTACCTTGTGGCTGCAGGACTTGACAGTATCTACATACCGCGGTAACGTGAGTCCTTGGTATGACTCCCGTGCCCTACCCTTCTCAACCTTACTTTCTCTACTGCTTAAAGTAGGAGATATATTGCATTTGACCCGAAATTTTGCTGTGGAGATTTCACCGGAAATAAATGTTTTGAGGCCTTCTGAATCCAAAAAAGGATTTTTAGAAAAAGGTCCGTGTGTGTGTGTGTATGTATGTGTGTGTGTCTGTGTGTGTATGTGTGTGTGTGTGTGTGTGTGTGTGTGTGTGTGTGTGTGTGTGTGTGTGTGTGTGTGTGTGTGTGTGTGTATCAGTCTGTAAACAACATAGCTCAAAAACGGAAACTCGGTTAGAAACCAAAGTTGAGATCTAAGTTTAAACATCTTTCAAGGATGCAACACAAAGATTTTGAAGAAAATTTCTCCACCCTAAACTACTCTATATATGGAAAATGTTTCGAAATTTTTTATTTTCTCAAAAATGGCTCTAATGATGTTGATTAAATGTCATGTTTAAGAAATTTTTATGGCAAATGAAAAATATATTTTCAATTTTCGGGCTATACGCAATGTAGTCCTGCTTACTCTTGAAGACTTTTGCATAACTGGTAAGCCGTAAGAGATAGACCAAATCTTACTATGCAAAAAAGTATATCTCATTAAAATACACAAATGGAAGGTCGTTATTCACCTTTTTATCTCTTGACCATGCAAAGAGAACAGAATTTCAAAGTCTTCATATAGCAACCAGCTTTAAAACATCTGAATATCGCTTAAAGCGTACTATATTCCCATATCCTCCTTGCATCTACAAGAAAATTAGCAATCAGATAATAATTACTGCAAATGTTTATCTCGACTGACACGAGGAAGATAGAGGAATAAGATTTTGTTAGAATAATCAGCACAAGAGTAGAGGAAGTCATCAGATTTTTCGGGGGTTTCTCTGGGTCGATATGCCGACGCTGGGAAGGATAATTACATCTCCTGAACTTCCTGTCCCTTTCTTTCAGATCACTTCAAATTTCACTTCATCTTTCATTTGTTGGCTGTTTCAGGGTTCTAAGTTTCGGCGTGCATGGCAGGCCCTTACTTTCTGCAAATCCTCGTCTTCCAGATTGCGGAGATCTCCGAGCCCCGGCCTCCCTCAGGAGAACTAGAGTGCGCAAGACGAGCGAATATCCGGAGTCGAGCCGCCACCGGGGAGTTCAAAACTGTAGTTTCAGGGGCCTTGCCCTCTACTGCCGTCTCTCCTCAGGTCCAACAACTCTTCGTATTCTCTCTCCTCCCTCCCAGGGGCGGGGGGGGGGGGGGTGCGCCCCGTCAGGGATATAGGGACAAAGGATCTACAGGTGGAGATGCTAACTCCCGCTTCGAAACTTGTTTATGCTATCTAGCTAACACTTAACGTATTAATTTACAGTGCAAAGCATGTATTGTCATCAGCGCATGGTCCTAGGGAAATGAGGGGGAGAGGAAAGATATTTCACCTGGTGCAACCCGAGTTTTGTAAACTTCCGTGCCAGTGTTGTTCTGCTGGTCATGTTGCCAACTTACCTCCTATGTTATTCGCCCTATGTTTACTCGCTGCTAATTACCCTTAATTTCAGTTGTAAAATCCTATGGTCACTAGTTTCATGTCGGAAGTAATGAAAAAAGTAATATAGGAGTACATAAACCCCCACCTAGAAGTGTGAAATCTGCTATGATATTGTGTTTGCAGAACAAAGGGGTTCAGAGTGACAGTTCTATGTGCAAATCATCTTTATAGAATGACTGAAACAAACAAACCTAAAGAGTTTCTTAAAATGCACTCATTTTCTATTATATTAGGTCGCACTGTCGTCTGCTTACCCAATACATGTGTAATTTCAATCCCATAGAACTAGCTAGGTTAACGTAAAATGAATACTTACAGAAATCTAATAAATGGCTTATTCTTGAAAATAAACAGGACCAACGCTGAAGATCTTCGACGCAAAAGTTTCGTCCTAAAGTTGGAGTATATTTTCCATAAATGCGATAAAGGCACTGCATGCGTTGTAGAACGATGAAATGGCTGACTTCCATCTTTGATTAAAATAACATCTTAAATGACTAAGTAATCAATAATAATTAATCCGCAAATTAAGAGAGAAAACCATGAATTCTGTTCCAAAGAAGCATTACTAAACTGAATAACGGATGACCTGCTGGTACGCTGGACTGCTTATTAGTTCTTCTAACAGCCTAGGAGAGGTACTGAGGTATTCTCATCACATAGTCTGCTATCATGACCTTGTAACGCTAGATACGGAGAAACGCATGCACCACATGTCAGTGCAATTAAGGTACGAACAGTGTTTTTTGAGTGCTGTGAAAGTAAAGGTGATATTATATTAAACGTATTTAATAATCCTTTTCATTCACGTTTATTTTGAAATAACTTAGAGGTAGTTAAAATGGAGATCCACTCTTGATTAAAAAAGATAGACATAAAAACTTAAAAAGGAGAACATGGTGAAGAGTTTCTCAGAAAAGGATAAAGTGTCAGTTACATCATACCGCTGTCTTTACAAGCCTATGCAACACTTAAGAATGGGTGGCTCAGAACAAAAGCAGTTGCGTGGATTTTTTGAAACTTTCCTTATGCAGGGGCTTGTTACGATAGAAGCTTCGAGAAACTTCGATATCCAGAAAAGTCGCCGATATTTCAGAGATTATATAAGCAGTAGGAACGAACCGAGAGGTGTAGTTTATTATTGTCAGAGTTGAGTTGCCAACAGTGCAGTTGATGTTTGTGTCTTAAAGGAGAGCAATTCATATTTTTACTCATAACAAAGTAAGTAAAGGTGACGCCGTGGCCGAGCGGTTAGACCTAGGTGGCATGGCTTCTATCCCAAGGACCCGCATGTGGTATTCGTAGTGGACGAAGCGCGTCTGAGTGGGTTTTCTCCGAGTTCTCCACTTTCCCCCGCCACTCATTCCACCACATTCATCCATTTCGCTGCATTTCTTATCCTCCTCTTCCTTACTCTCATATCTAGTGCTGGACTGACCACCTGCTTCCAGGTTTTCACTCTGTACGGTTCATGTGCTCCCTGACAGGCGCCTGACCTTAGCGTACTGGCTTGTAAGTCCTAGGGGGTGTAGTCCTACATAAGGGGAGAGTAATCATATAAAGAAGTAGAAGAACAATTAACTAAAGCGAACATTGTAACCTCAAGTGGACGACAAGCCAACATTAAAGCTTATTCAACAATTCTTAGATTTGTACTGTGGTTCTGGCTTTACAACAGACCAATATATCACCTACATAAAATTATTTTATTTTATTTTAATTGCATTCTTACAAAATATAGCTACTTCTAAAATCGTTGCCTTTTAAGTTTTATTAGTAGTTTGCATTTTAATTTTTAAACTTTATTTTGGCATTATAATTACTTTTACGATGTCGAAGGCAATTTTCAACTACCTTATGATTAAAAGGTCTGGAATTTAGCATTAACACTCACATCACAGTATTGTATATTTGGCTAATTTTAATGCTAATGTTTCAGACAGTTACTTTCCCATCGTCCCGAATATTCCATTCTTAGCTCTCATCTGTGCGTTTGACGAAGTAAAAAGGACCGGAAATTCGCTCCCACGGTCTTCCCCTGTTTTAAAATCGTCCCTGTTCCTTGGAAATAACAGTTTACAGAGCATTATTCGTGATCTGGCACGTTTATTTCCATTGCCCACACTGCACTCTACTCCCACAGTCTCTTGTTCTATTGCTTGCACTTGAGGACCTTTCTGAACAGCTGACAGTCTGATTCGGGTTGTGCTGTAAACACAGTTGTACAGTAAACAAATAGTTCCTTCTCTTCTTGATTCAACTTCATTCTGTCTCCTTCTCTGCCATGTCTATATTGTAACTACTTGTCTTGTTCTATTGTTCCAGGTTTACAATGTCTTAGACATCTTCCTGCACTCATTTAGGAACTATAACCGTTCTCCACTCGTCTTTCTTTTCCCAGATTCCATCTTCTAATCTTCTTTCTTTTATTGTTTGAACAATTCCTTGATTCCATGTTAATTTGAGTCTTCCCCTCTTCCTACGTCCCACTGGAGTCCATTCATGTATCTTCTTCGGCAGTCTGTCCTCATCTATCCATTTGATGTGTCCAAGCCATGTTAATTGTATTGTTTTAATTTCTTTTACCTATGAACCTTTTACTTTCATTTTCCCTTATAATTGTGTTTCTGATTTTGTCCCTCCTTGAGATCCTCGCAGATCTTTGCCAAAAATCCATTTCTGTAGAGTTTAATTTAGCTAGTGTTCCTGACTTCAAATCCCATATCTTTGGTCTATATGTAATACCTTTTTTATAATAGTACGATTATGTTTGTTTTTGTTTTGTCATATCCTTATCCCATAAAGCACTAATTTTGATACTGCTGACCTTCCTTTGTTGATTCAGCCACTTGTATCATCTTCATGAATCTTTCTTTATTTTAACTCCTAAATATGTATATTCGTTGAAATGTTCGTTTCTTTACCATTTTCCAAGATTAAATATTTTGCATGTGTTCCTATTGCCATGTAATAATTTTGTTTATGTTAATGTTTAAGCCCAGTTTTTCCATATTCTTCCGAGTTTTCTTGTCATATATTCCATGTCGTCGTAATCTCCTGCCACTACCAGTTGGTCGTCTGCGAATAATAGTGAATATCTGGTCAATAATAATTTGGTATTCATGCGACATTTCGTTTTTCAGATTCCCACGCACGCGCACTCACACACACACACACACACACACACACACACACACACACACACACACACACACACACACAACGCACATACAAAAGCGCAGGCAAAAATTTTTAAAGATGCTTTTCGGGAGGTAGGGGAAGGGTCCGGAAATGAAATAAAATGGTTTATATATGGATGCTGTTTAACTGCTATGGAGAAAGATCACTTAATTTTGCTTAGAGGCATCTTTATCAGACTTGAGGTTCTTTTACGTGCCACAAATTTACGACGCGGCACCACGGGCTTTACTTCCTTTCGGAAAAAAGCCATGCTAAGTGAGTGGGTGGGCGTGTGGGTAGGTGAGTTTGGGCCAGTGAGTGAGTTAGTGAGTGACTGCGTGTGTGAGTGAGTGTGCGTAAGTGAGTGAATGTAAGTGAGTGGGTGGGTGAGTGAGTGGGTGAGTGAGTGAGTGTGTGTGGGTGAATGAGTGTGAGTGAGTGACTGAGTGTGTGGGTGAGTGAGTGTGAGTGAGTGTGCATAAGTGAGTGAGTGAGTGGGTGGGTTGGGTTTGTTGAGTGTGTGGGTGAGTGAGTGTGCGTAAGTGAGTGAGTGAGTGGGTGAGTTGGGTGGATGAGTGAGTGATTGACAGATTGAATGAGATTTTAGGGCCCGTCGACCACTAGGTCATTTGAGTCCGGCTGTGCTGAGGATTTTTGCGCCAGAAAAACTCACACAAGTAACAAGGAATATCTCCGAAATGGTTCATTCCAGAAAAAAAACATCGATATAAATTGCTTGCTTTAACGAAATCTACATTTTTATATAGTTGGTAAGATTTGGTCTATCTCTTGCGCTTTACTAGTTATGCAAAAGTCACTAAGAGTAAACAGAACTACATACATACAAATAGCAAGAAAATTCAAAATGTACATTTTATTTGCCATAAAAATATCTTAAACATATGGCACTTTAATCAAAACCGATAGAGACATTTTTGAGAACATCCAAACTTTGGAAAAATTTGTCCAGAAAGAATAGTTTAGAGTGTATGAACTTTCTTCAAAATATTCTTGTCGCATCCTTGAAATATATTAAACTTAAATACCAACTTTGGTTTTCAACCAACTTTCCATTTTTGAGTTACGTTGCTTATACACACACGCACACACACACATGCACACACGTGTGTACTCACACGCGCACGCGCACACACACATACACACACGGGCCTTTTTCTAAAACTTCTCTTTTTGAATCTATTTCCTTTGGAAACTCGGCATTGGAGTTTTGGGTCGAATACAATAATTCCCCTACCTACTATAGGTACATAGTACAGAAAGTAAAAATGTAAAATCGAAAAAAATCAACTTTTCTACCCACATGCATCACTATCATGAGTCAGATTACCCCTTTGACTCTAAACTGCCATCCTCCATATGACTCATCTTCCCTCTTTTGTGAAACAGTCTCTGTCCTCAGATTCAAATTCCGCCGAATTTGGTTGTTTTTGTCATAATTGGCCCATATTTTGTTCATTGTGTGGGCAATATAAGTCGCCCTTGTGGTCTAACTGGGAAAAGTACGAATCAACTGGGGAATTTAATGTCGTACTGGCAAGTTGGCCATAGTAGCTTAGAGGTTAAAGCAGCCGCTCAATAAGCGGAAGATCCGTGGTTCAAATCCCGGCTCTGGCATTGAATTTTTGAGAAAAATGGTGTTTAAATGTATCGCATATTGCATTTAAAGCCTGTGCTACACGTTTAAAAATGGCGGAATCTAAACATTTCATTGCCAACCAATGACTGAAGGTTTGGGGAACATTTAAATGCATAAACTTAAAAATCGTCAATTTGATGATTTTTCTTATTTTTAAATGCCTTAAATAGCTTTCATATACGAGACAAAATATTGCTCCATTCTGTGCCTGAGCAATCTCTACTGCCGAGCTCGAGAAGTAAATTAATGGGTTGGGCATTTATATTGCATATTTGAAAAATATAGAGTATCTGATGTGAGTTTCCGGGCCCTGCATGCGGAATGTTATCCTAATAAGCCCGAGGAAGGATGTGCTTGGTCACGTGATGCTTTGACGCAATAGGGGAATGTCATAGAGGGACGAACAAAAATATCCCAATCGGTTCATTAAAATGGAAATAGCCCCATCACGTGACCATTTGTTCCAATCAGACACTTCACTCCAGGATGACAAATAGGTGACTGCCGGGTTGAGTGGCGAGCAATTACAGCCCGACCACGCTCTGCTCTCCTTTACCTCTCTGCTGGGAGAAAGGAGGAGATGTCCGGTGTGAATAGCAGTTCCATATCACCAACAGCACGGAGGTGTTAACATGTCAGGCGTGTTCCTGGACAGTTTGCCTCGATTAGCTGATTAAAGTTGACAAAATTTGTTGGGCCGGCCCTTACGAACTGGGAAATAAAATCCCACAAGGTCATCACTATTATTCTTATTATTTTCTTCACTGTTATACATTATACTACCTTGAAAATGTAGAGTGGCTGGCCTGTACAATGTTTGGTGCTCATCGGTTGGCCGCGCCGTGGCCGTGCGGTTACACACTTGACTATCACCAAATCGACCCGGGTGCGATCTCAGGCGTCCGCATGTGGGATATGTGGTGGACACACCGGCGTGGGGGTGGGTTTTCTCCTAGTTCTCCGGTTCCCCTCCCTCACTCCACTAATTGCGCCATCCTCTTTTCCTCTCCCTCCATGTCACTTCACTACTCATTTTGTTCATTCTTTCTTCCGTTTGGTCTCTTTCAGGATCGAAAATGTAGGCCGGCGTTGGGTGCAACATAGTGGGATGAAATGCTCCGTCCCTGTCACGGTAGCCGGGCTCCGGATCGTGTCCACACCGAGGGCCTTGAGACACGGTAGGGGCCCCTGCAGACGGCGCTCTGCGCGCACTGATTGCACCAGTGTATGCTAGTGTCAGGGAGTTGCTAACTAGGAAAATGTAGGGAACCTGTTCTCTGCTATGTCTGCTCTCCTGTGGTCTGGCCACCCTCTGTCTCCTCTCGCCTCACCATTCCCTTCGGGAGGCGCCCCTTTGGGGGATAGGCACAGAAGATATCAGAGGTCGAGGTGCCAAAGTTCCCCTCCACGTCTGTCCTTCTACCTTCTACCATTGGTTAAAAGCAACATGCACTACTACGAAATTCAGAGGGGAAACAATTCTTTCCCCGTGGTTTGGCCCGTGTCTCAACAATGTAGCGAAATAACTGAGGAGCTAATGCAGCAAGCCAATGAATGGATAACACGAATACCGGTTTGACTAAATTTCCAATGCCCGTAATGATTTCGACCGGTATTTGGGTGGACAATATTGACAGCACTTTAGTCAAGAAAATGCAATATAGACTGGCAATGTCCAATGTTTGCGAAAGAGGGCAGGTTAGATTTACCTCCTTCCATTATATGCGGACTTTGCCACTTTTTAGCACTCAGATGTCCATTGTGTTGCAGCAGTGGGTTCATTACATGCATGTTTATTTTTATTTACGAAAGCATTTTGAAAAATTATGCGATAAATATCTGTTCATTAGTCACTTCCTTGGTGCTGCTTACGTTTAAGAAGTCCACCAATATTTGTCGACAAAGCCGAAGTGCATAGCCTTAGAAGATACACCAAGTGACCGTCGTGTAACTTATTGCAATATAGACTTTTAGTATAGTTCAATTTGGAGAAACTGTTCGTAAACATATTTCGAGCTATACTCTTCTTCTTTACCTTCCTTTGTATAGGACTTACACTCCTAGGATTTGCAAGGCAGTGCCTAGGCTCAGACGCCTGTTGGGGAACCTATGGACCGGATAGAGTAAAGACCTGGAAACAGGTGGTCAGCCAAGAGCCAGGTATAATAGTCAGGAAGATGATATGAAATATAGGCGAAATCGATGATTGGAAAGGTGATAATGGAGCAATTGATAGATTGAATGGCGGGGGAAACCGGATAACCCGGAGAAACCCCACAAGGCAGGACAAGCATGTTGTTTCATACTGACTGATATTGTAGTGGCGATTTGTTGTAACTATTTTCACCCGTGTTTCTGGAAATGTCCTATCACTCTTCCAAAGTTAACGCACCCCGGTGTTGTCACAGTTAGAGGTCTGCGCGGGCCGACATTCTTATAGTCCCTCCGAGCTTAAAATGGGTACGCACATAAACATTGCGATTGTATCACTGCGCCAACAAGCACGTTCTCTGCGCACAGATGTTTACGTGTGTTATCGCAACCCTCATATCTTTCACTGTAGCAGTGCAAGGTTAGAGTTGCACTCGGCTCATATTCATTAAATAAGCTACATTAACTAATTAAATAAATTGATTAAGAAAAGTTATGAAATATAACTTTTAATATTAGGTCCGAGGGTTTGGTCCGAGCCCTCGCGGACTTCTAGTCTATTTATATATCTAATACAACCATTGATTTCCTGCTAAAGGTTATATTCGTAAAGCAGCACTTGCGAACGAACATTACGATCAGTCCTATTCCACAATAGGTTATATACACGACAAGCACCTTTATCAACTTGAAGATCATAGCACCAGCAGTTCATGTGTTTCCATAGACTTGTTAGAACAAATTGAAATAAACAGGAGACGCACTCCAAACCAGGCATAATGTTAAATGGTTTTTCAGACAGCAATGAAAATTATTTGTAGGCAGCGAGAAAATGAAATTGTGAATTATGGTTGCATAGGTAAATTAGTGCATAGGTAATAATCGTACAAAATCCAAAGGAAAAATAGAGGAAGCGATGGATAAGAACACACTTACTATTTAAAGTATATTATGATATTATAAAAACATTAAGGTATAGAAATGCTACCATAAACCATGCGTTATGAGACATAGTTATTCATAGAAACTATTTTTACTTTCTCTACCACGTATAGGAAGTAGGGGAAGTATTGTATTTGACCCAAAACTTCGATGTCGAGATTTCACCAGAACTATATGGTTTGAGGAACACAAGAGTCCAAAAAAGCAGTTTAGAAAAAAGTCCTTGTGTGCATGTGTGCCTGTTTGTGTGTGTATGTGTGTGTGTGTGTGTGTGTGTGTGTGTGTGTGTGTGTGTGTGTGTGTGTGTGTGTGTGTGTGTGTGTGTGTGTGTAAGCAGCGATATTCAAAAACGAAAAGTCGATTAAAAATAAAGTTGGTATTAAAATTTAATATCCTTTAAGGATGCGATACGTAGATTTTGAAGAAAATTCCTCCACCCTAAACTTACCTTTACGTGGAAAATTTCTCAAACATTTTGATTTTCTCAAAAACGGCTCTAACGATTTTGGTTAGAATGCCATATGTTTAACGTATTTTATGGCAAATGAAATGTATATTTTGAATTTCCTGGCTATAGTCCATGTAGTCCTGTTTACTCTTGATTACTTTTGCATCACCAGTAAACCGTAAGAGAGAGACCAATTCTTACTGTACAAAAAATGTAGATTTCGTTAAAACACAGAAGTTGTGTCCAAACAGTCTTGTACATCTGTGGAGTGGACCATTTTGGAGATATTCCTTGTTATTTGTGTGAGTTTTGCAATACTTTTTCTCAAATGGAAGGTCATTATTCACTATTTTATCTCATTGCCGCGCAAAGAGAACGGAATTTGAAAGTCCTCATATAGCGACCAGCTTTAAAATATTTCAGTATCGCTTAAAGCCTCTGTATTCAAACATTCCTCTTGCTCCTAAAAGCAAATTATTAATAAGATAATTTCTACAAATGTTTATCTCAACTAATATGAAGAAGTTAGGGGAATAAGAGTTTGTAAGAATAGTTAGTACAAGAGTAGAGAAAGTCATGTGAGTGCAACACGTTATATATATATTTTATTAACATCTGATATTTGTGCTTTTGTATTCCATTCCTACCTGCATAATTAGTCCTTTAGTAATGTCCATTTTCAAACATCACCATGCTTCATATCCTAATCTTTAGTTTTAGGGGGAAGGGATAGACATCATATATTAGGCAGGTAAGCCATAGAGTCAGACATAGTCAATGGTCCAGCTGGAGAAGCTGCATTGTTACTTGATATATAAGAATTCAAATGTTCCAGAGATAACACAAAGACGTGCTTGGGAGGTCACCAGCGGGTGATGTAGCATTATCCGGTTTTACTGACATAGGGATACCATTCTTTAGAACATTACATTATTCAAGCGTCTCTAATACGGAATGTTACATTGTTATCTGGCACAGCAAAAGACCTTTCCCTACAGCGAGGAAACACTTAAGTCTTCCTTAAAATACGATAAGACCCAATGTGGTATGCAGTAACTTATGAACTCAGGTTCTGTTACTTAGGAACCAGCAACATAAGATATTAACCACAGAAATACTCCGCTCTTGGGGTTCAGAAACATCCTTCCAGCTTCCCTGTGTATTCAATGGAATTGAGTACCACATAATAAAATACTACATTAATTTTGCAGAGTAATATTCTGTTTTCGCATATAAATTACCTGTCAACAATAATAACAACACAGTATAAGTATAAAAACTAATGTCATTTTTTATTTAAAATGTGTACATCAGAGACCATAACGAAAGCCATGGCCCTCAAAACAGTGATCTCCAAAGGAATGACCACCGAAGTCGTATCCTCCAATATGTTCCTTGATGTACACAAGAGCCTTCTTCTCTATCGTATGAACTGTCACAGGCTTTTCGACCTACAAAAACGTCACTCAAATTACTGTCGAATTTTACTGATTATTCCACTCATGACTCAATAACTTGATGACAACTTGCGGAGGGGATGCAGCCCCTCGACCGACAGGCGATATTTGTGTCTATGTCCCAGACGGGCATTCACCGGGAGGATGATTGAGGCGAATGCATTTGAAGGGCGCCAGAACGTTGCCACGACAGAGCAGAGGGCAGGGTCCCTACATTTTCCCAGTTAGAAGCACCCCGGCGAAGGCTGTCTCTGCTAGTCCCCTCCCCCCCCCCCCCCTCATATTTCTCATATGTGAAATAGTTCAACCAAATGCAAATGGTGATTTTAAAATATTGCAGATAAATATTTCGTCGTATTAGATGGGCTGACCAATAACATTTTGCTTAAAAGAAACTGATGTGTGTATTCACATGACTTTCTGTATTCTATCTTGCATAAAATATTCTTAAAAATGCTTATTCTCCTTTGCACTTCACCTTAATCAAGATAGACGTATATAGAAGTGGTCTTATTGCATATTTTCTTACAGGTATAATTGAAATATGGGAAAACAATAGGCTTAAGCAATAGCAAATATTTTAAGAGCTGGTAGCTATATGATGACGTTGAAATTTCATTCCCTTAGCATCCCAGGACATAAAATCTGATGTGTTGCACTCATATGACTTTCTTTACTCTTGTACTAACCATTCTTACAAACTCTTATTCCTATATCTTCTTCGTATTAGTTAAGATAAACATTTACAGAAATTATCCTATTAATTATTTACTTGTAGGTGCAAGGGAAATGTTAGAATACTTCGGGCGATAGTCAAATCTTTAAAATCATTAAGATCCCGTTCTCTTTGCACACTTAACATGAAAAAATGAACGATGTTCCATTTAACGAAAGTTTTAAGTTTTCCGAAACTGACACAAATAACAAGGAGTATCTCCGAAACGGTTCACTGTTTTAGTGAGATCTACATTTTTTGTATAGTAAGATTTTGTCTATCTCTTATGGTTTACGAGTGATTCATAAGCCATCCACAGTAAACAGGATTACATAGGCTATAGCTAGAAAATTCAAAATCTACATTTCGTTTGTCATAAGAATATCTCAAACATATGGCATTTTAATCAAAATCGTTAGAGCCATTTTCAAGAAAAACAAAAATTGCCCAGAACTTTTCCAACTAAAGGATAGTTTAGGTTGGGGCTATTTTCTTCGAAATCTTCGCATCCTTGAAAGACATTAAACTTAAATACCAACTTTGCTTTTTATCCGACCTTTCGTTCTTGAGTTACCTACGCTGTCCACAGACTGACACATACACACACACACACACACACACACACACACACACACACACACACACACACACACACACACACACACACATGGACCTTTTTCTAAAAACGCTTTTTTGGATTCAGGGGCTCTCAAAACATATTTTTGGGCGGAATACCTTACCAGTAGAGAAGGTTAAAAACGAATGACTTGCCATTTGAAGAAAGTATAGTATTGAACAATTTTTCAAACAAATAACAATGCTTCACTCCATAAATAGACTCTAGAATGAAACAATCTTAGATATTTGGTTGAATGGTAATCCCTCGAAGTTCAATCCTCGGATGGACAGCTCCCAAAATATATATTTAACTGTCCTACTACAGGTTTTTGTATTTGTAATTGAATGTAAGCTAAAATTTCATAGATATATCTTTATAAAACCGCATTCAGATGTTTCCATCGTGGTAATAAACACATACGATGGAAAAAAAAAAAAAAGGAAATCAGAAACCGAGAAAAAAGAAAAAGAAAGAAAGAATAACGAGTCCAGTAAAAGATATGCACCAGAGCTTCAAACTTCAAACTAATAACAAGCAATATCTCGGATATAGTAAATTCCCAAAGAAATTGAATATGAAATTGTGTTTTTTAATGAGGTCTACATTTTTGGCACAGTAACACTTTGTTTGCCAGTTTACCGGTTTACCAGTTATGCAAAAATCATCAAGAGCAAACAAGACTACATGGGGCATGGTCAGAAAATTCAAAATATACTTTTCATTTGTCATAAAAACATCTTAAACATATGGCATTTTATTCAAAATCATCTGAGCCATTCTTGATAAAATAAACATTTTCAAAAAGTTGTCCATGTTGGCCGTTTAGGTCAGAGGAATTTTATCCAACGACTTGGTGTCGTATCCTTGAGAGATGTTAAACTTAATATCAATTTTGGTTTTTAACCGCCTGTTTTTGAGTTATACTGTTCGCAGACACACACACAGAAACACAAACACTCACACACACGCGCGTGTGGATGTTTTTCTAAAAAGAAATTTATTCAGGGCAGCTCAAAACATATTATCTCAACATCGAATTTCTGGGTCGAATACAAAACTTCCCCTACTTAATATACGTAGTAGAGAAAGTAATTAATATACTGGGGTGCATTCAGCTGTGAAAGAGATACAGATAACTCACTGCCCTAAGGACCATGAATGTAAAGAACAAGGCGAAATGGAACATTCTCCTGTTATAATTATATCACCTTAATACAAGTCGTAAAAGTTCGACCTTCGGTCTTGAAATAATTGGCATGACAAGCATTCGTTAAGCTCAATTACAATAACGGAGAACTATCAGCGCTCCTATTAGTGAAGAAAAGAGTCCATGATTCTATTTGTTTCACAGTGTAACCTTTAAAGTTGTGGAAATAGCCACCATTCTATCTTTAAATCATTAAGTATTATGTGGATAAAATAACACGTAGGTATTCGGTGGATATTAGACTTCTTGTATTGGTCACTACCTGGCTATTGTTTTGCTTTAACCCCTCCAACCAATAAAATATCCTTATCATATCACATGCCTATGCCTTAGGTGCACTTTGAACCTGTCTTGGCTAATACACTACTACAGACCACTCACAATATATTTTGTTCACGTTTTTAGACAAACGAAAAAAAAAAAAAGAAAGAAAGAAAATGAACATACGTCAATCCTCTGATGCAGACCAGTTAATTTGGCAGAAAGTGTCAGATGTCAATCGAAACTATATATCGATACTACAGACGTTACTGCTTCACTATCGAACATGTATGCATTCGAAACTAGCACTGAATTCAAACGACTATTGGGCGTCTGAAAGATATTCTTTATTATTTGTTTGAATTTGCCAATACTTATACTTTTACCAATACGAATGATATTCCTTTGTTTATCTCTTGGCCTTGCATCAAAGGCATCCCATAACCACCAGCTCTTAAAGTATTTCATTATCGCTTAAGGCCGACTGTATTCTCATATTCCCCTTGCACCTACAAGAAAATTAGCACCAAGATACTTTCTCAAAATGCTAATGTCAATTAAAATGTAATAGATGGAGAAATGATTATTTGCAAGAATAGTGTGTATAAGAGTGAGTATAGCTCTACATATATTTGAGAACAATGTTTCTCCGAATTGAACTATATTAAAAGTGTGTATCACAATAGGTTACAGTCACGGTAGATGTAAGACTGAGCACTTCGACTTTGTCATCAAATATTGATAGACTTCTTTAATCGTAAGCAGCCCCAAAGCAGTCACTAATAGACAGATGTTTATCGCATAAGATTTGAAAGTGCCTTTCTAAATCATGCGCAACGAAGAGGTAACCAAAGTAGCACTGCAACACAATGCACGTCTGAGTGACACATACTTAGAAACTGTCAAGGAATTGCCTGTTTGATGTACAGTTCAGTTAAAATCAATTACAAATTGAGTAGGCTATTCCACTAATCACTAAGCAATCATGTGCATAACAATTTCAAATGTCAACCAAGGCCAATGACAGCCTTCATTCGCGTAAAAAAGGTATGAGATTTCATTATCACCACTTCTGAATTTTAATCATTGCCTCTTCTACATTTCTTATGCTATAATCAGGTTAGAGAACGTAGCTGAGGGCTGGACGACTCGCGCATTAGCTTGAGCGACCTTCATGTTTTTATCTGCTAACATACAGCGCTGAGTCAAGGTCATGAGCAATCTGCGCTCTGTGAGCACAAGTTGGCCAGCCCCGATCTTGCTGCACTGTGTTACAGATACGCAACAGAGCCGCTATTCGAATGTCAAAAATGGCTGATTCACTTCGGTGAACCATCTAATGTTGAAATAGATTTAAATAATTCGAAGAGGGAAACTTCAACACACACAATACAACAGGAAATATGTTTGGAACCAGTTTGACAAATTTTGTACTGAACGAAATTAGAAATTAACAGCAGGTACTCTAACTTCCAACATTGCTAACATCTTAAAAATCTTATGTGTTGCACTCACATGACTTTCTCTACTCTTGTACTAACCATTCTTACAAACTCTTACTACTATATCTTCTTTGTGTTAGTTGAGATAAACATTTGTGCAAATTATCTTATTGTTTATTTCCTTGTAGGTGCAACGGGAATATTAGAATACAGTACGTTTTGAGCGATAGTCAAATCTTTTAAAGCTTTCAGATCCTGTTCGCTTTGCACGCTTAACATATAAAAAATGAACAACGATGTTCCATTTCACGAAAGTTTTGTTTTCCGAAACCGACACACAAATAACAAGGAATATCTCCAAAATGGTTCACTCTACAAAAAATATTTAGACATAAGTTGTGTTTAAGCGAGACCTACATTTTTTGTACCGTAAGATTTTGTCTATCTCTTACGGTATACGAGTTATTCAAAAGTCATCCATAGGAAACAGGACTACATAGGCTATAGCCCGAAAATTCAAAATATACATTTCATTTGTCATATAAATATCTTAAACATATGACATTTTAATCAAAATCGTTACAGTCAGTTTCAAGAAAATCAAAATTTTCGAAAAATTTTCCTTGTAAGGGGTAGTTTAGGTTGTGGCTATTGTCTTCAAAATCTTCGTGTCGCATCCTTGAAAGACATTAAACTTAAATACCAACTTTGGTTTTTAACCGACTTTTCGTTTTTGAGCTATGCTGTCCAGACACACACATGGACCTTTTTCTAAAAATGTGGGTTTTTTTTTTTGGCTTTTTTTTAATTCAGGGGGTCTCAAAACATATATTTCCGGTGAAATCTCGATATCAAATTTTTGGATGGAATACAATACTTTCCCTACTTCCCAGTAGAGAAAGTAAAAATTGGAGCATCAATATGAGAATCTTGTAGGCCGTGCCAATGGACGCTGGTGTATGTATTCATGCTACATGTTTCTCTTAGGCGGTTAGTAATTACAATACAGCAGTCAACTCGTGATAATCAAATTCTTTAGATAAATTCTCTCGTCACTTCGTGATTCGAGAATTTGTCGATAGTTTGACAATAATTTGTGGCATTACTTGTGATATTTATACAAATACCTCTTTTAACTTTGATAATTATGAAGGCACGACACACAATAAAATCAAGACAATAATATCCTAAGTTGTGATTTCTTTTTGTTAAAATGATACTAATTGTATAAAAACAGTATTTCTTAAACATTTAACTTGGGACTAATTAAGCTGTAACATCTAAGACCAATTGCAAAGCTTGGATTACGAGCTAATTTTAATCAAGCGTTGGACGCCAACAAACGCTAAAATTACCGCGACCGAGTTGATTGCGCTCCTTGACCTTGACGCAGTTGTTTATTGTTGGTGAGTGCAAACTGTTCGATGTTAAATGAAGAATACAATCAGTTTCCTTGTTACGAAAACAGCTGCTTCCAAAGTACATGGTTACGTCAGTGCACGGAGAAAACAAAGCGTTCAAGGTCATCACAGTTACGTGTAATGTAAATTCATGGTCAAGGAATCTCCGGGAAAAAGAACGCAAAACAATAGGAATGCAACATGTACGGTTGTTTTGCAATTCTCCGGCGTTGCCAGCATTATGCAAATATATGCACGTGATATCGGCATTTTCAAAATAATTAAATAGTATCTAGCCAATGAGGAACCACAAGAAAAAAAATTAGATGTGTTGCACTCACATTACTTTCTCTACTCTTGTAGTATTAGAAATCTTTATTACTGTCTTAATGTTAGTCGAGATAAACATTTGTAGAAATAAATCGTTGCTGATTTTCTTTTAGGTGGAAGACGAATATGGAAATAGATTAGGTTTTGACCGAAACTCAATCTTTTAAAGCTGGTCGGTATAGGAGCTTTGCACGTCCGTGAGATAAAAAAGTGAATAACAACCTTCCATTTGAGAAAAAGTTAAAGTATTGCAAAAGCCATACAAACAAGAATATCTCCGAAATGGTCCACTCCACAGGATAAAAATTGTGTTTGGACATAACTTGTGTGTTTTAAAGAGATCTACATTTTTGTGTAGTACGATTTCGTCTCTCTTGCAGTTTACTAGTTAACAAAAGTCATCAAGGGCAAACAGCGTTACATGGGCTGTAGCCAGAATATTCAAAATATACTTTTCATTTGCCATAAAAATATCTTAAACACATGGCTTTTTAATTAAAATCATTAGAGCCATTTTCCATTTAAAGGGTAGTTAGGGTGGTTGTGTCGCAATATTAAACTTAAATACCAAGAGTTATGTTGTTCACACACACACACACACACACACACACACACACACACACACACACACACACACACACACACACACACACACACACACACACACACACACACGCTCCTTTTTCTAAAAGTGGTTCTCTTGGATTCATAGGGCCTCAAAACATATTTCTGCTGAAATTTCGACCTCGAACTTCTGGGTGGAATACAATATATCCCACTACTTACTATATGTAGTGGAGAGGGTAGAATAGATACTAGAATGATGGTGCTAGCATAATCTAGAACATGTTTATACCGAATATGAAACTCGATGCATGAGCGAAACAGAACAATAAAATGTAAAGGAAATTTAAGTAATATGCTTGTGATTATTATTGCTGTTTTACATTCTTGTTAATTCGATGTTCTTTACTGCTGAGGCTGTCCTCCGGAAACAGGATCCAAACTTGTTGAAGTCATGGCCTTCTGTGCCCCTTGTATCCATGTCGGCCTCCTTTCCATTCCATAATTCGTCGTGGAAGTCGTTCCTCCGTCATTCTTTCTACGTGTCCATGCCATTGTAGTCGTTTTGTTTCGATATATGATTTCTGGTTGTTCCTCTACTTTCATAATTTCTTTCATTTACCTATTCTTTATTTGTTCTTTTCTTGATTTTCCTACTGACCTTGAAGATCTATTTCTGTAGCTAAAATTTTGTTTTGATTTGGCGTTAGAGACTTCCATAGTTCTGCACCATAGGTAAGTATACTTACTGTTTTGTATAATTAGACAACTAAAGAAACAGATCAAAAGGTATGAATATTATCTCCACAAGTATGTTAACACTGCTATTTAAATATAAAAGGATCGTGGGTGTGATGTTGCATGAATTAATACTCAAAAAGAGTGAAAAAGCCCACCACAATTTTGGCCCACTGCAGAATGTACGCATACAGAATGGGTCCATAGATCAGCCAATGGTGGTAGGCTGCGATATCCTAACCTGTAATACTACATATCACAATTGTTATCTACTGTAGACCCCTGGGAGAAAACGTCTGAAAGGTGCTCTGCTCTTTGGAGGGGACGGGGAGTCGGTAGCACATGGCAGCTTACGATGATGTCAGAAATAGATCAACTATTCACATTAACTATAGTGGCCGTAAGGAATAACATGTTTGGCATCAACAACTGTAACATTTTCTGAGAAACATTATCGGACGCAACGTAGCTATGAGCGTATGCTTTTCTAAGAGGCATAAGGGCAGACCGAAGTGTTATAGTAGGGTAATAGTATGAATTCAAATACTGGTAATGGAAACATAATTGTTATAGCAGAGTAGAATAATAGTCTGAATTCATATATTGGTAATGGAAATATAATTCTTATAGAAGAGTAGAATAATAGTATGAATTCATATATTGGTAATGGAAAGTGCAATCTTCATCAAAAGCATCATCACCCATACACCCTTCCCTCTCCCTGCCCTTCAACATGTGGAAGCTACTGTCATTAGGCTTGCCATTGGTGGTGTGGACACTTTGTTGATTGCGGCTTATGACCCTCCAGATCATCGCTTCTATGAAGCAGATTACACCACACTCCTCAACCTACACCCAGTAGTCTGCATCGTTGGAGATCTCAACGTGAAGCATGGGCTCTGGTACAGTCGCACTAGCAACCAGAGGGGGCGCGGGCTCTACTGCCTCATCAGCGGAGACCCAAACCTCGTCGCGCACGGGCCGAGAGGTCCGACATTCCACCCGGCCCGCGGCATGCCTGACGTCTTAGACATCATGATCACCAAGAACATGCCATTACATTTTGACCTCTCGGCAGTAAATGAGCTGGATTCTGACCATGACCCTGTTGTGGTAGATTCCACAGTAGCCATGCCAGCTCTGTTAAACTCAGACTGGACATTTGAGACCGACTGGGATGCAGCAGTCCTAGAACTTAACCTATCCGTCGACCCTCGACCTCGCATAGATGATATCGAGGCGCTGGAAGAGGCAGCGTCGGAATTTTCCCACCAGATCCTAAATGCGGTACGCGCACACACCCACCGCATTCCCACCAACACCCCAGACCCTAGAACAATTCCAATAGAACTCCGACAGTTGATAAAAGCCAAGGCAACTGTTCGGAAGCTATGGCAGCGTTTCCGCCATCCCAGGATAGGAGCAGTCTACCAGACGTTCAAATCCCTGGTAAGGCGACTGCTCCGTGCGCATAGAACATCAGCCTGGGAAAATACAATGCAAACTGTAAACCTTCAGGAAAAGAAACCCTGGCGGATTATAAAGGCCTTGAGGAAGGACAAGGCCTTATACCAGCATCCTCTGCACGGCACTCGTGGGAGACTCGCTTTTGAGCCAGACGAGAAAGCCACTGTGTTCGCGGACCACCTTGAGGTACAGTTCGAACCCCGGGAGGACCCGCAAGACGAAGACTTTATCGAACTCGTGGATGCAACCGTGGATTACCTCTATGAGGAACCACAGCGGCTACATGAGAGGATCCATCTCCCTATAATCACCCCAAAAGCGGTGATTTCTGAAATCCAAAGTCTGAATCCAAATAAATCCCCTGGACATGACGGCGTCACGGCGCTCATGCTTCAGCACCTACCCAAAAAGGCTGTGGTTCGTTTGACTCGGATTTTCAATGCATGCCTCGGTCTTCGTTACTTTCCGGTTTTCTGGAAGGAAGCGAGGGTGGTATGTTTATTGAAGCCGACCAAAAACCCAGTCTTTCCTAACAACTACCGTTCCATCAGCATTCTCCCAATCGTCTCAAAAGTCTTTGAGCGGTTGCTCCATATCCGCCTATTACCTCTGTTTGAGGAGAGGCAACTCCTACCGGATCATCAGTTTGGTTTTCGTCGGGGTCATTCCACGTCCATGCAATTGCTGCGTGTGGCCGAGATGGTATCCCTGGGATTCCGGGGAAACATCAAGACCGTAGCGGTGCTGCTGGATGTGAAAAAGGCTTTCGCCACTACTTGGCACCAGGGCCTTCTGTACAAACTTAAGCAGGCAAATATCCCTCCACCATATCTCACTATACTTAGCAGTTTCCTTCAGGACCGCACTTTCAGAGTGAAAGTGGAAGGAAAACTGTCTAACAAAAGACAAATAGCGGCCGGAGTCCCAGAGGGCAGTGTACTCTCCCCGCTACTTTTCGCAGCTTACATGTCCGATTTCCCCACGGAACAACATACTGCGACATGCCAGTATGCGGACGACGTCCTCATCATGGCACAGAATAAAAATGTGAGATATTGCCTCCCTCTCCTTCAACGACAACTCGACGCCGTCGACCGTTGGAGTGAGAAGTGGAGAATGGCTATTAGTCCGGGGAAAAGCTCCGCTCTCCTCCTTGGTAAGGTTCGCAATTGGCGGCCGGATCGGTCACTTCAGCTTAGGCGGAGAAATATCCCATGGGTAACCTCTGCCAAATATTTAGGCGTTGTCCTCGATCGCGGGCTAACATACGCCCCACATGTCCGCGCAAAGGCCAAAGTTGGTCACGCTGCGCTCAGACAGCTCTACCCTATCCTCAGATCTACTATGCCCAACCACCTTAAATTAAGGATTTACCGGGCCATCATTCCGCCCATGATCCTTTATGGCTGCGAAGCCTGGGGATCAACTGCACCTTCACACATCATCAAACTACAGTCGGTGCAGAACAGGGCACTAAGAATGATCTTCAATACCGGACGTAGATTCCCGTCTCATATCCTACATACCCAATCAGGACTTCCCTACATCGAGGACTTGGTAAAGGAGCGATCCAGAACCATGTACTCGAAAATTAACTCCCACACCAATCAGCTGGTACGGGTATTAGGTCAATACGACCACAGAGCACCTAGAAGGAAGAAAAGTTACCGCTTACCCAAGGACGTCCTTGGATAAGGGTAATGCCACTCCCATCCTCCAACACATCATTACCCATCACCTATTCCTGCCACCTTTCTGTATCCTGAATTAGGTATACAGAAAGAAACCTTTGCCCAGAACAAAAACGCATGACAATACACGGACAACCTCCCATATCGCACAGATAAAGTCGCATTAACGGCTAGGTGCTGTGCGAAAAGACACACCGTACAGGAGAACCTGTACGACCTGATTACGGTTCTGGTTCTGGTTCTGGAAGGGATGTCTTTTGACCCGCCATTGTCAACGAGTCCACATCGGATGGTGTAACCACTACCAATATTCCTTTGAGCTTGTTCCGTGCTTGTTCCGTACCGTATGTAAATAAATCCTTTAATACCAATTGTGTGATTTCGAGTGGAATATCCAGGAAACCTCACCTATTTGCTCCCGCTCGGCACTCAACCAGACAATCCTATCTCACCTCACCTACGGGAGGGTGCTAGGTGCGAGAAGGATACAACAGAAGTTAAAAGTGTGACTTTCTAAGGTATTGAAATTAGAGACTTAATTTTTTGCACAGACAACTAAAGCAATGTGTGTACCAAATTGTATTTCAATAGGTAATCAGATTCTTGATATACTAATTTATATCAATTTTATTGGTTATAATAAAAATCTATGTCCTTCAAGAGATGTTGAATTGCAGAGTTACATCTCTTAATACTTTTGTAACAAGTTAAAGAATGGGCATTTTCATTCAATGAATAGTTTTTCTTAAAAAAATAATACCGCAAGGTGAAAACGTGTTATAAAAATGGGGCAGTGTTATAGTCATTATTTTTTTAATTACAACCAACATCAAAATTGTAATCGGGCATTTTACGATCCATATGTTGAACTACATTGGAACAATTTTTTTTATTCCTGGCTAGAACTTTGGGGACAAGATACATTTTGAATATGAAAAAAAAAAAAAAAAAAAAAAACCTTTTTCCGAGTTTAAAGTTTAGTCACATACTTTCTCATTAATAGGGCTAGGAAGTTCATGCATTTGCATGTTTCTTCATATGGGTTAAAAATATGTTTTTACATTATGTGCTCGAATTATGGAATTTTCAGTTATTTGGACATGATTTTATGGTGCATATAACTGCATACTTTCTTGAGTTTGATAAATGCACAATGTTTCAATATTATAGCCCCTTTATTGCACATTTTAATGATTTTTTTTTTTTTTTTTTTTTTTTTTTTTTTTTCCCCCTTCCCTATCTCTATATTTTTCTTATTGGCAGTGTTGCACATGATGATGCAACTCGCGAGGTGGCGAGAACTAATCCTGAGTAATGTTGTCATGTAGTGAATCCCCTGTTTTCATTCTTACATTATATGGATGTGGGTAGAGAATAATCTGTGCGTTATCTGAGAGGTTTATATTAAAGATACAGTGCAGGTCAACGTTTTGAGCAGCACGATTATAGCAACACTTGCCTGCCCACCAGTAGTTGTGTCGTGGTCTTCAAACTTAACAGTGTTGTGAACTGGTTCCCACCAAATTAAATTAGGCGTATAAAGTGTTAAAAATGCTGAAAATAAAACCAACTTCGAGTGCTCCACTAATTAATTTACAGAAAGAGTTTTTGGGTGATTTAATATCTACAGATAATAGGGCACTGTTTTGCGGAGCGTGTGAGAAAGATGTAGGGAGTGAGAAAACATTTCAAATAGTTCAGTACATAAACACAGCAAAACATAAGGAGAATTTAAATAGAAAACTTGCAAACAAAGAACCTGTTCAAAAACAGCTAGTAGAGTGTTTAGGAAGTAGGGTTACTGAATTTTCCTATGACTTGTGCCGGCATTTTAGCTGCTGATATTCCCTTGTTCAAAATTAATAATCCGACATTTAAAAACTTTCTTGTCAAGTACACTCGACACCATAAGCCTGAAGAAAGTACACTGCGTAAGACTTATGTAGGACATTGTTACAATAACGTATTGTCAAATATACAAAATGAATTGGCGGATAAGTTTTGTGGTCGTCTGTTGATGAAACTCCTGATTCTGAGTGCCGTTCTATTGCTAATATAATCGTGGGTGCTTTAAATAATGAACAAAAGGCTACAGCTTATCTTCTTAATGTGTGCGAATTGTCCGCCGCTGACAATGTGACTGTGACCCAGTTTGTGATGAACTGTTTGAAATTACTATGGCCATGTGAAATCAAATACGACCGGTTACTTTTATTTGTTACTGATGCAGGTCCTTATTTGGTAAAATCAGGACAAACTCCGAAAGGTATTTTTCCTAACTTAATTCATATAACTTGTGTGGCACACGCTCTTCATCGCATTTCTGAGACAATATGTGATTCTTTCCCATTGGTAGATAGATTTGTGTCCAGTACAAGGAGAATTTTTGTCTTGACTTGACTCTCTCTGTGAATCAGTTAACATATTTAAATATGCCCCGATGACATCTTGTGACCTGGAGAGAAGTTTTTCACGTTACAAAAGTGTTTTGCGAGACAACAATGTTTTACATTTGAAAATTTGTGCAGTGTTGGTTGCGAACTGCAATTTAGCAGTTAATACTAGCAGTGGGACCATTTCTGCTTCAACCTCTAGGGAATAAGGTAACTTTATTTATTATTTGTACTAACTCGTCTTGTCTACTCCAAAAGGACATTAATTGTTTTAATTAAATAGTACATATTTTGCACGATTTGTGAGATGTATCTTATTATGATTAATAAAGGGTTTATTATTAAATAGTGCATATTTCTGGCATATTTTCAAGTTTTAAGAGCATATTTGCCTGCATGTTTCAGTGTTTTTTAGGGCATGAACTTCCGAGCCCTACTCATTAAGCTCTATGCAAATAACTTTTTCCCAGCTGATTTTGTACGTCAATTTGTATAAGGTTGGCCTCCTTTTCTTTCTTTTCGGCATTCTAAAACAGTAGAATGTAGAATGTGTGATTTAAAATACGCGTAACATATGTTTACAAACACATGGCCTAGCTAGTATGTTCATAGAAATATCGGAAAATTATCGGATGCCACAACTTAAGCTTTATTTTCGCCACAAATAAAATAGTAATACTACACACAATGTATATATCACCAATTGCTATCAAATAACCTCATAAATACACTAGATTATTTCACAAGTAAGGACAAATACACATGGTCAGAAATGCTAGGTGTGGGCACGCAGGGGGTAATAGTACCGAAAGTAGCGTCCAAATGTGTGTTCCTCCTCCCTAGGGGATTAAAACTTCCCAGGTATATTCTTAGTTTAAGGTATAAAGATCCAAAAATCGATTTTTTTTTAAAGCCCAGACAGGCTAAAATATCACTTCACTGTTCCCTTAAGCCTTGATAGGTGGTATTTTGGCAAGGATGTTTGTCAGAAACTATAGTTGATGTTAAACACACTCCTTAAAGCCACGTCCTCGTGAGAGGACACAGTAGATACTGGTGTTGCAGAAAAAGAGAAGTACTTATCGATGATCTTTCCTCAGGGCAGATTTGCATGAAACCGTGATGTGACATTGAACGATATCTTAATGCCGCATTGAATAAAATAAGCTAGTTCTTGAGATCTCTTCAACAGTTCCAAGAATCTAGAATGCACAGCAACTCAAGTTAATTGGTACCCGCAAGTTTTGCAACAAGCAAGCATTGACGGAATGATGTTATCTTTAGATAATGCATATGAACTGCCTCTCAGAAATGATGAGCTGAAGAGATTAATATGTAATCGTGCCTTATCTCCTGCCACCAGTTGAACATTTCCACTTTGTTTAACGTCACGTTCCACAGTGCCTGCTTCTTCAAACACTAACTGAAAGAAAATGTTATCACTCTAATAGATACGACTGCACCACTTATCGGTGTGATGCAATGAAATTCTGACAGCCGTAAGAGCTTCTCTATCTATTACTAGTTTTTATAGTTTGCACAAGAAATTGACTTTTATGTTTTCTACTACGTAGTACAGTAAATACTGAAAGTACCTATTGTTTTCGAACCAAAATTTCGATGTCGGGATTTCACCGGAAATATGTTTTGAGACCTCCTGAATCCAAAAGAGGCATTTTTAGAAAAAGGTCCGTATGTGTGTGCTTCTGTGTGTGTGTGTGTGTGTGTGTGTGTGTGTGTGTGTGTGTGTGTGTGTGTGTGTGTGTGTGTGTGTGTGTGTGTGTGTGTGTGAACAGTATCGCTCAAAAACGAAAAGTTGGTTAAAACTGAAGTTGGTATTTAAGTTTAATATCTTTCAAGGATGTTATACAAAGATTTTTAAGAAAATTCCTTACAATCTGTAATCGTAATTTTAGACAATGGCAGCACACGAGACCGTAGTGAGTTTATTTCCGGGAAAATAAAATCCTAGTATATAAAGTGGGAAACATTCGAAGTTCTTTTCGGTTGATTATATAATCTATATACTGTTACTCCTCCTCCTCCTACTACTACTACTACTACCACTACCACTACCACTACCACTACCACCACCACCACTACCACCACTACCACTACCACTACCACTACCATTACCAACACCACTACCACTACCACTACCACTACCACCACCACTAACACCACTACCACTACCACCACCACTACCACTACCACTACCACTACCAACAGCACTACCACCACCACCACTAACACCACTACCACTACAACTACCACTACCACTACCACTACAACTACCACTACCGCTACCACTACCACTACCACCACCACCACTACTACCACTACCACCACTACCACTACCACTACCACCACCACCACTACCACTACCACCACTACCACTACCACTACCACCACCACCACTACCACTACAGTAATAATAATAATAATAATAATAATAATAATAATAATAATAATAATAATAATAATAATAATAATAATAATAATAATAATAATAATAATAATAATAATAATAATAATAATAATAATAATAATAATAATAATAATAATAATAATAATAATAATAATAATAATACACACGCCAGTGGGAACTGTCTCTCATTGCTCATCTTCGTCGAGAAGCAGAACGGTAAGCACGCGCCACTGCCGTCCCTATAACTGGAATTGCCCCGTTGCGTTGTGCAACTGTTTTAACGCACGTGGGGATATCTCCTTATGCCAAAGACGGATGAGTTGAGCCACCTGGTATATTCAACATTAAAGTCAGATATAACAGTCTGGGAGATACCAGGGCTTCCGGTAGCTCCCGTTCATTTCACAAGAGCTAATAAGTACATTGACTTTAAGACGTGCTAAGCACTGAGAATCAAATCTATACCCCGCAATATTCTGGAGGTGTTTTGAAGTCGCAGTTGAAATATCACGTTTTGAGAGCTCTTCAAATAGAAAAGAGGTTTTTAGAAAAAGATCCGCGTTATTTATCTTGAAGGCAGTCATCATTCAATTCGAACCAAGTATCGGATTGAATTATCTAACTCTGGGAGAGCCTAGCTCAGGCACCAGAGGAGGGCAATAGTATTTGCAGTTCGCTATAACGTTGGCATGGTAGTCAAGGGAAATAACATGTGAAGAGATCTGTTGGCCGTATTTATTGTGTGTATTATTGCAAGTTTTTCTCGGAGTCACATGCGAACTTTCAGATTCAATTATATAGAAATTCCCGATGTCATCTTTTTCAAGAAATCCACAATTTATAACTGGTTATAAAAAATTTAAGCAGATTGTGCCCGCCTTAAATAAAAAGAAATGTAGACCGCGAGCAGGTAACCGAGGAAACGTTAGACGAGATATAGGATTGTCTTGGAAATAAGTGTAAAAAGTGACTGCCTCGCATTACGTATTTGTACCGATAAAATAATTTATTGCTCTGCTCATTCACTCTTCAGATTTGAATACATACGATTATTATATCCGCAGAATGTTTAAAGATATTCATTCAAGAAAAATTGAATTGGAGGACTATCTAATATTTCGGCTGCACAAATCCGACGAATGTTCAATAATGCTGCAACAGATACCATGCATACTTTCGAACAACTTCACAGCGAAAGTTAGCGCAACATATTCATATCGTTACACTACGCTAGATATCCAAGTGAGTAACGCCAGGTACTGCAGGAAGACAATCATATACAGTGCGTCCGTAGATCGGCCGGACCACCCCGCATCGGCACGCACTCCGCCAGAGTCACACGTAAACGAGAGGCAAGTCATGGGTACGAAACACTAGATTCAATGGAGACCATGTGTTTCGTAAAAGTAAAACGAGTAGGTAGTGGCAGTAACATTCTTGCTAATATTCATATATTGCATTTATATTTCAAGCGTATAGAAATATGTATGAACTGTCTCTATAAGAAGAGGTAGTAGAAAAGAAACGCAGGTTGAGAAGCCATGTGAATGTAATACGTTGCGTGGTAAAATGGATTGCATAAAACCTTCTCCAGGAAAAACAAAATTAGATGCCAAATCGTTAGAGCCGTCTCCAACATACGTGAAACATATATACATATCTACAAGAATTGCTCATTTAAAGATAGTAGATTATTATTATTATTATTATTATTATTATTATTATTATTATTATTATTATTATTATTATTATTATTATTATTATTATTATTATTATTATTATTATTATTATTATTATTATTATTATTATTATTATTATTATTATTATTATTATTATTATTATTATTATTATTATTATTATTATTATTATTATTATTATTATTATTATTATTATTATTATTATTATTATTATTATTATTATTATTATTATTATTATTATTATTATTATTATTATTATTATTATTATTATTATTATTATTATTATTATTATTATTATTATTGTTATTATTATTAGTATTAGTATTATTATTATTAGTATTAGTATTATTATCATCATCATTATTAAATTTATTTATTAATGTTACAATTATCCAATTATGTGCTGGTCAGCGCGACTCGCTCTTTGAGTGTTCGTTCTCGGCAAGGGACAAGAAATAATTAAAGAAGGGCAAGCTTCTCGAATGGCAGTGATATACATACCTCCCACCTCGCACAGTTCTTTGTGCTGTCGGTCAATAGGCTATATTCTCAAGGCAACAATGTAACCGCCATTGTTATTCACAACATATGTAGGACTTCGTACTCTGCCATAAATTATTGTGAAAATTAAATTCAAGTAGCATGAGAAGTAAACACAAAGTTACATATAGGTGGCCCTTTAATAAAGTGGGGCTCTATTAGCTTGGCAATTACAAAAGTCCTCCGGGAGGCGGATCTCTCAATGCGGGGGGACTGTCTAGGCAGTAATGAGAAAAAGAGAAGGCAAACATGCATCACGATGCGCAGGGTAACAGTCCTAGTGATGGTCACGTGGCTACTGTGTTCCTCTCACGAGAATGTGCTTGTAAGGAATGTGTTTCACATCAACAACTGAGAAACATTACGGCTAGAGTCACAACATGCCAACAAACCTCGTAGAAAACAAGTGCTGTGGAGATTCAGAGAGAGCATTTTCGTGCAATGACTATGCAAGACTTGAAATGTGACTCTAATTTTGAGCGCGTGATGAAGACTTTTGGGGACTATTCTCGTCATGTGCCGCTGTGTTTCGCTGGTTTTCAGATTTTAAGAGGGAGAGGCAATCTCTTAAAGATGAAGAGAAAAGTGGCGGACCAGGAATAGTAGTGACGGCAAAACCATCACCGCTGTGGAAACAATGACTAGGGGATGTCCAAGGGTAACCTACAAGGACATTGAGCTGGCATTAGGGGTCAGATCGCCGAGTGTTTCAGTCATCTTTCATAAACAATGCATCATCTCACACCGCTAATGTGACAATGGAGCTTCTGCAAGGAACTGACGCAATACTATTGACTCATCCACCCTGCAGTCCCGATCTGATACCACGTGATTCCTTCCTGTTTCCTATGGTGAAGAACCGACTTCGAGCCCTGAAAAAGCAGCTTCTGCATACGAAAGGAGTTATCTGCAGTGCCAGAAACTGAGCGGCATGGATGTCTCCTGTAATGGTTCCGAAGGATGGAACGTTGCATACAGTGCCAGGAAGGATACTTTGAGAAACTGAGATAAATGAAACGTTTCTGTGTATTCATATCTTGCTGTCTCAATGCATATCTGGTGACCCTTGTATGTATCATGACTTTCCGTTGTGCTATTTATTATTTTTTTCTTTAAGTAGGTAACTAAACTAAACCCTGGTGCAACAGCCCACAAGGGGCCAAGGCCTACCGCCCAGCCGCTGCGTCCCCCACCTCTGCCCACTACAGTCGTCATTGGTGAGGTGCAGTATTGGAGGGTGGGACGTGGTCAGCGCCCCGAGCCCTCCCGGCCGGTTATGCGGTCTTCTAGACCTGGGACCGCTACTTCTCTATCAAGTAACTCCTCAATTGGTCCCCCCGGGACCTAACGAGGCTGAGTGCACCCCGTGTCAGACCTCCCAGAGGGTATAAAATCCCCATGCTGGTACCGGGGATCGAACCCGGGTCCTCCGCGCCAGAGGCAAGCGCGCTACCAACTGCGCTACGGAGGCGGTCTCTTTAAGTAGGTAGTCTATAAAAATAGGTACTAAATGTAATGTGCATTCAGCTGTACCCGAAACATTTGGATAAAGGCTTTACTTTCTTCTAGTTGCTATTGAATTTTAGTCCTTCACCATGGTATAGTATACAAATTATCTGGCACTAAATGAAAGCTGATAATTACATCAGCATTTTACACAGTGTGTGCAGTACAGCTACTATGGTTGTCCCTGGTAGTAGCGATGTCAAGATGATTTTTCAATCCAACCCGGGAACTGCAACTTCTGCAAGTTCTGTGATTTATTGTGGCACTCCCTCCCTGGTTGGTAGCCGGCCTGATTTTACAGTGATTTTACAGCTGCAGCGCACAACAAAGGGCGGTCGGGGCAGCTTCAAGGCACATACTAGGCGCGACGCGCAAGGAGGGCGCTCAGGGTCAAGCTGCCCACACAACTCACGGTATCAATCAGGGGTACAACACAAAAGGGCTGCCAAATTATTGAAGAAGTGTCCGGTAGCCGGCGTGTTTGTAGAAGTTCCAGAAAAGTTCGTGTTAAGTCATCCTCGCTACATAAGGAGGCGAAGTGACGAGCGCAGTAGTTAGAGATATAAGTTATTGGGAATCAGTCAGTTTTTAGTTTTAGTCTTGTGTGTGTGTGTGTGTGTGTGTGTGTGTGTGTGTGTGTGTGTGTGTGTGTGTGTGTGTGTGTGTGTGTGTGTGTGTGTGTGTGTGTCAGTTGAGGGTCTACTGTCGCGTCGAAAGTAAAATAGCGAAGCAATTAATGAGCGTTGAATGAGTGTAACGTCAGACAATTCTTGTAACACAGCAATTAATGAGCGTTGAATGAGTGTAACGTCAGACAATTCTTGTAGCGCAGCGAAAGCAAAGAACGACAATAAGGAGTGAGTCAAGGTTACAAGAAAACATTTGTGAATTGTAATATCACGAAATGATGTAGACTGTGTTAATGTCGGTGAATGAGAAAGGTGTATTTGTGCAAACATTTTAGAACAAAATAAAATAAAGAAGAAAAAAATAACTGGACCGGGAGTTTTGCCATTTTGTCACACTGGTTCCTGAAGTGGGATTCGTCGAATTGTTTTTGTTATTATGTTTCCTTAAAATTTCCTTGCTTCCAAATATTTTATTGTAAGCGTTAACTGAAATAAGCTATATATATATTATGCGCAGACAACTTTAGCGGTACAGCAGGGCGATCGACACTAATGGCGAAATTCATGTTTGGGCTTTCCTCGATGAAAAATTAGAGGTTGTATTTTCAAAAGTTTCTTTAAATGTTGATATATGAGTCTTTAGGAGACAATCTGAAATAATGTTTCTTATATAAAATGGAGTTTTAAGAATTTTTTCTGAATTAGTGTTTCGGGCAATGTAGTTTTTATCCAATTCTTATAAAAATTTTATGGATATTTCAAAAAGTGAAAGGATTGAAACTGTCGTATTTTTTTCTGCAGGGAATTTTTGAGTTAATCAATTTAAAGCAAAAATGAGGTGCAAAATCAGATGAACCTTATTTTATTTGGTATCAAATCTAACACACACAGACACACACACACACACACACACACACACACACACACACACACACACACACACACACACACACACACACACACACGTACACACGCGCGTGCAGTTGCTGAGATTGGAACTCGCGACGTTTAGCTTTGAATGAATGGCCAGTCAGATGTGCATCGCTCTACCGATCGCAGCTATTCGCATCGCTTCGGTTAAGGTGCCTCCGAAAGCAATGTAAAAACTGCTTTGGGAATTTACGGGAAAAATGGCACACGTGAAAAATGAGTACCTAGCTTAGAACCAACTATGAACGATTGCGCTTCCAGTGGTCATAGACAGACAGACAGACAGACAGAAAGACAGACAATATCTGTCATAAATTACCGGACAGCAGCAGTAGAGCACCACCTGGTGAGTCTGGTGTTATTATTGAGATCTTACAGCGTTCTCTCGAGAGCTTCAAGTGAATGCTTGTGGGTCATAGTGCATTCATCCCAGATAATAATTTTGCATTTTCTAAAAATTTCAGTCATGCCTGAATTCTTCTTCATGTTACACATTGCATCTGGATTTGTGTGGCTGTTCAATGGCAACTTGAGTGCTGAATCCGCAGTCCGCCCACCATCAAGCAAGGTCGCCTGACGGAGGAATTGCCAACGCAATATTATTTTGTGATCTAATGCGCGCCAAGTATCAGTAAGATGAAAGAATTAAAAAAAAAATAATAATTCGATCCAGCCAGAAACGGAGCGACGCCTGCGCGTCCAAATGTCTCGAAGTCATCGTCACCTCTGTGATGGAATTCTACAGTTTACTTTCTGCCCTATAGCAAGTAGGGGAAGTATTGCATTTCACTTAAAAATACGATATCAAAATTTCACATGAAACAATTTGGAACCCCTTGAACCCAAAAAAAAGTATATGTGCGTGCGTGTGTCCGTGCGTGCGTGTATCTGCGAACAGCTTAATACCAAAGTTGGTATTTAGGATCTGCATCTTCCAAGAATGCGACAAGAAAACATTCAAGAAAATCCTCCACCTCAACCTATTCTTTACATGGTACATTTTTTGAAATTTTTGATAAAATACCATATTTTTAAAATATATTTATTATACAAATATACATATATATATATATATACATATGTTATTTATGCATATAATGTATACTGGCATGCCCGTCTCGATGCGCAACAAAGGACGGGTGGAGTCAAGCTAATTCATACCGCATGCCATTCCTGTAAGCGGACAAAGGCGCTCAAGGTGAGGCTGCCTCGTGCGCTTATTTGTGTGTACGTGACTGGCAATAATCGAAGTGGTTACACAAAAAGAGGTTTTCTCCGAAGCCTTCTAGAAAGATTCAGCTGCGTCACCGGCGACACGTTTGTGGAGTTCGAGAACGGTCCATGTGACGTCATTCCCTCTATATAAGAAAGCCAGGAAATAACAGTGGGTGAATTTACGGTTACAGACATGAGTCACCCAGTGTGTCAGTGAGTGCGTCGTGAAAGATACGTCGGTCGTCCTGAAGACGATTTTATCGGGCGTCGAGTGATTTTAACGTCGTAGTTAGTGTATAAAAGATAGATATACGGTTAACACGAAGATAGAAAAATAAACATTTATAAGAATAGTTTGTACAAGAGAAAGTTATGTGAGTGTAACACTTAAAATTGCTATGCTAGGAACCAGAAATGTGTCACTCAAATTCGAAAAAGAACACCTTGGTATATGTAGAAATAACAATTTTACCCATTACCCCTTTAAATTACGCAAGAAACACTTGGCAAGCATATTATAAGATCATTTGTAATATAACCTATTCTTTGAAACAAAAGAACAACGGAACACTTCAAACAGAATGCTTAAATTCTGGAAAAAAATGAATAACTTCGAAAATTTGGAAAGTTATGAATATTAAACGTGTGAATAAACTGTTGTGTCGTAAAATATCGGACCAATAATTCTACAAACATTCACTGCGTACCAACTTTTGCAGCATGCTGGAGTGTGGAGTTTAAGGGGCCGTCGACAGCTGGGTCATTTGGGCCCCTGCAGCATGGTGAAGAGCATAAGAATAATAGGGGATTTTCGGTAAATCAGAATTGTTTTCGGAGATACAGGGAATGTGTTCGCGTTGAAGGGCATTTGTTGTGATGCACGTAAGCCTAATATAAGTTAGTACAATAGTGTTCCGTAGTCATGATTTGCCGGTGCTTCACATGTAACTTTGGCGGAGGGCGCCCCGGTCCTCCCTCGGTGCCGTGTCGCTGGTGAGCGGTCCGGCCGATACACGAACACACTGTATCTCAGCCATTATGCGCATTTCCGCTGAAATCTCGCCAACCAACTTTTGGGTAGGGTGCAGTACTTCAACTACCCTTCAGTGATTTAGAAAAAGTTTAGATAAATTAAAGGGCATTAAAATCTTGAACCATGTGATGAAAAAAGTTTTGCATACAAAGGAAAATTAAAGGCAAATGCATTGTCAAAACATTAAAATATCGAACAAATGGCAAGACAGTGTCGCGATTAAAATTCACAAACTTGGATACTTAAAGTAAGGAACCATTAAGACAAGGCGCTGAACAACAGAAGCACGTTATTTGCGGCTGTAGAAAACAAATGCAGTTTGCAGTGCCATGAAATATTGGATCACTTACCCTACAGTTCACATGATACAAAAAAAAAGCAAAGACGCGGGGATTAAGAGAAAACAACAAGGGCGACATATTTCCTGCAGATGTTTCCCACTTGTGCATGACGCATCCTCATAGCGTTATGTGTTTATCATACAACAAACAGCATGCCTGATTATGTTGGTGCCAATGATCCGAGCCGAGCGAATATTCACACACAGGTGTTAATGCTGTTATTTTTACCTGCCACGTCCCTGCTACAAGTAGCCGCCACAACATACTGTCTTCTATGTGGCTAACTAGATACCAAATTCATTTTTTACTTCTTTTATTTCCGAGCTCCTATACAGTTTGATATAACTGTCTATTTTTACCTTCTCTACTACCTATATTAAATAAGGGAGGTACTGTATTCGATCCAAAATTTCGATCTAGAGATTTCACCAGAAATATATGTCTTGAGGCAGGGTTGCTTTTGAAAAAAAATTCCTCTACACTAAATCAACCTTTACATGCGACATTTTTCGAAAATTTTCATTTTCTCAAAAATGGCTCTAACCACTTTGATTAAAATGCCATACGTTTAAGATATTTTTATGGCAAATGAAATATATATTGTGAATTCGCTGCCAATAGCTTATGTAGTTGAATTTTCTCTTGATGTATTTTACATAACCGTAAGACATAGACCAAATCTTACTATATAAAAGCGTGGATCTCCTTAAAACACACAAGATATGTCCAAATGCATTTTTACAAAGGTTTTACAACTGAAATTAAGAGAAACTAGCAGCGAGTAAACATAGTGCGAATAATACTGGAGGTAACATGACCAACAGCACAACGATTACGTAGATATTTACAAAACTAAGGTTATAATGTCTCTCCCTTGCCCCTTATTCCTCTTAGACCATGAGGTGCTGAAGAGACAATAGCTTTTCTGTCTGTAGTATTCGTTAATGTTTAACAGGATTTAACAAAATAAAAAATGCCGAGTGAAGCTATTTTTGCGCATTTTATTAATTTTTCCTTTCTCCACTAGAAAAAATACCAAGTACGGAAAGTTTTGCATTCAATCCAAAATTTACAAGTCTAAATTTCGCCGGAAATATACGTCCCCTAAATCCAAAAAAGTATCTTTTAGAAAAATGTCCGTGTGTGTATGTGTGTGTGTGTGTGTGTGTGTGTGTGTGTGTGTGTGTGTGTGTGTGTGTGTGTGTGGGTCTGTGTGTCTGTGTGTCTGTCTTTCTGTCTGTCTGTCTTTCTGTGAACAACATAACTCAAAAACGGAAAGTCAGTTAAAAACAAAGTTGGTATTCAAGTTTAATGTCTTTCAAAAATGCGACACTATAATTTTGAAAAGAATTCCTCCACCCAAAACTACACTTTGCAGGGAAAATTAAAAAAACAATTGATTTTCTCAAACATGGCTCTAACGGTTTTAATTGAAATGCCACACGTTTAAGACAGCTTTATACAAATACAAATGAAATGTATATTTGGAATTTTCTGACTATAGCCAATATAGTCCTGTTTACTATTGATGGCTGTTACAGAACCCCTAAACCGTAAGAGATAGGCCAAATCTTACTATACAAATGATTTAGACCTTGTTAAAACATACGAGTTATCTCTAAATGCATTTTTTTTCAGTGAACCATTTCGGAGGTATTGCTTGCTATTTGTGGGAGTTTTGCAATATTTAATCTTTTCTCAAATAGAGGATCGTTATTCAGTTTTTTATCTGTCGGCCGTGCAAAGAGAACGGAATTACAAGGTTTTCATATAACGACCAGTTTTAAAAGAGTTGACTATCGCTCAAAGCCTTCTGTATTCACGTATTCCCCTTGCACTTACAAGAAAATCAGCAATAAGATAATTTCTAATGTTTATCTCGACTAACATGAAGATGCTAGGGGAATAAGAGTTTGTAAGAATAGCACAAGAGTAGAGAAAGTCATGTGAGTGCAACACATCAGATTTTTTTACTTGCTTTGTAAATTAGACATCATAATGAACCACCTTTTTGTCAGCGAATTTTGCAGAGAATCCACTCGAATTCCAGAAGGAAAACCTTTCTTTTTGTCTATTCATTTCAATAACATTGGTTTTATTAGTACACAAATGGATTGCTTATCCTCAAAAATGAAAATGCAACAGAAAGAGTTATTACAGGCGCTAATATCTATGGCATGTTTGTGTGCAGTTAAGTTTAGTTGCATGTAAGTTATGACCAACATTCGTTGCCTTAGGTACTGACTAAACACCGGTTTTCAGCTATAAACGGAGATAATATCACTCACAAAAACCACAGTATTCTATTATAGTTCTTTCATTGTTTATGATCCGGAACTCACCCTTAGAGTGAAGGGTATTAGAGGATCCACATTAATTCTGGAGTATTCCCATTTGATTGCAGGGTACACAAACCCAAATAAACGCCATGACTTACACTTTATCGATGTTTTCGTAATACAAGAGCCGTTCACCTTCAGATTAGGTGGTCATTTCGTTTAGCTATTCACAATCACTCAATAATTTCATAGGTAAATTGAAGGAATATGCGTGGGAATTCTAAACAAGGTAAACAGAATGTTCTGTTGCTAAAAGAGTAAAATAGTTTCAGAAAGGAACGATCCAACATTTATAGTTAGGCCGGTAATCGAACATACGAACAGTCTTCATTCACCACCAAAAAGTGTTTGAGTACACAAACAAGAGACAGCTCTAGGAACTTACGATTCAAAGAACATACCCAAATCATTTGATAGTACTAACATGTGCTATATACCATAAGGAAACGATAATAATCAGTAAAATATTAGGAATAAAGCACAAGAAACCAAAACAGGGTAAGTATAGGGCAAGCGGACACGGAGAATAGATGAACAATTGCGGCAGACGGACAATTGCTAAGAAGATTAACACATTTTTTTACCAATCACAATGTATCTCGTAGAAGTCGTACTTACATTAGAGTTCTGTCGACATAATACGAAACGCAGCTGAGATTATCTCTAAGAATACGTGCAACCGAGCAACGAAAACGAAATATGTAAGAGATATTTTTCATTTAGGTATTTGAAGTGTAAGACCAGATCCTTTGCACAAAAGGCTTTTATGGAAAACGAAGGAGTAAACAAGAGGAAAACCTTCAATTGAGGCGGAACTTGAGTCGGACCTTCGCTCACCATCCCGTGCTTTAGCGAGTTCGCCCGCCCTTGGCGATAATGTAATTAATAGATCTTCCGCCCCCCCCCCCCCCGCCGGCCTGTAATGTATTGCAACAAATGGCCAATCCGATGAATGTCACTCCTGACACCAGGGTAGCAAAGTGAAAAATCAGCCCAGTTGCTTTTTTTCTCACTTCATTTTTCTTCTAAACGTTTGCACAAAAACACAGTTCTCTTCTACTGACATTAACACAGTCTACAGTCTTTCGTGACACTACCACTTCCAATTGTTTTCTTCTCCTAGCCTTGACTCAGTCCTTTCACTGTCTTTCTTCACTTTCTCTGCCTCTCATACACTGACCCCAATGATACAAACACTCGACACTCGTTAAAACTTCTTTGTTTCGACGACAGTACCACACACACTTAGCTGTCTCACGACACACTCACGGACTCATGTCTGTAACTCTATTCTGCTGTTTCCTCTCCTTATATGGCGAGAATGACGAAACACGGACCTTTCGCGAACTTCTACAAACACGCTGGCCGCCGGATGCTTCTCGAAGGTTCCAGCAATCCTTTGTCAAGCGCCGCGCTCATTGTTGTTAATCACGTATTAACAAACAGTCCCGAGGGGCAGCCTGGCCTTGAACACCTTTGTTTGCTTGTCGGTCTGGCGTATGGTGTGAATTAGCCTAGCCACGACCGTCATCTGTTGTGCCGCGCCCGGCGTCACATTATATTTAATGTCAGCTGTGCTGAGATATACGATTGTTATAAAATTACATTGTTTGTTTAATAACACCAACATGGAAAGACGATTGTACACATGGTGAAGTAATTTATTTGTGAGATATTAATGGCATTTTTGTCACAGCTTGCAATTCTATCAACATAGTAACGGTAGCTAACCGTTAAACCCAATGCAACAATTTTTTTCCCTAAAAGTTACACTGATACTATTTCTGATTATTCTTGCGAAAGCGTCATCCCAATAGTTTCATAAAAATGGGGCACAGAAAATTGTCATAACATGCACTTTTCGGTAGTTAATTGTTTTGATTTGTTTTCCAGGCTTCCGATTAGAGAGGTCTCCAGCGGCAGCATGAAAACTTGCATCGTGGACCAATATTCCGCTCACATGACGGGAACTGAAACAAAACTTGACCATGTGTGCGGTGTCACCTTGTAATACATATATCGTATTTACTCGAAAGTAAAACCCTCATTTTTAACGCAGTTATAGTCGAAAAATTGTGATGCTCTTACGATCGCGTATATGGAAAATTAAAATAAGAAATGTATTATTGAACTATGAGTTTAATACCTATGTTTTATTAAACGCTAACTATTGTTGTATACTTGGGAGACAAATGATGGCTCATAAAGTGCTAAAACATTTAGACAGCGAAGAAAGAGATGTAGCTAATATAAATGTAATTGGAGAAGGGCAGTGGATACAAGATTATAGAGATTTGTGGTTTAAACCTTCTATGGAAGAAGAAGCGGAAGAAAACAAACTTATCTCTGGAAATATAGACACCATTACTTTAGATGAATTGGAAACTGCGTTAAAAGAAATGAAGAATAGAAAGACCACATGAGAAGATGGAATAAATGCAGAACTAGAAATATGGTGCACCGATACTGAAGTAGAGACTTTTGCACTTAATTAATGGTTGTTGGAATGCATGTCAGATTACAAGATCCTGGTCGCATGCCCAAGTTATATCTGTATTTAAAAAAGGTGCTAGAAACAGATGTGAACATAAGTATTTTAAATACAGGATATAAAATATATGCAAAGATATTAAGTAAAAGATTGTAAACTGTATCACATTTTTATTACTAGAAGAACAAAATGGATTTAGAAAAGGAAGATCCTGTACAGATGCTACGTTTACAGTTAAGCAGATAATAGAAAAAACAAGGGAATTTAACCTTGAAACACATATAGCTTTTATCGATTATAAAAAAGCTTTGGACCCCGTGAATAGGGAAAAACTATGGGAAATTATGTCTCGGAAAGGATAACCAAATCATTTAATTAAAGTACTAATAGGTATATATAAAAATACAACAATCAGCTTACATATTGGAAATGGAAGGTATAGCAAGCGGATATACATAAATCAAGGTGTAAGGCAGGGTTGCAGTTTATCTCCTATACTGTTTAACATTTACATAGATGACCTGGTTAGGGAATGGATTTTTAAAATTAACGGAGCGATTCAACTTGCACCAAATTTTACGCTTAAGACGATGCTATTTGCAGATGACAGGTAATTTTAAGTAAAACTGAAGACGAGCTGCAAAGAGCAGCGTATATTTTACAGAAGTTGTGTGACGATTATAATTTTAAAGTTTCGACAAATAAAACAAAAATAATGGCGTTCCAAAGTAAATGTACTATTATAACCATAATTGCAATTAGTAATATTATATTAGAGCAAGTCACGGGTTTTATATGTTTAGAAACAGATGTGAGCTATAAACCTGAAAATGATTTTAAAAATAAATTACCTATGTTCCAACAAATATACCTACGCTACAATAAATAGAAGCCTTAGGACAAAAACTAGAAAAGAAACACGTATGAAGTTTTATAAAGTAATGGTCGTACCACTTTTCTTTATGTATCCGAAACATGGACGTTGACAAAAGCTGACACAAACAAGATACAGACCGTCGAAATGAGATTTTTAAGAAAGTAAAAGGATGCACACTTTTAGATAAGACTCCAGATGAAAAAATAAGGGAAGAACTAGAAATAAATCCTTTAGCAGACAAAATTACCTAGAGAAAGGATCCCAAGGAAAGTGTTAAACTATAGGCCTATTGGAAAAAGACATCCGGAAATATCAAGAAAACGATGGTCAGACATGTTTTGAAGCCGGAAAAGGTAGTAAGTACTTCCTAATCCATGGAGTGAAGAAGAAGAAGAAGTAGAAGAAGAAGAAGAAGAAGAAGAAGAAGAAGACCTGCTGTTACTCGCATGCTGCTTTGCTACTTTGCGTCCTTTCTTTTGAGGCAATATTTCTACGCAAGTAATTTAATATGAAGTTATAGAGGTGGCAGAAAAGCTCCCTTACATCAAGAATTGTGAATATAGTCAGAATTCAATTGTCTTTTTTGCATGGCTTTGTCCGGCTTCGCTTCGGAAAAGATAGTGTTCGGGAGAATTAAGTGATTTATCCGTATAAGGTGTCTTTCAGACGAACACTCATAGTGGTGGAGAAAGACAAAGTGAAGATGTGTTGAATAAATGTATATTCTGCGAAGCAGCACGAAATATAGAGAAATTTATAGTCCTTGCACGTGGAGTTGTGGACCCGTAGTGATTCGAAGGGACCTCAAGTCATTTGATTATGTGATTTGTTTTAATATGTTGAATATATTTGTTTAAGGCTTAAAATAAAAGCACTAGTATAAAGTGGATCTATGTAAGTAATTAATTTACCTATTCGTTGACCCGTACTGCGCCCGAGATACAAATAGAATAACAAAAGGAGTTATTCATGCTCATCGCTGGTCTAGCCCGGCAGCAATAAAGTTAGTGGGCACATCAATGCCTGGCCACCCCCCCCCCCCTCCCCCGCCTTATAAACACTTATTCGTTGCAAATTGTCGCACCAAAGTGAGTCGTCTTGGATGTTGGTACCCTATGTAGAAACTTATCGTTGCAATTTGCATTATTTCACAGGACACTAGACTATAGTCTTCCCCCCACTCCGTCACTGCAACATGGCGTCCTTTCTTAAGCCACATAAAGATCGAGTTCCATTTTTCGCGGCTTTAAGTTTATCTCTATGATTTAACCCGTAATGAATCATGTGTAGGTGTACCAAATACTCTCGACCCGCTGCCCATACGCCATTTTTTCAGCCAATTCCAAAACATCTAGCTTAAAACATATAGCGAAACTTTTTCATGAGTTTATGTTAGCACTAACGCCGGCCAGTACAAAACACTCACTTTCAATAAAGTTGCTGCTGTTGTAACCAAAGATCTTGTTTGACTAGTAAGAAAAAATCACGTAGAAGAGTTGAAGTCACTACTGAGTGAAAGTCAATGTCTAATTTCCCGCTCCTATCTTCGGAAACAAGTGAAACGTAAAAATAGTTCTTAGCTAACCAACTATACTTCAGCAACAAACAAATTCTGAATTTGTTTTTTCTAGGAATTAGAACCTGTCTCAAATTAACGTGTCCAACATGTGCTTATATATTATATTCTAAAAGTCGTCTGCCACACTTGGTAGCTTTTATAATCGAGGGGGCCTTATTTTCGAGTAACTACGATATTTTAACTTCTCGTTCCCGTTCTGACCGGTACACCCTATTACTATGAATCAGGCTTGAAGGAGTGTGAAGCACAACATATACTTCTAGGATCCTACTGAAAGGATTCTTCCTCCTCTGCTGGTTAATGACAGTGTCACATTTTCCCTTTTAGTTTTCTTTTATCATGCTGCTTATTACATATCCCGTGTTATTTTGTGTCTCCAGGGCAAAGACTCGCAGAGCCATCTCTGGTTTAGCAACGTGGAAGATGTGGGTACTTAGGTTGTAGGTGCACCGTTGATTACAAAGAGTGCACCTGAGGACATGACGACGTAGAGCAGGAAAGGTACATAAATTACAGAAGGTAAGGAAGGCATGACACAATGCCACCTGTGGCGGCCCTGCTCCCCTCACCAAGCCGGGAGGTGCGAGGCGTGGCATCCATGGTAATGATCTCTGGCTGGCGCGATGAATAGGCTGTGTTATGAATATCTTGTGAGTTCTTTCTGGCAACGTGCCTTCCTTCCTTCCTTCTGCCATACCTTCGTAACACGGTGATGCAAACAAACCTTCTTTCATATTCTTATTATTATTATTATTATTATTATTATTATTATTATTATTATTATTATTATTATTATTATTATTATTATTATTATTATTATTATTATTATTATTATTATTATTATTATTATTATTATTATTATTATTATTATTATTATTATTATTATTATTATTATTATTATTATTATTATTATTATTATTATTATTATTATTATTATTATTATTATTATTATTATTATTATTATTATTATTATTATTATTATTATTATTATTATTATTATTATTATTATTATTATTATTATTATTATTATTATTATTATTATTATTATTATTATTATTATTATTATTATTATTATTATTATTATTATTATTATTATTATTATTATTATTATTATTATTATTATTATTATTATTATTATTATTATTATTATTATTATTATTATTATTATTATTATTATTATTATTATTATTATTATTATTATTATTATTATTATTATTATTATTATTATTATTATTATTATTATTATTATTATTATTATTATTATTATTATTATTATTATTATTATTATTATTATTATTATTATTATTATTATTATTATTATTATTATTATTATTATTATTATTATTATTATTATTATTATTATTATTATTATTATTATTATTATTATTATTATTATTATTATTATTATTATTATTATTATTATTATTATTATTATTATTATTATTATTATTATTATTATTATTATTATTATTATTATTATTATTATTATTATTATTATTATTATTATTATTATTATTATTATTATTATTATTATTATTATTATTATTATTATTATTATTATTATTATTATTATTATTATTATTATTATTATTATTATTATTATTATTATTATTATTATTATTATTATTATTATTATTATTATTATTATTATTATTATTATTATTATTATTATTATTATTATTATTATTATTATTATTATTATTATTATTATTATTATTATTATTATTATTATTATTATTATTATTATTATTATTATTATTATTATTATTATTATTATTATTATTATTATTATTATTATTATTATTATTATTATTATTATTATTATTATTATTATTATTATTATTATTATTATTATTACTATTGTTATTATTATTATCATTATCATTATCATTATCATCATCATCATCATTATCATTATCATTGTCATTGTCATTGTCATTGTCATTGTCATTGTCATTGTCATTGCCATTAGCATTAGCATTAGCATTATCATTATCATTATCCTTATCGTTATCGTTATCAATATCGCTATCGCTATCAATATCACTATCACTATCATTATCATTGTCATTGTCATTCTTATTCTTATTCGTCGGTCTGGGTGGCTCAGTTGGTTAGACGCTGGCCTACTGATCCCAAGGTCGCGGGTTCAAATCCGGCCCATACCGATGGTTTTTAAGTGTGCTGGCATGTAAAAGAACTCCTGCGGGACAAAATTCCGGCACACCGGCGACTCTGATGTGATCCTGGAAATTGACAGCGTCGTTAAACAACAAAATATTTATTTTATTCTTATTCTTGTTGTTGTTATTGTTATTATTGTTGTTGTTGTTTTGTTTTATTGTTACCACTATTGCATTAATATGGTAATAGTTCTGCTATAACTGGCATGTACCAAAGCGAAACGTCAGAGAAGTGGTAGTGGCTGACCTAAATTTTGAGAAAAGGTTATTTTAGTTAATTTTGGTTAAAGACTTTCAGCACATGTGTATACACTTACTCCCTTTTACAGCTTTCTTTTTATTTCCTTAACGCATTAGACATTTCTGTCTATAGCAACCTACGCATCTCGTGCGTGCCACCTTTTATTTGGTCTTCAACATTTCTTTTTTCTGTGCCTTTGCAGTTATTAAAATGGAGTAGTAATCGCTCTATATTCATTATTCTAATACTGCTTATCCAGTTAGTTTTGTATTCTTTTGTGGTCTGTTCTCTTATATCCTGCCACTCGGTTCCTTTACTTCGAGTTTCCTTTTGTTTTTCTCTGTCATAATCCATGTTTCACTCCCATACAGTATTTTCGGCACTGACATTACTTTATAAACTTTCAATATTGTATCCTTTCTATTTTGTTTTTCAAACATCTTTTCATAGTGCCATTAAAATAGTTAACTTCCATGTTTTTCATTTGAACAGTTTGTTTTTATATGATATATTACAATACTTAAATTCGACCACCTGTTCCACAGTCTTATCTTCTATAACAATTGTTCATCTTCCACTTTTTCCTTAGCACTCCATCACTTTTGTTTTACTTAGGGAGATTGTCATGTTATATTTGTTTGTTATTTTATTCAGAGCATAAGTTGACTTTTGAAGATTTTCTTCTGAATTGGATATAATAATCTGATTATCTGCGAACATTAAAGTTAATGTGTAGTGTTCTTTATTACATTTATTTGAATATAAGGACATACTGTTACTCCACTGTGTAGCAATTTCATCAATATATAGGCTAAAAGTAGTGGAGACATATTGCATCCCTGTCTTCCTCCTATATAATTTTTTTTTGTAATTTTGACTCTTTAGCTTCTGAGATTTGAATTTTAGTTTCTTGATAAATATGTTTAATTACTTCAAATAAATGGAGTTTACTCATATTTTTTCAAACTGTATGTCTTATAATTTTATCAAAAGCTTTTGTGTAGTCCATAAATAATCTCTATTAAAGTCCCGATGTTTCTTCAACATTTGTAAATCATGTTTGCTTCTCTAATAATATTACTTCAAATTTTGATTTTAATTTTTCTGTTAGTATTTTTAACATATTTTATAAGCTGTGTTTAGCAAGCATATGCCACGATAGTTGTCACATATTCTTCTATCTCGTTTTTTGAATGTATATTTTATGGTATATACTCTATAAGCTATATAATCTTGAAAAAGAGACGCTTCCGGAAATCTTGTAACCAAAATATTATCTCGGACGAAATAATACGAGGTCTGCACTGTTATATTCCTTTTCCTTCTACAGTGCCTTCTGATATATCTTGGACAGACATCTTGCCATATCCTTCAGCACTGCTTAGAAAACTGACCTGTCTCATCCTTAGTTTGCGACATAACAGCAATGGTACCTGCGTCCAAAGCAATTGCCATTCCTTCACTCGCAAATAACCGTTTTCAGTCTAACCTTTCATAAGAATACCCATTTCTCCTAAGTTACCGATAAAAGGTGTACAAAGTTGCTCCTTTTTATGCTGCCTCTAACATCTAACGTTATAAGTTATAACAGTGGCTTAGGCTTTAATGTCATCGGAAATGATGCTCACTTGTTTATTATTGTGTATTTGTGGTTTTATTTGCCTCCGTGTTCTGTTTCTAAATATCAAATTCACTCACACACACAAACACACACGCACACACACACACACACACACACACACACACACACACACACACACACACACACACACACCGAGACCTCTAGATTTGTAACCTAGCATAACTGCCACAAAGGCAATCGCACATTGCCCACATTTCCCAGTTAAGCATTGAAATCACGTTTGATGATGTTAGCTATTTTTACTTTCTCTACTGGTAAGTAGGGGAAGTATTGCATTCCACCCAAAAATTCGAAGTCGAGATTTCACCGGAAATACATGTTTTGAGGCCCCCTGAATCCAAAAAAAGCATTTTTAGAAAAAGGTCCGTGTGTGTGTCTGTGTGTCTGTGTGTCTATCAGTCTGTCAGTCTGTGGACAGCATAGCTTAAAAACGAAAAGTCGGTTAAAAACCAAAGTTGGTATTTAAGTTTAATGTCGTTCAAGGATGTGACACGAAGATTTTGAAGAAAATAGCCCCTCCCTAAACTACCCTTTACATGGAAAATTTTTCGAAAATTTTGATTTTCTTGAAAATGGCTCTAACGATTTTGATTAAAATGTTTGAGATATTTTGATGACAAATGAAATGTATATCTTGAATTTTCTGGCTATAGCCCCTGTAGTCGTATTTACTCTGGACGACTTTTGCATAACTGGTAAACCGTTAGAGATAGACCAAATTATACTATACAAAAAATGTAGATCTTGCTAAAATACACAATTTATGTCTCAATAAATTTTCTTGTAGGGTGAACCATTTCGGAGATATATCTTGTTATGTGTGTGAGTTTCGGAAAACTTGGAACTTTCGTGAAATGGGTCATCGTTGTTCCTTTTTTTATATGTTACGTGTACAAAGAGAACGGAATCTCAGAGCTTTAAAAGATTTAACTATCGCACAAAGCCTACTGTATTCCAATATTCCCCTTGCACCTACAAGGAAATAAGCAATAAGATAATTTGTACAAATGTTTATTTTAACTAACACGAAGAAGATATAGGAATAAGAGTTTGTAAGAATGGTTAGTACAAGAGTAGAGAAAGTCATGTGAGTGCAACACATCAGATTTTTAATAATTATTCTTATTTTTAAAAAGTGCTTTATACACCTACTGACTGTAAATGAAGAAAATGACTAAATACACACGCAAAGGGTACGAAATCGAAAAAAAGAAACTTAAAAATAGAAAATGGTATTAAGTGATCAAAATGCCTCACAAATACCTACGCATTTTCAAAACCTGGGTTCCCTAATAAGGCTTTACGTACTGCTTAGCAATGCTTATAATGAAACAATTAAAAGATACGTCATTAGAATCCGGGTCCTGGTAATAATAAGAAAAAAATTCTACCGCTTTTCCTATAAATTCTTATTCCTCTATCTTCTTCATGTTAGTCGAGATAAACATTTGCAGAAATTGAGCAATAGTCAAATCTTTTAAAACTGGTCGCTATATGAAACCTTTGAAATTTTGCTCTTTCCACGGCCGAGACATAACAACTGAATAACTACCTTTCAATTGAGAAAACCTTAAGTATCGCAAAATTCACACAAATAACAAGCAATATCGCCAAAAGTCCACAAAAAGTGCATTAGGACATAAATTGTGTTTTTTAATGAGATCTACATTTTTTGTATAGTAAGTTTTGGTCTATCTCTCACGGTTTAAAGTTATGCAAAAGTCATCAAGAGTAAACAGGACTACATGGGCTATACATAGAAAATTCCAAATATACATTTCATTTGCGATAAAATATCTTAAATATGTGGCAATTTAATAAAAAATTCTTATATCTATTTTTGAGAAAATCAGAATTTTAGAAAAATATTCCATGTAAAAGGAAGTTTTGGGTGGATGAATTTTCTTCAAGCTCTTCGTGTCACAGCTTTAAAAGATATTAAATTTAAACACCAACTTTGGTTTTTAACCGACTTTTCGTTTTTTGAGATATGCTATTCAGAAACAAAAACACACACGCGAGCGCTTTTTTGAATTCAGGGTACCTCAAAAGATATATTTTCGGTTAAATTCGATACCGAAATTTTGGATCGAATACAATACTTCCGCTACTTACCATACACAGTAGAGAAAATAAAAATCATCCATCAGCGTTCAGTTAGCATTGAGTGGAAGAATATATTTGAATGTAGGTATTGTCTACTGCTGAAGAAAGGTTCATGACTTCTAACTGCCTATTGCATTTCACGACATTTGCATATTGCAGCGTCTGGAAAAGGCAGTTGCAATACATTCCTGTAATGATTCCATGCGGTGCGTGGGGGAATTTCTGCTTGCTTCGTACCGTATCCATGAACAATTCCCAGAGCAACTTGTGTGCAGAAATACAACGCTGCTCCTAGGTGTTCTCATAGCTGAGGCAGATTCCCCACTCAGCAGGCACTTGTAACAAAACAAACTCTGGTGTAACATTCTTCAACTTCAGACAGCTTAACTGCTAAACCCAAAAACTGGGTACAACAAAGCCGGATGAATCAAAATTATTTGTCCCAAGAAGCCTTGTAGCCAAAGCAGATCAAAAACACAATATTTCTTAAGCAGGTTTTCAAAAGTGTAGACTACGAAGTGATATTAGTTAATCTCTCCGATGTGTGTTTTCTCCAGTTTGTATCTGGTGGCCGTCCGCAAGGGAGGTCAAAGAAGAACTTGTTGTTCCCTAGAATCCCCAGTCAGTAATATCGTATTACAGTATAATGTGCTTAAATGCTTGTTTTTTCACCACCATCTCTATAACCACGCTCATCATTGCAAGTTACTGTTAGGTAACAAAAACGACAAAATCATTTCAATTATTTTTCTATATCACTTTATTTCTCTTCTAAACTTTTGCACAAAAACTCAGTTCTCTCCTAATGACGTCAACGCAGTCTACGTGATATTACAACTCACAACTGTTTTCTTCTTGTAGTATTGACTCAGCCCTTTCACTGTCTTTCTTCACTTTCTCTGTCTCTCAAACACTAACTCATACGATACAATCACTCAACACTCATTAACTCATTAAAACCTCTTTACTTCGACGCGATGTACTGACACACTGACTGACTCATGTCTGTAACGGCAACTCCTCTAACTCGTTGCCTCGTCTCATATAGCGAGGATGACGTCTGAGGTATTTTCTGGAACTTCTACAAATACGCCGGACGCCGGATGCCTCTCGAACGTTCCACCAATCCTATATTAAGCGCCGCGCTCATTGTTGTTACTCACGTACACACACCCGAGACAACTTGACCTTGAGCGCCTTTGCTTGCTTGCCGGCCAGGTAAAGTCTGTTTAGTCATCGCATCAGAAAGGAAATGTGCGCTACCCACAACTAATGACTATCATAAATCCATCCCCACGATTTAGAAAAGGTAAACCTCTATTCCTGCCAATGGCAACTTTGATTTTAAGAAAGTGACAGGTATATGTTGACCCCATGTGCAGTCTCAGTTGCCAAAATTCTGAATTCTAGTTGTTTTCCTGTTTCATTAGCTGCAAAGATTCATGTTAAGATGTCGCAACTCCGCAAAAACAATCCAAGAGGAAGGGCCCGTGTTGTAAAACGATTATAACGGTTCCTCAAAGAAGCTGGCCAAATTGCATACGCGTTGACTAAACAGACTTTATGTGATGTAAAGCAATTTAGCCCCAATCGTTCTTTATTGTACGCCGCGCCCGGTGTCACAGTAATTAATTTGCCGTAAACAGCTGGTTTGATTTTGGCAGCTCCTCTTTGTAATTTACAAGTAGCATTGCCAGTATTCCTTAATGTTCGTAAAGTCATTTTTTTTTTTTTTTTTTTTTTTTTTTTTTTTTTTAAATTAACGTCCTCCAACATTGTGTCATATCGGACGAATGAATGAAATGAAATGGGTGAAATGATGCTCAAATGAGCCCGAGGTCCATGGAGCTTTAAGTTACCCGACATTCGTCTTCTCAGGGTAGGAAAAACCTAGGAAAAAAACCTTACCCGGATAACTTACCCTAAGCGAGGTTCGAACTCGCGACCTCTTGAACGTGAGGCAGACACGCTAACCATCACGCTACCGAGGCGGGCATTTAAACTCTGTGAAGTAAGTTACGTCCTCCTGACAAGTCGTGATATAGAAAAGTGTATGCGAAGAATGAAACATTTGTAGTAAATATTTGCTTATTTGCTTGACGTATTTGCTGGGAAACTAGAAATATTTCAGATTCTCATTTCTAGTAATCGTTATGTGATAAAGACTTCATTCAGAGGCTGTTAATATGGAGTTCATGAGAACAGCCATAATGGTTCATTATAACAAATTTATCATAGCTAATTATTGGAATGTTCATTATAATTTAGTTCTACATAACCTAATGCATTTATCTGTACCTCTATAAAATGCTGCAGCTCCAGCAGCCGATGCTATTAATGATGACATACTGTCACGTTGTAGGAGGAAGTTCTTTAAAGCCTTCTTCTTGAACGCATTAAAGCGAAATTAATTTTTGTTTATGAAACGTCATCCATAAACCTTCTGAATGCATGTAACTTAGGTTGCTCCATGTGTAGCTGGGAGCTCAAGAGACTGGGAAGGTTAAGACCAGGGGTACTCAATTGCAGGCAAGTTAGGGGAGGTGGAAATCACCTCCTTCCACCCCTGGGACAGAATGACGCACTGAGTTCCAGTGGCGGCACATTCTTACGTGTGCGAAATCAAAGGCCTCAGTCCTGATTAACGCATGGTGTTTCTGAGGATACTTTTTGGCACGATTTACGTTTCAGAAGGTCTTCAATATTTGGTGCAAAAGTGCACAGTCTCAAAAGATAATCTTATGTTGCTGCGATACTCACTTTTAATGTAGTTCATTTTTGAAAATGTTTGTAGATATAAGTGGGGTCACAGACTGCCGTTAAACTAGATGCAAACAAACGTAATCTCGGATACTCACTCACATACTAAGTAATTCCCACCCTTCTTTCTCAGAACATTTTACGGTCGTGGAATTCTGCAATGCAAGTAGTTTCGTATTTTGTAGCTCGTGTAAAGCCTCACTACATGGAAACTTCAAAAAGGTAAAATAATTGGATTTTGGTTTTAAATGCTTTTAAGTCTTGAAATTGTGAAGGGAATGTTTCGTAGATTTGTTTCGAAAGTTCGTTGTATTTTTCCAGGAGAGTAACATTTATCGTGAACACGGAACGTAAGTAAGGGAAATGGTATAAATCTGCAACTACCAGTCTTACGAATCAAGCACTTAACTTTATCGTCATCTCGAAAACAAAAATATTCGTGTTCCCATTCAGTTATATGTACTACTATACATACTCCGCGCCATCCGCCTCTGACTAGCAGGTCTGGTTCTACTTGCCTTGGTCAGTGGAGGGGGAAATAACAAGCGTGTGCTTGCTTGTTAAGCACTGCTGGTTCAGGATGTGCTGAGACAAGAATTTTGCACCTCTCACAAAGGAAAACTAGGTTCATGTGCAAAGTATCCAAATCCACCATATCTCTCCACATACGTCTAGGTCCCAGCAACACTACTGCACCGTGTGTACGATACATACTGAAACTTACTTTGGTCTTACTACTAATTGTTTTTAAAAATCTTTTGCTGCCATTTTCATATTACTGATTATACTGCATATAATAAATAACGATATATTTTCCCGTAATACAAAGTACCATATAGGATGTTTTCTTTCTGGCTGCAGAAATCAACATACTTAACTGACCTGTGATATCACATTGATGAATTCAACGCGTGCAAACGAGAGGTTATCAGCACCTTGTTCACATCGAATCTGGAGATCCGGGTACCGCAAACGGTACTTCCCGGGAAAAATAGGCTCCCAAAAATGTTAGATGTACCTACCTGTATCTTTTTTGCTTCTTTCTAGATACCCAACAATTTCTCGGCCTACAAGTAGCCAGCAATCAAAAATGATTTTATCTCTCTTTTTATTTTTTGTTTGCAAATTGTCTATCTTGGTCCTTCAAAATACATCAAGTACACAAAATACTATAAACAATGGTTTCAGAAGTGGTGAGGCTTTGTTTATTAAGCTGTTTTAATTACATAAAACAGCCTTAATGTGTGATTTAAGTGTTTATTTTTTCTTTTATTATTATTATTATTATTATTATTATTATTATTATTATTATTATTATTATTATTATTATTATTATTATTATTATTATTATTATTATTATTATTATTATTATTATTATTATTATTGTTGTTGTTGTTGTTTTTTTTTTTTTTTGTTGTTGTGGTGGGGGTGGTGGGGGTGGGGGTGGTGGTGGTATTGGTGGTGGTGGTGGTGGTGATGGTGGTGGTGGTGATGGTGGTGGTGGTGGTGGTGGTGGTGGTGGTGGTGGTTGTCATCTTCATCGCTTAGAAGCAAAAAATGTGCTTAATGGAAGCCAAAAATGAAGTCCCCCTAGTGCCCCAGTTAAGATGCATATTTAGTTTTAAAATTAAAATACTTAGAGTATTGCCCGAAGTATACGCAGACGTTGAAGCACATAACTTTCCAAATTGTCGCAGATCCGCCTCCTATTGGAACCAGGCAATGTGGGCTTTGTTGGACATTTTCCAAACGTGATGTTGTGAATAATGCTAATGATGGCTCATTTCGCAATCGTTGTTGTGACCAGATTTCGTGACTTTGCACCCGAGAAGAGGCTATTTTGCATTTTGCATCGTGATTTGATGTCTATGTTTAGACATAATTAACGTCACCACATGTCACTTCTGTTGTTTACTTCTGACTCTGTTCATCGCAGATGATGAATTTTCGTGCGTTTACAGCTCCAGGGAGAAGTTATTGATAAAGTAGCATGTTCAAACTCTCCTTTTCTGGAGCTTTCCGCCACTTAAACCACATACAGAGAAGTGTTTTGTTATAATTATGCTCACATTGCACATGTCAGTAATTTGCGCATTTCTTAGTCGAAGCTTTAAGAAAATTTGGGACTTCTGATGAAGGTGAAATTTATAGATAATGATATCTTATCAGGAATTGTGACTCTATATTCAGAGCATTCAGCTAAAAATAAAACACATTAATGAAAAATTCGTTTGCTACGGTCTCTGCCCTGGAGTAATAAATTGCATAAGGTTCAAATTGCCGCTTCTGATGTATTTAAGTGAAACTGCGACCATACATATAATCAATGCTCCCTATACGTTATTTGGTATTTATAAGAAACACTATTGTCGTATTATCTGAGAATAGTAAGGTAACTTGCTTCCTTCTCGCTCATATGCATCTCATTTATGCCATAAAATAACGAAAGGTCTGACTTCTGCCAAATGCGCGCTAAACGATAACTTGTATCCTTTTGTAGAGAATGAAGCAAGTAGCTTCCAGTAACAAAAGAAAATAGTTCATACAACTAATTTGGATGGAAGGCGAACAAAACTGGCGTTGACGTCATTTTGGTGTACCATTTATAGAAGCTGTCGGAGTCATATCCGTTTATATAATTGTGTTTCTTGTAATTGTGAAAACGTTTATATATTTCCCCATACTGTTGGTTACATCAGCTTATACAATATATGTGATACATCTCATGATACCCGTTTTAGGCAGAGGTAGAAGACGCAGCGGTCGGTACCTATTCTCGTTCGACAACTGTGTAATGAAATTAAATCTTAGACTATGTATCTCTATTAACATGAAGTAAAAAGAAAATTACAAAGATATTTTTTAGACATGGCAAATGGTGAAATGTTGCGCAGTGGTTTATGGTGAAGTTTACTTTTGTATCTATGTATAAGACATTCAGGTTAGTATCTCTCCGACTTCCGTGCAGTCAATATCGCGGGAATGTGTGTTTAAATACAGTACTTGCTAGCATTATTACCAGTCTCTTGTGTATGAAATTGAGACGTTACCCGTACCATCAATATGCATGACGTAACTGCGCAGATCTTAGTACGGTCATTCGCCATGTCCAAAACAACCTATGTACTAAGCATTTGAAAGAATAGTTTGTAGAAGACATACCTCAGTATTAAACGATAATGCCTAGAGAAAAATATGTGAATGTTACCATATTTGTTAATGCAATTGAATATGGTCAGATACCAGGAACCTAGGGGGCCACGTTCCTCTCACTTGACGCTGCCTGCATTATGAATAGGAATTTTCATGACGGAGCATATACATAAGTAGGTGTAAAAATATTAAATAATAAGTATGTACGAGATAGAAGTAAACAAATATTCTTGTGCAATTCTTTCTTCCGTGTTCATTTGAGTTGTCTGCTTAAGGAGACAAGTTTTTCGAACTACAGAGTTTTGTTGGCTAACATTAGGAAATATTTTTAGTTGAAACCTAGCACATGATGTCTATCGTAAATTGTAACTCAGAATTCATAAGCATGTGAACAAAATCACAGCATATAGTATGTGCTAATTATTTCAATAAAATAAAATAAAACGGCACTCACATCGTCCATAGAAACTGCTTGCTTCTGACGTGCATTATGTTCATTGTTAGAAACTGTTTTTGTTGATTGTTGTTGATTACTTTCTCTACTACGTAAGTAAATACGGGAAGTACTGTATTCAATCCTTTAGAGGCCCGTGAATCCTGTGTGTGTGTGTGTGTGTGTGTGTGTGTGTGTGTGTGTGTGTGTGTGTGTGTGTGTGTGTGTGTGTGTGTGTGTGTGTGTGTGTGTGTGAGTGTGTGTGTGTGAGCAGCGTAATCCAAAAACGAAAGGTCAGTTAAAAACCAAATTTGGTATTTAAGTTTAATATCTTTCAAGTATGCGACACAGTGACGATTTTGAAGATAATTCCTCCACCCTAGACTACCCTTTACGTGGAAAACTTTTTGAACATTCTGTATTTCTCAGAAATGACTCACTATTTTGATGAAAATACCACTTGTTTAACATATTTTATGGGAAATTAAAATATATTATTTGAATTTTCTGACAATAGCCCATATAGTCCTGTTTACTCTTGATGACTTTTGCATAATTGGTACACCGTAAGAGATAGACCAGATCTTAGTATACAAAAAAACTAGATCTCCTTAAAACACGCAAGTTATGTTCAAGTAAATTTTTTGTGGAGCCATTTCGTGGATATTTCTTATTATCTGTCTAAACTTTGAAATATTTACAACCTTCTTAAATGGAAGGTCATTATTCACTTTTTTACCTGTTTGGCCGTGCAAAGAGAACGGAATTTCAAAACTTTAAAAGATTTGACTATCGCTCAAAGCCTACTGTGTTCCCATTTCCCTTTGCACTTACAAGAAAATTAACTACGAGATAATTTTTGCAAATATTTATCTCGATTAACATGAAGAAGATAGAGGAATGAGAGTTCCAAGAATAGTTCATAGAAGAGTAGAGAAATAATTTTTATGTTGCTACGCATATTTTGGTGAATGTTAGTCACAACAGCAGGTTATTTGCATATCGTGGTGCTTTTTAGGTCGTTATAATTGTTGGTTGTAATTATAAGTGAGAGGAAGCAACAACACAATATGTTTGGACAAACCTGTACAATATTGCAAGCAGTATGAATGTCATAGTTTGAAGGAAAAGAAACACGTGGTATGATGGTGTGTTGTTTTTCTTGTGGTGTGAAAGAGTTAAAGCGAACCTCTCGGACAACCTGTGCTGCAACATTATGCAGCTGAGCACGTACAACCCAAGTGACCTTCGAGTCTATGCTCAAGTTTTTCTTTGGGTCTTCCTCTCCACACACACACACACGCTCCCTGTCCGTGCCGGGGATTTAATCAAACCATGTTGCCAACTGTTACACGGGAATGCAGACGGCATTACCAACCGCAGGGAGCCAATTAATACAACAGTGTAATAAGAACTGCACATGCAGAGGAAATATGGTACAGCTTACAATAGCGCGCAACTTGATCATTGCTCTCGTATTCACGGAACTTTACTTTTAAAAATATGACACATTTACATGATTTTCTTGCTCATTGTCTTATTTTACATAGCGTCTACAAATCTTTTTACTTTCGCTACTCCGTATCGTCTTATGAATCCAAAAAAGGTATTTTTAGAAAAAGATCCATGTTTCTGTGTGTGTGGAGGGGGGGGGGGCTGAGAACAGCACAACTCAAAAACCAAAAGTCGGTTAAAAACCAAAGTTGGTATTTAAGTTTAATATATTTTAAGGATGCGACACGAAGGTTTTGAAGAAAATTCCTTCACCCAAAAGTATCTACTCTTTACACGGAAAATTTTTCGAAAATTTTGATTTTTTCAAAAATGGCCCAAACGATTTTCATTAAATGCCATGTGCTTAACATTTTTGTGGCAAATGAAATGCATATTTTGAATTTTCTGGCTATAGCCCGTATCCTGCCTACTGTTGATGGCTTTTAAATAACTGGTGCACCTTAGGGGATAAACCAAATCTTGCTATAAAATGTAGGTGTCGTTAATGCACACAATTTATGTCCAAATGCATTTTTGTGTGGAGTGAACCATTTCGGAGGTATTCCTTGTTATTTGTGGGAGTTTTGCAATATTTATACTTTCTTAAATGGAAGGTCGTTGTTCACTTTTTATCTCTTGGCCGTGATTTGACTATAATTCAAAGCCTACTGTATTGCCATATTCCCCTTGCATCTACAAGAAAATTAGCAACAAGATAATTTCTACAAATATTTATCTCTATTAACATGAAGAAGATAGAAAAATAAGAGTTTATAAATATAAAATTACCTTTGTTTTTCTCATTATGAATTTGATTTATACGACTAATACTAAAGCTCCTGGATATAAAAACCCTGGTGAAGACGCTGACAGAGAAGAAGAAACGTAGATTTTGCGCAACGTTGTTCCCTCAACATGATCGATCGAAGATTACGCCAGATGAAACAGAAAGGTTACAACATGTAGGTTTGTTGTGATGCAGCAAGTCACCCACACGGCTGCGAGGGGAGGGGAGGGCTACTGTTCCAGCATTATTGGTATGTCTCCTTTGTGGTACACCATCTGATTTGTATTCCAGGAACAGGCCTCCACCTACCGAGCCTTATGGCTAACATCCATCAGTCTTTCAAACGCCCACTGCCTCCAAAGCGAGTTATAATTATAGACCTGTCTTTATTTAGGCGAGCCCGCCGTAAAACTGCGATACAGCATAATGTTCGCACATGTGTCCTTTGTTTCCATCCTTGTGCGTGATAGGGCTCCTTATTATGGGGATATTAGAATTATTTATGGTGCACTACTTCATCATTCGCTAAGTATTTTAGATAAACGCTATAAATTATAATTTCGATTCATGAATTTCAAATATATTTCATATAGTATAAATGCATGTCCCGCTATGTAGAAGACAGAAGTTCGATTATTGTTGTGAATATATGTGAAGTCAAAATGAGAATAGAGAAAAAAAAAGATGAACCTTTGATGTTGGTTATAAGACATATATTTCGTTGTATCCTGAGGGAAAACTGTGAATTAAATGAAGGTCGTACGAGAGTCACTAGAGAGACATTGAAAATTTGCCACCCTTGCGGAAAACGTTGTTGATTTTTCAAAATAGCTCATGCCATGGTAGCAGGCAGACTATTGTTGGGCATTCCATTTTTGTTCAGTTTATGTTTGAAGTCTGACATTAAAGTGTGCATGTTTTTTCAAGTGCAACGGAGATAGAGCATTTTTGTACAATGATTTTGTATGACTTTAAATGTGGTTTAAATTAAACGCACTAACTTGAGTTTGAGGAGCTTTTGGGGACTATCATGTGCCATTTTGTTCCGCTGGTTTGCAGAATTTAAGAGGGGGCGGCAACCTCTTAAAGATGAAGAGAAGACTGCCAGACCAGAAACAGTAGTGGGGAAACAATGCTTAGGGAAAATCAAAGACTAACTTACAAGGACAGTGAGCTGACATTGGCATTAGGAATAAGTTCGTCGAATATTTCAACCATTCTTCATGAACATGTTCTTGTACGGAGCACATAATGGCATTATGACAATACATCAGCTCACACCGCTAATGTAACAATGGAGTTACTGCAAGGAACTGAGGCAAAACTATTGAGTCATCCACCCTGTAGTCCCGACCTGGCACCATGTGCATTCTTCCTGTTCCCTATGGTAAAGAACCGACTTCGAGGTCACCGATTTTCTGACCCTGAAGAAGCAATTGCTGCATAGGAAGGGGAGTCACCTGCAGTGCCAGAAAGTGAGTGGCGTGGCTGCTTCCAGAAGTGGTTTCGGAGGATGTACAGCACCAGGGAGGATACTTTAGGAAACTGGGATAAATAAAACTTTTCTATGACTTCATATTTTGCTCTCTATTGCGACTCTGCTGGCAGTCACAGAAACAAATATGACAATCTAAAGCGTCATGGAGGATGAACGAGCACATCTTTGATGAAAGTTATTTAGAAGAGAGCAAGGCATAAAAATGGCACGTCCAGGATATTCGCTGGAATTCCTTTCACGTCTTCTATTAATGATATCATCTATCTGTGTCAATTAAGAACATGAATCAAGATTTACTTCTGGCAACACCACCATCAGGGACTCATTTAATCATTGTAAATTACTATTTAGCTCTAATTAGTTAATTAACTATAATTAATTTGCGTCAAGAGTTAATAGAGTTATGCATACCGAGAGCTCTGGTGTTCATATTTGACAACAATGACATGCTTTTACTTTTGTGTCATAATATTTTCATAAAAGTCGTTAAATTTAATAAAATAGAGTAGTTGTTTTTTGTTGTGTTAATGGTGGATCCTTTACGCCACGAGGTTTTAAAAGGACCGTTACCATATCAGAATTTCGAGCCCCCAATGGGATGATACAAACCCCTGGGGAGCGGGTTTCCGAGTCCCGCACTCCCCTTGGGAGTAGGAAGCCGAGGCTGAGCCAGCCTCCGCCGGGGTGATTCTAACTGGTAAAATGTAGGAACTCTGCCACTTGCTCTGTCGCGGCAGCCTTCCGGCCGCCCTTAGGATCCATTGATCTTATCCATCCTCTCGGGGGTAGTCCTTTCAGGGGCATAGGCACAAAAAATCACCTTTTGGTTGAGGTGCAAAGTCCCTCTGTGCAAGTTGGCATATCAGAAGGGGTGGGGATTTTTCGTAAGTGGTATACAGTGTGAAATGCACATAATGGCTTGTAATTTTTTAGTATTTTCATTTTTTCCCAACCTAAAGATCTCTGTTTAATGTGTTCCGAAAATGCAATTGAATGCAAAATGGACTCCATTTACGAAAATCATACCATCTAACGTGGGATATAAATGCTAAGTGTGTTACAACTCGACTTCAAATGAAAATGTAAACAGCAAAATGGACACGTGTTTACGGAATGTTTGGTTAAGTGCATCAAAATGTTGGGCAGGCATGTGGAAAACATTTGAAAAACATTTTTATATTCTCTAGGTTCGTAAGCTTTAATATACTGTCATCTCTGGCCGAGTGTTGTCATTGAGTTTGAACATTTGCATGAAACTCAAGCATAGATGCTATTTTCTGGAATGTTTTTGTATAGCCTTTTCCCTTTCTATTTTCTTTTTCTTCATATTTATATTAAATCTCTCCCAACTGATAGTATAAACTACGTGGGAAAGCAAAGATGTAGACTGTACAAATGCTGTTGAGTTTTAAGTTCAAATACTCAGGTTTTGTCTTAAGCAGATCTGCAATGTCTTTAGGGTCCTATCTATAACATAGGACCGCCTCCGTAGCGTACTTGGTAGCGCGCTTGCCTCCGGCGCGGAGGACCCTGGTTCGATCCCCGGTACCAGCATGGGGATTCTTCCCCCGCTGGGAGGTCTGGCACGGGGTGCACTCAGCCTCGTTAGGCCCCGGGGGAGCAATTGAGGAGCAACTTGATGGAGCGGCTCCAGGTCGCGAAGGCCCCATAACTGGCAGGGAGGGCTCGGGGCGGTGACCACGTCCCACCCTCCAGTACTGCACCCCACCAATGTACCAATGACGCCTTTAGTGGGCAGAGGTGGGGGATGCAGCGGCTGGTCCGTAAGCCTTGGCCCTTCAAGGGTTGTTGCGCTAGGGGGTTTGGTTTATTTATAACATAGATGCAAAACTTAATTGTAATGACAGGAGATCAGAAAAGACAGCAAGAAATGTCGATGTCAGTGGCGTGTGGTAATATTTGTCATGGGGGACCAGCAACAATGGAATTCTTACGCTGTTTAAGAGACGAGAAAAAATTTTAAAAATGTTATATTGGAATACAGCTTATCTTCATCTGTATTTGAACGAAATGTTAGTGGAGTTATAGTCATTACATTCCATCATGTACGAATCTTCTCTCCTTTAGGTGCAAAATTTTCTATGACATAATCACCAAAATGTATAACTTAGAATTTTGTGTAATAGACTCTTCTCGATTAATAATAAAGAAGGTTGGGAAAGCCTGTATTCGCAATGTGGGTTCCTTAAACAGGATCCCCTCTCCTAATCAGTGTACTAAGAGCATTCTGTTACAGTATCTCTGTCTCTGTCTTTCTCCCCTCCTATGTGTTTACAATGGGATCGTTCTAGTTTGAGACATTATAATTGAACTGCATACCCCTTTAGTTGTGATGGCATTCTTAACTAAGCTACCGTTGTAGAGCAGAGGAACTAGACCAGGATTGTGAGACTTTTACCCAAATTTATTTGGTGTACCAAATATAACAAATTTTGGAAAAAGTTTATACCTGCGCCAAATTTTGTCTTGTATCTCTATTTGCAGATGATCACATCTTGTAGGCTGCGATACCTAGGCTATTCTGTGTACTCGTATAGGAACGGAATGACAGACCCGTGTTATCAGAGTTGCCACCAATAATCAGATATTTATAACACCATACAAGGGTCATTAGATATGTATTGGGACAGCAAAGTATGAATAGTCTCATAAGCGTTATGCTTATCCCAGTTTCTCAAAGTACTTTCCCTGGCACTGTACATCCTCCGGAACCAAAGCATCTACGACACTCAGTTTCTGGCACTGCAGGACTAGAAAGTCGGTGATCTTGAAGTCGGTTCTTCACCATAGGGAACAGGAAGGAATCACGTGGTGCCAGACTGGGACTACACGGTGGATGAATCAATATTTTTGCCTCAGTAACTTGCAGAAACTCCATTGTTACATTAGCAGTGTGAGCTGATACACTGACTTGATGCAGCAATGTGCCCTTACACGAGGGTGTTCATGAAGGATGGTTGAAACACACGGCGAATTAATTCTTAATGCCAGCTCAATGTCCCTGTGGGTTAGTCTTAGATCTACCCTAATAATTGCTTCCACATCGGTGATGTTTTTGTCAGTTACTACTGTTGCTAGTCTGGACCTCTTCTGTTCATATTTAAGAGATCGTCGTCGCCTCCTAAATTCTGCGAACCGGCAGAACACAGTGGCACATGGCGTACAATAGTCCGCAAAAGCTTCCGTCAAACGCTCAACTGATTGCGTTTCATTTAAGCCATATTTGAGGTCGTACAAAATCATTGCATGAAAATGCTCCATCTAAATTTCCATTGCACTTGAAAAAATTTCACATTTTCCAGACCTCAAACATAAACTAAGCAAATAGAATGGTGCAACACTGGTCTGCCTGCTAGCATTTTGTGAGTCAGTTCTTTTGACAAAGCAACAATACATTCCCCAGTGATAGTTGCGCAAAACTGCTGTTACACAACCCTTCTTTTTTATTCTTTATAGTATATTCTAAGATTTTTATTTAACTTTTTCTTTAAGGGTATTAAGTAACATCAGTGTTTAATTTGAATGAACTAATAAAAGAATATAGTACGAAAATTTCGGGAGAGAAAGAGCAATTTCGGGGATCAAAAGATCAATAATTGACAGTAAGGCAGAAATGGAAGCAAATGCAAAAAATATATAATAAAATCAATGGGTGTGTAAAAAGGCATTTCAGCAGGAATATGAGGAAGAATCTTAAACTAAGTATCCAAACCCTCGTTAAAATATGCACATAAGACATGGGTAATTAAAACTAAGGAAATATCAAGACTGGAGGCGTCTCAAATGAGATTTTTACCTTCTCTACTACGCATAGTAAATTAGAGGAAGTATTGTATTCCACCCAAATATTCAATGTCGAGGTTTCACCGGAATAAAAAAATAGCATTTTAGAGGACGCCCGTGTGTGTGTCTGTCTGTCAGTCTGTGGACAGCTTAACTCAAAAACGAAAAGTAGGTTAAAATCCAAAGTTGGCATTTAAGTTTAATGTCTTTCAGGGATACGACATGAAGATTTTGAAGAAAATTGCTCCACCCTAAACTACCCTTTGCATGGAACATTTTTCGAAAATTTTGATTTTCTTGAAAATGGCTCTAACGATTTTGATTAAAATGTTATATGTTTGAGATATTTTAATGGCAGATGAAATGTATATCTTGAACTTTCCGGCTATAGCCCATGTAGTCCTATTTACTCTATGACTGTTGCATAGCTGGAAGGTAAAGCGCTGTAAGGTGAATGGTAGTAATAGGGGACAAGTAGAACTGAGATGAGAATTCTCAGAAAGGACGACAAAACCATTCTATTTGTGCCACTAAAAGCAATAAATTTCCTACAGTTTCAGATGAAGCCCACCCATCAACAAGTAAATACGCATCTCACTCAAAGTATGTTAGGAATAGTCCGAAGAAAACGAAAAAGACTACGAGCTTTCAAGACAAAAGAAGACTCGCATTCAGACAAGAATCTTCGGATTGAGATGACACTAATATCTCTATCTCTTCGGGTGAATCAGTTTCAGTAACTTCAGCTAATGACTACGCACCTGAAGGGGATAATACATCTTTGTGATGATGAATTCAGCAACTCGAGACCTGGGCAACTCTGAATCAAGTGTGACAATTGCGACAGATGGGCGCACCTGGACTACTCTGCTTGTGAGAATAACAGTTTCATTTGTTACTTTGTGCTCTTTAGAAATTGTTGTAAGTCTAACCATTTTTTAAATTCAATTGAAAAGAGCGAGAAAACAATTGTATTTCCCTTATTTGTTACACAAACAATATTTTTCTGTATTGAAGTTCAGTTTGTTGTGTTTCACTTCCTTATAAGTTTGAAAATTCAAGCACATATTACACTTTTTATGACTGGTGGTGCATTTGAATATTGTTCCATATTACTACCCAAAATGTGTTACAAACGTCAAAAGCGCTACAATTTTGATTTTTCAAAAATTGATATTACTATAATGTAATTTGTGTCATTCTGCACTTTAGTCGTGAGGTGAAACTGTTTCTGCTAAAAATCTCGAAAATAGGTTACAAAATTTGCAATGTACTTTAGTATTTATGGGCAAGAAAAGACGACTGTCTCATAATATACAACCTTTTTCCTCCATATTTCAGAGTATGTAATTTTTTCCGGTATAACATCTAGAAGTAAAACTCGCGGGTGATAAAGTCTCAACACATCCCAGTATATACCTGGAATTTGTACGAACAGCTCTTTCGAAACTACGAGTGATCGTAACGTGAGAAATTCCGGTGTTCTGGAGGTTTTGCTGGGACAAGAATAAAAAACGTGAAATATGGAATATTATCCAAACAGGTGCTGTCACCAGCATCCAACATGTGAAACACCAGGAGGTCCAAGAGCAAGTAAAATGTCACACGATTGAACTTTCCCTTAGCCGAATTTGTGGCGATGACCTGTCTCTGACCTGGGCTTTAACATATTCCCTGGCAGGAAATAAATTGTTCGCTGAACGAACTCTTGCATGCATGTGTTGAACATGCAGTCATAACCACAACTCTCAAACTCAATTTTGTAATTGTCAGTTTTGGTACGTCTATAAAAATGTTGGTGATAAACATTTTACTGCATCTCGTTGCTGATGCCTCGGGTTTTGCGAATTTCGTAACCTTTAGTGATATCTTCAGGTATCAAATAAAGTCATATGATCTACCAAATGCGTTTAGGCATACGTGTTCTGATCAAAACTGTGAAAGCCAGTTTTCAAAAAAACAAAGATTTCGAAAAATGTTCCATATAAAAGGCTAGTTTTGAGTTTTGCATCCTTGTAAGCTCATGAACAGTAAGTTTCATATGTAAACCGAGCGGGATGGCTCAGGCGGTGCCACATCTGTGGCCCGCATTCGGGAGGTCGCAGATTCGATCCCCCTCTGTGGCCGACCTTCCTTACCTATGGCATTTTTTGGAGGTTTCTCCGGGTCGCGAGGAAATCCTGGGAAGGCTTTTCATATCCTCCGAGTTTCATATTCCTCCATTTCGTTACATTAATCATTGTACTTTACCCTTCAATCCGTCAGGTTTCTTTCAGGGTTGGAAGCATCGACGAGCGTCGTGGCAGCAGCACGGCAGGGGAAACAAATGTGCTCTGAAATCTCGTCCCCCCGGATTGGACGACGAGCCTACTGGTTTCCGGGTCCCCCATGGGATGGTATAACCCCGAGGAGAAGAGGGGCGACGGTTTCTGAGTCCCACGCTCGCTTGTGATTACGAACCCGAAGGGATGGAAGACTAATAGGGCTGAACCAGGGTTCTGAAAAAAGGTTGGAACCCTGTCCTCTGCTTTGTTAGGCAACGTTCCGGTGGCCCTTAGAATTTGGGAGAGTCATATGCCTGTACTGCCCAGGAATACAAAACCACGGTGCATTTAAATACAGTAAAATGCATATTTTTGCTCCTACGTTTTATGCATATGGCACACCAATGTCACCGCCACTGGTATTACTACCATTATTGCCATAAATATAACACAAACTTAAGCTCCCCCTCCCCTCCCCCTCGTCAGAAAGTGTGATTCAAACACTGGGTCAGAGCTCCAGACATTGTGGCATTCTTGTGAATCAAACAGCAAGTGAATACCAAAAGCAAAGTGGTTTACCGAGCTGCAGCACAGCGAATTCTGAGGTAACAGAAAAAGGCGAAAAGTCACCTTGCTATAAGGCTCATTATGCTGTAGCACGTTAGCTATTCAAGTCAGTTGTGTAGACCGCCAACAGAGAGAGTTAGCTGCTTTCACACGTCCCTATTCACACGCCGTATCTCTTCTCATTAATTCTAACCTTGACTGTTATATTAATTAAAAAAAAGGAGAGAACTACAATGCTTCAACACTTTCTTCTGTCCTCCCCTATACCTCTTGTTACGGCTTCTGTGATTCCTCTTTAAACATTCTGGCACTTTTCTGTTACTAGTTTAAGCGTACCATTCCCCCCCCCTCCCCCCCCCCTTTAAAATACGGGACGCCTGAAAAAGATGTGATCAACTGATCACTACTTTCTGAAAATCGTATTAACATAACATTAAAATGAAGGGAACAAGATATTAAATAAATGCCCTTTGCATCAGAACAATGTTTATTGAATGAAATAAATTGAATACCCTAAGTGAAGTGCACTTACAGATCCTTCATATTACCAGCAACACAATAAAGAAGTAATATTGCTTTATTGCAAACTTGCAACATGCACCCCCCCGCCTCCTTAAAAAAAAATCAGCCGACACCCATGCAAGGCAGGTATCCTACTTTTAAATTTCTTGAATGCTTGTTTTAAAAATGACAACAATATGTAGCTACTCTTTAATTTAGGAAGACGGTGTCAAAAAATACACGGCCTTTTCATGTTACAACAAAAATTCTCAGGAAGCGGGACACACCAGTAAAAGAAGGGGACTGTCCCGTTTTTTACGGGACAAATGGCAGGCTTATGCTAGTTAAGTGTGCTAACCGGTATAACCAAACCTGCGCTGTGGATTAAATACTCAGTATGACGTTACGGGCAGGTCGAGTATGATTCATTCCGAAGTGAACCGTGGTCATGAATGTGCAATAAACATTAACTAAACGTGCACGAAGAACCCTGATATAAATTCAAACACAAAACAGGAGGTAATAGTCTGTTTTAGTATAGCATAATTGTATTTTATTGAAAATTACACAATATCAAGAGTATTGTTAGAGTCCCTCTGTAGTCCTGGACCTCCCCAGGAACTAGCTCAGCCTGCGAGTACCTCCACCCTAAACTACCCTTTACATGGAAATTTTTTCAAACACTTTGATCTCAAAAATGATTAACATTTTAATTAAAATGCCGTATGTTTAAGTTATTTTTATGGCAAATGAAATTTATATTTTGAATTTTCTGGCCATGGCCCATATAGCCCTGTTTGCTTTTGATGACTTTTACATAACTGTAAAGCGTAAGAGGTAGATCAAATCTTACTATAAAAAAAAAGACGCTCTCGTAAAAACACACTAGTTATGTCCAAATGCATTTTTACTTTCTCTACTGGTAAGTAGAGGAAGCATTGCATTCCACCCTAAACAAAACAAAAAAAAAAAAAAAAAAAAAAACAGCATTTTTAGAAAAAGGTCCGCGTCTGTGTACGTGTGTGTCTGTCAGTGTGTGAACAGCACAACTCAAAAACGAAAAGTCGGTTAAAAACCAAAGTTGATATATAAGTTTGGTGTGTTTCAAGGATGTGACACGAAGATTTTGAAGAAAATAGCCCCCCTCAAAACTACCCTTTACATGGAAAATGTTTCGAAAATTTTGATTTTCTTGAAAATGGTTCTAACGGTTTTGATTAATATGCCATATGTTTGAGATATTTTGATGACAAATGAAACGTATATCTTCAATTTTCTGGCTATAGCCTATGCAGTCCTGTTTACTCTGGATGACTTTTGAATAACTCGTAAACTGTAAGAGATATACTAAATCTTACTACACAAAAATGCATATCTCACTAAAACACACAATTTATGTCAGAATAAATTTTTTGTAGAGTGAACCATTTCGGAGATATTCCTTGTTATTTGTGTCAGTTTCGCAAAACTTTCGTGAAATGGAACATCGTAGTTCACTTTTTATATATTAAGCGTGCAAAGAGAACGGGATTTCAAAGCGTTAAGAGATTTGACTATCGCTCAAAGCCTGCTGTATTCTAATATTCCCCTTGCGCCTACAAGGAAATAAGCAATAAGATAATTTATACAAATGTTTATCTCAAATAACACGAAGAAAATCTAGGAATAAGAGTTTGTAAGAATGGTTAGTACAAGAGTAGAGAAAGTCATGTGAGTGCAACACATCGGATTTTTTGTGAAGTGAACCATTTCGGGGCTTTTCCTTTTTCTTGTGTGAGTTTTCTAACACTTAAATTTCCTAAAATGGAAGGTCTTCATTCACTTTTTATCTCTTGGCCGTGCAATGAAAACGGAATTTCAAAGCCTTCATATACCGACCAGATTTAAGGCTTGTACTCATAGACGGAACTTTCAATACACACTTTTCAGTATATATATAAAAACAAAAATTGTGACGTCTGCCTGACATTGCAGGTGACCATAAAGATCCAGAATACAGAGATATATGACAAAGTCAATTTTAAGAAGAAGAAAAAAAATGATTAAAATTAATATTCAAAATATCTAAAACATTAAAAGATTATAACAAGAAGATAACAGTTAACACATTGAATACAAGTGATTATTTAAAATATATAAAGAGTCTTTTAGGACATGTAAACATATATTTACAATTTCGGACCATTGCACACCCAGTGCTTTGAGGCAGGTACTTGTGAGGAAAGTTTAAACTTCCTGAAAGTCTTATTCACAGAGGTTGGTTTCGATACTTTGACTTTGTAAAGCTGGGATTTCATTATCAAATTTCAAGGTCAGCTAAACCGATTTCCAAAACCACAGCTCTCTAGAATTTAAATCAATATATGTAGAATCTACAATAGAGAAGGCATTGAGCAAAGCGCGTGGTTTCCCTCCTGGGGGTAGCACTTTGGCGTTTGTTGTAAACCGCGTGGCGTTGGGAACATTTTTTAAAATTCTTTTTTTAATTAACGTCCTCCAACGTAATGTCATACCGGACGTTGAATGAGTGAAACAGGTGAAATAATGCTCAAATGAGCCCGAGGTCCATGGAGCTTTAAGTCACTCGATATTCGTCGCGTTGGGAACAGGAGTATTTGTTGCAATTTGCGAGTTTCTTTGTTTGGTTTTATGTTTTGACGATGGATGATAAAACAATGGCGGCAATCAGCGATTATGAAACAGAATTGTTGACAGAATTAGTATGTCGATTCAAAGACAATAGAAAATAAGCGTGCGGACAATGTATCTGTTAAAAAAGAATGAAGCTTGGAAGAATATTAGTAAAGAATTCGCTAGTTCGGTCCACACGCATATTAAAACAGCAAAACAACTTTAAAAAAACGTGTAACAACATAACATTTAAAGTTAGGCAGCAAAAACTCGGGAGAGAAAATAAAGGATGTTTATCGGCAGTGGATCTTCGCCAAAAGAAGAACCGACCAATAGTTTGCCCTTTGTTATGGAAAGCATTGCTCCCTGCATCAACCTCGGGGTTCTCACTGTATTCGACCGTGATGGATATGGGGCTGAAGAAACTCAAAATGGTAAGTAGTTTTCGCATTTCGTATGTGTACCGTACTTTCACCATAGTTAATGCAGAAAAGTATGAACTAGTTTTTCGTATCCGAAAATTGCAGTTTAGGTATTTGCATCGGAATTCAAGAGCAAGAGTTGACTTTGACCTTATATAAGGCACACCCTTATTTATTGTTATTCTCATCTTTAAATAGGCACCTTTTTTAACAATTTTTCTCGAATTCTAGCTTTTGATTTGGGAAAGTGTGACACAGCAAACATTATAGGCTTTTTAATTGTTTGTCTTTTAATTTTGCAGTGCCATTTTTTCAGACAAATCAACATTATCCCTCCTCCCTCCCTTGCTGCGAGCATGACTCCAAAATGAAGTTATAATTGTATTTAGGTCTATCTCTTATATGCAAAGCTACCTAAGTTTATAACTCTGGCTTGTTAGCAACTTTTCATGAAACAGTTGCAAAAAAAATTTAAAAATTATTTTGTTGTTTAACGACGCTGTCAATTGCCAGGATCACATCAGCGTCGCCGGTGTGCCGGAATTTTGTCCCGCAGGAGTTCTTTTACATGCCAGTAAATATACTGACATGGAGCTGTCGTTTTTAAGCACACTTAAAAACCATCGGCCTGGGCCGGGTTTGAACCCGCGACCCTGGGACCAGTAGGCCAGCGTCTAACCAACTGAGCCACCCAGACCGACGAAAAAAACAGTTGCATTATGCATATGTGCGTGGGTAATAAATTACAAAAAGAGTGTAATGCAATGTGGCTGTATTGTTTTTTAATTATGTTACACAATAATAATCCCATCTATATACTTGGTAATCTTGTGAGTTTCATTATTTCTTTTTTATGTAAGTTGCAACATTAGTGTGTGGGTGTGTGTGTATGTGTGTGTGTGTGGGTGTGTGTGCATGTGTGTGTGGGTGTGTGTGTGGGTGTGTGTGTATGTGTGTGTGTGGGTGGGTGTGTGTGTCCTCTTTGACCACATATAATAACTCTGTTTAAAATGTATGCACATTGGCCTTACAGAAAAAGTGGTGTATGTAATTCTTTCTCTTAATTGTAAACTTATATTACAGAATCACAATGTTGTAGCTTAGCCATTGATACATAACTGTGGAATAATACTTTCATTGTTCCAAAAGTAATGTATACTAGGAAAATTGCTGAGCGATGGTGTTTTTCTTATTAGCAATTTATACAGCACAACAATGTTTGATTTTAAAAACTTCAGAAGGTTGTTTAGCTTGATAACTAGCTAAGAAAGAAAACATATATTATTCAGCTTTCATAATTTGGATTTTGTTGAGTAGGTATTCGGTTATGATATGCAACTGTTCAAACGATGGAATATGTGTACTATGCAGATGCAGTATGCTGTATTGCCCAAGTACTACCTGACTTAGTGGTAGTTTAATTCAATGAGTTCTCATTGAAACACATACACAACTATTGTGTTGTCATATTTGTGTAAACACTAAACATAGACGAGGAGAAAAGGAACAGGAAGACGTGATTGCTTTGTTTGCTACTTGTTAGGAAATGGACACTAATATCCTATTATGTTTTGAATTTACATTATTGTAGTGCACTTATTCTACACAATTTACATGTCAGTGTTAATTACATTTGATGCCTGTTCAATAGATACTTAAATCTATATGTATTCAATAACTGACAAAGATGCTATTCATTGCCAATTACGTAAGTAAATAATGGGATGTGGCGGGAAAACCCTAGTGCATGTTTAAAACAAAGTTTAATTTGTATTTGTGAACATACAATATGTTAATGCAAGGATATGTATGTGTTTTTATGCTATACTGTACAAGTTCTATGTTCATGTGCTTCTACCGCTGCTTGTGAACGTGCTGAATGTAATCTAATCACGGGAGTTGAACCACAACCCCTGGTAAGAGGAGGGTCTGTGGTTCAAGTCCCGGCTGTGGCATTGAGCTTTTCAGTTCCAGATCTCACAATTACAGGTAACATTTCTAAATTCTACAATTATTGGCGGATTTTGTTTAAATTCTATCAGACATAATACATGCAAGAAAAAATGTACATATAAATTTTCATTGCAATACCTTTAACACTTTTAAATGTATCTTTTTCTAGCTACCTTTAGCACCGTACTTGAAATACTCCAAACGATGAAGATTTCCTAATTTTGATAATTTTAAATATTATTGTGTTATACATAAGAACTCTCAAAACAACTTTGGGAACAGAAAATTTAGTAATGCTTTCGTTTATTAAATACAATTATTAACTTTGAAAAATTTTTTTCACTATTTTTATAATTTTCATAGAACTATGTAATCCAGCTAGTACTAAATATTAAAATTACAGACAAATCATTCCCATTATTTTTTCTGCATTCTCTTTGGGACCAGCCTTCAAAGTTTGAAGAAAACTGAAAAAATGTTGCATCGTGTGGAACATTTTTAAACTGTAAAGGTTTGAGAAAAGTCGAAGGCATTGAAAATAAATATGAGAAATAAGGCCACGTGTTCTTTGATATTTATATTACCACTTGTTGAAGCCTTAAGTGGCTCTGGCAGCAAAATTAATGCTATACAATTGAAGGTTAGGGTTAAAATTATTTGTTGGGCGTAAAAGCTAATATTTGATTTTTCTGAAAACTCAAGAAATTTCACCCACAAAACAGGGCAAATAGAGCGTAAGCAAAAGAGAGAATTAGAGCGGGTGGTTTAATTCAAGCACGATCTGTAGTTGTAGTAGTAGAAGTAAGGTAAAATATATTTTGCTTATATCCTTATGTCTGCTACTAAATTTCAAATTAATGATAGGATAAACGAGATACTGAGTGTTTTGGAACTCCAGCAAACGACCAAGTTCGTTGTTTTACGAGTATAAGGGCAACAAACTTACTGCTGGTGTTTTTAAACACACAAGCCGTGTGTCGGCAATGTTCGTACCTGTACGAATTGGTTGGGCAATTTAATGTCATACTGGCAGGTTGGCAGGTAGCTTAGTGGTTAGAGCAACCGCGCGTGAAGCGGTAGTCCCGTGGTTCAAATCCGAGCTATGGCTTTGAATTTTTCAGCCCTGGTTCCACCTCTTGAGGAAGTTCGTGTTTGAACCAAATAATATAGTTGTAAGAAGAAATATCAACTCACAATTGTAATTACTTCCTGTAGTTTAGCTAGACCCTCCTGCTCTTCTGAGCAAAGGCATCAATGATATCTGGATTGGGAGCTTAGGTTCTGAAGCACTTTATTGTCAGTATTCATCATAGCTAGGATGATAATGCTGTGTACTTGTGAGATAGCTTTTAATGCTCTGCAGGGTAGAAAATTACCCATATTTGTTTTTTAAACTGTTTGTAAGGTAACCTAACATCCAGCTCTATTGTAGTTGAAAGTTTATTGTCTTTCAAACACAACCTAAGAACGGGAGAATTGTTATGGAATAACGTTTTCGGAGTCCTAAATTGAAACAGCTGATGGTTTCTAAAATTAGCAGTACTGACATTAAAATATATTCTGTCAAGCAGTTCTTTAGTGGATACCAGGCCATTTATGAGTTTATACAGAAATAATTGTTCAGCTATTACTCTACATCAGAAAGTGAGACTATTTTGAACTCATTAAGCAAGTATACGGCAAGTTCTGATTATAAATAAAAACACCGTGAGTTTTGTAATATAAGTATCTGAGGAACTTGTCGAACGTTGTCAATAATTTCACAGAATATACGTCTGTAGATGCTTTTCCTATCTTCGCAAGTAATGGCGTCAAGACGAACTTTTAGCCAATTGGTGTTGAATTTCAACGGTGTTATTTGTCACTTGTTCCTAAACGGGATCGAATTCATTTCTATAGTTCTCCAGAAAATACTGGAAGGTGTTTAGTATATTATTGCCTACAGTAAGCTATATATGTTAGCTTTATCTAGACCACTTGAAACAACACATCACTGTGCTGAAATATATTGGAAAATACTTGCCACCAGAAAAAAACTGAAATCAAAATCCCTCAATTTACTTAGTAAACCACCTGCGCACATCCCACTCAAAATTGTCATTATTACTCGTTGATGCAAATAAATCCTCTGGATCAGCCATAAGCTCTTTTACTGTAGTAAGCAGAAACAAAGAAACGTTTCATTTCTTTGGTGCAGCTAGCTGATTGTAGCAATTGGTGAGCATAGCAATGAGGAAGCTGATTTACAATGCTCCGAATTTTAGCTTGTAGCCCAGCATGTTCCCCTGCCATCACTGCAGTCGGTCTAAACATGAAAAGTCATTTAGTATAGGTACTTAAAGCACGCTTCAAAGGGGATTCAGCTTTTTTGTCTGTAAAACCCAATGAAACTTTCTTCAATAATTGTTTCCTATGTTGTTACATAGTGAAAGGTAGCTGAGACCTTTAGCTAACATCGGAAGTTTCATGTAATATCAGAGAAACAAAAGATGCTTCAGAAATCTCTTTTCTGATTTTGTTGATCATCACTGCGCTGGAGCTAGATATTAAATTGTTCTGTATATCCGGCGACGTAACACGAAGTACAGTGAACTTTTCGAGGTGTTCTTTGAGGGACATGTCATATTTAGTTAATTCATGTTAATTGATTTGTATACTCAATGAAATTCCCTCTAGTGGATGACTCAGTGAGCCACGAAATGCAAGTTCTTGTTTCCCTAAAAAGCATACAACTCTTATGAAATCTGGCAGCATTGTTCTGTTTTTTTCCTAACTTCCATGTTATGTTGATCAATGGATCTTCTGTACTCATTGCTTAAACAAACTTTAATTCCTCTGTTCTTACCAAACATTTTCAGTTATTTCTCACAGACGATTTGATTGAAGGAGTATTTGGTCTTGTTTATTCATGCATATATGTTGTTTAAATAATCATATACGCTTGTGGTCAAAACCGACTTTTCTTTGGAAAGCAAAAGACATGAAAAATAAAACAATTTAGAACCCTACACCACAGGGCCATGATTTAGTTTCATACACGTCATCATTAAAATACCTATGACATGTTTTTAGTATTGGTTGTTATATGTATATAAAGAATGTTTCGCAGGTCCTACTTTAACTACATTTTCCTTTTCAGTAAAAGTTAAACATCAGAGGTCTCTCACCTTCAGTTTGTTGATTACACAGTACTCAGATTCCATACTCGCAGCAGTAGATTGCCAGGAAGTGCAGCGTTCCCTCTACAACAAGTGTTTTCCTCCAGGCGGACCACATAGAAGCAGATCAGCAATATGCATACCCTGTTCTCGGTTTCCTGGCATATTTTTCTCTTATACGTTCACACACATTGCTGTTCAAAATTCTACTTGTATTCTGATACGTGCAGAAGAAGTTTACAATATGAAAGTAACCTTCACTGCCAAACAAAATACTAAAAAGCTTGGCTTTAAACCGCATTAATATTAACAATCGAGATGCACTTTTAGGTGTCACATCCACTGCGCGCGCAGATCGTTTAATCTGCATCGCATCACCCACATCCATTGAGGTTACGTCCCTAGACTCTAGTGAAATAAATCTTCACTATGCATACTCTAAGCTTGTAGGCTTGATTTACAAAGTCTGCAGTTTATTTTTTCATGCTCACATTTCATCATAACTGTGCTAAGGAGAAACTCAAACTAAAAAGCTGTTATTTCAAATAATACAAACTTAAAGTGCAATATTTCTGAGAAAGCAAACCTAAAATATGCAGAATGGTACGAATTCTAGCGTAATAAAAAATTTAACTCTTTAAGTGCAGAACAAAATACTGACTGCCCCTGCAGTCAACATGCCAGCATTCTGGCTTCTGAATCCAAAGGTCCCATGTCCTATTCCTGACTGGAATGGGAAGTGTTTCTCTAACCAAAGGTATTTTCTATCTCAACAGAGTCTGAAAGTATGCATGTATTCGGAAACAGAAATGATTAAAATCCAGCGTTAATAAGAAATAGTCAACAAGTTGTTTCACAAGCGAAGTGTCCTGTATGACCATACAAGGTTGAAAGGGCTATACAAAATGAAACAAAAACAACCTTTAGTGTCTTGTTTCCACAGCAGATTGGCAATTCAAATTCTAATTGCTCAGAATATGTAATTGATATGAAATAACTGTTCAGTTTCAATATTTTTTTTATTTCCAATGATGGTGAAAAGGTAGCATATAGCAACAAAATCACTAAATGCATCTTTTAATGAATTTTAAAAGTAATAAAACACAGAAAAGATGATATATAGTCTACTGTTAGGCTGAACATTATAGTCAGGGGACAAAAAGCACGACGTTGGGTCTGCCTTTCACCCCTGTTTACCTCAAGTGTGTTTCTTATTTCGGCAGGAGTATAGCTTATCATGTGCTGAAAATCATGAGAGTAAATGTTCTGAAAATATGTACTCATCTTCTCTAACAGCAGGTTCCTCCAGAAGTCACGAGTGCAGTATTGTATGCCTCCTCTGTTGGCGTTGTGGGGTTCATCAACCATACCACTGTCACCAACAAGAATGCCTTGCCTCACCCCCTGTTCAAATTGCAAGCAGATCCTGCTATTATTGAACATTATGTAGAGCCTGGTCAACCAGTCACAAAATAAAATAACGTTCTCTCGTGAGTGACAATACCCTGGAATAAAGCAAATATAATTAGCAACAGTGTAAGAAAAAGGTGCATTTTACACATTTTCAACATTAACACAATTGAAACTGAAGATGCCTTTCCTGTTATGGAAAACCTGTGCGTGGTCACCTCCAGGATCAGTATAGGGATATGGGTACCATCAAATTGCACCTACTACTCCAGGAAATCGTGACCGTTCATACACTTGACATTCGGCTCTTCCTGGAAATTTTACAACCTATGACCCTTTCTGTGCAATTAAGTTACATATCCTTCTGATTATTCTGCTTACTGATGGCTGACTTACTCCTAGTGTCACCAGAAACTAAAAATTACCTGAAATCAATATACAGACTACAATAACATGTGCCTACATTCTTTAAAGAAAAAGTTTGTCTAATAAACTGTTCAAATATGGCCCTACGTATTTCTAATTCTATAGACCGTTGATTAGATTGTTTCCTGTCTGTCCTAGCAAAATGAAATGCATTTTCTAGATTGTAGCAATGTTGCATATTCAGACATATGCATCCTGCTGAGTCAGTATTTAGTTGTAGGAAAGTAATCGCTTTTGAATTTTTTTGCTGCGCAATACTTTTCATACAGGAGAAAAGCTCTTGGTAACAGAGGAATTGTAAGGTCCCTGCACCTCATTTCACATTTCCCCTCCTTGAAATCTCCAATCGTGACCGCCGTCCGGAATGACGTAATTTCTCGCACTAAATTCGTTCTTCAACATCCAAATCATTTAATTTCTATATTATTAAATATGATTTTGTATAATTACATATTTTGTTTCTATATATGCAGTTATAAGAACGTCTAAAATAGCAACTAATTACAATTAAAGGACCCCAATTTCAAAGTTTTAAATGACATATTTTTAAATATTTTGAGGTAGGTATAATACATATTTCACATTATACTACGTACTTTTGCATATTTTAATATTATTGTGGAGTTACTATATATTTTCGTTAGAAAGCAATCAAGGAAAAACAATTTATAAATTTCATTACTGTGCTTCTCATACATTGTCATGCTGTTACATTCAAAGCTGAATTACAAGAGTTCAATGTAGAAAATAATGACTCGTTTTAAACCTTTTCTTTCTAGACTTGTTCTTAAGTACTTTAGAATTTGAAACAGTCAGTTGCATTAAGTTTATAATTGCATATACAGAAACAGAATATATAATTACATAAAATCATATTTAAGTATATAAAATTATACACAACCACCTTTAAAAGATTTGACCATCGCTCATAGCCTCCTGTATTCTCATATTCCCCTTACACCTACAAGAAAATTACTAATAACATAATTTCTGCAAATGTTTATCTCAACTAACACGAAAAAGATGGAGGAATAAGTTTGTAAGAATAAGTAGTACAAGAGTAGAGAAAGCCAAGTGAGTGCAACACATCAGATTTTTTAATTCTGGTACTGCCCTGTATTTTGAGAACAGAACTGCGATTTTACTTACAACATAGTAAAAACATCAAGTACTAAATAAATGGACAAATTTCAATTTACCTTAGAACTTTACCTTAAAAAGTTACCTTCACAGGCTTAAAAATCCATTATTGTACAAAACAATGAAGTATAAGCTGGATTTTATATGGTATTTACTGAGGACCTTTATAACTAAGCATAGGAATGTTTAAGCAATTGTCCTAAACTTATCGATATGTGAAAACAAAGAATGTAAACAACGGCGGCCTTGAATCCCTGGTAAATAAGGTAGTCTGCAAACATCTACAAACGCCAACCAAATGTACGAGGGATAATGGGATGGTTTCTAACTTGTGATGTCACTGCTGTATGTCCCATGGCTGACGAGAAAGACAGACTACGGCACGAACCTGCATTCATAGTAACTATAGTGTGATACACGGATGGCATTGTATACCGTCATGATAAAACTGTATCTTTTGTATGAATTCAATGCGCAATGTTTTTGGTTGTTTAGAATATGGATGCATTAGGCGATTGTGGTTTTACTTCATTGGGCCATGACTGGGCTAGGAGAATTACGTCACTGCAGTTCTCGCCGTAGCCTGTCTTTTCCGTTAGCCATGAGTACGTCCAGTAACAGTTCAAAACACACACACACACACACACACACACACACACACACACACACACACACACACACACACACACACACACACACACACACACGCACACACGCACACACAGTAGGATTTTTTTTCTTAAACTGCTTTTTTATTCACGGGGGCTTCAAAACATGTATTTCCGATGGAATCTCGACATTGAATTTGTGCCTCAAATACAATACTTCCTCTACTTACTATACGTAGTAGAGAAAGTGAAAAGGACATTTTGTCTTGCTTAAGTTGTGACCGTGCAAATACTTAAATTTCTATTTGGCATGCTAAGTGTCTCTGGGCAATTAGAAAGACCACTGGCAGCTAGCGAGCATGTTCGTTCTTAGGAGAGGCGAAGTCGGATAGCTGCCAGGGTACGTGTTTCAAAATGATGAGGAGAAAGATCACACATGCAACGCCTCCAGGTCACAAGGTCTTGCTAGCGTCTCCTGACGATACATCTCACCAAAGCTCATCTTCGGTGTCTCCTTTTCCTCAGTGACAGGAGGGCCAAAAGGTAAAAACAGTAGACAATACATTCCTCAAAGCACGCTTCCGCATATATCGCACATCGCTGTCTACTGCGCCTAGCCCTACACAGAAGAAGTGAAATGAGAGACAGGAAAGTGCGTAAGAAGCGGCCAAAGAAAATCATGAAAAATCCCTAGTCAGATTGCCCGGTCGCAACAAGTAGGTACAACAGGTATCACAATGAAATGCATTTACCTAAGGAACGGGCGTAAATCGACCAGTGCTCGACAATGGCGAAAAAGAACGGGCAGGCAATGCACTTATACTTCACATCAACCGTTCTGGTTTTCCTGCGCCTCCATATTGTTATTGTTTAGTATGGTGAAAAGCATATTAGAGTAATAAATAATAACAATGATGATGATGATAATAATAATAATAATAATAATAATAATAATAATAATAATAATAATAATAATAATAATAATAATAATAATAATAATAATAATAATAATAATAATAATAATAATAATAATAATAATAATAATAATAACTATTATAACAACAACAACAACAACAATAATAATAATAATAATAATAATAATAATAATAATAATAATAATAATAATAATAATAATAATAATAATAATAATAATAATAATAATAATAATAATAATAATAATAATAATAATAATAATAATAATAATAATAATAATAATAATAATAATAATAATAATAATAATAATAATAATAATAATAATAATAATAATAATAATAATAATAATAATAATAATAATAATAATAATAATAATAATAATAATAATAATAATAATAATAATAATAATAATAATAATAATAATAATAATAATAATAATAATAATAATAATAATAATAATAATAATAATAATAAACGTAGATTCTTAGATCCTTTGGTGTAAATCTGTTTCTCGAAATGACGAAAGCACGTGCTTTTATCATACATATAGAGCTATTATCGGCCAACTTTGCATTGCACAGAGCTTGTTTATCCTCATCGCCATCCTAAGGAGCACATTAATCAATCAGGGGAAAGTGGTAGGAAAGCAAGCGCGGAAGGATACATGATAGCGCCGCAAGGTTCTAAGAAACCTGGAAATATATATTCATTGTGGTCATCCCAATGTGTCGAAAGTGGATATTTAAGTGGCTATATTGGGAAAATTGCACTATGTGCGGTGACAGTAGTGAGGTTTGTGCAGCCCTTTAAATACAAATGAACAGAGTTGAATCACTGCAAACACTCGCCGGAAATAGGAGCGCGAGTACTGTAAATCTATCCCGCCCACAGACTGTGACTGATCACGTTTCCAACATTCGCTCCACAATCAAAACATCACAATGTATCATTTTTCACATAATTTCGTATGTAGCATTTACTTAAACAAAGAGAATAGACGTAAATGTTGGGAGAATAGGTAAAATATACTAAAATCTTGTAAACATTATTAAAATATAAACTGCATAATCAATAAGTAGTTGGCTGAGAGAGTGATAACATTCAACGTAATATTCTTACAACACGTAAAAATTTCGCAATAGTTTGACCGACAAGAATGGACAAGGGCATTAAGACAGACTAGCGAACGACAGATCCGCAATTCAAATCATTCAAGGATTGTTCTCCCTGATTCAATTTTTCTTGCTCCCTCCCTCCCTTCCACCCTTCCTTCCTCCCTTCCTTCCTCCTTTATTTATTTCCTTCTTTCTTTTTGTTTCTTTATTTATTGATTTTTCTCTTATTTCCTTCTTTCTTGTTTTATTTCTCCCTCTTTCTCTCTCTTTCTGTCTCTTTTTTCCCTCTTTATTTCTTTTCAGTTTATTCCTCAATGATCAAAACTGGTAAATGCCAGAGAGGTATCCTTAACATAGTCTGAGACGCTTCCTTCCCCAATTATCACTTCATTTCACGGATAACAACTAGTCAACAACCTCTTACTGTTTACGAGTTTTTCTAAAGTCATCCAGAGTAAACAGGACCACATAGGCTATAGCCAGAAAATTCAAAATATACATTTCATTTGTCATACAAATATCTCAAACATATGCATTTTAATCAAAATCGTTAGAGGCATTTTCAAGAAAATCAAAATTTTCGAAAAATTTTGCATGTAGAGGTAGTTTAGAGTGTGTTTTTTTTTTTTTTTTTTTTTTTTTTTTTTTTTTTTTTTATCTTCCTGTCGCATCGTTGAAAAACATTAAACTTAAATACCAACTTCGGTTTTTAGCCGACTTTTCGTTTTTGAGTTGTGCTGTCTACAGACTCACACACACACACACACACACACACACACACACATACACACACACACACAGACCTTTTTCTAGAAATGCTCTTTTATTTGAATTCAGCTGTGAAATCTCAACATGGAATTTTTGGGTGGAATACAATACTTCCTCTACTTACCAGTAGAGAAAGTAAAAAAGCATTTTCAGAAAAATCTCCGTCTGAGTGTGTCTGTGCGTCGATGAACAGCATAACGTAAAAAACAAAAAGTCGATTAAAAACCAAAGCTGGTATTTAAGTGTAATATCTTTGGCAATATCTTTGAAGGATGCCACACGAAGATTTTCAAGAAAATCCCTCTAGTTTTAACTACCCTTTTCAAAATTTTGATTTTCCCAAAAATGGCTCTAACGATTTTGATTAAATGCCATATGTTTAAGAGATATTTATGGCAAATGAAGTATATATTTTGAATTTTCTGGCTATAGCCCATGTATTGCTTTTTACTGTTGATGACTTTTGCATAATTGGAAAAGCACAACAGGTAGATGAAATCGTACTGTACAAAAATTTAGATCTCGTTAGAACACGCAAGTCATATCCAAATGCATTTTCTTGTGAAGTGAACCATTTTGGACATATTCCTTGTTATTTGTGTGAGTTTTGCAATTCTTAAACTTTTCTCAAATGGAGGGTCTTTATTCACTTTTTTATCTCTTGGCAGTGCAATGGAATTTCAAAGCCTTCATAGAACAACCAGCTTTAAAACATTTGACTATCGCTCCAAGACTACTGTATTCCCATGTCGCCTTTGCACCTACAAGGAAATAATAAGATAATTTTTGTAAAAGTTTATCTCGACTAACGTGAAGAAGATAGAGGAATGAGTGTGTAAGAATGGTTAGTACAAGAGTAGAGAAAGCCATGTGAGTGCAACGCATCAGAATTTTTTTAGGATAAAATAGCAAAAATTATTCACACTAAGGTTTTTTGGAAGGCCTAGATTTTCTCAATGCCTTCAACCTGCATTCTCTAAAGGTGTCTGACTTAAATATGAAATTTGATATTTGTGCAGCCATTGGTGGAACAAAGAATGGAATGGAAGAATATTATGCGTGTCATGCTGAGGGGTACAGGTCTACGTTCCTTGAAACTCTGACAATGAGAGAGAGAACTGTTTCATGAGTCTTGAAGCGTGTTGCGTGAGAGTTCCTGCACGGAACACGTGAGTGTGTGCGCCATCCATGTGGAATCCAAATAGCTTCTTTATAGCATGCATGCGAGCTGTCGCAGCATTCCTCACAAAAACTTCATGACAAATTGCGTCAAATCTTTTATCACCAATTTATGCATCATGCAAGAAATGCATGGCGAGGTTTAATTTCAGTTCTTAGTATGGTGTGTCCTTCTCAATTTATTTTGGGCAACACGCACAGCCTCTATAGGGGTGGACATACGCCACTTTCATTAGGCCAGCCAGAGTTTGACTGTCCTAATGAAGCGGTGTAAGCAGAATTGGCTAGTGAACGCTAGCGGTTGCATCTAACCAATTTCTAACCGAAATGCAGAAGGATCTGGGTCCTGCAATTAAAGACTTAAACAGTAGATGCAACACCAGTCCTACTTACATAGTCACATTAATAACAAAAACGATATTTTTAATGTTTTCTTCACATCTCGAAAGTCAAATCTCCCTAATTTTGGGTTGAGAAAACAAATAGGACAAAGAAAAAATATGGTGTGTTGCACTCACATGAATTTCTCTACTCTTGTACTAACCATTCTTGCAAACTCATATTCCCATATCTTCATGTTAGTTGAGATAAAAATTACAGAAACTATCTTAAATACCAATTTAGGTTTTTAACCTTCTTTTCGTTTTTGAATTATGCTGACACACAGACTGACACACAGACTCACAGACGGACCTTTTTCTAAAAATGTTTTTTTTTTACTCAGGGGACCTCAAAACATATACTTCAGGTGAAATCTAGACATACAATACAATACTTCCTCTAGTTGACTATACGTAGTAGAGGAAGTAAAAATTATTAACTCTAGTTTCTGTGATTCACAATAGGTGTAAATATTTTATTTTAGTAGGTTAACAGAAAACAAAATATTTCAGTTAAATATGTCAACAACATTGAAAATCTAATTGAATCCTTTTTAATGAGCGTTACATTCCAAGAGATGCAAGAACCCCTGGTAGGTGGTTGGGTTTGAAGAGAATCACGTGGCGGTTTCACAACACGTTGTCTTTTGGCTTTTCTCGAGTAAGTGAGTTCCGGAGCATCTGCAAGTATTGCTTTATTCCAATATCCTTCATATCTATGTTCCATTTTTCGTTTATGTTCAACGTATTTGATTGAGTTGAGGAGGGCTTTCATGTTCACACAAGTCTCCTTCATGTAAACTGCATGCCCAACAGGAATAGAAGCAAGATGGCTGCCGTTGTGAAGTAATACGGCTTTCAAGTTCACCTTGGCGGAATCTATGAACAGCCTCCACTCCATAGAAAGTGGTAAAATATCTGAATGTGGAATACTTAGACTCAATAGCAGAAGGAAGATTCGGGTGTTAAATTGTTCTTTTTTCATCGACAATTCTGCCATTATAGGAGTCAAGCACAAACAGCTCAGTCATGTATATGATTTGTAGACTCTTGTCACATGCGTATTGCAAAAGCCATAGATAATTTTACTTCCTCTACAGAGGAAATATTGTATTACACCACAAATTTAATGTCGAGATTTCACCGGAAATTTTTTGAGACCCCTGAATCAAAAAAAAAAAAAAAAAAAAAAAAAATTTAGAAAAAGGTCCGTATGTATATGTATATCTATCACTTTCTGTCAGTCTGTAACAGCATAACTCAAAAACGAAAAGTCGCTTAAAAACCAAAGTTGGTATTAAAGTACCATTAGTAAGTTGGTATTAAAGCTTTGCCTTTCAAAGATGCGACACGATGATTTCGAAGAAAATAGCCCCGCCCTAAACTACGCTTTACATGGAACATTTTTCGAATTTTGATTTCCTTAAAAAAGGCTCTAACGATTTTGATTACAATTTCATATGTTTAAGATATTTGTATGACAAATGAAATGGATATTTTGAATTTTCTGGCTATAGCCTACTAGTCCTGTTTACTCTGGATGACTTTTGAGTAACTCGTAAACCGTAAGAGATAGACCAAATCCTACTCTAAAAAACTGTAGATCTCACTAAAACACACAATTTATGTCAAAATAAATTTTTTTGCAGAGTGAACCATTTCGGAGATATTTCCTCTTATTTGTGTCAGTTTCACATTGGTGTTCCTTTTTTTTTTTTTTTTTTTTTTTTTTTTTTTTTTTTTTTTTTTACTTTCTCTACTGGTAAGTAGAAGAAATTATTGTATTCCACCCAAAAATTCGATGTCAAAGTTCTACCGGAAATATATGTTTTGAGATCCCCTGAATCCAAATAAAAAAAGCATTTTTAAAAAAAGGTCCGTGTGTGTATATGTGTGTGTTTGTCAGTCTCTGGACAGCATGACTCAAACACGAAAAGTCGGTTAAAAACCAAAGTTTTGACTTAAGTCTTAAGTCTTTCAAAGATGCGACATGAAGATTTTGAAGAAAATAGCCCCATCCTAAACTACCCTTTACATGGAAAATTTTTCAAAAGTTTTGATTTTCTTGAAAATGGCCTTAACGATTTTGATTAAAATGTCATATCTCAAATATTTTATGACAAATGAAATATATATCTTGACTTTTCTGGCTATAGCCTCTGTAGTATTTACTCTGGACGACTTTTGCATAACTGGTAAACCGTTAGAGATAGACCAAATTATACTACATAAAAACTGCAGATCTTGCTAAAATACACAATTTATGTCTGAATAAATTTTCTTGCAGGGTGCACCATTTCGGAGATATTCCTTGTTATGTGTTTGAGTTTTGGAAAACAAAACTTGGTGAAATGGAACATCGTTGTTCACTTTCTTATATGTCAAGTGTGCAAAGAGAACGGAATTTCAAAGCTTTAAAACATTTGACTATCACACAAACCTACTGTATTCTAATATCCCCCTTGCACCTACAAGGAAATCAGCAACAAGGTAATTTGTACAAAGGTTTATCTTAACTAACACGAAGAAGATATAGGAAGAGGAGTTTGTAAGAATGGTTAGTACAAGAGTAGAGAAACTCATGTGAGTGCAACACCAGATTTTTTGTAGAGTGAACCATTTTTGGGATATTCCTTGTTATGTGTGTCAGTTTCGGAAAACAACTTTCGTGAAATGGAACATCGTTGTTCATTTTTTTATATGTTAAGCGTGCAAAGAGAACGGGATCTCAAAGCTTTAAAAGATTTGACTATCGCCTCAAAGCCTACTGTATTCTAACATTCCCCTTGCACTTACAAGGAAATAAGCAGTAAGATAATTTGTAAAAATGTTTATCTCAACTAACACGAAGAAGATATTATCTATAGGAATAAGAGTTTGTAAGAATGGTTAGTACAAGAGTAGAGAAACTCGTGTGAGTGCAACACATAATATTTTTTGATACAGTTAAACAAAAAAACTCAAATTTTTGGACGTGTAAGACAGTTTACGTACTCTCGTTGAGTAAGTTCTGAAGAATTTTAACTGATGAAGAGTCATCCTTATTTAGCTCATCAATCGTCCATTTAACATTTCCAAAATTGTTTACGTAATACAGCACCAACCATGTATTTCCGAGATTTTACTAAAAGCAATTTCTCTTCGTGATCTATAAAGCAGAAGGACACAAACTACATTATATTAACATCAATGATTGAAAAAGGAAGCAAACAAAATTACAGTACTTTTTATAATCTTTAAATTTGGGTAGAACCATTGGACAGAGAATATTCAAATGCACGATCAGTCATAAAATGTGTAATATATGCTTGTATTTTGAAACGTATAATTAGGGCTAGGAAGTTCATGCATGTGCATGTTTTTTCATAGGGGTTAAAAATGTATGCTTTTACATTATGTGCACGAATTATGGTATTTTCAGTTATTTGGACATGTGTGTGTTGTGTTTAACGCCCGCTTTTACTACTACGGCACCGCAGGCGGTGATACTGATGATATGTGGATGAAGATGGAGCACCGTTGGAATGAGATGGCGGGGGAAACCGGAGCACCCGAGAAAACCCGCCCTGACGCCGCTTCGTCCACCATATTTAGACATGATTTTATGGTGCATATAACTGCATATTTTCTTGATTTTGATAAATGCATAATATTTCAATATAATAGCCCCCATATTGCATATTTTAATGATTTTTATGACTTTTTATTATTTTTTCCCATCTGGATAATATTTTTCATATTGGTAGTATTCTCTATCTAAATAATAAATAATGTAACTGTGACGAACTCTTTGAAATTACTATGGCCATGTGGAATCAAATACGACCGGTTACTTTTATTTGTTACTAATGCAGGTCCTTATATGGTAAAATCAGGACAAACCCTGAAAGGTGTTGGTCCTAACTTAATTCATATAACTTATTTGGCACACGCCCTTTATCGCATTTCTGAGACAATAGGTGATTCTTTCCCATTGGTAGATAGATTTGTGTCCAATATAAAGAGAATTTTTGTTAAATCTCCTAAAGGGTTAAGTTGTTTAAATCAACAGTCGCTGACATCCGACTTCCTCCTGCACCAGTGTTAACTCGATGGGGAACATGGGTCGATGCAGTTTTATATAATGCTAGCACATAGAAATAGTGGAAGAGGTTGGTAATTCATTGGACTCGAAAGATGCTTCATCAATAGAAACTGCAAAATATTCTGTGAGGCACTAGGTTAAAAGAGGATCTTAGTGTCATATCTGCCCATTTTTCCTACTTACCAACAGCCATAACGGCATTGGAATCTGTAGGATCTCCTTTACATGAATCACTTATACTGTCTTTAAAAAACAATATGTGATCTAAGTTCGGTTCCTGGTAGCATAGGACGAAAAGTGAAAGAGAAAGTGAATTATGTAATTTCAAAAAATTCTGGTTATAAACAGACGTGCGATATTCGAGACATCCTGGAAAGAAAACCATCTGTCACAACAAGAGACTTGTCCACAGGACTTGTCTCTCTGTGAAGCAGTTAACATCATTTAAGTATGCTCCTATAACATCTTGTGACGTGGAGAGAAGTTTTTCACGTTACAAAAGTGTTTTGCGAGACAACAGATGATGTTTTACAGTTGAAAATTTGTGTAAAGTGTTGGTTGTGAACTGCAATTTAGCAGTTAATACTAGCAGCAGGACCACTTCTGCTTCAACCTTTAAGGAATAAGGTCACTTTATTTATTATTTATACTAACTCGTCATGTCTACTGCAAAGGGACATTGTTTTAATTAAATAGTGCATATTTCTTGGCATATTTTCAAGTTTTTAAGAGCATCTTTGTGTGCATATTTCAGTGTTTTTTAGGGCATGAACTTCCGAACCCTACTTATAATGAAGTGGAACACAACAAATTGAATTGCAAAACTGAAAAATACTGTTTGTCCAACAAATAAATAACAACAAATAAATTTTTTTCTCTGTCTTTTCAATGAAATTAAAAAATGGTTAGGCTTACAAGAAGTTCTAAAGAGCACAGCAGGTTTAAGCAAAACAGCCACAAATGAAACTGTAATTCTCACAAGTAGAGTAGTCCAGATGCGCCCATCTGCCGAAATTGTCATACTTCATCCAGAGTTGCCCAGGTTCCTGAATTCACCATCTCCAAAAATGCATTGAGGATTCTCCTCTTCAGGTGCATAATCATTAGTTGGAGTTGCTGAAACTAATTCACCTGAAGAGATGACGATATCAGTGTCATCTGAATCAGAAGATTCTTGTCTGAATGCGAGTCTTCTTTTGGTTTTAAAGCTCGTAGTCTTTTCGGTTTTCTTTGGATCACTTCTACCACCTTTTTCTCTATGAATACAATTTTGCAGCCTACAAATACTTCCTTCTTCTGGGAAGAAATTCACTGTTAAGAAAAAGGACAATACATAATTTTATTGTTATTCCTACCTGCCTAATCCAGAAAGCAGAGAATTTTCAATGAAATATTTCCGTAGATAATATGCGGTATTTGGGTATTCAACATTGCAAGATAAAGAGCGCATATGTTTTAAAGTGAGGTGTAACGCCACGCCGTAGTTGCTAATTCTAAAAATTCCTTCCAAGGATGTTAAGATTAATTGACCAGTCAATATTTACGCCTGATAAGAGTGTACGCGACCGATGCGATAATGTATGCATTCTCCACTATCCGGTAACGAAAACTTCTATAACCTTACACCACATTTTGAATAATAGGAAGGAGGTATTAGAGGAGTTAGAAAGTTCTCGTTTCAAGATGAACAAGAATATTCTACTGGTAGAGGTATTTCCTCAAAACCATATTATCATATAAGTTTGTGGAAGGAAATTCGGGAAATGTGATCATGTAAACCAGAGTTGCGCAGTAATAACCACGAAATTACCGATTACTCTCTCCACATCCATCTCTTCGAAACGATAATAGAGTCACTGTTACCCAAACCCGAGTGAGGTGACGCCACTACAACCTGTCGCACTCGGAAGGCATCGGGTTCGCTTCCCAGCGACCGACCCGGTGTTTTTTCGTCCTTTTCCCTTATTACTTTGGCGAATGCTGGGGTGCTTAATTTCATATCACGGTTTCCTTTCCATCATTTCCCTTCATTCTATTTTCTCATCATCTTTCAGGTGTGCTGTCCGAGGGGTGGTACTGGCGGTGCCAGGCAGATGGCGCAGATGCTTGCGCATGGTAACTGCCGTACTCGGCTCTAATTGGCATTTGAGAGACCCGGTCCTCGCTCTTTAGATAAAGTTAAACCTAACCTTGAATTTTCTAAACTTGAATTCCGATTTACGTGTCTTCTAACGGGAGAACCAAAAACTTTGGAACCGGCTGCACTGTGTTTTGCCGGTGTATGTCTTTGGCGCCCGTTGCCGTCTGCCGCTATCATAGGAAGACGCGGATGAAACCATACAATCGTTTTAAAACTACTTTTTAAAGGCTTTACTTACCAACTTTATGAAAGGAGATGCTGAAACTAGCCACCGTCGTTGTTCATACATTTTTTGCACCCCTTTAGGAAACTATCCATCACTTGCCGTAGTTCATGTTGAGAAATGCTGGAAATTTCCTGGCGAATGTTTTGTCTTAATTCTTCCAGTGTGTGTGGGTTTGTCTTTATGTTTTATGTTGCCCCAGAGATAGAAATGGTAGGAGGGTAGGTCGGGGGACAGGACCACAAATCTCTACTAATAATTCTGTCCTGAAACACACTTTCTCATCGTAACATTGTCCACATGAGCTGTTGCAGAGTCGTATTGAAAAAATCTGACGGGTTGCACTCACATGACTTCCTCTACCCTTGCACTAACCATTATTACAAACTCTTATTCCTATATATGCTTCGTGTTAGTTGAGATAAACATTTGCAGAAATTATCTTATTGTTTATTTACTTGTAGGTGCAAGGAGAAAATGGAAATACAGTAGGCTTGGAGCGATAGTGAAGTGTTTTAAAGCTTTCAAATTCCGTTATCTTTGTACGGTTAACATGTAAAAGTGAATAACGATGTTCCATTTGACAGAAGTATAAGTTCTCCAAAATTCACACAAATAACAAGCAATATCTCCGAAATGGTTCACTCTACAAAAAGTTTATTCTGACATAAATTGTGTTTTGGCAAGATTTACATTTTTTGCATAATATTTGGTCTATCCCTTACAGTTTACCAGTTATGCAAAAGTCACCCAGAGTAAATAGGACTACATGGGCTATAGCCAGACAATTCAAGATATACATTTCATTTTTCATAAAAATATCTCAAACATATGGAATTTTAATCAAAATCGTTAGGGCCATATTCAAGAAAATCGAAATTTTCGAAAAATTCTCCAAGTAAAGGGTAGCTTAGGGTGGGACTATTTTCTTCAAACTCTTCGTGTCACATCCTTGAAAGACATTAAACTTAAATACCAACTTCTGTTATTCGAGTTTTCCTTTTTGAGTTATGCTGTCCACCGACTGACACACACACACACACACACACACACACACACACACACACACACACACACACACACACACACACACACACACACACATATGCGCGCGCGGACCTTTTTCTAAAAATGCTTTTTTTTAAATTCAGGGGACCTCAAAACATGTATTTCCGGTGAAATCTGGAATGGAATTTTTGGGTAGAATACAATACTTCCTCTACTTTACTATACGTAGTAGACAAAGTGAAATGTTGCATGGTTTCATTCACACCTTTCTATGATAGCGGCAGACGGCAACTACTGCCGAGGATGCGGACAGGCAAAACACCGCGCATCCCGTTTGGAGGTTTGTGTTCTTCCGGTATTAATATTATGGATAGAATCGCATCCCTTAATATACCGCTTTCAGTGCTTGCTAGTATCATAATAACTGATGGGGGAAAAGGTCTATCGTGGTAAAACGATATATTTGATTTTCATCTGTAAAATGACAACATAAATGAGTGAAGGCGCCTGGTGGTGTGCTGCACTGTGAAAGGGGGGGAGTGCTAGAAAGGGAAGCATTGTAAAGAACTTGCAGGATATAGTTCGGATGATAAAAGTTACTCGACCATCGATCACAAAAAGTACATAAGATAAAATAGAAAATGTAGAATGGCCTTTGTTCAACCCTGGGCTACGACCTACCAGACGTGGGTAGTGCGTGAGCATATCACGTGCAGTCATCCATTCACTTCTTGTGACGAGCTCTGGCCTTGCAGTGTTAATGAAATGGAGCCAATAGCTGTGGAATCTCAGCTTGCCGACCTTGCTGTCCACCCACGCACCACTCCCGGACCACCTCGACATTGACAAATCCTCATTATCGCTATCAATCTGCCTCAGCTCGCCACAATTCTCTCGAATCACTACTCATAGTTTTCAGGAAACACGTCTCAAAATGATGTCACACTTTAGCTGATGTCACGTCACTTGAACCTTTAAATCTTACCTGCACAAGAGATTCCTTTTAATTTTGGATTAACTAATTGATATTAGTGTAATTGCACTTGGTCAGTTACACATATGACTAATGATATCACATACGTATTTTTCGAGTGGGATGGCTCAAGCGGTCTGTGGCCCGCATGCGGGAGGTCGCGGGGTCGATCCCCGTAGTCGCCTGATCTGACAGCGGTTATTCCGTTGTTTCCCCATGTCACTTAGGTGAATGGTGGAGTGCATTAATCTCTTCTCCACGCATTCCTTACCCTTCATTTTCCTCCATTGTCATCTTTCAGGTTTGGCTTGTAGCGCGGCTCGTTCCAGCGAATGCGGACAGATGGCATAGTTGCTTGCGGTCTGGAACTCCTTCCCTGGCCCTTGCTGGAAGTTGCTATCCGGGCCCTAAGAGTCGTCTCTTCGCCTCTCCCCGGATAAAGGAAACACGGCGCTTATGGGCCAGACATCTGTAACTGTCGGGGATTTCTGTCCGTCTCTGGGCATAGGTGGCTCCGCTCTCTGACTCTCTGTCTAGCTCACCTCATCCCTTCCTCCTGGGGGGTGGTAACCCTCAATAGACCCATGTTGGAGTCGCGGTCGCTCGAGGTGTTCTCCCCACTCCCCGTTACACACACGCGTATTTGAAATTTTATTATATTTGTAGCCGATATCCGGTTGATTAAAACCTTTGGGATACTATAAAGAATATAAAAAAAAAAAAATAAATAAATAAATACAAACATCGGGAGCATACTATGCAAACGCAATGTTGAACAACCCCAGGAAGAAAAGCAAGTAGACAACACTGTGTGAATGCAAGACGTTGCATTTCTATTTCAGTCATATAGAAAATTGTATGAATAGTTTGTAGGAGACGATGCAGAGAAAAATGTCATCGTGTTTCGTAAAAAAAGTGACTAAAGATAAACGTGTGAATGGAATGCTTTGCATTTCAATTCCAAACATCTAGGAAATTACATAACTTGCTTGTAGAAGAGGGAGTAAAGAAAGAAGGCCATTGTGTTTCGTGAAAGAAATGTGAGCGGAGAAAGCCGTGTGAATGTAATTCGTTGCATTTCTATTTAAATTACAGAAAATTACCTATATGAATTTACGTTCAAGTGAGAGTAGACAACGACATGTGAATGTGTGACGTAAAAGGGGAGCAGAGAAAACTATGTGAATGTAATACGTTGCATAGCAAAATAGAAAGCATAAAAACCTCTATGAAATTTTCATGGTGATCGTTGAACCAGTAGATTGAATGAATTGTATGTTGAAGAACGAGTGGAGAAAAACTTGTGAATATGTTGTGTAAAAGAAAAATGATAAGCAAAAATAAATTATGTAAATTCAATAAGTTGCATTTGTATATCAATCATACAGCAAATTGTATGAATGGGATGTGGATGGGCGAGTAGAGAATGAAGTGTGACTGTGATTCGTAAAAGAAAAGTGAGTAGGGACAACCGTGTGAATGCAATACATTGCATTTCTATTTGAATCAAGAATACCGTATGAATTGTACGTTGAAGAGCGAGTAGAGAAGGTTATGTGAATGTGTTGCGTAAACAAAAATCTGATGTGTTGCACTCACGTGACTTTCTCTACTCTTGTACTAACCATTCTTAGAAACTCTTATTCCTATATCTTCTTCGTGTTAATTGAGATAAACATTTGTACAAATTATCTTATTGTTTATTTCCTTGTATCTGTAAGGGGAATATTAGAATACAGTGGGCTTTGTGCGATGGTCAAATATTTTAAAGCTTTGAGATTCCGTTCTCTTTGCACACTTAACATAAAAAAAAATGAACGATATTCCAAGTTTTCCGAAACTGACACACATAACAAGGAATATCTCCGAAATGGTTCACTCTACAAAACATTAATTTAGACATAAATTGTGCGTTTTAGCAAAATCTACATTTTTGTACAGTATGATTTGGTCTGTCTCTAACGGTTTACCAGTTATGCAAAAGTCGTCCAGAGTAAATACGACTACAGGGGCTATAACCAGAAAATTCAAAATATACATTTCATTTGTCGTACAAATATCTTAAACATGTCATTTAATCAAAATCGTTAGTCATTTTCAAGAAAATAAAAATTTTCGAAAAATTCATGGTACACATGTAATGTAGGCAGATCAAGAAATCTATTTCCTTTTCATAAAAATATTCAGTAATGCGTTTTTATTGACCTCCTCCATACCGCAGTGGTAGTGGGCCTGCCTCTGGCACGGATGACCCGGCTTCGATCCCCGATACCGGCGTGGAAATTTTTCTCCTGCTGGGAGACCTGGTCTGGGCTGCACTCAGCCTCGCTAAGTCCCTTAGTGGCCAATGATTGAGGAGGTACTTGAAAGAATTAGACATCCTGGGAGGGCTCAGGGCCCTGACCACGTCCCACCCTCCAGTTCTGCACCCCACTCATGACGCCTGTAGCAGACAGAGGTGGGGAACGCAGCGGCCAGTCGTAAGCCTTGACCCGCGAAGGGCTGTTGCGCCAGAGATGTTTTTATTTACAAAATAGATTTTTACTAGCACTACTTTTTACAACTTTGTTAATAACAAAACTGAATACGAGTAAATTTAAAAATAAGATTCTCATATACTAGAACTTGTTACCTTAAGCGTTTTACTTTGAAATAAATTTAAAATAAAGGTGGGTGTTTTTAGAAGCTTTAAGGTAAGCTACAATTTTTGCCAGGTCTATAGTATTATTGTGCGATATTTTGACAAGTAGTTTAAACAGTAGAAATTGTTACACAAGGTGTAAAAGTAAAGGTAGAGGTAGTTTGAGATGTAAGGTAACCTATAATTTTTGTTAGGTCCTATATTATAAGTATAAGAAATGTTTTATAGAGATATCAAAAAGTGTTGAGTTTTACGTTAGCGGATGAAAATAGTGACTAAAAATAATGGTAGCGGAAATTTTTGAACGTTTTGGGCAAGCTTTCCAACTTTTCAAAATTTAAATCCCAGTTTATGTCAAATAATAAGAAAATGTTCTTTGATACCAGAGTTTATTCCTCGGAATTCGTTGAATGTGCCATGATACGAACGGCAGTGAAGTTAGGTGACATGAATATGGTAACTTAAGGCGACGCCGTGGGCGAGGGGTTAGAGCGTTCGCCTATCACCTGGGTTAGATCACAAGGACCCACATGTAGTATTCGTGGTGGACGAAACGCCATCAGGGCGGGTTTTCTCCAGGTTCTCCGGGTTCTCCGGTTTCCCCCGCCACTCATTTCACCTAGTGTTCCATCATCTTTCCAATCATAGATTTCGCCTCCATTTCATATCATGCTCTTCCTCACTATCACCTGGTGCAGGGTTGACCACCCGCTTCCAGGTCTTCACTCTGTCCGGTCCAGAGGTTGCTGTGCTCCCCAACAGGTGTTTGACCCTAGACACTGTGTAAGTCCTACATAAGGGGAGGATAATCAGGTAAAGAAGAAACAATATGAAAAATTAATTAACACCCCCCTCGTCCAGTGTTAACGTGTGGGAGTTATTTTACAACCTTTGTCCATGTGGAAGAACAATGCTTTTCAATGGTGAAATAATTATCATAACTTTATAAGTAATGCTATGAGTGATTGTCAATTTATCGTGAGTTGTATTTATTAAGACCATTTTACGAATTAAAGGATGATATAGTATATGTTATTTAAGTACTGCGTTGTCATTCTTAACCTCTTAAAAGAGGGATACACAAATACATCAGCTTCCAATAGCACGACCTACAACATTATCATATTGATGTTCCAAGCTTTTAAGAGTTGGCAGTTCAGGAGTTGGATTATCTGCTGTTAATTTCTAATTTCGTTAAGTGCAAAATTTGTCAAACTGATTCCAAACATATTTGTGTTCTGAGGTTTCCTTCTTACCTTTATTTCATCTGTTGCAGCATTAGATGGTTCACCGACGCGAGAGTAAGCCATTTTTGACATTTGAATAGCGGCTCTGTTGCGTCAAATTGCATCAGCTATTGCGGATCTGTAGGATAGTGCAGCTAGATTGTCTAACCTGATTATAATATAAGAACAGAGGACGTGATGGTGAAATCTGATACACATTTCCAGAAGGAAGGCTGTCATTGGTTGAAATTTTAAATTGTTACGCCAATGACTGGTTGAATTCAACCAAGTCACGTATGACTAGAATGGTAAAGTTCCTCCGTCTGTGTCTATCTCACGCACACACACATACACAGACGCACACACAGACACACAAACACACACGCACACAGAGGCACACACAAACACACAGACACACACTCACACACACTCACACACACTCACACACATACACACAAACACACACGCACACAGAGGCACACACAAACACACCACAGACACACACTCACACACATACACACACAAACACACACGCACACAGAGGCACACACTCACACACATACACACACAAACACACACGCACACACAGGCACACAAACACACACGCACACAGACACTCACACACATACACACACAAACACACACGCACACACAGGCACACAAACACACACGCACACAGAGGCACACACAAACACACCACAGACACACACTCACACACACACGCACACAGAGGCACACACTCACACACATACACACAAACACACACGCACACACAGGCACACAAACACACACGCACACAGAGACACACACAAACACACAGACACACACACTCACACACATACACACAAACACACACGCACACAGAGGCACACACAACACACACAGACACATACATTCAAACATGCACACGTACGCATGCACACGCATACAAACAATACACACGCACACACAGACACATACACACACGCACGCACAGACACACATAAACACACACAGACACATAGACACACACGTGTGCGCGCGTACCATTGGTGGGTTTAAAATTTTGAAGTCGGTTGCAACAGCGCATGGGTGAAGTGCTTTGTTGCTCCTACTGTCAGTTCCGCTTAATTCAGATTATCCAGGAGATATTTCACAGTGCGGATGAGTCATCTCACCTGATACCAAGAGATTACGCAAAGGTTAGCTTCAAGGTATCGATTATCGGTCACTTGGAAGAACAATCGAGCTAATGACATAATGTAAGTTATTTCGCCGTCGTGCACAGAGATTACGTTCTCACATTCTTTTGTTACTTGCCGACCATGAACTCCAATGTTACGCAAGAAGAACTCTGCGTTTCCTCCTGAAATGTAAAATACTGCTTTCTGTGGGTTTTAAAATGAACATTGTACAGCCGAAGAATTTCATAACCACGTATTTTAAAATAAACACCGAAATTTTGTTCTGCAGGAGAAGGTTATGTAATGAACTATAACTTATCTCTATACCTCCAAAACACAAATAATGAACTTTACAGTGCATAAAACGTCAACTACACAAAATTACTTACGAAGAAATTGTCTTTTCTGAACGAGGAATACCAGAAAATGTCTTTCTCTTCAGAATTACTTTCCAAAGAAATAAAACTGTGTAAATGTAATGCCATATCGGTTGTTATATTGAAATTAACCTGTAAAGCCTCAAACCATATGGAAATTTAGGAACGAAGGAAAGTAAAATGTCTTGAACATTATTTAGTGTGGATGCTATCTGACTAATCAAATGTACAGGTTGTAATGCAAGAGTTAGCATGCAAGAGTTAAATGAGAACATTACTGAAAGGAATTTTGAGTATGGATGCATAAACGTAATGTTTTAAAACTGCATACAAGCAGTTATCTAATGTACTTCTCAAATCAGAAAGCGTAAAAATATCTGATGTGTTGTACTAACTAATCTTGCAAACTCATAGTCCTCTATCTTCTACATCGTATCTTTATCTCGAGATAAACATTTGCAGAAATGATCTTGTTCCTGTTTTCTTGTAGGTGCAAGAAGAATATGGGAATACAGTAGGTTTTGAGCATGTGAAGGCTTTGAAATTCGAATGTCTTTTCACGCCCAAGAGATGAAAAAGTGAAGTTTAAGTATTGCAAAACTCACACAAATAAGAAGGAATATCTCCGAAATAATTCACTCCAGCAAAAAAAATCATTCGAACATTATTTGCGTATTTTAATGAGGTCCACATTTGTGTACTAAGATCTCATCTATCTCTTACAGGTTACGTAAAAGTCATCAAAACTAAACAGGACTGCGTGTATTATAGCCAGAAAATTAAAATATATATTTAATTTGCCATAAGAATATCTTAAACATATGGCATTTTAAGCCAAATCGTTAGAGCCACTTTTGAGAAAATCAAATATTTCGAAAAATGTTCCATGTAAAGGGTAGTTTAGGGTGGAGCAATTTTCTTCAAAATCTTTGTGTCGGATCCTTGAAACATATTAAGCTTAAATTTTTTCGTTTTGAATTGTGCTGTTCACAGACACACGCGCGCGCGCGGACTTTTTTCTAAAGATACTTTTTTTTAAATTTATTTATGGGGCCTCAAAAAATATTTCCGGTGAAATCTCGACATCGAAATTTTGGGTCGAATACAATACTTCCTCTACTTACTGTACGTAGTAGAGAAAGTAGAAATTAAACTTTCTTATATTAATGGGTATTATTATATATTGGATAATCATTGGAGCTTTATGTATCATATTGTATTCTTCTGTCTTTCTCTTTTCTTTTTCTTTGCAACTTCTGGATTCATTTCTCCATGCTTTAGCTGCTCTGTTTTCGCATATCGTATGTAGCACATAACTCAAGACTTTTTGCTTGATTCGAAATCATATATTGGTAATACTTTAAATGGATAGAAATGTCAAGCGATATCCATAACTGAGATTCGCAGAATGCCAGAAATCTGAATGGTGCGTTCACACATTGTGTAGACGTGAGAGTTGCCTACCTTGGAGGCGGGTGACTAATTCCACTGCTGGCTTCTGCATCCGAAGACTCGGTACATCCAAGTTGACGAAACGATCATAACAAACGAAACACAGATTATCCTCGCCTATCAGAGTCATTTTATTGTTTCTACAGCCGTTGAACCAGAAAGGGCTCTAATTCGTTCATAAATTGAGGGAAATGTATGGTCATTATTTTCTCAGTCCTTTACCTATATCCGTTCTACCTACAACGCCTTATCTAAACGTTTGAATGCTAAACATTCTTGTTGGATGCTAAAATCATATTGATTTTCCTCCACTCTTCCTAACATCAGCACTTCATTTTCACACTTCCTGTTCGTCTCTCATCACTTTATTCACTTTCAAAATCCTTGCCCCACCCATTGTGGAAAGTAGGCTTCGACATGATGTTATTATTCATCTCATGTGCTTTCTACCTCCTTAAATATGCTTTTGTAAATGATAATAGTTTTAGTTCCTTTACACTTAACTATGGTACTTTTATCCAGCCTAATAATTCGATATCTAGATTTCATTGTTTACGCATATTTGAAGATCCACTGAACCGTAAACATTTTTAAACAGTTCCGAGCACATATATGAATCTCTTCTATATCTACGTTCAACCCACCCACCCCACCTAAAAAGGACCAGCAAAATAGCAAATTTCTTATTTGGGTTCAACTTTTTCCAAGGATTAGACATGAAAATGTTTGGGAAAATCCCCCAATGTTTAACAGCTCTTACGTAGAAAACGATTTATTAATTTTTATTTACTGAAAATATATCTCTTAAATATTTTTATTGTTTAACCCATTCCAGCCCAAATTATAAATGTTTTAGAAAAAAAATGTGTTATTTGACGGTTAGAAATGTTCCCCAAAATGCAAGCGAGCTTAAATTTGAAAATTTAGGCACTGAGTTATGACTTTTTAATTGAATTCGTGTGAATCCAGTGGAATGTATATAATGTGTATACAATGAAGCTTTTATTCAACTACTACATTACAAATCGAATCAATATTGTGTAAAATATATAATAAAAATAAACATGTGTTAAGGTACAATAGGAAATAATTTTATTTTGGAGGTTCATGGGATACTTTACATTTCCACCACATTATTCAGGAATTCAGATTGTTATTTTCAACTTCCTCATTCCGAAAATTCCCAAAATATGTCATCAGACAGCTCACCATTCACCAGATACATTATTATCTGCTCTTACACTAATTTGACATCTGAAAGCAAAGAAATTAATTACTGTTGGTGCAGAGTTTTGCACATAACCTCATTTACCACAGTTACAAATTGACATAGCCTGCTCCTACTGGGGCCATATGGAACCAACATTTTTTTCAGGTCATAGCGCAACAATGCAATTCGTTATTTAATTGTAATAATGTTATTTGTTAGCCCTATAGCACAAACAGTAATAGTACACTTTTCTAAATATCAATATTAGAAACTTACCTTAAAATGACTACAAATTTCAAGTTCAAAATAATCGAAAACGATGCATTACACTTCCAAGTGCATACAAACCATAGTACACACAAGTTCTGGTTGGTGGTGCCCTCTATTTCCGAGACAAATGCACAGAAACACACAGGTGCCACGTGGAGGCACTGGGCATTCGTGAACACTTTCTAAATGTTAAATAAAATTCATGGGTCCGTTTGACCCGTTGAGCTGGAAAGGGTTAAAACATTTACATGACTAATAGAATGTATGTATACTCTGTGAAGTCTTCATTCTGAATGCATTTTCCATAATTTTATGAAACTGGTTAACCACAAGAGATAGGCAAGAACTTGTACTGGACAATGCAGGGATTCATTCACATCACAATTTATTCAATTTAATTTTTGTAACAACAATGACTTCATTGTTACCTCCTTAATTTACGAGGTTAAAGTGTCTTTCTTCATCTATAAAGCATGTTACGTCACACGTCTCTTTCGCACATAAGCACTTAAGTAACGCAAACTGACTTATGATATGGCAACAGTTGTGGATTATTTTCCATATCACACAAGTATAATTTGAGATTACCTAGCCACAAATTTATGTAACATGGCATGAATAAACGAATCCAATGTTTTATGAATACCTACACACTATAACAACAATATGCACTCCATTATATACTGGCTAGGAGGGCTCGGACCACTGACCACGTACCACCCTCCAGTACTGCACCCCACTGATGACGCCAGTAGTTACTAGAAGTGCGGGACGCAGTGGCTGAGCGGCGAGGCTGGGGTTTAGTTCAGCTTAAGGAATTCTATAAAGTTCGTATGGGTGTGTCGTATCAGACTCTTACAGCCATTTTTCAGATCATATTTTGAGTGATAAAAGAATACAGAATTGCAGTAAAATGGATGCAAACAAAGTGTCTAGGTGCATTTAGATATTGATTCATTTTCTTATTAAAACAGTAACAACAGAACACCAGGATATACCTAACTGTTGCACTTAAGCCAGAGTACAAATCCTTATGCTACAACGACCAATCTTTCGAGTAAAATCAAATTAAGAGCAAAAAACAAAATACGCTCTTTCAGTTCACTCCTTTCTTGTTTTAAATGCATTTAACATGTTTATATGTTTCGTAAATTATTTTATATCGCGTATTTCCGAAGTAACTTTAAGGTATGTGTGCTTTAACATAATCTATTGTGTTGCAGTCACATGACTCTCTACTCTTGTAGAGAATTCTTACAAATTCTTATACCTTCTTCATATTAATCGAGGTAAACATTTGCAGAAATTATCTTATTGCTAATTTTCTTGCAGGTGCAAGGGGAATATGGGAGTACAGTAGTCTTTTTTTTTTTTTTAATTGTTCCATTTATATCCCGCCTTTAACTGCAGAGGTCATAGAGGCGGCCTTGCCTATTGACAATGGTTTAAATTAAATTATTTTGTTGTTTAACGACGCTGTCAATTGCCAGGATCACATCAGCGTCGCCGGTGTGCCGGAATTTCGTCCCGCAGGAGTTCTTTTACATGCCAGTAAATCTACTGACATGGAGCTGTCGTTTTTAAGCACACTTAAAAACCATCGGCCTGAGCCGGGTTTGAACCCGCGACCTTGGGAACAGTAGGCCAGCGTCTAACCAACTGAGCCACCCAGACCGACATTTTACGTTGGGTTTTTCTATTTTTGGAGGTTTTATTCTTTGAATTCACACACACACATTCACACTTCCATTCATACTTCCAGACTCAGGGAAGGATGAAGGATGAGGAATAATCCTGGCTGGGGAAAAATTCCTACCCTCTGCCGGGAATCGAATCCGGGATCCCTTGCACAGCAGGCAGGTGCTCTACCAACTGCGCCACAGGGCCAGCCAATATAGTAGTCTTTGAGCGATAGTCAAATGTTTTAAAACTAGTCGCTATATGAAGGCTTTAAAATTTCGATCTGTTTGCACGATCAAGAACAGCGAATTGCAACCAATTGGTTTAACCCACCAAAAATGCATTTGGACCTAAGTTGTGTGTTTTAACGAGATCTACATTTTCTGTACAGCAAGATTTGGTCTATCTCTTACGGTTTACCACTTCTGCAAAAGTCATCAGGACTACATGGGCTATAGCCAGAAAATTCAATTTCATTTGCTATAAAAATATCTATGGTATGAATGAAAAAAGTTAGAGTGATTTTTCAGAAAATCAAATTTTCGAAACGTTTACCACGTAAAGGGTAGTTCAGGGTGGAGGAATTTTCTTCAAAATCTACATGTCGCTTCCTTGAAAGATATTAAATTTAAATACTAACTTTGGTTTTCAACATCCCTTTTCTTTTTGAGACACACAACACGCATACATACACACGCGCGGATCTTTTTCTAAAGATGCTTTATGTGGGAGTTTCAGGGGACCTGAAAACATGTATTTCCGGTGAAATCTCGACATCGAAATTATAAGAATATAATACTTCTACTTACTATACTAGGAGACGTAAAAAACGGTACTTCCTCTATTTAAAATATTTGTTTTCCTCCGAGTAAGTTACTGTAACGGATTAATTAGTGGGGGGCACGAACAGCAGTTGGAAGAGCCAAAAAGAGAGGGTGGTCGGCAAGAGATGGAACAGCTTGAGATGACGCCAGAGAAAAAAGCCTGTGGTCTAGAGGTTTCTACTGCGTAGTTAGTGTGCGTTTTTTTTGGAGTCTACCGTGAGATGTGACCAGGAGTTCGTCCGCCATCAACAAGGGGAAGTAGAACCCGGGCACCAGTGCAAGTCGGCACCCACTGGTCGTGGGGAATGCAAGATAGGCGCATAAACTTCATTCTCCCAGTTACATGGAATACGACTTGGTGCATGTGGTTCCCTTTGGCAAAGGAGCGGTATGGACTTCTGAGGTGGTTGAGCCAGTTAAGTCTGGTTAGAGACGTCGCCTATGTGCAAGGAGGCTTCGATGAATGGCGGTGAAAGCTGAGGACACCGTTGTACACTGTCGACCAGGGCGTGGCTACTCCAGGCTGGAAGTTCTCCGTACATCCTATATCTTCTAGTGCCGACATCGGGATGAGTATCAGTTTTGTTAATAATACTTTGTAGGAGTGGGAAAACTCCAGAGGGACAGTTAACAAAGGGGGATTGCTCTGTACGAGGCCCCTTATCAGTAAACCGGAGAGCAACTCGGTAGTTTAGTTAGTGGATATTGTCACAGACTGTACGCAAGATTTCCAGCTAGTATTTTCTCTGTAATTAACTGATTCCAAATATAGGAAAGGTTCTTGTTTTCATTTTAGAATTTTCATGTTAATATTTAATAGCGTTCATTATCAAGTTGGTGGTTTCATTTTAATATTTTTAAGTTACTACGTAACGGAGTCCATTGTTAAAATTATTGTTTTTTAACTAATTGCTTGTTAATATTTAACACCTTTCACTATAATAAATGTTATGCTATGCTGTAGTGTGTTGTGTTACTTGGTAGTACCCTGTAACGATCCTGCGGAATACGCTAGTAAGGAAAGGGAAAGGTAGTAGGTGTAAGCAAAACGCAAAAGGAGCGTAACACTGGTAGCAGAGCCATTTTGTCCTACATACACGTTTTAGTGTCGGTGGGAACATTTAACAGGATACTACAAAGTACACAAAATAGTGTTTCAGGTCAATTATATTGTCAGTGTCATAATGGAAATTGTATTTCAGCCCGAATTCCTCCATCGTACGGAGTTGGAAAGAGAACTGAAAATAAGACAGATAAAATATGATTCAAAAAGTACAGTAGTTGAATTGGCCAGAAGTTTACGAGAAGCATTAAGCCAACCAAGCCCAATTAATCTCGGAGCGAGTTTTGATCCGGTACAGGAAATCGGACTTTGTGAGGCGAATGTTAATTTATTTGATGAAATGTTAAAAGAACTTAGGTTATCGGAAATCACACCGAGTCAGAAACGAAGAATAGTTGGAAGGTTAAAGTATTGGAGTTTTAGGATAAAGGAAAATGCACGATTGTTAGAAGGAGAAAATAATGAACAGCTTCATAAGTTGGGGAGGCGCTTGTCGTCATTAGCAACACAATTAGATGCCACCGGAATTGAAAATAAAGGAGCAACTGGTTCAGGAAATACTGAGAATATCAATCCAGAGCTACTTCAAGTTAAATTCGCGAAACTTGTTGTTCCGAATCCATGGCAAGCGTTCTTAGCGTCATTAAAAATATTTGAGGTAAAATCACCAGACGACATATTGGATTTTCTTATTTGTTTGGTGAAAGCTAAAATGCAAGCTGAAGCTTTCCGAACACCACAAGTGACTGTGTTACAGATGTTACAACCTTTTGTAGGCTTGAATTTACAGTCGGTGTTGTTACAAATAATTGCAGAAGAGGGCTCGTTAGATAGTTTTCATAGTAAGGTGTTACATATGTTTCTGTCATCAGCACAAATTCATGAGCTCCTATATCGACATTTTTTTAGGCTACAACGGACTTCGGAAAGTATTTTAGATTATATTAATCAGCAGAAGTTGGTAGCCTTGGCACTAAAAGTAGTACTTTCAGAAGAAGAGATTGTGAGTAATATATTACAGAATACAGTTCATATCGAACTCCGGTCATTATTTTTGAGTAAATCAAAGCCCACGACCTTTAAAGAGTTGGAGGAGGTAGCTTTGAAATGTACACAATTGCCAAGTTTAAATACGTGCGGGTCTCAGATTCAAATGGGGCAGCCACTATCGAATACCGAACTAACGAAACAAGTGAGTAAACAAGTGTTCGTGTGTTATTACTGTAATAAGCCAGGTCATATGGTAAAAGATTGTGACGTTAAACGGCTTAAGGGAGAGCAGATATTTCAAAACTCGTCTTTCGGGAGGAATTCCTGACAATTAAGGGACAGGCTGGTTCACGGAATAAATACAATACAGGGTTTAGTGCATAAAGAATTGCCTTTTATGAAGATAGAGGTAAATAGGATTCCCTCATTCGCGTTGATTGACACGGGTAGTGTGGTAACATTAGTTAATGCACAGTATATTAAGGATAAGCGTAGAGATCTAATGGTTGAGGAAACACAATTCATTACGGTAGATAGCAGCCCGTTGAAGATTATTGGATCCTTAGTAATTCCATTGAAAATTGGGGAGTTTCGTTGGAACTATAAAGTTTATGTCATAGAGGAATTATTTGTACCACTGATCTTAGGAGCGGATTTTGTTAGACATACACAAATGGTAGTGGATTTAGCGAGAGCAAAAGCTTATTTCGGTTTTCAGCCAAGTACTTATATTCCATTACAAACTTGGTTAAAACAGAGTCCAGGGGGTACAGTTATTTCTAATGTGGAAGAAGAACGGTTAAACAGGGAAATTGATCTGGGATATTTATCATCGCAACAACAGAGTAAATTACAACCACTTTTGGATGAGTTTACCGATGTATTAACGAAACGCCTGGGACGAACGAACCTTATGCAATATGAAATTCAGTTACAAGATCAAACACCGGTACGATTATCGCCTTATCGGCTACCCCCAAATCGGCTAAATTTATTAAGAAAGAAAGTAAACGAAATGTTAGAAACTGGAGTGATAGTACACTCCCAGTCAAATTATTCAAGTCCGGTGTTCGTAATACCAAAGGCAAATAATGACGTGCGGTTAGTAGTAGATTATAGACAGTTGAACCAGAAACTGCGGATTGATTCAACCCCATTACCCCATATTCATTACTCATTTCATTGGTTTGCAGGAGCAAGATATTTTACAACTTTGGATTTAAACAGTGCGTATTACCAGATCCCTTTACATGAGAATTCTCGACGGTATACAGCTTTCACCACAGATTATAATTTGTTTGAATTTACTTCACTACCTTTCGGTTTGGCGGTTGGAGCTCAGGTCTTAACACAGTTACTAGATAAGATCTTTGGGGATATTAAATTTACTTATCTTTATCATTACTTAGATGATCTTTGTATTTATTCGAGTACTTTTGAGGAACATCTTTGCCATATAAGAGAGGTGTTTACGAGATTACGTAACGCTGGATTAACAGTTAATCCGCAAAAAGTGAAGTTCGCTACTTCAGAATTAAGATTCTTGGGGCATATTATCTCGTCACAGGGAGTACGAGTAGATCCTGACAGAGTACTTAAGATTCGCGAATATCCGCGACCACGGTCGGTTAAGCATATAGCAAAAATTTTGGGAATGGTTAATTATTTTTCGAAGTTTATCCCCGTTTATGCAGATTTGGCTGAACCATTAAATAGATTACGTAAGAAAGGAGTAAAGTTTCATTGGGATATAGAGCAAGAAAAGGCGTTTATTAAATTAAAGGAATGTTTAATGTCACCTCCAATATTGGCAGTACCGGACTTCTCAAAAAAATTTGTGCTTCAAACGGATGCCTCGTCGGGAGCGATTTCGGCGGTATTGCTATTAGAATCTGCCGAGGGGAGGAAAGCAGTGGCTTATGCATCACGAAGATTATCAGCGACCGAGAGAAAATATTCAATTTACGAATTGGAGGCCCTAGCGGTGTTATATGGCTTGGAGAAATATCGATTTTACCTGGAACATACCGAATTTCAATTAGAAACAGACAATCAGGCGATATCATGGGTCTTAGCGAAACCGAGGAAAGCAGGGAAAATTGCCAGATGGGCATTAAAATTATCTAGCTTTAAGTTCACAGTAAAACATGTCAGAAGTTCGAGTAATTCAATAGCGGATGCTCTGTCAAGAATGTATGATACGCCAGTGGATAATTGTGAACAAGTTTCAGGAAAAGTATGTACAATATTATCAAATCTTCCCTCGTTGTTTGAAGATATCCGGACCTATCAACGTAACGATAGTGAATTGGGGCCCCTATTGCAACAGGTTGAGGGGGGGGAAGGAGTACCAAAATATGTCGTACAGGATGGAGTATTGTGTTGTAAAAATAGAACGCAGGACGCAAAGATTCTGGTACCAAAGAGCTTAGTGCCAGAGCTGTTTACCTATTTTCACGAAGCGCCTAGTGGGGGGCACTTAGGGGGGTTTAAAACCAGAGCTAGGATCAAACAGTATTTCAGATGGAAAGGAATGGATAAAGAGATAACCCAGAGAGTAGCTCAGTGTCGTAGGTGTAAACAGAGCAAGCCTGTAAAGAGTAAGCAAGTGGGGTATTTGGCCTCCAAGGTAGCTGAACGGCCAATGGAGAGATTGTTTGTCGATTACATCGGACCATTTCCGAGGAGCAAGATGGGAAATAAACATGCGCTGGTGATAGTTGATGCGTTTACAAAATATGTTTGGATACGAGCAGTTCGTGAAGCGAACACCCATAATGTGATTAAGGAATTGCAAGGCATAATTGCTGTCTTCGGAGTACCGGAGGAAGTCGTTTCGGATAATGCCACGTGTTTTAAGTCAAGGGCGTTTAAATCGTTTTGTTGGGGAAGTGGCATTCGTAACGTATTCATGGTACCCTACTATCCTAAGGCGTCACAAAGTGAAAGGGTTAATAGAAACCTGAAGAATGCGTTGATTGCCTATCACTCAGATGATCACACCAAGTGGGACCAGAACTTGTACTGGTTGCAATTTGCATTTAATGCGGCTAGGCACGAGAGTCATGGCGAGAGCCCGTTCAGGTTAATGTTTAAATTCCAGCCTAACTGTCCTCTATCTAATTTATGGGGGATTAAGGACATTTTGCCGGATAAAGTAAGCGAGTCCGAGATTCGGGAGACCTGGAAACGGGTCAGACGTAATTTATTGAAGGCTAGAGATAAAGTGGCTAAGTACTATAATGCGGGACGACAAGCTCCTCACTTTCAGGTTGGCGATATAGTGTACGTACAGAATCATCCCCAGAGTAAGGCAAGTAATAAGTACACGGCTAAACTCGCCCCGAGATATAAGGGCCCATGGCTTATAGAAGAATTCACATCTCCAGTCTCAGTGCGATTGACGGAGAGCGGGACTGGAAAATCAAGCTTTGCGCATGTGTCTCAATTGAAGAAATAATAGGAATAGGAATTGTAAACTGAGATGTTCTCCGGGGTAGGATGAAGGGTTCACCTCTTCAAGGCTATTGTTTCACAATAGATTAAAGGGGGGGAGTGTAACGGATTAATTAGTGGGGGGCACGAACAGCAGTTGGAAGAGCCAAAAAGAGAGGGTGGTCGGCAAGAGATGGAACAGCTTGAGATGACGCCAGAGAAAAAAGCCTGTGGTCTAGAGGTTTCTACTGCGTAGTTAGTGTGCGTTTTTTTTGGAGTCTACCGTGAGATGTGACCAGGAGTTCGTCCGCCATCAACAAGGGGAAGTAGAACCCGGGCACCAGTGCAAGTCGGCACCCACTGGTCGTGGGGAATGCAAGATAGGCGCATAAACTTCATTCTCCCAGTTACATGGAATACGACTTGGTGCATGTGGTTCCCTTTGGCAAAGGAGCGGTATGGACTTCTGAGGTGGTTGAGCCAGTTAAGTCTGGTTAGAGACGTCGCCTATGTGCAAGGAGGCTTCGATGAATGGCGGTGAAAGCTGAGGACACCGTTGTACACTGTCGACCAGGGCGTGGCTACTCCAGGCTGGAAGTTCTCCGTACATCCTATATCTTCTAGTGCCGACATCGGGATGAGTATCAGTTTTGTTAATAATACTTTGTAGGAGTGGGAAAACTCCAGAGGGACAGTTAACAAAGGGGGATTGCTCTGTACGAGGCCCCTTATCAGTAAACCGGAGAGCAACTCGGTAGTTTAGTTAGTGGATATTGTCACAGACTGTACGCAAGATTTCCAGCTAGTATTTTCTCTGTAATTAACTGATTCCAAATATAGGAAAGGTTCTTGTTTTCATTTTAGAATTTTCATGTTAATATTTAATAGCGTTCATTATCAAGTTGGTGGTTTCATTTTAATATTTTTAAGTTACTACGTAACGGAGTCCATTGTTAAAATTATTGTTTTTTAACTAATTGCTTGTTAATATTTAACACCTTTCACTATAATAAATGTTATGCTATGCTGTAGTGTGTTGTGTTACTTGGTAGTACCCTGTAACGATCCTGCGGAATACGCTAGTAAGGAAAGGGAAAGGTAGTAGGTGTAAGCAAAACGCAAAAGGAGCGTAACATTACAATGTAAATCTATAAATTTCTCAGCCCTGTGAAAGAGGAAAACGGCGTGCTTGAGCGCAAATGAAGCCAGTGGGGTAGTACTTTCACTTTTCCACTAAGTAGGTGCACAGACAGTGGAAGTGCATTTAACAGTTGCATGTGAGGAGGAAGTAGTACACGCACACACGTGCGGGATGATATCCACAGACAGGTGGCTGGCTCGCCCGCAACATTTGTTGTGAATGAGGCCGTCAAGGCTACTCTTTGTGCCCCTCCGGGCTAACCAACATTGGTATATGTACATACTTCCGCAATGTATGAGGAAGTGGCTGACTCAGGATACCTGCCACCTGTCTTTGGTCTTGTTCATCAAGATAAACGCGTGCCCCACTTCCAGCTGGGACTCATTTCAGACTATTGTCATACTGTCCTTCATTGTATGCTACAATTACCTCGTACAAATGTGGCAAGCAAGGGTTGTATCTGGTTTATTGTTACATATTTTGTTTTTGCTCTCAGTCCACTCTTCCCAAAAGTGTTCATCTTCCCTTCAGAACTTCTAGACAGAAAGATATCAATTCACTACACATAAAGAACATGTTATATTACTCGTATATTACAAGACGTGTGTATATGTGTATAGTGTGTGTATGTGTACTTAGTGTGTATGTGTATGTTGTATGTGTATGTGTGAGTGTGTGTATATGTGTGTAGTATCTGTGTGTGAGTGTAAGTATGTGTGAGTGTGTATGGCCTGGCGTTTTTCAAGACTAATATATTTCATTTTTACTTTCTGTGCTACGTAAGTAAGTAGCGGAAGTATTGTATTCCATCCAAAAATTCAATGTCGAGATTTCACCGGGAATATGTTTTAAGGCCCTCTGAATCCAAAAAAGGTATTTTTAGAAAAAGTTCGTGTGTGTATGTGTATCTGTTGTATCTACGCGTGTGTGTCTGGCTATGAACAGCATAACTGAAAAACGAAAATTCCTTTAAAAACAAACGTTAAATGTAAGTTTAATATCTTTCAAGGATGAGACAGAGAGATTTCGATGAAAATTCCTTCACCCTAAACTACCCTTTACATGTAAAATTTTTCAAAATTTTCATTTTCTCAAAAACACCTCTAACGATTTTTTATTAAAATGCCGCATATTTGAGATATTTTTCTGGCAAATGAAATGTATATTTTCAATTTTCTCGCTGTAGTCCATATAATCCGATTTACTCTTGATGACTTTTGCATAACTGGTAAACCGAAATAGATGGGCAAATATTATTGTACAAAAAAATGTAGATCTCGTTAAAACACAATATATTTTTCATATTCATTTTCTTGTGGAATTAACCATTTCCAAGATATTTCTTGTTGTTATTTTTAAGTTTCGAGCTTTTGCACATTTGTTTAATTGGAATCGTGTTCTGCTTTTTATTCATTTTTTCGTTGCTCCTTTCCGACGCAAGCGCTTGTTGCCACGATGGAAACATTTGAATGCGGTTTTCGCAAGGTATAACTTTGAACATTTTGGTTGCATTCAATTATGAACATAAAGATCTGTAGTAAGGCAATTAAATAATGTATTTTGGGAGCTGTCCACCAGTTCTGCAAATGTTTACCTCGTTTAACATTAAATAAATAAGAGGAATAAGCATCATTAATAACAGTTTGTACAGCGATGGAAAAAATCATTGAGCGCATTAGGAGAGCAGAATATTTCCAAGTGTTGCAACATTTCCAACATACAGCTGAGTTTATTGATAGTCTCTGTTCCATATATTATCATATACATACTTGCAAATACAATGAGAGTCATGATTGAAGACACAGCCTATTTGTGTGTGCGACAGATGGTAAGATAAGAAATATAGACACTATCAATAAACTCACTCGTATGTTGGAAATGTCGACTTGTGTAAACTGCGCTGGAACACGACATGGAACATAGAAATATTCTGTTCTCCTAATGCGCTCAATCATTTTTAATGGCTGTACAAGAGTAGAGAAAGTCATGTGAGTGATGTCAGATTTTTTAATTTGCAGCGATTTTTCAACTTTTCCATGCATGGCTTGTACAAAATTATTTTTGCTATGTAAACTAACAAAGAATTGCACTTTTGAGGTTATAAAATCTGGGATGTTAATGTGCAATGTCACTAGAAGATGTAGATAACTGTTTACCTATATTGGCATTTTTCCCTCTATCGAAACAGATCCCATTTTCAGCTATAGCTACATAATACCATGTATTATGCATAACTTTGTAAATATGGTGCACGAAGAAAATGAAAACTCGCTGCAATGTTCAATATTTGTAAACGAGAAATCATTTAAACCCCTGAACACGTAAACTGTAAAATCATTTGCATATCATGAACATTAAAATGATAATGTTCTCTATTAATTTGGTGACCAGTTTTTTTTTTTTTTTTTTTTTTTTTTTTTTGGGGGGGGGGTAAATAGAAAGGAAATCTTTTGGAATAATTCTACTTCATATGACCTCAGTATTTCTTAATTGTGATGCTCATTAGACCTATGGGTTTCTTGTAAAAAGGATGCGCTTAAGGCTTAGTGTTCAGTTAAACATTTTCATATTGTTGTATAACTTTTCATGGGTAATTTACAGAGCGAGGAATTGCAGTAACTTTCCAGTCCCAGAAGAACACTGGAGGTTGCGATCCACCGACATTTGGACTAGGTCAGGAACTGGCTGTGTTGCGCACAACCGCTCCAGCACAGTGTAGTGCAGTAGTTGCAAATAGGAAACCTAATTCTGGATTAATTTGCAAGCGAAATAAATACCCGAGGAACAATACTCTAGATATAAATTCATGAATTTCCGTCGTTTGCCACTACGTGTAGGTATTTGATGAAAATGTTGCGCATGACGTTGTCCATGAGAGGCAAGCAAAGCGTTGCAGATGCGGGAAGTGATTACTGCGTGACATACCGAAAATCTGATGCCCTGTGGCTTAAACCCGGATATTGCATGAGATGCACATTGCGTGAACTACGAGATGCTTGTCAGAGAGTGGACGGCAGTAATGCTTGTATCAGGCGGAGAATTCTCTCTCAGCTTCAGGCAATATACATAATTATATCTTGTTCATCAAGACGGACCTCGGATTCTCAATATATAGAATTTTCATTGTTAGACTTACAAATACTATTCAGGGTCCTGATGTTTATGATATGTCATAGTTTTCCTTTGAGGTTCAGTGGCGGCTCGTGCCTTACAAAATAGGTGAAGAAGTTCACTTAAGCATGCTGAAAATACAATGCAAAGTCGGTGTACCACGGTCCAACATTTTTTACTAAATACTTTACTGGATACTTTTTGTATCCAATGGAGCTATACACAAAATAAACTGTCACACTATGATTCATTTTCGTCCAATACATATGGCAGTTCGCGTAGTAAGTGAGAGAAATAAACATGGCGGATGCAAATATATAGTTTTGTTTTAAAATCAAATTTAAACGGTGATCCAAACAATGTACAAAAGCTACCTGAGGAGCATTGTTCTTGATTCTTTTTTGAAGTCCATTCAAATATCCTGACATAACACTCGCTCCATCGTAACATTGTGCAACTAATTTACGTTCATAATTAAATTCATTAAGAACACCATGCAGCAAAAGGAACAATGTTTCCGCGGACCTGTCAACACTCACATCATGAAATCTGAAAAATCGTTCAGCCAATGTTCTCTCTGTATTCACGTACCTTACAATGATAGAGCACTGAGACTGTTGACAAATATCTGTAGTGTAGTCAACTTCAACAGAAAAAAAAATCTGAGACATTAATTTCAGGTTTGTAAGTATTCCAAAATACATCCAATCACCTCATTTTGTATAGATTTAGAATCACCGCTGAATATACTTTTAATTTTATTATAGTGGTTTTGGATTTCTAATGGACTTTCAGTAGGTGCACAAGCTCCTTGAAATTACCCCGACTTAGCGAAAGCGCACTCTCATCATGACCTCAGAATGCAAGCTCTATTTTCCTAAATACAATGTTGGTTTAATGATCAACTACAGGAAAAGCCTATTTAATGTCACATTTCCATTGAAACGCACATGAAAAAGTCTGCTGTTTTCCTGAAGAGCGTCAGCCATTGTGTTTCTATTTTTTTTAAATGTCCCGCCGAATCATTGTGCTTGTGAAGGGAACGGGTTATATTAATGAAATCTGTGAATCTCTCTTTGTCCCACACGTTACTTTTGTTGCTAAAAAGTAAACAAGGCCAACAGAATAGCGCTTGCAAGCTACGGCTACTGCATAACCAAAAATAGTTATCGAGCCAAGAGCTTTTGAATTTAATGTTATAAGTCTTCCTTATTTTCTTATCCTCTCTTTTAAGGGCTACATCAATTATATCGGTGGGCCGCCCAAAGTTTAAAACATCCTTCTTGTCTTCATCTTTCCACCTGGAAGATGGGGTTTCTAGCAAATTGCAAACCATATCGTTCACTGGATTCATAACAAAACAGTTACATTCCGTAATTTAAATATTAAAAGCACTGGAGTCTAGCAAACTCGCAAATTATACCGTTCACAGTTATCTAAAACACCACGTTTTAAGTTTACCGCCAGCTCTTCCTCGAGGTAAACGAATACTATCTTCTAAGCGCGCGAAAACAGAAACCATCCCCTCTACCGTGTTCTGTGCCTCTACCCAAGTGAAAATATTTCTTGTTTGCCTCAAACATGTGCATGCCCGTGTTATTTCCCCGTAGTACGTTGTTTCGTGACGTCATGTTGCCATAGCAACCAAGCTGTTTAGTGCAGCAGTTTCTTCCCTAATCCTGACATCTGCACTTGTCCTTGGAACCGATCTGAGGATGCCCTCCCACCAATTTTCCCTGCCGACTGCCTGGCTGTAAGTTCCAAACAAAAGAAGGGTTGGTCACTGACCCTGCTACGGCTCCTAGCAGCTGAAATTTGTGACTAAACTGTTAGAATGACAGTAATAATGCCAACATTAACAAAAATAGAATACTGCTATTTTCAGGTGAAAACCTCTTCACCTGCTTCACCTGAATAACCGCCACTGTTGAGGTTCCTTTTCCATAGAAAATATATGCGAAGCACATTTTATCAATGGTGGTTAAAATTATGCAATTCTCACGGTCATATAAAGTCATATTTTGGCTTTTTAAATGTTTTTTGTCATTTTTTCCTATTTTTTATATTATAGTCTTATTTTATCATATTTTTATACTTATTCCAGTTTGCATATATGCTTGAAATCGTATCTTTCTTAAAAATGTATGTTTGCGGAAATTTGGAGGGTAAGCTGCACGCAATTTGCTATTATAATTCTTCTTTTTGATCACCTTTCGAGGGTCACCATGTATTTCGTTCTGTGCAGAGCTGAGGGCTAGCTCTGGATTGATGTTGTAACAGAGATTTTTATTATTTGCATATTATATTGGCATTTAACAATAAAATGACGCAATTGGTAGCCATTCACATCATAAATATATCGGTTTATTTCAGAATAACTGTAGTTTTATTTTTCTTTTTTTAAATAAAAATTGATGCAATTGTGTTCTAATGTGATCCGTCATCATACCTTTTGGTTCCATATATGCCGTTCCTACCGCTTCATGGGGCATTTTACTAACCTTCTCAGCCGGCGCGTACATAGTAGGGAGGTGTGTGTGTGTGTGTGTGTGTGTGTGTGTGTGTGTGTGTGTGTGTGTGTGTGTGTGTGTGTGGGTGTGTGTGTGTGTGTGTGCGCGCGCGCGCGTGTGTGTGGAGCGTTCTGCTTTTGCTGAGCAGTGTGTGTGCTGGAATTCGCGGCTACATTTTTAGGTGAAAATAACACTTTTGATTTTTGAATTATATTATATAAATATTCTGTGGACACCTGTGAACCCTTTTGGTCAAATATTTTTCCCGACCCGCCATGACATGTTTAAACGATTGTTGCGCTTCACTTTAACCACACTGTGATGGACCATACTGATGCTTTTTCGTCAGTTTTCCATTTTGTATCACATTTATTCCTTATATTTCAGTTTTACCCTGATTTATATGTAAATTTGCATACATAATCTCAAACGTGCTCTCTAAAGATTTAAATGTGCATTTGATTATTGCTTTATTCACTGCCTCACAATAAATAATTTATGCTGAAAAGAAAACGAATGTTAACACTAACAACTTCATAAAAACAAAAATGTATTTCTCTGCAACTAATATCAACTTCAATCACATACTTTATTTTCGGTTTACTTAAATATCAGAAAATGCCACTAGGTATACTTATCTGAAAAATGTGAAGGCAGTTTTAAAAGAATTATTTTTTTCGTTAGTTAAAAGTATTTAATTATACAAGCTTACTACAAATGATTCATTCGTTTTCAAAACGCTATATTTTCCAGTGTTAAAACAATTGTTGATACCTACATGAAAATAACCGGAAACTCAACAGGTTTGCGTCCGTCACATGAGCGTAATTCCTTCACAAAATTTCGACAAAACAACAAACAGTTTTTGTTTGTTGAAATATATGCGAGGTGTACGTCTGTTATAGCAGTGCAACGTGCATTCAGAAGCAAATATGAACAATAACCGCCGTGTAAATAAAGCATTTTGCGGTGGTATCGGCAATTTAGGGACAGTGGTTGCCTGTGTAAAGGGAAATCTACCGGTCGACCAAAGGTGCCAGATGAAACGGTGGAGAAAGTTAAGGAAACACATGTCCGCAGTCCACAGAAATCAACAGTTGGTGGAAGCCGTGAACTTGGAATACCGCAACAAACTATGTGGAAGATTTTGCGACGATGGTTACGTTGCAAAGCCTATCGTATATAGCTCCTGCAACATTCGAGGGTGGAAGATTGCGGCCGGCGCCTGCAATTCTGCACCACAATGCAAAAAGCAATGACGGATAAAGATTCGCTGCCAGGTTGATATTTAGTGAGGAATGCACATTCCACTTACCTGGGGTTAACAAGCACCATAGTATGAGGATTTGGGAGACTCAGAATCCTCATGCATTTGTAACAGTTGAAAGAGATTCGCCAAAGCTAAATGTTTTCTCTGCGATGTCACACAGAAAGGTGTATGGACCATATTGAAAATACTGTTATAGGTACATCTTACCTGCTTATGTTACATTTTGTTTCTTTCCATCACTGAATAGTGATTCCGACAGTTGCGTATTCCAACAAGAGGGGTACCTCCTTATTGGAAGCTTGATAGTTGTGAGTACCTGGACTATGAACGTCTGCATTGTTGGATTGGGCATGGTGCAGATGACCAGACTTTGCTTCCTTGGCCCCCGAGGTCACCTGACCTATCCCCGTGTGACTTCAACTTCTGGGGCTACCTTAAGGACCGCATCTAGTACCTCCATTAACAAGAACAGTCACTTTCATATATCAACCATTGTTTTAAATGTAATGCTTTGGAAAATATAGCGTTTTGAAAACGAATGAATCATTTGTAGTAACCCTGTATTATCTGAGAAACTGTTTGAGCTAAAGCTTTGAGTTTTTGCACAGGCATTTCTTTATTTGACAATTTTCAAGTAAACCGATGTAAAATTGAAAAAAAAAAAAAAAAAAAAAAAAAAATTAGAAAATTCATCCCAATGTCTCTTAACTGCTGACGCAATATTCTTATCAAATATTGCAGAGGTGCATCCAGGAAGAATTGTGGGTATGTGGGAAACCAATTTGTCATTTGACGACATTACCCGAAGTTATATATTATAATATATAAGTTATATAAGTTATATATATATATATTGATATGTGAATAATCTAGAACTATGCACGTAAAGCAGAACACCACTATATGTAGGAAAATGTAAACAGATATACACATTTCCTCCTTGCTATACATATGCTATCTGTGAAGGCCAGTAGAAACGCCCCAAAGCTGCGGGGACGCGCAAATGTGAGTGTGCCATCTCACTGGTTATTTTACGTGGGCTCTTTCCATCCTTTACTACTACTGTAGTCGCTGGGATTAAACTCACGACATTCGGCTTTAACTGGATGACCCTTCATTTCGTCTGGCCTTTAGCAATCATGCCTGATAGGAATTGCTTTCTTTAAGGTGCCTGTGACGAGATACCTAAACCTGTTCAGGAATTAGAACAAGAGTTATTCATGCAACAGAGGGTTAAAAGAATACTTAATGAACGAGATAACTCTGCAGTAACATGTGAGGCTTGTACTCGGGAGGTATCGAGCTGGATTCCGCAGGGCCGGCCACTTTGACGCTGGAATTTTTCGCGCTTTTCCCTGGTCAGTAGGCTAATAGTGCAATTTTTACAGCCTCCCCTTCCCCATTTCCTGTCATTTTATTTCCTTATATTTCGGGTCGAAGGATCAGACGAGTGGATGCCGGGAAAGGCGTGAAGGCGAATTTGCTTTGAGCAACTGTGTGACCTGGCCTCTGGTATGTTTTCCACTCAATGAGAAAAATAGGACTTTCGGGGAGCAGCCGCCTCGTCGAGGCACCGTATGCTATAATTTTTCTCACTATTGTCAGCAACACTGCTAAGCTGAAATTGTCAGTTAAAGCCTGGCTATAGGCACTTAAAGTTCTCCATAGGATCCCCCGCATAGGATCCCATATACAGAACGTGCCTTGTGCATGGTGATAACTGAGTGATGGGGTGGAACAGGAAATTTAGAATTGGTCAAACAAATATTTCTGTTTCATGATCACTACACACATCGTCTACAACTTTCTCCATAGTCAGAATTAAACCCTCAGTCAAATTCGTTTTACACTTTTAACAAATGTAATATGGCGACGTGACCAACAACATTTAGTATTTCTCCATAACAACTCATATAGGAGATGTACGTACTAAAATCTAACATTTTTCTTCAATATATATATATATTTGTGTGTGTATTAATATTTCAGCTAATATCTTAATTACTAAAATTATTACTAAAATTCATGTTGACATAAGTACACATAGTGCAAAAAATAGTATGCAAAATACATGTAGTAAGCACATAACAGAATCTCGGCGCAAGCGCCCTGTTTTTCCAAACCTTTCCACGTTCCGTATAAAGTGTGTACCACATTAGTATCGCAATATACTATTCATATAGGTGCAAGGGGAGTATGGAAATACAGTAGCTTTTGAGCGATAGTCAAATCTTTTAAAGCTTTGAAACTCCCTTCTCTCTACACGGCCAAGAAATAAAAACGTGAATAACAACCTTCCATTTAAGAAAAGCTAAGTATTGCAAAACTAACACAAACAAGGAATATCTCCGAAATGGTTCATTCCACAAATAGAAAAATGCATTTGGACATAAGGTGTATGTTTCAACAAGATCTACAATTTTTGTGCAGTAAGATTTGGTCTATCTCTTACGGTTTACTAGTTATGCACAAGTCATCAAGAGTAAACAGTACTGCATGGACTATAGCGCACTTCACTCGCCATAAAAGTATCTTAAACATATGGTCTTTTAATCAAAATCGTTAGTCATTTTTGAGAAAATCACAATTTTGGTAAAATGTTCCATTTAAAAGGTAGTTTAGGGTAGAGGAATTCTCTTCAAAAACTTCGTGTTGCATCCTTGACAGATATTAAACTTAAATACCAACTTTGGTTTTTAAGCGACTTTTCGTTTTTCAATTATACTATTCACAAACACACACGCACGCGTGCTTACTTTGGATTCAAGAGGCCTCAAAACATTTTCGGTGAAATCCCAACATCCAAATTTTGGGTCGGATACAATACTTCCCCTAGTAACTTTACGTAATAGAGAAAATAAAAATGTACGAGTATATAAAGGTACAAACAAAAATTAGCAATTATCAGAATAAAAATCATAACGAATGCAAATAAACAGTGAATAGAACGAAAGAAAAATAAAAGATTGATTATTGGGAACGAGGAATTGCACTCAGTCGGCTTTCAACAATGACTTTTACTTTTTCGTATAATGATATGTTGTTTTTATACATTCATGTAATGGGTCCACCAGGCATACATGTGACAACTGGAGGTCAGCGCTGAAGCATGGGAATAAACACGAGTTCTTGAGTTAACCACTTAACGGTGGATTGTTACAACAAAAGAGGACAACCATTGTAGACTTTTATTAGATGTGTAATAATTTCACGGGAGAGACCTGCACGTGATGTCTTTGTTCCCGAAATCCTGGCACGGTGTCCTTCATGATGATGGATAATGATGATGTAGTTCACTGTGTTGCATGCAGTAGAGTCGAACCAAGGACACCAGGTTTCTCACTCTGTTGCGCAACATCGTAGACAAGAACGCCGCTTCTAAGTTCAGGGTTGCGGACCATAATTTCCTGCTTGTACAGTCGCAGGAAATACAATTCGCCATCTTCCTCAACATAGAGCAAAGAAACAATTGTTAGCACATTTTCTCTACTTTTGTCTATTCTTACAAACTCTTACTTATGTATCTTCATGTTAGTTGAGATAAACATTTGTAGAAATTATTGCATTGCTAATTTTCTTGTAGGTGCAAGGGGAATATGGGAATACAGTAGGCTTTGAGCGATAGTCAAATCTTTTAAGGCTGGTCGTTATATGAAAGCTTTGAAATTCCCTTCTCTTTTCACGGCCAAGAGAAAAAAACCTTCCATTTGAGAAAAGTAACTCACATAAATAACAAGTAATATCTTCGAAATGGTTCACTCCACAAAAAACACATTTGGACACAAATTGTGTTTTAACGAGTTCTATGATTTTTGTAAAGTAAGATTTGGTCCACGACACACACACACACACACACACACACACACACACACACACACACACACACACACACACACACACACACACACACACACACACGGAGCTTTTTCTAAAAATGCTTTTGGCGGGGGGCGGGGGGGTTCAGGGGACCTCAAAAATTTATTTCGGACCTTTCTCACATCAAAGCAGTTCTTGTGTAACAGTCACATCATTTTGTGTACCCATTAACACCTCAGAATGATTCTACAATCGCTTGTTAGGCTGTGGTATTTTTAAACACCTCATTCTGATTAAGATATAAACTGTTTTAGTTACGTGATGTTATGCCAACACACGTGTTCTAGATGCAGATTTTAAGTCCAATCTGGAGCGCACGAAACAAAAGAATCGTTACTTAATTTCCAAGGCGTTAAAGAAAGTAAATCGAAATGACAATTCATGGGCGTTGGTAGACTTTTTTCAGGGGAGGGCCGCATGTTGGAAGTTTGCAATCAAACAATATTAATCCATTACTGTACTGCCAAAAACTATAAAACATATGAGTTATAGTATTTGTTGCGGATAGGTATGTTAATTTGTGCTAAATAAGAACTGTTATTTACATCAAAATTAAAACAATAGTCAAACAGTCATTGATTGCACAGTAAATACATTAATTTCCAAGGGGGGCTACGGCCTCTCCTTACCCCCCCCCCCTTGCGACGCCCATGTTACAATTGTAGAAATAAATTCATACAAAGTAGGTTTAATTGTAGCTTTATATCTACGCAGTGATTCAGGACATTCAGAAAATCCGAAATACTTGTATAAAATTTGTCGAGCAATAACCGCCTATCAATTTTATTGAACAAAATAAGAAAATAAACTAAGCTCTGTCAATGTGAAGAGTTGCTTAAGCACGAGGGATTTCAGGAAAAATCTTTACCTTGCATGCTCAAATGATTCGGGATCTTAATACAAAGCTGCAACGAAGTGGTGCCTCTCGCACACACACGCGCGCGCACACACACACACACACACACACACACACACACACACACTCACTCACACGCACGTACACACACCTACCTCCCCAGCTACCTACCTAACTACCCATCCTCGTACCCATCCACCTACCCACCCTCCCACCTAGCTACCCACTCACCTATCCACCCACCTACCAACTCACCTAACTACCCACCTAGTTCTCCCGCTGGGAAGTGTCGCACGGGGTGCACTCAGCCTCGTTAGGTCCAGGGGGAACCAATTGAGTACCTAGGTGCTTGATGGAGAAGTAGCGGCCCCAGGTCGAGAAGGCCGTATAAGTGGCCGAGAGAGCTCGGGACACTGACCACGTACCACCCTCCAGTACTGTACCCCACCAATGACGCCTGTAGTGGGCAGAGGTGGGGAACGCAGCGGCCGGGAGGTAAGCCTTGGTCCTCCATGAACCCTAGCGCTGGGGTTATAAAATACATAACATACGTACATGCGTACAGTCATGTCTCACTTTACTTACAGGAGCTTTATTTTCCAGGGTACAAACTCACTCATAAATATGGTGCTGCTGTATAACATTGCGGATTAGAGATTGTAATGTGCAAACATGAGGGCACGTAATGTTTAATTGGCATTTGTTCCTTGCTTATTAATGTTATTGTTGTGTTTATTATTATTATTATTATTATTATTATTATTATTATTATTATTATTATTATTATTATTATTATTATTATTATTATTATTATTATTATTATTATTATTATTATTATTATTATTATTATTATTATTATTATTATTATTATTATTATTATTATTATTATTATTATTATTATTATTATTATTATTATTATTATTATTATTATTATTATTATTATTATTATTATTATTATTATTATTATTATTATTATTATTATTATTATTATTATTATTATTATTATTATTATTATTATTATTATTATTATTATTATTATTATTATTATTATTATTATTATTATTATTATTATTATTATTATTATTATTATTATTATTACTACTATTACTATTACTATTACTATTACTATTACTATTACTATTACTATTACTATTACTATTATTATTATTATTATTATTATTATTATTATTATTATTATTATTATTATTATTATTATTATTATTATTATTATTATTATTATTATTATTATTATTATTATTATTATTATTATTATTATTATTATTATTATTATTATTATTATTATTATTATTATTATTATTATTATTATTATTATTATTATTATTATTATTATTACTACTACTACTATAAATAATGTTGTTAGGTTGAAACCCGTAAGTAATACGGCTGCTAACCATTATTATCTATGTATGTACCTACGTAAACGTATGCATGTGATCCAGGCACGTGAAGCCACGAGGGACATCCGATACATTAAATAAGTTAACACCTGTCTGACATATCAGTAGATCGATTCCTTCTTGCAGTGGTTACAGTGGTCGGACCCTAACCAAAAGGCACAGGTTCGATTCCAATGTCATTGCAATAATATCCACCAACAGAAACTCTAGTTGCCATTTTGCGGTCACGCACGTTTTTTTTTTCTGGACTGTATGGCGACAAAACAAAACGTAAGCGGAAAACGACACGTGCGTCACACAGTTGCAAGGTAAATGCAGAGTCCTCTTTTCGACTTCCGGGCAACTCCAGGTGTGCAAGAGTTGCCAGATAACGGTGGCACGTGTGTGGAAAATAATCGAGAATCTGATAGAATCTAAAAACAGCATTTTAATGAGTGGAATCTAACAAACGTTCTTTTAATATTATTTTAGTTTTCAGACCGTTCCGCAAACTGTAGGCGGGGTGGGGGATAAAAACTTTCCTTACATATTCAAATTCCATAGTCAGTTTAAACAGTATGCACAGCTATCGACGGTAAAAAGTTTGTCGCTGAAGCTGCACGTGAGCATCTTGACGGCTGAAATAACAAATAGCCGCTAGAAAGCCAATCTAGTTATGCTAAACACTATTTATTATTATTATTATTATTATTATTATTATTATTATTATTATTATTATTATTATTATTATTATTATTATTATTATTATTATTATTATTATTATTATTATTATTATTATTATTATTATTATTATTATTATTATTATTGTTATTGTTATTATTATTATTATTATTATTATTATTATTATTATTATTATTATTATTATTAGTATTATTGTTATTGTTATTATTATTATTATTATTATTATTATTATTATTATTATTATTATTATTATTATTATTATTATTATTATTATTATTATTATTGTTATTATTATTGTTATTATTATTGTTATTATTATTATTATTATTATTATTATTATTATTATTATTATTATTATTATTATTATTATTATTATTATTATTATTATTATTATTATTATTATTATTATTATTATTATTATTATTATTATTATTATTATTATTATTATTATTATTATTATTATTATTATTATATTTATTATATTTATTATTATTATTATTATTATTATTATTACTATTATTACTATTATCATTATCATCATTATTATTAATATTATTACTATTATCATTATTACTATTATTATCATTATTATTATTACTATTAATATTGTTACTTTATTACTATTATTACAATTGTTATTGTTACTATTATTGTTGTTATTACATACTCTTTGTGATGTATGGCCAGCAGAGGAAAGAAAGCAACCTAATTTAACATTTTCAAGTGTCAACATGAGTTAAAATATATAAAAGCGAACCATAAGGACTATTCTGCGAGTACACATAAAAGTATCTATTTCGTACAAATTAACATTCCTCTGTGGTTTCCCAGTGCAGAAAATGTTATGAGAATGAAGCACAGCAACTTCAGGGTACGTGTTTTATTGTCATACCAATTGTCCCAGATCTACGAAACTTAAATGTGGTTAGTGCCAGTTTTAAACAGGAAAAGAAAAAAGCACAACTCGAATGGCTATTTGTAAGTAAACGTTTGTGTTGGAGAGAGGTGTTCTCAAAAATCTTCGCCTTTAATCCTTAACACGTACCAAACTAATTATGAACTCTGGCGCTTATCCATTTTTAGTAATTAATACTAAATCTCAAAGTTCATTTAATTATATGAACTGAAAGTAACTTAGGTAATTGACTTCCACTCAATGACATCAAGCAATCACGTGCATAACAAGTTCAAATTTCAGCCAATGACAGCCTTCATCGCGAACAATTTATCAGTTTCATTATCACCTCCTCAGCTTTTCTTACGCCATGATCAGGTTAGAGAATCTAGCTGCACTGTCCTATAGATGCAACAACTTACACAATTTGACGCAATACAACCGCTATTCAAATGTCAAAAATGGTTGGCTCTCGCTTCGGTGAAGAATGTAATGCTGAAATAGATGAAATAATTCGAAGAGGGAAACCTCAGATCACATAATATAACAGGAAATATGTTTGGAATCAGTTTGAGAAATGTTGTATTGAACGAAATTATAAATTAACAGCAGATACTCCAACTTCTGACATTACCGACAACTTAAAAGATTGGAGCTTGAACATGATAATCTAGTAGGCAGTGCCAATGGACGCTCATGCTATATTTCCTTTTACGAGGTTAGTAAATTACAATTCTGCATTAAATAACTTTCATAGTCTATATCATCCTTTAATTCGTGAAATAGTCTCAATATATGCAATGTGATAGTCAAATTCTCCAGAAAAATTCCATCGTCACCTCATGACTAGTGGACAATCTTCAAATTCACTATTTTCACCTCTAATGTATAGTCTATTTTAAAGCTGTCTGTATTGGAGGAAAATTATGTACATGTTTGGTGAGGGCCAAAGGGAAGGTACAAACGTTTAAAATGTCAGATACTGTAATTATGTAAAAATTACTCAACCATTTCAACCGATGATTGTTCCACCGCCTAGGGATATTCAAACTATACAGTATTTTCAGAACTTAGAAGGACGCTCCACTGATGTTTCACGTACTTTTTTGGGAGATACTACGATTTGATGGTCTTTCGTTATGTTGGCAATGCAGTTAAATGAATTATTCACTTCTACCAACTTAACCCAACCTCCTATATTACGTACTTTTGAGGCCTACGCCGCTAGCATTTTCAGACAATATTTTGATTAATACAAATATAAATATACATACTTGTTGATTTTTACCAAGTCAATAATTGTCCTCTTGTTTATATTACATATGTTTTAATGTCAAAGAATAAAGCACTGTTTTATTTGCAATAGCAATCTGAGATGTTATGCAGTCAGTGAACCTTAATACACGTTTCGCGAGATAAAGAGTAGGCCGTGCTCAGGTCAATAATTACTCATAGTAATCATGGCGGCTAACTTAAACGAGTGCGTTGTTTCTGAAATAGAACAAAATTGGAAAATTGACTTATACCTGAAAAATGTAGAGAGAGATGCGAAGGATACTATAGTAAATATATGCTAATTAAGTTCAATCATGAAGACACCATGCAAAGATGAATGTTATGTTTCAAGGTTGGTGTTTCACATTTCACACATACGCCATATTAAATTACTAACTATACTGCAAAAAAAATGTGTGTAATATAATACGTAGAGTGCGTCAACTGTTTTTACTAATCCTCGGTAACTGACTGGGTCTCGCCTTTTCAAACTTTTCCTCGATCCAGTAAAAATCACGTACCAATATTGCAATATGTTATTGCGCGAGTATCAGGTGAATTAGGAATAGTCGACGTTGTACGAAATTAAACTATAAGGAGCAAAAAAGAGCATTTACCATAAGAATTATCTAATCATTGAAGAAAAATTTGAAAAAGAACGGGGAAGGTAAATTAAATGATTGATAGACAATTGAAGGCGTAGTTTAAATTGCTGCGTGGCGGTATTTATTCCCTTCCTGATTGAGTTTGATAGCTGTAGTCACGTGCTATACCACTGTCGTTTAGGGCAGTAGCCTTTCTCAAGGTCTTCTCCTCTTAAGTAACACGGCGTTTGTGTTATTTCATAACAGCAACACGGAAAGTGTAAGTGACACGGTGACCCACTCTGGCCTGTAAACACTCCACCGCAGCACATCTCATGTCCCGCGTTCCGCTTTTCACTTTTATGTATGTCTCTTCCCCGTTCACAACACTTCATAATCAAATTCAAAATATGTGTTGCACTCTTCTGTTGTACTAATTATTGTTACAAACTGTTATTCCTCTATCTTCTTCTTGTTAGTGGAAATAAACATTTGCGAAAATTATCATATTGCTAATTTTGTTGTAGGTTCAAGGGGAATATGGAAATACAGCAGGCTTTGAGTGATAGTCAAATCTTTCAAAGCTGGTCGCTATATGAAGACCTTGAAATTCCGTTCTCTTTATACGCTCAAAAGATAAAAAAGTGAATAACGACCATGCATTTGAGAAAAGTTTTAAGTGTTGCAAAACTCACACAAAAAAACAAGGAACATCTCCGAAATTGTTCACTCCACAAAAAAATGCATTTGGACATAAATTATCTTTGTTTTGTATAGTAAGATTTGCTCTCTCTTACAGTTTACCAGTTATGGAGAAGTAATTAAGAATAAACTGGACTACATGTCGGAAAATTAAAACAACACATTTTATTTACCATAAAAATATCCTAAACATATAGCATTTTTAAATCAAAAGTTTCCAAAAATTTTCCATATAAAGGTTAGGTTAGCATAGAGGAATTTTCTTCAAAACCTTCGTGTCGTATCCTTAAAAAAAGATATTAAACTTAAATACCAACTTTGGTTTTTAACCGAGTTTTTGATTTTGAGTTATGCTGTTCACAGAGGGACACGCACACACACACACACACACACACACACACACACACACACACACACACACACACACACACACACACCTATTTTTAAACTGCTCTTTTTGGATTCCGGGGGCCTCAAAACATATTTCTTTGAAATCTCGACATCGAAATTTTGGGTAGAATACAGTAGATACTTCCTCTACTTCATATTATGTAGTAGAAAAAGAAAAGTACACGTTTTTGTGATCAGGGGATTTCTAAACGTGCATGTCTAGTGAACTTTGTTTTTAGTAGGAAGCGACTCTGGAGGAAGTGACCCTGCACTTATCTGGCCCAGGCCGCCCTTTAGCTTGCAGATGTGTTCAATTTTACACTACTCTCTGGGAATACTACGAACATACATGAAAGTAAACATGTGGTGTTTTTCTCTTCGCTTTTTCCCCTTCTCGTTTTCTGTACGGAGATATAAAAAGTGGGCCGGACATTAATTTAAACACCAGTCTGGAAATAAATAAACGGGCGAGCGTAGTTTACGATGATCTCAGCAGCTTCCCTTTCTGGCTACAAGGTCTTTCCAGATCATTATGAGAAGAATAAATATAGTTCTCAGAAGGAATAAGTTGAATGCGAGTTGATTTACCTCTAAAGTATCCCTTGTGTAGATTTTACTCATGGCCCATGTTGCTATTGCATTACTGCGAGGATGTGAACCTAACGGACATGTAACACAGGGCTTGGCTATGTGTCTGGCTTGTTACCAGTAAGCGATGATCAGGAGATACTATTGCAGTTATGTAGAGACTGCTTTACCACTGCAGCAGTCGAAAAACCACTGGAGGGTTTTTGCTGTTGTCCGTGTGATGGCAAGTGGCACAACAGTAACCCCTAGTGAATTGAATATAATATTTGCATAGTTGTAGTTGAAAATAAACTTAAAATGATTGTTAAATAAATGGATTGACAAATCTGGTACAAGAATACCATGATTAATTTAGTCGCTCTTCGTTTTGTCGCTAAAGTGCCACTAGATCATTAGAAGTGTACTTCTCTGCTGAACATGTGTTTCCTACGCATCTAGATTTGATATGTTCATGTTTCGTTCGATAAATTTAGTACCGGCTCCTGGAAATGTGACTTTGTGTTGTTTTTGAGTGTGGCAAAAGATTATTATCAGAGTTACAATGGATTTTGCGACCATAAATGGTAAGAAATTGCGGTAATCTGCAGGTACTAATGCGTCAACAGAAACACGATCTATAGTACGAATATCCTGAACAGTGGCGGATCGTGACTTGCCGCAGTGAGTGTGCAGTATATTACATCCTTTCCAAGTTTACTCTTTCCGTCTGACAGACAATTCTAATTCGCAATTCGTATGGGCAATTGAATTCTCATGTCTTGCTATTTTGTTTTAGATGACCAGTATCATAACAAGCATTATTTGTCCAGATGCCGCTTCTCTCAGTTGCAAACAGTAAGTACGAAAAATAGCCTCTTTTCTAAGGATAAACCTGAAAGATTTATCTCCTTCACTACTCATTTCCACATTTTTATAGATTCAAATTTCCCGCTATGAGCAGACACAACTGCATGCAATTTGCTGCCAGAAACACAAACATGATAAACAATAATAAACACGGTAACAAAATAACTATTTCAAACTGAAGTACTGGCCTTGAATTGCATACGCATTTATAATGGTTTGATAAAAATATATGTAATTGTGTTTACAACTGTTATAACTCTTATTTTAATATAGAAAATGGCTACATTATATTCAGAAACGTCAAGTTGGCTAACTGCCTAGTTGATTGCAACTTCTATTAAACGACTGGGAGGGAAATGCTCGCAGCAAGGAAAACAGAAACTTGTAGGAGAACGCAGTGCGCTTGCGCGGCAACAATCGCACGTTTTACCTTTGTCGATTATGCTGCTTTAAGTCGCCGTATTCCTAAATACAAGCTTTTTTCCACTCCCCACGACCCCTCAACCTAAATGCTACCTTCGCCAGTCGCAAAACTCGATTTATGCGTATCTACAGCTTGTTGACTGAATGCGCTGGTATTTGGTAAAGAGGATGCGGGAAAATTAAACGAGCAAGTTCATATAGAAGAAAGTTCGACATTCGACTTTCTCATATGCATGTCTATAGACATAAAGACACATTCACATGCGGGAAAAAATGAGTGAGTGTGCAGTTGCGAGTATACGATCACCCAGGAGGCGCCACTGATCCTGAACCAGCAAGTTGGCGCTTCCGAGTCTTTTATCTTTTAGGGCCGGTGTTATAAAGGAGGTTTAGACTCCCAGTTACTCCTGGCAAAACTACTAGGCGTGTTGACTTTGCTTGTCCAGCGCTGCGATCGCTTGTTGTCTTGTTTGCTAGAAAACTGGAATACTAGTAACTTGGCGTACAGTCAGTAACGCAGTGCAAATGAATATCTCGCGCCTGCCAAATATCTGAGACGTGGCTCTCCTGAAGGTATGGTTAAATCTGAGTATAGTGTACACAAACTATCTCGCCGTGTATGTGCGATAAGCTCACGTAAACTGGCCAGTTTCACATTCTTCTCGATACGCCTCATGGCTTTACCAGGTACTAGGTTTGAAGTATAGATTAAGTTTTTCCTTTGTTTTATAAACGCTAATCTTCAGTTTAAGTTAAGCTTAACTTTAGTAGAGCCCATTTACCACGTGACAACAGTTTAATCCTATATGCAATGTGGGGTCCCAGCTGTACTTCTGTATACTAGGGAGGTATTTGAGGAACTGCTATTATGATGAAGGTGAAACACCTCAGGGACCAAAAACTTCTTTAAATAGACTTAACACTTTCCGATGAGGGTGACCATGGCTTTTTAAACAGATTCAGACTTACTAACCGGACAGTCCTAGCCTCATTACATTAGATTTGCAACCGATACAGAAATCATTGAGAAGGTGTGTGTGTGTGTGTGTTTTTGTGTGTGTGTGTGTGTGTGCGTGTGTGTGTGTGTTAGTGTGTGTGTATGGACAGCATAACTCAAAAAAGAAAAGTCGGTTAAAAACCAAAGTTGGTATTTAAGTTTAATGTCTCCCAAGGATGCGACACAAAGATTCCTTTACCCTCAAATACCCTTTACATGGAACATTTTACGAAATTTTTGATTTTCTTGAAAATGGCTCTAACGACTTTGATTAAAATGCCGTATGTTTAAGATATTTGTATGACGAATAAAATGTATATTTTGAACTTTCTGGCTATAGTTTATGTAGTCCTGTTTACTTTGGATGATTTTTGAATAACTCGTAAACCATAAGAGATAGACAAAATCTTTCTGTACAAAAAATGTAAATCTCGCTAAAACACACATTTTATGTCTGATTTTTTTTTTTTTTTTTTTTTTTTTTTTTAACTTTCTCTACTGGTAAGTAGGGGAAGTATTGTATTCCACCCAAAAATTCGAAGTCGAGATTTCACCGGAAATATATGTTTTGAGGCCCCCTGAATCCAAAAAAAGCATTTTTAGAAAAAGGTCCGTGTGTGTGTCTGTGTGTGTCAGTCTGTCTGTCAGTCTGTGGACAGCATAGCTCAAAAACGAAAAGTCGGTTAAAAACCAAAGTTGGTATTTAAGTTTAATGTTGTTCAAGGATGTGACACGAAGATTTTGAAGAAAATAGCCCCACCCTAAACTACCCTTTACATGAAAAATTTTTCAAAAATTTTGATTTTCTTGAAAATGGCTCCAACGATTTTGATTAAAATGTCATATGTTTGAGATATTTTTATGACAAATGAAATGTATATCTTGAATTTTCTGGTTATAGCCCCTGTAGTCGTATTTACTCTGGACGACTTTTGCATAACTGGTAAACCGTTAGAGATAGACCAAATTATACTATACAAAAAATGTAGATCTTGCTACAATACACAATTTATGTCTGAATAAATTTTCTTGTAGGGTGAACCATTTCGGAGATATACCTTGTTATGTGTGTGAGTTTCGGAAAACTTGGAACTTTCGTGAAATGGGTCATCGTTGTTCATTTTTTTATATGTTACGTGTACAAAGAGAACGGAATCTCAAAGCTTTAAAAGATTTGACTATCGCACAAAGCCTACTGTATTCCAATATTCCCCTTGCACCTACAAGGAAATAAGCAATAAGATAATTTGTACAAATGTTTATTTTAACTAACACGAAGAAGATATAGGAATAAGAGTTTGTTAGAATGGTTAGTACAAGAGTAGAGAAAGTCATGTGAGTGCAACACATCAGATTTTTAAATTTATAGTGAACCATTCTGGAGATATTCCTTGTTATTTGTGTCAGTTTCGGAAAACTTAAAACTTTCGTGAAATGGAACATCGTTGTTCATTTTGTTATATGTTAAGCATGCAAAGAGAACGGGGTCTCAAAGCTTTAAAAGGTTTGACTATCGCACAAAGCCTACTGTATTCCCATATTCCCCTTGCACCTGCAAGGAAATAAGCCGAAAGATAATTTGTACAAATGTTTATCTCAACTAACAGGAAGAGGAAATGGAAATAAGAGTGTGTAAGAGTAGAGAAAGTCGTGTGAGTGCAACACATCAGATTTTTTTTCTTTCAATGTGGCTTTATTTTAGAAAATTAACCGTTTTCCTAAGCTACCAAAGGCATTTAGTTGCATCAATTACAACATTACATTTTAGTTACCAACGGCATAAGCTGTGCTGCAAGAATAGTGATTTAATTTGTAAGTGCAAACGGTACTATTTTTCATTGTGAATACTTGCCTATGACCTTCATAAATTAAGGTTATACTTAATTTTAACGTGATTGGCCGTAATTCCAAAATAGTTCAATTTTTTTCTAAGTTAGCACGGGTACCAACAGTGTTTAGTTGTGGTGTAAGAAAAAGAAGATGAGCAAGTGTCTTTCTTTTCCCATCCTTCCGGCATACCAAGATCACTGCACTGCGATTTAGTTATATGTTCTGTGAGTTTAATTAACCAGACGTTTATAAAATGGCACCTGCAGATTTAGTTTTAGTTTGGTTTAACTAATCTTCCAACTAGAGGACTGTTTGACATCCTTAATAACGTTTATAATACCGGGACTAAGAGTAGTATGATTGTAACGGAAACATTGAAACTTCAGAATAGTGTTATAGTACATTGTGAAGTCCCCATTTGTTTCTCAAAGTAGCTTACAAGTTTCTGTTGAACCGCCGATATAAGGTGCTAAACTTATGTGAATGATTTTGATCTCCATTTTGGTAGCTTGTAGACAAAGTCGTTTCTGTGTTAAAGTTAAGCAGTTTTGTCCCCCCACCCTCCTTAAAGAATCGTACTAATAACTATGTCCGTATTATTTTTGGCATCGTCCAAGTGTTATATCATTGTATTTAATTTAATTTATTAACAGTCCTCTGGCCTCTGAAATAATACAAGCCGCTAGTAATAAATGCAAAATACACGAAAATACTGTGAAGGGCGTTCGGAAATAATTTACAATGGCGTTGTTTAAAAAATACCTCCCCATCTACGGGCACATCCTCTAGTAGTCTAGTAGGACGATAAACTGATGCTAGTACACCACACAGACACTAGATGGTAGCTGTGAAAGGACAGCGCTTGTTTGTTGTCAAGTAGACAGGATAGAAGGTTTTTGTGGAAAGAAGAAGTGAAATAATGTGTGAAAAAGATGTGGGCATATTGCATGCACGGAACTTGTCACAGGCTCAGTAGGAGAGTAGAGTTGAAGTCTATTGTTAGCTATTCGAAATGGAGAAAAATGAACCATATCTTTTGGAGAAACTGGTGACGAATCACTATCATACACAAAGAAGAAAGTATTTGTTCGATAATAACATGAAGAACGCGCTGCACGGTAAAATATTGTCAACAATAAGGAGTTGTAAGCCGCTGTCCACGTAGTACATCCAAACAATAGTTTCGTGACGCAATAATGAAGTTCCCAGGAACGTGACAGCAGTGTATTGACGTTAAGCGTTTCATGTACATTGAATCAGTTTTATTAATAAATAAGGTATAAAAAAGCTATTATTGTAAATCTTTTCCGAACACCCCTCGTAGCTGACGAGGGATAACTTGTACACTCAGGAACCTGATGTTAAGGTTAAAGTTGAATGAGACGCAAAATTAATATCAAGACGGGGACACGAACTATGGAAATGATCTTGCGATTGAGGGACACACCTGAACGCATATTTAACTTTTGCTTTAATTTGAACACGTACCCGATAAACCTTCAAGGCTCGAAGACGTTATACCGGAAATTATTCTTAAATCGATCCACTATTGTGATCGCATTACCAACCCCAAACAAACGGAAAGATTATGCTTTTATAATTAAAAAATAAGCCCATTTGTGTTGAATATGCTCGAAAGTGTCCTCTCCTTACCGAATATTTTCCACTCTGTCTTCGTTAAGTTGTTTTTATTAACATAAGAGAACTAGAATTATATTTTTATTTCATAAAGATGTGTAGAGACAATACCCCTTCTGAGGAAAAAAGTCTCAACGTTTCTTCCCGCCGAACACTTCCTGACCCCTTTCCCATCCCAAAGAATTTGTGTGTCAAATGTCGTATAGTATTATAACTGTGAGATACTGGCCCTTGTTAAAATATTTACGAAATTTTATGCTCTTTTTTATATTTCTTCCCCAAAACCAATTATCCTCTTGTCAAAATTAAGAGTAAGCAGTGGTTAAAGTTAAGGACTTTCTTGGAGAAAATTGAATGTGTTCACTTGCCATGGAGGTCACCAGAAGGTTACAGAGGAGAGGGGAGAATGGTCCCTCACAATATGGTCATTACCAGTGCTCACTGTAATATTCACATTTCAAGGAAAATTCATCACAACTACCAGTTGTCACCGAGTGTTCATAGCTCTGAAATCATGTACTTTTTTTTTCTTAGTCTTTTAGCCCGGCTTCTGTTTCTTGAGTGGTACGCGCGCACACACACATACATAGGGCGTTTAAAAAGTGTCTAATATTGTAATAGGAGTTGAGACTGGGCAAACCTAGAATAATATATATATATACCCACCCGCCTACCCACGAGCCCACCCACCCACACATCCATCCGTCCGCCCGTCCATCTGTCTACCTGTGACTGTTTATCTCCTGTCTATCTACATATATATGCGATTGCTTCCCCTACCATCTTAAACTTTAGTTCAAATCTCAATAAACTTGATACATGTATACACAAGTGGACTTTGGTGGTAACGCAGCTATCGATTCATGGTACCGGCATGGGGATTTTCTCGCGTGGGAGATCTAGTACCTCGTGAGACCCTGGGAGGTCAAATTAAAAACTAGTTCATGGAAAGGTAGTACCTCCAGGTTGCGAGGACTCGCATGCTAACCACGTCTCACCCTCCAGTACTACAACCCACACGTGGCGCTCGTGCGATAGGCCTTGGCTTGGCATCGGACTGTTGGCAGAGTTTAGAGGTTTTGCAGAGGTATATTTTAGACATGGCGAATGGTCAATAGCTGTGCTCTAATTTATGGTCGAGTTCACTTTTACATTTATAAGACCGTATGGGTATCAGGTAAATATATCTCCGACTTCCGTATAGTAAACAGCGGGAATACTACTCCATTATGCACGGTGCCCGCTCGCATTATCAGCCGGGTCTTGTTTATTTCAAGGAAGGAGACAGAGACGTTACCTCCACCATCAATTTGAATGAGGCCATTAGCAAGGGATTGCTCTCTCTTTCTCTTTCTCTCTCTCTAGTATCCTGATCAAACCAGTTGTGTGCCCTAAAATCCCACTACTGCTACTACTACTACTACTGCTACTACTGCTCTTTGTTTCTCTGTCTGTTTCTATGTCTCTTTTCTGTGTTTTCTTCACCGTACCTTGCGACTTGTATTTCCTGTGAAATCTCATATTTACTGTTGTCCTACGCAGAGCTTCCTGTTGACGAATACGGAGAGAGAGCTAAGAGTTTAATATCTTCACGAAATCTCTTAATATCGATATCTCTTATATCATTGTAAAAACGAAAATGATTGCGTCACATGCGTTATTATAAAGATGGTGCTACTGATGCTGCAGCAGTGTAAAATGGCTGCTGTTGGTAATTATCATCAGAAATGTTTATTGCTTGACGACAGTTATTTGGAAGTCGTCCTTGACTCAGCGGGTTTAGAATTTCTTGTAGCAGGCCGGCATTAAAGTTAACAATGGGATTGCGTAACCTTGTGGTGGGTATGTAAGTACAAAAAGATAATGAAGGAGGGGGATACAAGATGTGGGTCCCCGGGGCAACAGCTAAAGCACCTGCCTCATCATGGTGGTATGGCCAAGGGCATCCCCGCTCTTAACCACATCTATCTATGTGTTGCTGGCGTTCAAATTTTCCGCAATGGGCAATCGAGTTAGCTGTTCTCACATATATCAGCAGCACTGCACTGTCATTAGCGTTTGGCTCCTTCTTCCTCTTCCCCTCTTGCAACCAGAATCCTCACTTTATGGCTCAGTGGAAACTTACAGCTCTGCTTCTCTAGCTTTGCGTTAAAACCTTCCGTTAGTTCCTTACTTTGAAATCTCTATGCAAGTAACCCTTAGAGGAGTACCTGAATGTAAATCATATTGCTGTGAAATGAGCAATGCCTAATCAATGACGTAATATTCAAAATATTATAAAGACTGCGAATATTTTACACACAGAAACTAATTCATCCTCATTTTACCACCCTTGTGTCGAAATACTATCCTCAAGTACGCCGTACTGGGAGTCAGAAGCTCTCCTGTCACATCAGCGTTCAAAATATTTTGATATTTTGTCTACTACTATTACTGCTACTACTACTTTTTCTACTACTACTACTGCTGCTGCTGTTGCTACTAGTCTTCTTCTACTACTACGTACTGCTACGACAACAACAACAACTACTACTACTACTACTAAACGGAAGTAGCTCCATACTTTAAATCTTGTCTATAGTAATTTAGAAAGACAAATACTCATTGATGATAATTCAACCATGAATATGAGCAGCGGAGTGCCACAAGGCACGGTCTTAGGCCGCACGCTATGGAATATATACTATGACTCAGTACTAAAGGAGGAACTACCAATTGGAGCAAAAACAATAGGATTTGCTGGCGACCTAGCGTTAATAGAATGCGATAAACAAAGGATGATTTGGAAGAAAAAGTCGAGTTATGGGGAGAGTGCAGCAAAAGATTGCAATTATTCGCTAGCGCTTACAGGACCGTATCCACAAGTAATAACTGGGCTATACCCATCCATTTATTAGCCCAAGGGCGTATATATACAAACAAGAAGCAGAAGAGAAAATACGATACAGATATGGCAAGCTGAATGGTAACAAGAAACTCAGACGGTACAATGAACCAAGAAATTGATACGGATAAACAAGAAACGTGAACAGGTAGAGTATTGTTTAACCCAATTTTTATCGGGACATGGACATTTCAAAACCCACCTATTCAAAATGGTTTTGATGAACAGTGAAAACTGATTGTATTGTAAGGAAAAGGATACACCTGAAAACACTGTATTAAGATGTATAAAACGGAACTGCATAAGATAAAAATGTCCAAAGCAGATTGGACACGAGATAACTGTCGAAAGTATTGTAACATTAACGTTGCAAAGTGAAAAGAAATGGGGAATTCTTCAAGACCTGATAACTAGAATTATAAAAGCAAAACAAATAGATGAAAAAGAGAGATAAACATGATTGCCGTATTGTGAAGTAGTTTCTGCAATATGTGCAAGAAATAACTGGAGGAGTGTTAGTGGAAATCCCACATTTGGCATAAATCGTCCCCCTCCCCCAATAAAAAAAAAAAAGAAAAAAAGCTACTGTTACTACTACTGCCACCACTACTACACTTACCACACAATCACCACCACTAACACTAGTATCAGCCAACAGCCGCCGCCGCCAACACCACTGTTATCATTTGTTTCCTGCATTATTTACCACTGTGTGCGGAAAAATAATGTACATACATATTAGAGCAAAAAAGCAGAATTAAACTAAGCATTTTGAAAATAGGAAAAAGCCTCTTAGAAACTCTTTATTGCACTGTATTGTTCAAGATGAGGTACCTACATCATGTTAGAATCTTATGGAACTTGGCTGTGGCGTGTCAGATATAAACAAAACACATTCTCGCACATGTGTAGCACTAGTCATTGGCACCAGGTGCCGCATTCAATGTTGCATTTATGATGTGAAGATACTGTATGGTGCAATAACACTAAACACTCGCCTTGTTCGGTACACAACACAGTGCACATCATTCTTTAGTTTCTCATTGTGTACCGTCGATCCTCATTAGTAGAGACAGCACGTTATGTTACGTTGCATTTTGATTGGAAAATGAAGATTTTAAATTCAGAGTTCAAATATATTTATAATACCGCATATGCGAGGCCATGTTTCTAACCTCAAAATTCACTGTGCAGTGGCTATTGTTTTCTGCATATTTTTTCGCATTCTATGGTTTACATTCGCGGTATAATTGAGGCTCCTAAAGGCGATGTGGTTCTAAACATTTTGGTTTTAATTATTATGGAGGACTACGTTTTCCTCTAACAAGTTTGTCAACTAGTATGATATGCCGGTTATGTAAAACTATACGTACTTAATTCTATAGTAAGATGATCAATTTTAATAAAATTTGTTATAATAGTTGAGAAAACATAAACTAACCTAATTTTTTTAAGCAAATTGTAATTTGAGATGGAGAAATTTCGTGAAAGGCTCCCATTGCATCCTTGGAAATTGCTGAATATAAATACGAAATTTGCTCATCTGAATTTTCATTTCATTTCATTTGCAGAAATGATTGTTTATTCTCTTCTAGCTACAAGGAGAATGTGCGATAATCAAATCTTTTAAACCTTTGAGATCCCGCTCTCTTTGCACTGTTAACATATAAAAAATCTGACATGTCGCATTCACATGACTTTCTCTACTCTTGTACTAACCATTCTTACAATCTCTTATTCCTATGTCTTCTTCGTGTTAGTTGAGATAAACATTTGTGCAAATTATTTTACTGCTTATTTCCTTGTAGGTGCAAGGGGAATGTTAGACTACAGTAGGCTTTGAGCGATAGTCAAATCTTTTAAAGCTTTGAGATCCCGTTCTCTTTGCATGCTTAACATATAAAAAAAATGAACAACGATGTTCCATTTCACTAATGTTTTTAAGTTTTCCGAAACCGCTACAAGTAATAATGAATGTCTCCACAATGGTTCACTCCACAAAAAAAAAAAAATTAATTATCTAAACATAAATTGTGTGTTTTAGCACAAGCACAATCTACATGTTTGGTATAGTACGATTTTGTCTATCTTTTACGGTATAAGAGTTATTCAAAAGTCATTCAGAGTACATAGGACTTCATGGGCTATAGCCGGAAAATTCAAGATATACATTTCATTTGTCATTAAAATATCTCAAACATGTGGTATTTTAATCAAAATCGTTAGTCATTTTCAAGAAAAAGAAAATTTTTAAAAAATGTTCCATTTAAAAGGTAGTTCAGGGTGGGGCTATTTTCTTCAAAATCTTCGTGTCGCATCCTTGAAAGACATTAAACTTAAGTACCAACTTCGGTTTTTAACGGACTACTCGTTTTGAGTTATGCTGTCCACAGACACAGACACACACACACACACACACACACACACACACACACACACACACACACACACACACACACACACACACACACACACACACACACATGCACACACACGCGCGACAGCCTTTTTCCAAAAATGCTTTCTTTTTGGATTCAGGGGGTCTCAATGCATATTTCCGATGAAATCTCGACATCGAATTTTTGGGTGGAATACAATACTTCCTCTACTCACCAGTAGAGAAAGTAAACATGAATAACGATGTTCCTATATATACATAAATTATGTTTTAGCAAGATCTACATATTTTGTAGAGCAAGTTTTGGTCTTTCTCTTACGGTTTACGAGTTATGAAAAAATCATCCAGAATAAACATGACTTCATGGGCTATAGCCAGAAAATTCAAAATATGCATTTCATTTGTTATAAAAATATTTCAAACATGTGACATTTTAGTATAATCGTTAGTCATTTTCAACAAAATCAAAATTTTCGAAAAATTTTCCATGTAAAGGGTAGTTTAGAGTGGAGGAATTTTCTTCAAAATCTTCGTGTCGCATCCTTGAAAGACATTAAACTTAAACACCAAATTTGGTTTTCAACCGACTTTTCTTTCTTGAGTTATGCCATCCATAGAGACACAGACACACACACACACACACACACACACACACACACACACACACACACACACACACACACACATACACACGGATCTTTTTCTTTGTTTAGGGGGCCTCAAAACATATATTTTGGTCAAATGTTGACATCGAATTTTTGGTTGAAATACAATACCTCCTGTACTTTACTATACGTAGTAGAGAAAGTAAAAACCGCAGGCACTGATGTGCCAAAACTATGCCCCCCCCCCCCCCCCCAAAGAAAAAAAACAAATAAAATCAGCCACTTGTGGCTGTTGAGAAGACTTTCTCTCAAACCACAACACAGTAGCGATGATGCACAGGGCTACACATGACAGCCACCGACTGCAGATCTAGTCCACCACTGATGATGCATTACCAGAATGTGCAAACGCTTTTATTGTTGTTTTGGACAGTAGTTCCATAATTCAATTTGCCTGATGGCAGTATTCAATTTGCCTGAATGGGAAACCTGTTTTGGAGCAAAAACTGGAGGCAGTTAGTCCTGGGAGAGGGGACTTTCTTGTGTAACCAGCTCACATTCTTGTGGCTGTATACAGAATTGGTACTTGTTGATGTGCTTCCTTGTAATTATATAATACATATACCTACTGACAGCTAGGGGAAACCGGAAAACAAGGAAGATAAACATGGGATCAACAACAAGCGAAAAAAAGAGCATCACTTGCGGGAAAGCAATCAAAAGACCAGCATAATAAACAGAAGGAATAAGTTACTTTAATAGAAACAACAGCTTTCTTGTGAGAATATATTCGCTAAGTCAATTTAATCTTCCTGCCACTTTTGGTATCAATTTCTGTTTTCTACGTAGGTGGTAGTAGTTAGTGTCTTCATTCCATCCAAGTATTCATCCGAAATATTCGTTTAAACACTTCCGGGATAAATAATAAGGAATGTGATATGTTGCACTCACATGACTTTCTCTACTCTTATACAAGGTATTCTTACAAACGCTTACTTCTCTACTTCATGTTAATCGAAGTAAACATTTGCAGAAGTCATCTTATTGTTAATTTTTTTGTACGTATACTCGCATGTAAGGGCAATACAGTATGCTTTGTGCGATAGTGAAATTTTAAGCTGGTCGCTTTGTTATGGCTTTGAAATTTCGTTTTATTTGCACAATTAGGAGATAAAATAAACATAACACAATCACCGAGTTATTTATGAACTGCGTATTTTTAATATCACCAAATATATCATGATTTTGGCTCAGGGAACCTGCAATCACTTTGACCGCTTTTAGTGCAAAGGATTCCCTAAGATTGAAGTTAAAGCTATCTGATCGTTTTTTACAAGGCATTATGAAAAGTCTTGCAACATAAAAGAAAGAGATTAGTAGGCTAAGCTGAAAACAGTGCAAATTAACTAAAAATGAAACAGTTTTACGTATCTGCTTGAATGGTAATTCCTCGAAGTTCAATACGCTGATGGGCAGCTCCCAAAATATATATTTAATAGTTTTGCTAAAGATTTTTACATTCGTATTTGAATATAACAAAAAATGTCATAGTTATATCTTGCGAAAACCACATTCAAGTGTTTCCATCGTGGCAACAAACCATTGCGATGAGAAGAAGCAAAGAAGAAGCGGAAAAACAAAAACGAATAACAGTTGCAATTTAAAGAAGTACAAGAGCTTGAAACTCTAAAGTAGTAAGTTACACCTCGGAAACGGTGAAATCCACAAAGAAAGTGGATACGAAATAAATGATGTGCTTTAACGAGTTCTACATTTTTGTATAGTAAGATTTGGTCTCTCTCTTATGTTTACCAGTTACACATAAATCATCAAGAGTAAAAATGGACTATAGCCAGAAAATTCGAAATATACATTGCATTTGCCATGAAAATATCTTAAGCATATGGCATTTTAATGAGAATCGTTGGAGCCATTTTTGAGCAAATCAACATTTTCGAAAAATGTTCCACGTAAATCGTAGTTTAGGGGATGAATTTTCTTCAAAAATTTCGTGTCGCATCCTTGGAATACCAACTTCGGTTTTTAACTAACTTTTTGTTTTTGAGTTCTACTGTCAACAGACAGACGCACAGATACACACACAGGACCTTTTTCTAAAAAATTTTTTATTTGATTCAGGAGGCCTCAAAACATATTTCCGATGAAATCTTAACATGGAATTTTTGGACCGAGTACAATACCTGTTTACTATACGTAGTAGAATAATAGAAGATGAAGTTATTCTACGCATAGATGTCGGAAGGATACTTAGAAGAGTAAGAGAACGAGTGTATTCAAACAGCCGCAAAGAGAGAGAGAGAGAGAGAGAGTGAGAAGGAACATGGAGAAGCAGTAGGGGAAGCAACACAAGAAAATTAATTTCAATGCCGGCGCTATTAGAATGTGGCTCATCCGGCGCTGGCAGGCATATGGAATTGTTTGTTTAATTCTTTAACTGGAATAGGAAAGAGCGGAATGAACAACACTAGGGCTATTATCAGTGCAGTGGATCTGGCGGAGCAAGTGCCTGAGGCAGCAGTTGGCGAATTGTGCCATTTTTCCGGTCACGATTTCGTGCTACCGTCCGTCCGTCCATATATATACACACGTAGAGAAACGTGCTCACCGAGATCAAGACCTTGGCCTTGCTCTACAACCATTATCCTGCATGTTATGTCATCTGTTGCAGAACACGAACTAAACGTGAGAACAAAACATCACTTACTTACATGTGCACCATCACTCATGGTAGCTAGTACTATTGCTAGTGAATTAAGCCAGGTATGTGTCTTGGAGCAGTATCTACTGGCCGTATTCGGCGTCCGCAAACAAACATGCTTGCTTGCTGCACATTCATAGCTTCAGTTTGGCAGGGAAGATATGCGCACAGGCTCCGCCCCGAGGACCATTGAGATGGCCCCAGAAAACCTGAAGACTTAGAGGTGAGGTCAAACTTGGGAAACCTTAGGGACCTCTGTCAATGTGTATGGCATTAGTCTAGATGTGGTGGCCCGGTGTTTGCTCTCAACTCATCCTTCCTCCGGGGGTGCCCCCTCGGGGGATACGTACAATAAGTCTGACTTCAGGGCCAAACCCACTCCGTATCTCTCCTATTCCCATTTGTTTCCAGTACAACGAGACACGAATAGAAGGAAGAAAAATTGCCCAAGAGTTCCTGATAACACAGACGGAAATGTTCCTTTCACGTAAATGTGTTTGACATCAACAACTCTAGCGTTTTCTGAGAACGATTACGGCAAGAGTTTCAGCCGAGCGAGGTGGCACCACAGTAACATTCGGGAGGCCGCGGGTCCATCCCGGTCGTCCACGCATACTTCCTGGTTTTCCCTTGTCACTTAGGCGATTGCCAGGGTGCTTACTTTCATACAACGGTTTCCTTTCCATCATTTCCCTTCGTTCGACTTCCTTATCATCTTTCAGAGTGCTGTCAGACGAGTAATATTATTGGTGCCGGACAGGTGATGCGCATGCTTGGTCATTGTAACCACCGTTCTCGGTGCTAGGTGGCGTTTTGTGGTCGCTATCCTATCGTGAGTACGTTTGTACGACACCAGATCCGGAGTGTTGCTGGCTGTTCAGCTGGACGTGTCGCCAGGATGAAGAGAGCCCCAAACTCCAGTTGGACTTCTCAGAGGAATTCAAATTTGTTTCATTTCCCTTCTCATACTTTTACCGAAATGTGTTTCATACGTCCTTTAATGTATTACACATTTCGTATGTTCTCCTCGATATCTGCTTTTATACTCGAAATTGATATTTGAGAGCCTAAATATTTAAATGTTGATACTTTTTCAATAATATCTTCCTGGATAACAATTTTTGTTCTTTTTTGTGCTCTCCCTATCATTGTCATTGCTTTTGTTTTCTTTCCAGAAATTTTCATGTTACATGCTTTCTCAAGTTCATTTAAATATTTGACTGCTTTTTGTAATTCTGTTTCAATTTTAGCTAGCAATACCTGGTTGTCTGCAAATATTGTAGCATCTATGTTAATATTGTTTAACATTATTCCTTCTGGGTTTGTATTTTCTTATCCAGTCTTATATATATTTTGTTTAAATGGCATGTTCAAGTAATTGTATTTGTATGCACTGTCTGACCATCAGAATAAGGCGAGCTGCATGCACATGTTCTATCCTTCCCATTATGTTTATGTACGGTAATATATTAATACAAAGTGTTATAACGTATCACTACGTAAGCAATTAACAGTTTAAGCCCCTTTCACACCTCAGACCCCTCTCGGCTTTTTCTGGTGGTCAGACACTACTTAGGCTACTTTTAACGTTCATGTTTGACACAGTTGGTAACTCGGTTTCGTAATTAGTCCTGCGATATAGACCTGCAAATGAATCAATCAAAACTGGATGAATGTCATTTGCCAGAAAAGTTTTGCATGTTTTCGTATAATTTTTAGTAATGATGACTTTCCTCCCCTTCTTCTCCAGTGGAATGTTGCGGTATTCCAAAACCTTCAAAGCGAAACTCTCAAGTTTTTGGTTGGCAACACTGCAAACGAGTCGTGAGTTTTATCACGATGTGGATAAACTCGAACATCTAGTTCAACAGCTATCCAAGTGCATATACAGAAAAAGCAATATTTATATTCCTGAACACACGTCTAAACGAAACACGGTCACAAATAAACGAAACAAAAACAACTTTCGAGGTAGACCAGTTGACTTTAGAACATGGACATAAGCTTTTCCCCTAACAATATGCCAGAGTTGTCTAAATCTCACAACAGTTTTCTGCTCAAGTTAAACGAAAAGTATAAGTAACCTGAAAAGCTCTAGGAAGTACCTATATATATATTAGGTACTGATGAAGATATGCCTTATAATGTGCTGTCTACCGTACTGGTATACTAAATTTAAATTTACATACATTCACAAACATAACAAATAGAAGAGTGGAAAAAACATACACAAAACTACCTTTTAATATGAATTAAATGATATTGGACCAAATGAGAAAAGTCTAGTTAAATTTCTTTATCTCACTTTATTTTGCTCTAACTGAATGCACAGCGAATTCTCTTTTACTGACTTCAACACGATCTACAGTATTTCGTGATTTTACAACACACAACTGTTTTCTTCTCGTAACCTTGACGCACTACTTTCTGTCTTTCTTCACTTTTCTTGTCTCTCAAACAGCTGATTTTGATGATACAATCAATAACTGCCTCGCAATCTTCGTTTCGACGCGATGACACACAAACACACACACACACACACACACACACACACACACACACACACACACACACACACACACACACACACACACACACACTAAAACTGACTGGCTCCCCGACGACTCATGCTTGTAACTAGCTCCGCTGCCTGTTGTCTTGCCTCCTTACATAACGAGGATGATGCAACATGAATCTTTCTGGAACTTCTACTTACGCCGGCTGCCGGACACTTCTCGAATAATTTGGAAAAACCATTTTGGGTTCTGCTGCTCCAATTGTTATCAGGTGTTCATAACAGCCTGAACTTGAGCGTCTTTGATGGAGCTAACGCCAGTGGAGTGGGGCAACGCTAAACTACTCTTTACATAGAACATTTTTCGAAAACTTTGATTTTCTCAAAAATTGCTCTAACGACTTTGACTAAAATGCCACATGTTTAAGATATTCTGATGGCAAATGTATATTTTTAATTTCCTCGCTATAGCTTATGTAGCAATGTTTACTCTTGATAACGTTTGCATAACAGGTAAACCGTAAGAGATACACCAAATCTTACTGTAAAAAAGTAGATCTCGTAAAAAACACATAATTTATGTCCAAGTGCATTTTTGTGTAGTGAACCACTTCGAAGACGTTATTTGTGTGAGTTCTGCAATACTTATACTTTTCTTAAATAGGTCGTTATTCACTCTTTATCTCTCGGCCGAGAAAAGAGAGAGAGAGAGATGTAGCATTAAGGGCGCTCAAGACCTGTGAAGAGAAAAGAATTTCAAAGCCTTTATTTAACGACGAGCTTTAAAACATTTGACAATCACTCAGGGCCTACTGTATTTCTACATTCCCCTTGCACCTACAAAAAAATCAGTAATAAGATAATTCCTGGATAAGTTTCTCTCGACTAATGTGAAGAAGATAAAGGAATAAGAGTTCGTAAGAATAGTACAAGAGTAGAGAAAGCCATGTGAGTGCAATACATCAGATTTTTTCTTTAGTATTGTATTATACACTGTGACTAACAGAGAAATTGCTGTATAGTTTGAAAATGGTGTTCCTTTCCCGGATACCCCTTCCATCCCTTAAACGAGGAGTTACGCAGGGATAGGGCATGAAGCCCAGTGTTTACTGACGTTGCAACCATTACTCCAAAGCAGATATGCACATGCACTTCCCCCAGTGCAGCAACAATGGCTCTCACATGTTCAAACTTTTGTTAAAGCGTTGTGCAACAACACAAGTGTTGTTGGGGAGTAAAGATGCTTTGCAGTTTTAATTGCTGAAGGGTTGCACTGCTCTTGGCGCGTAGAATGCCGATGATAGGTACCCTGAATAATTAAACTAGGGGTGTAACAGAGTTACGGGCTCGATTCCCGCTCACCACCATGGAATTTAGTATACAAGATTTGAAACTTTCACGGCGATAATCATTGTTAAGAGCTTCTCGGAGTATCACCGTGTGATATTTATGTAATTGTTCGAGCTTTCGGCCATATTAAGCTCCATGGCCAACATCATGAAATGAATAATCAATAAATGGCCATCTCAAACTCATGGCTTTCATCGGAAACTGCATAACATGTCCATTTTTGGACATCTGAATTCATAAAAAGCAAGATGGCACATTAGGGCACAGTGTCTAAAAATTATACATATACACACATATACGATCGTCAGCTTGATGCGCGTAGTCATCACCAATGGATTCAGAAGAAAATCGTCCTAAGTTACCTTGTTTCAACGAGCTTATGAAATTGTCTACAGAGACCAGTTATCTCACGAAATAAATTATTTGATAAACTCTAAAAAGAATGGTTACACGAAGACATTCATAAAGCACACTGAGGGGTAAGAATAACAGAACCCACTTCACGGACAACCACAAGACAAAGGAAGATGGAAAATCTAAAGAAAAGACGTGTATCTCCTACAGTATAGTCTCGAATAAAATTGGGCGGATACTAAAACACAACATTAAAACGATAATCCTGCCACCAAATGAACTGAGACAGTATATGAGATCGGTTAAGGGTAATGTTTATTTGAAAACAATGTGGATATGTGGAAAGACAAATATAGGACAGACGTGATGAACACAAACGATTACAACAACCAGAAACATCTGCAATAGCAGAGCATAGTCTCGACAATGATCACAATTTTGTTTGATGAGGTCGCGGTTTTATACCGCAGTAACCGACAATACGATAAGCCTATAAAAGAGGCGATTGAAATTAAATTAGATGCAAATAATTTTAATAGGGACAACAGCATAGGACTGAGCAGAGCTTGGACAGGAATACTTAAAAGCAACGGACAGCAGCTACCATCATCTCCCTTAAAGCTTCAAATCTTATATAATCAATGCTCCTGCAGAAGGCCATGATTATGGATGGCCGATTCTGTCTTATGCAGTTACCGATGATGGCCATGGAGTGTAATATGGCTGAAAGTTCAACAATGTCATAGATATCACACGGCTGGTAACACGGAAAGCTCTTATCAAGGACTTCAATGTATTTAGATGTAGCGGTGTTGTGTCAACAGATTAATTGATGTTTAAAGGAACTCTTGCATGGTGGTTGTGGCAGTGGTGATTGTGGGGCTGGTGGTAGTGGTGGTGATGGTGGTGGTGGTGGTGATGGTGGTGGTGGTGGTGGAGATCACCACAGATCCGCCAGCAAAGAAGTTGATAACAAGCATGGGGTCAGGCACATAAAGCCCCCCTGGCGCCAAGCAGTGCTAGGTAAAAGCACAGGCAGACAATTGTCACCTTAAGTATCTTCCTGTTCCGAGGGGCTGTCGGAAGTGAGCAGAGTATCCTGAGGAGATGACTGTTGATCCAAGCAACTGCAGCAGATCGTCTATCAAAGGAGAACTGCTTTGCGCGGACACGACGATGAAGCGACAAAAATGAGCCTAACAATCTGATATGAACCTCAAAACTTTATTTCGGAACGTCTGTAATAGATGAACCTTTGATGCAGCAGCTGCAGCCCAAATTGGACAAGCATAATATGTACACTATGCACACGAAGAACAGATTTCTGCAAAAGAGGACTATCCTGTACACACAGAGATTTCGTTTTGAGTTATACTATTCATACTGTGACAAAATGACAAAAGTCCAGTCCAATTACTTTACATTCAAGAGGCAGATGATGAACTACCAAAGGTGAAGCACATTAGATCACTAAACTTGAGACAATAAGGGAAGAAGTTGAAAACCCATGTATCAAGAAAACTTTCAGTGAACTCGAGCTATGGTCCAAGGTGGAAGCATTATGGAACGTACAAAGACTATTCAATATATCAGGAGTACAGATATCAAGGGAACTATTGCAACAGATTAGCACAAGAACAGAAGAAAGACTTGCTGGCTATGTTAAATTATTTGCCAAATAAAAACCACCAACTCTTTTACCCTAAACTTTGTACATAACTGGGCGTCAGTATGGTTTTCAGTGGAATATTTCATAAGACAAACCTTTTTGTATATTAAAAAAAAAAGTGTTTGTGTGTTATAACTGAAGATGTTACATTAGTTTCAATGCAACAGGTCATCCATGGCACTTAGCCCCTTTCAAAAAATGTATTTGTAGGTAACATGTATTGTCAAAATGGAAGTTGGTTACTGGTTTATATATATATATATATATATATATATATATATATATATATATATATATATATATATATATTATGTCAGTTATGTAAAACATATATAAATTACTAATTAAAGAGTTTTTTCAAATAACTCGATTTCTGGTTAGTTCCTTTGATAATTCAAGGTTTAAATTTTGAGAAATAAAGAAGTCCCTAACAAAGCACAAACCTCATTCAAACGGGCATGTTGTGGCATCGATGTTGGGTATCCCTGAAGCACGTTTATTGATTCCGGTGCGTAAATGAAGCGACGTCAGTCCCAACGCACGTGTTCATGGGGTGCCCCAACTCGTGCTTCACGTGTGCTGATGGAAATCACGCCAATTTATCCCACTCATTGCGTACGTAGCCGTAAATGGTGGAACGATTTCTCATTCACAGGGCAGTATCCTTTCGGGACAGTTGCTGCCTTGTTTGTTGTCTAACGAACAAATCTGACGTGACTTTCCCTGCTCTTGCACTAACAAATAACAAGGAATATCTCTGAAATAGTTTATTCCACAAACATATGCATCTGGGCATAACTTGTGGGTTTTAACACCCACATTTTTGTACAATAAGATTTGGTCCATTTTGTACGGTTTAGCAATCATGCAAAGGTCATCAAGAGTAAACAGGACAATATAGGCTATAGCCAGAAAGTTCAAAATATGTATACATTTCATTTGCCATAAAAATATCTAAAACATGTGGCATTTTAATCAAAATCGTTAGTGCCTTTTATAGAAAATAAAACTTTTCGACAAATATTTCATGTAAAGGGTAGTTTAGGGTGGAGGAATTTTCTTTAAAAGCTTCATGTCGCATCCTTGAAATATATTAAAGTTAAATACCAAGTTTGGTATTTAACCAACTTTTCATTTTTATCTTATCTATTGATAAGTATAAGGAAGTATAGTATTCCACCCAAAAATTCCATGTCAAGATTTCACCGGAAATATATATGTCTTGAGACTGCCTGAATATTTATTTAAAAAAAAAAAAAAAAAAAAAAAAAAATTAGAAAACGGCCCGTGTCTGTCAGTCTGTGGACAGCATAATGCAAAAACGAAAAGTCGATTAAAAACCAAAGTTGATATTTAAGTTTAATGTCTTTCAAAGGTGCGATACGAAGATTTTGAAGAAACTAGCCCGACCCTAAACTACCCTTTACATGGACATTTTTTGGAAAATTTTTATTTTCTTGAAAATGGCTCTAATGATTTTGATTAAAATGTCATATGTTTAAGATATTTGTATGAGAAATGAAATGTACATTTTCAATTTTCTGGCTATAGCCTATGTAGTCCTGTTTAGTCTGGATGAATTTTGAATAACTCGTAAAGTGTAAGAGATAGTCAAATTCTTAATATACAAAAAATGTAGATCTCACTAAAACACACAATTTATGTCTGAATAAATTATTTTGCAGAGTGAACCATTTTGGAGATATTCCTTGTTATTTGTCTCAGATTCGGAAAACTTGAAATTTCCGTGAAATGGAACATCGTTCATTTTTTATATGTTAAGCGTGCAAAGCTTTAAAAGATTTGACTATCGCACAAAGCCTATTGTATTCTAATATTCCCCTTGCACCTACAAGGAAATAAGCAATAAGATAATTTGTACAAATGTTTTTTCTGAACTAACACGAACAAGATAGAAGTATAAGAGTTAGTAAGAATGGTTAGTACAAGAGTAGAGAAAGTTATGTGAGTGCAACACATCAGATGTTTTAGTTATGCTGCTCTCTCTGTCTCTCTCTCTCTCACACACACAGACATACCTTTTTCTGTTCTTTTGGAATCAGGGACCCTCAAAACATACATTTCCGGTGAAATCTCGACATTGATATTTTGGGGCAAATATAATACTCCCATTATTTACTATACGTAGTAGAAAACGTAAAAAATATGTAGGGAGTGAGAACCGAGGAGGGGGAGGAGGAGGAGGAGGAGGAGGAGGAGGAGGAGGAGGAGGAGGAGGAGGAGGAGGAGGAGGATGTTCATAGTTGGAGCGCATTCTTGTTGTGCATTTGCAGAAAGCATTACAAGAAGATAGTAGTCATTATTTTCAGTCGGCCTTCAAGACATTCCTTCCCTCAGTGTTCGTTTTTATGGTTTACTTAATGCAAGACAAAGCGTGGAAATACAAAGAAAACTTGCGTGAGCGAAACAAAAGAGCCGGGCACGTTCATCGTTAGGCAAGATATTGATCATAAAACGGAACATTTGAGTGCTGCGTGTAGAACAATAGATCAGAACATAAAAAAGAAAGAAATTAATATGGTAATGGACTGGCTGACCGGGTTATACAGAAATCACAGACGAGGAAAAACAGTTTATCTTCGGTGTTGTTGAAAATTAGCCACGGTAATAAAATATGCAATCAACCTGTGGAAATAAAAAGGGAATAGAAGCGAGAGCTGCATTATACGTATCGAATTCAAGAGACTGGTGTGCTCATAACAATTTACTATGGTACTGTGCCACAGCGCATGAAAAACACTAGAAAATCGTGCAGCATTAAAGGAAACGAAGAGCAAGGATAAAGGGGACAAATGTTTCTCTAAGGGCCATTGTACGAACGCGGGATAAACGTCTGTTACACGTTCAATTACTGGGACTGAAAAATGACATAAAAATAATCAAATTCCCATTTTTAGTATTCTTCTTCTACACTCCAAATATTAGGCAAATCACCTGTTCCGTGTTCCTTCGTTCAGCTCCCTACGTAACATCTGACTAGAATTTGTGACCAAAGAATACACGATTTTTAGTTTTGTGCGAATAAATGATCCCGAAACCTTGAGTTATCTGTTGGTCTAGCGCAGGCTTTTAAGTGTTATATGCCCTACATTTAAACGCCCCTTTTCTGCTTAAAGTTTTGGAGCATTTCAACAAAAACTGGGCTAAAAAGGGTTAAAAAAATAACCATATTCAGCAGAAAAAAAAGTGGTTAAGCTATGAGAGAGCCTGCTAGACAAAAGAGGGAAGGTGTGACAAACTCGTGATCATGATGCATGTATTTAGAAAAAATCGTTTTTCTCGATTTTACATTTCCAATACAGTATTTGTTCCGTGAGCATTAAATTGTATGCTGTACTCCTAGAATTTTTCGAACATGTGTTCCATTTATAGAGTTCAATTTCAGTCTTCGGTTTCAAAATTTGAAAGTTTGTTTAGCTTTAGAAAATTTAATACACAAAAAATATTTTCATTGTCTATCAAAGAAAAATTAATCACTTAAAAGTAATTATTCTTTCTTCCTGTCAGAGATTGGTGGAGTTTGTTGGGAAATTAGAATTTATAAAACAATAAAACCGTTGTGTTATTTTACTTTTTGATGCGCACGTACTATTTTGAATATGAACATCTTTTCACATTATGAATAATTCCCTCGAAACAATAAAACTGTAACCACGTGTGTCATTTATAATCTAAACACCCGTAAGTGTATAAAATATTGTTTTCATGTCTATAAAAATTAAAAAATATTCAAATTTCAGTCTCAGGATTCCTTAAGGGCTTGAGAACAGAAAAAGTTCGCACTATACCCTCTACTATATAAGAGATCTGTGCTTGGACTGATTGCTATACAATCACTTGTGTGTCCTTTAATCCTCCTGCGTGGGGTGCAGTTACCAAAACTCGTATCCATCAACTTCAGGTTATACGAAATAGATTTCTCCACACTGTCACAAGGGCCCCATAGTTCATAAGAAATGATCAGCTCTATCAGGATCTTGGAATTCTTCTTACACAGGAGTACTTTAAATTTCTCTCAAGGGCATTCTATAACGCATCACATTGGACTCAACAACCCACAGCAGAGAAGATTAAAAAGAAAACTGCCTCAGGACTTCCTGCTCGCTGACTCCAAAGATAATTAGCAGTACTTCATAATAAATAATTAGAATTTTTAACTTCACTCATCCAAACCCTTCTTCAGTCTTTGACCATCATCATTATATTAGATTTAACTTTTTGATACCTTGGTATCATTGTTTAACCAGATATAATTTTTAATATCCTATACCTGTAATTATTATACCCACATTTGTTAAGATTATATTCTTGTTATCTGTCGCACGTGTTAGAGAGAAGTTCACAGTTTGTTATATATTATTTTTAACCTAATTTATCGCTGGCTTGTATAGCAAGATTGCTGAACAGCTAAATAAATATATTTTTAAAAGAAAGCTCAACACAATGCGTTGTGAAGCTGGTCCAATAAATGAACTTGATATCAATGAGGTCCACGTTGAGAAATCATATCACGATCAGATAATTTGTTGGTTTTTACAACATAGGACGGACAGATAGATAAAATTGATGTTCATCATAGGGTAGTTAGAATGTTACCACAAAAAATTTATAGTTTCATGAAAACGAGGAAATAAACATTAAATAGATAGTATCTATTCAGCAGTACACTCATTTCCATTAATGCCGTCCCCGCAGCTTGGGGAGGCATTATACTGACCTTCACAGGTAGTCTATGAAGAAGAAAGAGGAGGTGTGTGTATCTGTTTACCTTTTCGTTCATGCCTTGGCAGCGGCGTTCTGTTTTACGTACACAGTTCTACATTATTCACACACGAATGCATCATTTCTAGGAATTACTTCAAATGGCAAATTGGTTTCCCACAATTCCACAACTCAGTGGCGTAGCGTTACTATCAGACTCGGGTATATAGCTCAACAAATATTGTAAAATTCGTTAAAATATGACCCAACCTAAACTAAATTATCCTTCGGGGGTTTCATCTTTTATCATTGTCTGCAAGATTTATGGTACAGAGTTGATCTTCACTATTAATATCTGGAGTTTCATTTAATATGTATTAATTAAACAAAGAAGGCATCACAAATTTCTTTCCTAATTCCATATGCCATGACGACACTGACACTTTAAATTAAGTTATTCTGAATATCAGGTGAAGTTGCACGAAAAACAGTCGACTTTTCCAAGTGTTCTTTCAGAGAGGCGTCATATATTGCTAATTCATTTAAATATTCAATATAATTACCTCTGTTTGAAGATCCTTCATTCTCATAGTGGCCATGAAAACCGAGTATCTGTTTTACTAGAAACACAGCCCTTGCAAAATGAGGAAAAAATCTGTTCTTTTCCACTGCATTGTTATGTCTGAGAGCTTATACTGATTACTCAATGAAAATTCTATTCTTGGAGTTATTCCGAACATTTTTAGCTGTTTTTCATATATTATGTGATTACAAGAATAGTTGTGTTTTATGGTGTCTTATAAATGCTACTTAAATCTTCAGAACCGCTGGAGTTTTAAACTCACTTTTCTTTTGAGAAAAGACCAACAAAACATTTGTTTAAAGTATTATGGCACAGTCAGGACTCACCTTAATAAACTTTGATATCAAAATACCTTATACATTGTTTAATGTTTGTCGTAATACTGACTGCGGGCTTTGGAGAATGTTCTTTAATTGCATATTGCTTTTCAGAGAAAATTTAATGTTTTGGAGGTTCTTACGTTGAGTTTGTCGATCTCACAACAGTTCATTTTGATTTTCATTATAACAATGGAACGGAAATGCAGTTGTGTTTACGCTCCAGCTCATGATTCGTGTTGTAAGTCAGGGATGCATCTACCTTCTTGCATACCTTCGCCCAGAATCCGCGCAGATCTTAACCTATAGTTTGCTTTAATAGTAAGTAACCGGTAACCGAGTGTCCAAATCATGCTCAGATGACCACAATTGAAGGGCACACATACAAAAGCAAAACAAATCACGAATTACTCCCCATTCACGACTTTAAATGCAATAATGTGAGCATGATTCTTAACATGAGATGTGGTCTAGCCTGGTACATACCTTGGGTCAGGCGTAGAACTCTAGCTTTCTCTAACTGACGGCAGATGACGCTGGCCGAAGCTTTGTTTCGGAACATACTGCTGCAGAGCGGGGCGACTTCAAATCATAATATTTAGGAAAGCCTTATTTTTAATGAGATTAAAACGATTATGTACACAAAATGACAATGAACACCACTTTGGCAATCAGTCTGAGGGAAATTACGGGGTGTGTAATACATCTCCCACGTCCATTAACACTAACCTCTACCGCAATTCTTCCAGGATGGACCTCCGCAATATCTCCATACATCGCATCAGCTACAGTTAAGGGATATTGGGACTAACTCTTTAGTTTTATATCCATTTACTTGAAAACTGACACACTTAATATGAATAAATAAGGAAATGACTGTACAAAAGCTCGACGTTCTCGCTCAGTTTCTCAGATAATAGAATAGTACCTACTTTTAACTAGCGAAGAAACGCAATTTTTGAAAACGTCCCTTCACATATTTCAGAGAAGTATACTAGCGGCACTTTTTGATACTTACTAAACTGAAAATGAAGTGGTTATTCTTGGCTTCCGGTGAAGGCCGCGTCCTCTTCTGGTTTGTTGCCGACGTTTCCCCCATCTTCACTGAAAATTAAGTGTTTGGTTGATGTTATTACTTGCAGAGAAATACATTTTTGTTTTAATGAAGTTGTCGGTCATGTTTTCAAGATAAATTATTTTTTGTGAGCCAATGAATAAAGCAGTCATCAAATGCATACTTGAATCTTCACAAATTGACATAAAAATAAAAAATGTAAGAAATAAATGTCATACAAAATGCAAAATTCACAGAGAAAAACAAAACAGAACAAAAAAGAAAGAAAAAAAAACAGTCTTAAGGTCAGTGTTGTTAAAACGAGGCACACCATTGATTTGAACATGTCGCTGGACTATATGCTCCGTGGGACGGCATATATGGAGCCCAGTGTACATCCCGTAGCGATGTAAAGAGTAATGTTACCACTTCTAACTCCTAAATAATTTGAATAAGGTTATTACTGTTGAAACAAACGACCAGTTATTTCACAGGATAGAAAAATATATTTTAAGATATAACAACCTCAAATGTGAACGTTGGTGACATTCTCTGTGATATTCAATATTTGGAGGTTATGCTTTAAGTGTAAGTCACTGTAAGTACTGCCATCAGCAAAGTACGAGCTGCAATGGGAATGGTTTACTTATATTTTATTCGTACACAGTATGTTCTAAATATTTCCATTTTCTTAGAAAATTGTTTAGGTAGTTGATCTCTATGCAGCAGTTCAATTATACCTTTAGCTGACAGTGAAGTCAGCAACAGTTCAAATGTAATTCTCAAAACGTGCATTAAAGAATTATTCTAAGAAATACAATGATGGAATCCAGATAGTGATAATTGTTTTGAGCACAGAAAATGAAGCAGTGTAAAGTCGTATAGAGGCAGCACGGGATACATCTTTGCACGAAATGTAAGGTTATATGTAGACTCTTATACTCTCACTCAATCGTAAGAAGTCGCTTGGCTTGCACTTTTACTTCACTAATGTGAACTAGTTCAACTTCCCTGTCACTTCATTTTGTTCGTATATAATAAAATACGCAAGACGTATTAAGGACGTTTCACTCGCTGGGTAGTAACACAAAATGTCTCAAATCCCTTGCGTTAATGGGGACATGGCAACTTTGTATAGTGGTTGGAAATAAACAACATAGGTCCAAACGGTTGTTTCACGTTGAAGTAATCTACAACTGCATTGTCTTCTTTTATTATATCATTAATTACATTATTCGTTGACATCCACATGCCAATGCATATTTATGACCATTAAAACCGTGTTTTACACTATTAAACGCTTATAAAGCGTGTTTAAAAATGAAAGAGCATATTTCAACTTGGTATTATGGAAAAACTATTAAAGATAGAAACACATGGTGCATGTAATTGGATATAGCAAGGTTCAAAGTTTTACATAGGCACTATACCCTCAGCATAAGTACCACTTGTTGCACGAGGAACATCTGAGAACTGCCGGCGGAACTTGAACAATGGTCTGAGATCTTGCAAATTCCAACATACAAAATGCCTTCTCCTGTGCTTTAATTGCTACAAATAGACAGCAGCGCAGCTGCGACCAAACGTTGAACCTTCCTCTATACAGTGACATGCACAATGCCTTTCTATCCTTGATAGGTTTTTGCTCTTTTATTTTTAAACACGCTGTGTATCTGAACATGGTAATGACTTTGAATGTCAGTAATTAAAGGGAACTATTAATATCAGGAGCAATGGTTGACAATTGAGGTAAGCGTGTTACCTGCTTTATTTTAAGATACTGCAGTTAATATGTCATAAAGCACTCATTTGTTCATTCAAGGTAGAGGGCTGTCGATCTATTTCGATCTCAAATATTATCCAATCCTGTTCTTGGTCTTCCTACTTGGGGTATTCTCAAGATATGTTTGATGTTCGTTGCTATTTAATGCCTAACACATCTATGCTAGTGTCAATTATTTTTGTTTGTTGATTTCTTGATATATTTGTTTGAAAAAGGTAAAGGATGCTACTGTTCCCATCACCGCTGTTTCTATTGTTTTCCAATTTTCACTTCCGTATGCTGCCATTGGTACTGTTGCTTTCGAAGTATTATTCTTTGATGTTCTCCTTATTTTTTCTTTTTATTTGTCTTAATTTGTGTGGTTTTATGTTCAGATCTTAATGTTTACTATGGTACGTTAAAACCTCCTTATATAATGATAGAAACTTGTTCTTTTAGTTGTTTATTTATAATTATCTTATACCTTACATGATTTTCCCCCTAAGCGCCACCTGTTGAAATCCTTATATTATAAATGTCCATATGTTTCAGGTTATTGGCACTTTCCTGTAGCCCATCTTCCGGGTTACAGAGAAGTGTCGTCCTAGAACGTCCGGTGAGGTTACTTTAATAGACATAAAACGAACACTTGTCTTGTTCTTAGTAGCTTAAATACTTTGAAGTGTTATAAAATGAGAAAGAGATATATAAATTCTTAGTGTAAGACAAAGCTAGTTCGGGGAATTGAGCTTCTAAAGGTAAGTGAGCTTCTAAAGTGACTCTGTCAGGGAAAAAGCTGCTTCTTGGCTCATACTCGTGATGTTTGTTAGTGCCGGTATTTTTTACACATCTGGGAGGACCAGGTTTTATAGATGCTCTGTGTGTACGAATCATTTGATTGGGAATGCGGCTTACAGCCAAGAGGAAAATTTACGACTGGCCAGAACAGAGTTTCTTTTCATTCGCCTTCTTTATTTCTTCTCGTCTCTGCTTTTTTGTTTTTAGTCTTCCAAATGGAGAATTTCCTACAAGGAGAACTGCTCGCTTTATTCCGAGCCATTTGGTATCTTAGGAGAAAGTCCTAGAGAGAAATGAAACATGTGCAGTAGCCACGAAACGTACTCTTAGTTAATTTTGGCTTCGTGTGCGAACCGCAGCATTATTTATGTTATTTTGAGGAGTCATTTTATGGATATCTTACGCTGGCCAGCAATGAAAATGTTTCGTGCTCAAAAATAGCTGATCCTAATGCATTTCCACTGCTGAATTCATAAATAACCATAAAAATGACTGATTCACCCTTGTTTTGGCTGCTCACCCTTCCAGAGGAACTGATTATTGTTCAGCCGGAAGTGACTGATGAGACCTCCCTGTGGCTACCGGGAACTCCGTCGGACTGAAGAACTTGTCTGCACCTGTTAGGGATCCACCGTAGTTGTAGTTTCGCCTGTGATGAGTTCTGGCAGCCTGTAGGGTACTTTCATATCATCCTTCCTCCCAGGGTCTGACGCAAAATAAGCCATTGGCTGACGTGCCGTAATCCCCACCATGACAGACAAGACACACAGACAGACACACAGACAGACGTATACTATGTAGCGGAAGTATCGTGTTCCACCCAAAAATTCGGTACCAACATTTTGCCGGAAATACAGGTTTTGATGCTCCCTGAATTCAAACATGAAGTAGATGATTAAAAAGTGAATGATTAGTACAAGAGTAGAGAAAGTCATGTGAGTGCTACACATCCGATTTTTATACCAAGCATTCAGCATTTTATAACAAATACAGTGATATAACATACAAAATAATTTTTTTTTTTTTCAATGTTCAAGAATTTGCAAAGGAGAAATCTTGGTGTGTGCAAGTAACTGCTTTCAGGATATAGTGATTTTGCAAGAGAAACGTTGTAAATAATCAAAGATTACACTACGCATTGTTCATAGGCAGTAACTGAGTTTTTATTACTGCAATTTAATCTACGTAGGAATATTACTCTTTATTCTAATTTCTTTGTACCTGCGACACTGTAAAATTAATGGACAAAATAATATATTAAGAGACTCAAATTGAAACAATCGTGGAAGGTTTGCGATGCGTTTAATTGCACATTTTGCCGTCCTAAAAAACTCTTATGGGCACATAATCGTAGCTTTTACTGCATTTACTCGAACTACCGACATTATAAACAGAGAATATAATATATCAAGTTATTCTAAAGAAAGTTCCCATTTTGAAACAGCTGTATCTTCTTCACATATTAGCAGTTTGGTTTCATGTTGATCACTGTTGTTTAGAAGGTTTGGGTTTTTTTCGTCATGCTTGTGTAAACAAGAATAGGGTAGCAGTTTTAGGAGCAATGTCTCCTACCTATACCAGTTCGAACTGGTCTCCTTCAGTGTAACAGACAATATGCACAAGACAATTTAAAGAATTTCAAAACGGAGAAATAAAACTAGTGACGGTAAACGGGCAGCGATATTTTAAAATGTTGCAAGACTTCGCAATACCAGCGTTTCAGAATCCTTTTCATGCAAGACGGTGCTCCTCTTCACATGCACAACACAGTAAAAACACCATTGCGTAAAGCATTTGGTGATCCTGTAGTAAGTCGACATTTCCCGAACAGTTTGCCTTCTAGGCCCCAGAACATACATCCTGCTGACTGCATAGAAGGACTATTGCTTATTGAACAACACGGTGGTGCTCATATTTAATTTTACCTTATTTTAATAAAATCCCATTTCTTTAGGGAACTTTGTGTTTTTAAAAATTTGACACTTGTATTACCATTTTAAGCTGGGAACTTACATAAGAATAACCTTACATTTCTACGTAGGACAACATGAATATATACATACAGCATTTTCTTGTTTCTTGTAGTTTCCTCCTCGGTGCAAGACTGCAACTTCCGCGTGGGTTAATGCAGATGCTGCCCAGCAACCAGTGGGCCAGGTTTCGAACACCCTGATGGAACAAGTTCCTACAGCAGGGTTCTTCTAGCAACGAACCTAGTGATTTTTCCGCTGAACAGGTTTCCTTCGTGTAATTTAAAACCCCTCTCTTAGGTTATATCTTAACTTCCTCCGTTATTTTGAACAATATAGGAAATATGATTACAATGATTGGAATTCACAACGATACGAAAGTCATAGGTAAACAGGTTATAAAAATATTTAGGGAAAGTTGGAGAAAACTGAATGCTGCAACGCTGTGAAGCCCACTCCCTAGGGTGTTGTTTTCTCTATCATTAATTTACCTTCGTAAATATGGAAACGTAACTTGGAAATGACGTTACTAGTTTCACGTGGAATAAAATCTCCTTTGTTGAACTATTCAGAAGATACAGTTGCATTTCAACTTCCTTTACCATTATATAGGATGATTAAAAATAACTTTACAAACTTTGTGGGTAGGTTCCTTACACTAAAACAAGAAAAAGATTCATGTAAATATGTGTCCCGAAATCCTTCGTTTTCGATTTATTGAAGATCAAGGTGTTATTAAGGAAAGAATTTTAAAGCGACACGATCTATTTTTGGCATTGTCAGCGTGTTAGAGAGTGTCCAACACATAGCCAAAATGTTCTCCTCTTGCATCTAGACACGGCTGCACTAGTCAAAAACTTCCTGATAGTGTAACATGTAAATAATTGAATGTTAAAGACAGACTCCTAGGCACACTTTCGGTTAACTCACTCACTAAACGTATCCATCACCATCTACGTGAGCTACAATGAGTCACAGCCCTCTATGAATGAGTACAAAGATAAATAAATTTTTTTTTATTGTTCCATTTAGGTAATAGCCTTTAACTCCGATGGTCATATCGGCGGCTTCCCAGGTGGAACATATTGCAATGGTGTTACTCGTTTAACGGTGGGTTTTCAATCTTTTGTACGTTAACTCAAACACACATTCACACTCTCATTCATACTTCCACACTCTAAGGAATACTGGGAATAATCTTGACTAGAGAAAAATTCCCACCCCACCCCCCAGCCGGGAATCAAATCCGGAAGCCCTTGCATAGTAAGCAATTGCTCTTAAGTTGTTGGTTGGACCTGGAACGTCATTAAGCGTAAACTTTAATTAATAAATTTTTAGATTAATAACGCGAAAACAAAATGTTTATATGAAGAGCCCATCCTCAAACTTTGTAAAAGCATTGTTGAATCAACCTGTATAGCCATTAGCCATCAAGAACGTAAACGTGATATTTTTCTACTTCATTTATAAATGGATTGGAAAAGTTATTATCCAATAGAAAATTTTTTTCTTTGGACAGGTGATCAAAGATATAGTCAGAAGCAATGTACTTACTTGACAATTACTGCCCCATTCGTGAGCTCAATGAATGCAAGCCCGCTTATAGCAACATAATACATGTAATGGAATTGTAACCAAAATGTTTTCTGATAATTTTCAGCTTTGAATGAATAAGTGAAGCTACGCGTATAATGGACTACCTAAATCATTTTATAAATGTGTATATTGTGTGTGCTGTGTGTGTGGTGAGAGAGACAGAGAGAGAGAAACAGAGAGACAGACAGAGAGAGAGAGAGAGGGTCAGAGAGAGAAAGGTGTTATCACAAAAGAATATAACTTACTCTAGCTTCTAGTTAACAGCTTGTGAAGGTATACTGGAGAATGAAGTAAAAGTGTCAAAACATTACATTTATCACGTTTTACAAAATGCATTTCCAAAGTTTGATTCGTTACTATCGTATACAGTCTGAAACGGTATTGACAACTGCGGGGACGTAGGAAAACTTTATTTTCTGACTGAAAACGTGGAAACATTCCCTCTAATCAGTGTTCTTTAAGTTATTCTTACAATAGTTATTTATGATACAAGGGTTAAAAGGGACATTTTATTTTGTGAGTAGGTGCGAACAAAATAAAATCCTTTTTACCCGTGCATCATACACTATTTTTAGACAATGATGAATATTTATAGGTATATTACATATTATATGTAAATATACATTATTGTTTTACCTTTTTCATGACCATGATAGTCATTGAGCTGCGCTGTTCAGTTGTTGCCTTTCTTAGCATCAATGTTAACAATATGATGACTTTTACAAAACCACAACATTCTACACAAAGAAGGCAGTGGAAAAAAATGTTTTTTTATCTTGCACCAGTCGAGAATGTGTTTGCAATGTCGTATTGGTTTCTTGATTTTTTGGGTAACAATTCTAATTTAAGGGGAGTTAGGGGTGAGTTTAGGAAATTCTATAACTTGTATGCTAGCAGTACCAAATTTTAGCCACGTTAATATAGTGTTTAGATATGCAGCTGTACAAAATGTGAAGTATGTAAGTCAAATAGCTCTGTAATTAAAAACTTTTAATTGATTATAAAGATACCTGATTAAAAATGCTCCTTGCGTAGCAATGTTAGTACGTTTGGCATGAAACTTGGTGATCTGATGCTTTATGCACCTGAAAGTCATAATTGCTCTGGATTTTAATTTTGCACCAGTACTTTAGTATCTAGAAATTTTTAAATATATCTATTTACAAATTTCAAGCTTTTTTTAACTTCCTATCGGCATTTGAATGTGAATATGTTCAATATTACTTAGCTGATATGAAAACCCAGAGCAATTTTGGAGCCTTATATAAATAAGAACACATCCTGAAATTTTTAAAATAATCCCTTAAGAACTCTGTCGCAAGGAGTTTTTTAGTTGCGTGAAAATGCTAAGAAAAAAGAAACTGAGAAAAACAGAATTAAACTTTTAAAACGTTCTAACCTCATCAGAAGTGTGTTGTACGATAGGTTTCACTTTCTGACCTCTTATCCTCTGCTGTGCTGACAATTTCTGCAATTTATGGGCTCTCCTTATGTGTGTTTGTTTCCTGGCACTGCATGTTTTTCTACTCTGAATACATCTTCTAGCATTGCACTCCTGACAAATGCATATTGTTCCAACTGAAATGTTTTTATTCCTAAGACTATTCAACACTTGAATTGACTTCACATACCCCATACTAAACTCCATTACAGTTTTCAGTACCGCAAGTTCAAGTTTATTCCTAGACACACACCTATTTTGGACAGATAACTCCACGCAACATTGTGAAGAGATTCATTCGAGTTCTGTGTCGTACCCTTGGCATAAGGTTCTAACTGCTGATCAGAACCAAGTCACTGATCCGGAGGTTGAGTTTTAGTTACTGCTTCTAGAGACAACTTGAAGGACATTTTCTTGTGATTTTGTGGATGCAGATTGAGGATAATTTACATGATTGAATTTCTGATCCGTCAATATGCAGTCTCGGTGGGTGCGTACGCCTAACCACCGGCCACTTAATCACTATGCACCACTATTTAAAAATGGCCGCCAGACCTTTAAAAATGGCGATGGCATGAAAGTCATTGCACTTTTTAATAGACATAACATTGAACAATTTTTCAACATAAAAATCTAAAAATCAACTTTTTTTTACCAAATGGGCCAAATCTCACCCCTAAGTCCCCTTAAGTCTCTCCGCTACTTGTAAAACTTCAATAGGTTCAGCACAGTCCATATTCACATTCAAATGACACGTCATTTTATATAAGCATTGTATTACTGAGATTCGTGACCTACTTGAATGAGGCCATAGTCACATTCTGTAAGAAACCAAAGTTGGCATTATCGGAGTGTTCAAAGCTTTTGAGCACTGAATGGAAGAACTTTATACTTTTAACACTGTCGTGAAGTGCTAAAAGTCCGACTTTTACTATCAATTGTCTAAAGTTATTTTTCTATCTACTGCAAGTTAATCGAGATTAAGCCTATGGAAATGGTTTCATTACATTTCGTTGCTAGGTTCGTGAAGCATATGAAAAGGCTGACGCAATTGTGAAATCTTTAAATGCCGGATTGTTATATGCTGGCTTTGAAATTCCATATTTTTTACAGAACACCAGAAACAAACGAATAACGTATTAACAATCAAAAAAGCGCGAAGTAATCTAAAATCAAAGCAATAACAATGAATGGAGATGTTAGGTATATACCTATATAGGAAATAATGGACAGGAAAGTCGTGGTAGAAGAGGAATCACCACAGCATTGGCTTAGCAACTCGGGGAAACTATGAAGCACCAATGGGTCAGAGTGGGTAGTCGCCGGAGGTCGAACACGCAAACTTCCTCGAGTATTAGCGGAGGGAGGTCAAGGAGCAAAATATTTTATCTCCAGTAAAAATGTAATATTTTATGATCAAGAAAAGTCAACTTTCTTCAGCACTACTTTCTTGAAAGTAACCATGGTCATCACTTTAAAAAATCCGATGTATTGCACTCACATGACTTTCTGCATTGTTGTAGTAACTATTCTTACAAACTCTCATTCCTCCATCATCTTCATGTTAGTCAAGATAAACACTTGCGGGAATTATTGTTAATTTTCTTGCGGGTGCATGGGGAATATGCTAATATAGTAGGCTTTGAAATTCCGTTCTCCTTGCATGGCTAAGAGATAAAAGAGTGATTACACCTTCCGTTGGAGAAAAATCACACAAACAAGGCATATCTCCGAAATGGTTCACTCCAAAAAAAATGCATTTGGACATAACATGAGCGTTTTAACGAGATGTACATTTATTGTAGGTATAGTAAGAATTGGTTTGTCTCTTACGGTTTACCAATTATGCATAAATCATCAAGAGTAAACAGGCTACATGGTCTATAGCCAGAAAATTCAAAATATACATTTAATTTTCAATAAAAACATCTTAAACACATGGCATTTCAATCAAAATCGTAACAGCCATTTTTTGAGAAAATCACAATCTTGATTTTTTTTTTTTTTTATGTAAATGGTAGTTTAGGATGTAGGAAGTTTCTTCAAAATCTTCGCGTCGCATTCTTGAAACATGTTAAATACCAACTTTGTTTTTTAACTGACTTTTCGTTTTCGAGCTATGCTGCTCACAGACACAGGCGCGCGCGCGGACCTTTTTCCTAAGTGCTGTTTTGGATTCATGGGGTCTCAGAGCATGCATTTCCGATGAAATCTCGACATCGAAATTCTGGATGGAATGCAATACTTCCCTTACTATACGTAGTAGAGAAGGTAAAAATAAGCAGTTTCGTTGATTTAAGAGAAATCTATAGGATATTATTTTTAATGAGGTCTCATGTTGAAGAATGATCCGGAGCATTCCTGCACTTGAAGTACGAGGTCCCGAACCTACATCAACAAGAGAAATGGGTGTGGCTTGTAGCAGCGGGCGTAAGCATCACGATCTGGAGATAAGCATCTCATAGCATTGAAATTTCTCCTTTGTTACAAATGACAACAGCACCATAAACGTCGATGACGATAGCGTCATGATAATGACCAGATATGAGCTGACAGCATGTGGTACAGCATCAAACATCTGAACAACGTCCAAATACATGCTACTGTTATATGTTTCAGTCGATCGCAGTATTCATCTGTCAAATGTGAACTTGCTAATCTTTACTGAGAAGTATAGGTCACTTCTTCCGTCGTTTTCATATTTGAGTGGAACATGCCCCGATTAGCAGACGAGCCTTTCTCCAGAACGCAAGTTTTGAGGGGCGGCAGAATTTGAGCTGCGAAAAAATTCAATTAGGGAAAAAAATTAAGCTCATAAAAAATAAGTTTTTTAATGTTCGGTATTGATTTGATTCTCAAAAATCTTATGTGTTGCACTCACATAGCTTTCTTTGCTCTTGTACTAACCATTCTTACAAACTCTTATTCCTCTATCTTCTTCGTGCTAGTTGAGATAAACATTTCCACAAATTATCTTATTGGTGATTTTCTTGTGGGTACATGGGAGTACAGTAGGCTTTGAGCGATAGTGAATTCTTTTAAAACATTGAAGTTCCGTTCTGCTAGCACTACATTTGTTGCATAGTAAGATTTGGTCTATCTCTTACGGTTTACCAATTATGCATACGTCATCAAGAGTAAACAAGACTGCATGAGCTATAGGCAGAAAATTCAAAATATACATTTCATCCACCATAAAAATATCTTTAACATATGGCATTTTAATCAAAATCTCTAGAGCCAATTTTGAGAGAGTCAAAATGTTGCATATAAAGGACAGTTTACGGTGGAGGAATGCTCTTCAAAATCTTCGTGCCGCATCCTTGAAAGATATTGACTTAAATACCAGCTTTGGTTTTTAACCGACTTTTTGTTTTTGCCTTATGCTGTTCACACACACACACACACACACACACACACACACACACACACACACACACACACACACACACACAAGCGCGCGCGGGCTTTTCTCTAAAACTGATTTTTTTTGGCGTCAAACCATATTTCCGGGGACATCTTGACATCGAAATTTTGGGTTGAATACAATACAATACTATACGTAGTGGAGAAAGTAAAAATCCAGATGTCCATACGTCTGATAGATATAACTTGTAATGTAGACAGTGCACTGAAATAACTTGCTGTAGTAATCAGGTTTTTAGGACTTCAAAATATATCCAAAATGAGCTGCCGGATTGCATGTTCGAAATTTGTGAAGTTATGTCGGAAGAAGTAAATATTGTACATATTGGTACATTTTTCCACAAACTGCCAGTGAGTATTTGTGGTATTATTGAAGTTAAGTTATTATGGATGTAGAAAATACTGGACTGTTATGTAGATGTTAAGTTCGTGGTACTTGAATGCTATGAGTAGGCTGTCCTTCAGTTGTTTTGCTCGGCCATGCCATAATATAGTGTATATGTCACTGTAATAGACTTCATTATGCACCTCTTCATAATGACACTGCTATGCACCAATCAAAGATGCACCATTTCATAATGACACTGCTATGCACCAATCAAAGATGCACCACTTCATACTGACACTGCTAATCCACCAATCAAAGATGCACCACTTCATAATGATACTGCTAATCCACCAATGAAAGATGCACCAGTTCATAATGACACTGCTAATCCACCAATCAAAGATGCACCACTTCATAATGACACTGCTAATCCACCAATCAAAGATGCACCACTTCATACTGACACTGCTAATCCACCAATGAAAGATGCACCACTTCATAATGATACTGCTAATCCACCAATGAAAGATGCACCAGTTCATAATGACACTGCTAATCCACCAATCAAAGATGCACCAGTTCATAATGACACTGCTAATCCACCAATCAAAGATGCACCACTTCATAATGACACTGCTAATCCACCAATCAAAGATGCACCACTTCATAATGATACTGCTAATCCACCAATGAAAGATGCACCAGTTCATAATGACACTGCTAATCCACCAATCAAAGATGCACCACTTCATAATGACACTGCTAATCCACCAATCAAAGATGCACCACTTCATACTGACACTGCTAATCCACCAATCAAAGATGCACCACTTCATAATGATACTGCTAATCCACCAATGAAAGATGCACCAGTTCATAATGACACTGCTAATCCACCAATCAAAGATGCACCACTTCATACTGACACTGCTAATCCACCAATCAAAGATGCACCACTTCATAATGATACTGCTAATCTACCAATGAAAGATGCACCAGTTCATAATGACACTGCTAATCCACCAATGAAAGGTGCACCAGTTCATACTGACACTGCTAATCCACCAATGAAAGGTGCACCAGTTCATAAGGAGACCGCTAATCCACCAATGAAAATTGCACCAGTTCATAAGGAGACCGCTAATCCACCAATGAAAATTGCACCAGTTCATAAGGACACTGCTAATCCACCAATGAAAGGTGCACCAGTTCATAAGGACACTGCTAATCCACCAATGAAAGGTGCACCAGTTCATAAGGACACTGCTAATCCACCAATGAAAGGTGCACCAGTTCATAAGGACACTGCTAATCCACCAATGAAACGTGCACCAGTTCATAAGGACACTGCTAATCCACCAATGAAAGATGCACCACTTCATACTGACACTGCTAATCCACCAATGAAACGTGCACCAGTTCATAAGGACACTGCTAATCCACCAATGAAAGGTGCACCAGTTCATAAGGACACTGCTAATCCACCAATGAAAGGTGCACCAGTTCATAAGGACACTGCTAATCCACCAATGAAAGGTGCACCAGTTCATAAAGACACTGCTAATCCACCAATGAAAGATGCACCAGTTCATACTGACACTGCTAATCCACCAATGAAAGGTGCACCAGTTCATAAGGACACTGCTAATCCACCAATGAAAGGTGCACCAGTTCATAAGGACACTGCTAATCCACCAATGAAAGGTGCACCAGTTCATAAAGACACTGCTAATCCACCAATGAAAGATGCACCAGTTCATACTGACACTGCTAATCCACCAATGAAAGGTGCACCAGTTCATAAGGACACTGCTAATCCACCAATCAAAGGTGCACCAGTTCATAACTACACAGCTAATGTTCCACTCAAAGGTGCATCCGTTCATACTGACACTGCTAATCCACCAATCAAAGGTGCACAAGTTCATAACGATACTGCTAATCCACCAATCAAAGGTGCACAAGTTCATACTGACACTGCTAATCCACCAATCAAAGGTGCACAAGTTCATAATGACACTGCTAATCCACCAATCAAAGGTGCACCTGTTCATCACGACACTGCTAATCCACCAATGAAAGGTGCACAAGTTCATACTGACACTGCTAATCCACCAATGAAAGGTGCACAAGTTCATACTGACACTGCTAATCCACCAGTCAAAGGTGCACAAGTTCATAACGACACTGCTAATCCACCAATCAAAGGTGCACCTGTTCATAACGACACTGCTAATCCACCAATCAAAGGTGCACAAGTTCATACTGACACTGCTAATCCACCAGTCAAAGGTGCACAAGTTCATACTGACACTGCTAATCCACCAATCAAAGGTGCACAAGTTCATAATGACACTGCTAATCCACCAATCAAAGGTGCACAAGTTCATAATGACACTGCTAATCCACCAATCAAAGGTGCACCTGTTCATCACGACACTGCTAACCGCCCATCAAAATATCCGTATATATCGATCAATACTTCGGCGTCTGCGCACATTCCCACGCAGATGAAAGCGTATACGGAATAAAGCGCCACTATTTATTTAATAATTAGTGTTAATATTGTAAATAACTTTGTAATAATGTTTTGTCTTCTCGTTTGTGAAAGTCTACTCTTTTAAAGGTTATAGCATATACACACTCTGTATTATTATGCAAAGACCAACATAACAAAAGTTGAAGCCGCTACTATCGATTCTCGAATGCACAATTGAATCGAATAACAAATTGTTAAATCACGCAGCGTATATAATATGTAACATCTTATAAATGTTTTAAACATAGACACGTGGTTGAACATAAATAGTCGTATGAAACTTGAGTATAATGGCAATTAAGATGCTCGTATGAATATTAAATAAACATTCGCCCCGAAAGTTTTAAATCTTATATTATGAAACTAACCCGTTGCCGTTCGTTTCATAAACATACTCGCATGTTAATTGGTGCCATTATGCTCTCGTTGCATAAATACTATTAGGGTGGACTAAACAGAGTGTTAGAATGGCGTCTGTTAATTCGGAGCTTGCTGAAGTAGCTGTGCTTGGTTTTCATCCATCGCAAGAGGGGAAGGAAGGTACATAGGTAAGTGTGCAACATAAGGAATGAAACTGGATCTGATGGTAGGTACTTTTGCTTTTTAAGGAAATGAAAGTAGGCTACGACTGTATGCCTTGTTTTTACCATCCCGTCGAACCAGTTCTTCTCCCTCCAGTTCCTTTTAATCCCCGCCTTTGAAATTCGATATATAGAAGTTCAGCGGGATCACTCAAAACGGCAATGGACTTGGGGATATCATCAGATTTGTACAACCGGTTCCTGGTCGGGAGGGAACGAAGGAAGGACAACATTCCGGAATACATTACCTACCTACCTACCGATGGGACAACTCCCGAGCGAGCGGGGCCTACTTTCTTTCGTTTAGCGATGTTACGTAAAAGTGAGGGCCGCCGTCCTCTGGGGTGCAGGGCACAGTGCTTTGTAATGAGCAAAGCGTCTTGTAGACAATGCACAATTAAACAACCACTATATAGTCAACAAAGAATGTAAACACAAAATATGAATGAGCAGTGTTTCACATTTTTACCTTTTCTACCATTCATCTAGTATGTAAAGGAGGCATTGTATTCCAACAACAAAATTCGACATCGAGATAGACGCTCAATGAATCCAACAAAAGTATATTTACAAAAATGTCCGCACACGTGTGTGTGTGTGTGTGTGTGTGTGTGTGTGTGTGTGTGTGTGTGTGTGTGTGTGTGTGTGTGTGTTCTTTTTACCGCCTTTATTATAGTCGATTTAACTTAAAATTATATCGCGACCCTACAGTTATTTGTTAACATATATATTTAACATTTGAATTAGAACACAACATTACATTATATTGTTATACAAACTGATAGTTTTGAAGAACCGAATTAACTTGAGACAATCAGCTGATGTGTTGATTAAAGTTCACTGGATATTTTGAAGTGCTGTCGCCATGGGCTGAAGACCTGGCACTCGATGATGATATGATAGAGCTGGGATGTCCAAACTTCTCTCTTTGGAGAATCTTACGTAATGAGCGCCTATCCCCACTCCACTACTTCAGTCGGAGGGACAGACAGTCAGTATCTATTGACGGCCGTTTGAATTTTCTGGAAATGTCCTCAGAAGACCTCTTCATTCAGGATGATTTTTGCATAATGGTAAAGAGTAAGAGACAGACTAAAGCTTACAAATAAAATGTGGACTCGTTAAAACACAATTTATTTCAAATACTTCGTTTTTCTTTTGAGTGAACAATTTCCGAGATACTCTTTATTATTAGTTTGAATTTGCCAATACTTTTACTTTTCTTAAATAGCAGTACATGTCATTCTTTTTTTTCTTCCTGGCCTTGCAAAGAGAACGGAATTTCAAAGTCATCGCATAGCAACTAGCTCTCAAAACATATGACTATCGCTCAAAGCCTACTGTATTCCCATATTTCCCTTGCACATACAAGGAAATTCTCTATAAGATAATTTCTGAAAATGCTTATGTCACAGTTTGCTTTGCGAGGTGTGTAATCATCTCTCTTCCACTTTTGAAGTATCTTTTTTTAACATATTTGATGACGTCGTTGCACGGTGTAGGGATTGATGTGTCGGTCCGTATGTTTCATGTGTAAACAGCATTAACCCAAAAAGTCGGATAAATACCAAACTTGGTATCTCACTACAATACATACATGTGACATGGTTTTCAAGAAGATTCACTATTGCAAATTACCTTTGCTTGGAACATTTTTCGAAAAGTTCTATTTTTTAAAAAAACGTGGCAACGACTGAAATTAAAATACCACATTTTAAAGTTATTAAATGCAAATAAAATGCATAGGATTGAAGGTTTTAGAAATGGGTCAGTGAAGTATACCTTAAGTATACTATGTATAAGAAACAAAAAGCACCGCACGAAACATTTAAAGATCTATTTAAAACAACTTATTTCCGGTAAATTTGCTATGACATCCGTTATTTTTGAGATATCAGTTATTATTCTCTGAAAACGTCATTAATTTTGTCATTTTTAACATGCTGTCGCTATTCAGCTATTGCTTGCGTTGCAATGCATACAATTGTAAGACCGCGATGCAGGGAAAAATGAAATTCAGTTTATATGTACGGACGCACTTTAACTGCAATGATCCTCGGCGTGCCTCCTATTGGATTCAAATCGACTTGGATCCTCCAAAGATGCGAACTTCTTGTACTTGTAACAGGCTGCACCTCGTCATTTTGTAATCAAACAAATTAAATTGTATTGTTTCTAAAATCTCGCAATATATTCTTCCAAAAAGACATTCACTAACCTGTAAACCTTGTTAAACTACTCAGAAAACATATTTGTACAGTTTCGCTAACTTATGGTTGAGCCTTGAGTATTAAATCGATCTCATTCCGAATAGAATTATACATGGAAACGGGGATTGTATTGAGAATGGGACTGGGCTCAAATCAATTTCAATTCTCCATGAATACGTAGTAATTAATGGGAAGACCGAAGGTGCAGGAAGGAGAGATAACCAATCTGTCTGATTATCGTTTCTTAGTTTTTGCTTAGGTATTCATCTGCGAAAAAAACTATTGGCTTATTGTTGTATTTATTAATCAATAAATAGGAAACGACAATAAAATCAGTGGATACTGTGTCCAGGTAGAGATTATAGATGCCAGGACAACAGTAATGCAGATGTCATTGTTTTAATTTATGCATTTTTTATTTTATTTTTTATCGACTCTGTGCCTCTTGTACCTTCAATGAAATTTGCATTGAAATACATATTTCTGTTATCTCGATTAACATGAAGTAGATAGAAAAATAAACCTATGTAGGAATTGTTTGCAGAAGCTACGTATATAAAAACTACAGATTGAATGGCAAAATACTCGTTTATAAGATTCCTAAATGCAGCGAATTTTGTTGCAGTCTGCTTATTCTGTACTGCCCTAAAGAAATGTTGAAGGAATACGAACAAAGATGCTGCTTGCTAGAGTCAGAATGATGATATGCCATCATGTAATATTTCAGGAAATACATGATATGGTGACGACGTTATTACCAAAGGGGATGAGTTCACAAAGAATGAAGACTGTCTCTTACAGTTTACCATCTATGCAAAAGTCGTCCAGAATGAAGAAGTCCTCTGAACACATTCCCAGAAAATTCACGTTCTGACTTAGAAACTACCATGGAATCACCTGTTTGTGTCCGTCACTGGATACTGACTGGTTGTGTTTCTACACGTCACAAATAAGAGTTGATTCGTCATCCGACTGAAAGAGTGGAGTGGGGAATAGTCGCTAATTACGAAACGTCTCCAAAGAGACAAGATTGGACATATACATACGTGCTGTTGTAGCCAAGTTGCATATTTCTGATTAACACAGACAAAATATTAATCAGAGAAAACTTCCCTTCCATGAGAAATAACTGCATCATCATATTTATATCTAAACTTCCTATTTCTGTTTCCTGCCTGCGGTGCCGTGTGTGGTAAAAGCGAGCGTTAAACACTACCAATCTGTTTCCTAAGTGGTTCAGACCACAGAGGACAGATAGATAAACTATTTCTGTTCAAATCAGCACCAATAAAAGTGAAGGGTGTGCCAATTGCCCATTATCAACGAGGATTGAAAAAAGAAACTTTCTACTTATGAACATAATAAATAAAATGCAATGCTGACGTTAGCAAAAATAGATATCAGGTGTGTTACAACACACAACATAGCTGGAAAAGAATTGGTTCAAATTCTGTATTGAATTTTGCGCACGTAAACGCGGATCCGTTTCAAATCTAATAGCTCTGAACTGCTTCATCACTCATTCTGAAAGTTATTTAACCCTCAGTCTACTAAGCGGGGTCAGTCGAGACCCCAAAGTTACATATATTCTTTCTTGTGTTGACACTCCTTGTTATTGTCGTATATGCTCGTTACCTCATGTAGCTTGTGTAAGTTACACAACTAAGTGAAGAAGATGAAAATTATATTATATTTATTGAGTGAGGTCTCTGTTGACCCCACTTGATAGTTGGCACTTTACAAAAACTTATTTTTAAGGATATGATTTTTCTTCGTTCCGTTGGCAATAATAAAACCGCCAATAAACATGTCAATATGTTCATTGTTGGACTACGAACAGTCATTGTTGTTTTGTCTGGCTACGTTAACTTTGTTACGGGGCATTTATCTGAGAGGTTATAAGTGTTGTTCGTACGACTGAAATAAAAATGTCAAAAGGCTTTCGTAATACGAGATAGAGTATAAATAACCGGAACATGTTCGTGAAGTAATTTTATTTGCATGAACAGAACGATAGAGATAGTGAAGAACTAAGTTGTGACAATGAATCTGAATCATCAGAAAATGATAATATGAAGAAATAGCAGATGAAATAGAAAACAGTGCTGATGAAGCTGTTATCGATAATATACCAACTGATAAAAATTATGTAAGTGAAAATGGAATATCTTGGTCCAGAAATCCACCAAAGTCGAACAGTTCATAATGCTGGAGATTTTCTGATGATTTAATTCAATTTCTATGTATGTGTATGAGAGAGGGGAAAAATAATATAAAAACAGGTATTACGTTAGACCTCATTTTTACAGACACAGCGTTGTAGCCTTAATTAAATATACGACGTATATTTAAGGAAGTGGGCACCTTTTCATTACTAAAATTCATCTACTAACTGATTAAGATTTCAACTTTGCAATAAAATCATGGATCCTTCGCGTCCTTTTCTGTTTGCCAGAGGATGCACTGCAAGCACAAGAAATATTCACCAGTTTCTATAGTCTTAAAGTCATTATGTTTCTGATATCTCAGAAAAAGCAATGATATCGTGACGCCGGGCACGGCGCACTACAAATGACAGTCAGGGCTAAGCTACTGCACATCACATATCAAGGTCGGCGAGTAAACAAAGATGCTCAGGGTCAAGCTTCCGCGCATCACTCACACTTGACAACAATCAGAGGAGCAGAACCAAAAGGGATTTTCTCCAGATGATTCGAGAGGTGTTCGGCGGCAAGCTTGTTTGAAGACATTCGAGAAGGATCTGGTTACGTCATCATCGCTACATAAGGAGGCAGTAAACAGCAAAGACCTTTTTGAATAAACAAATCTACATCTGGAAAAAAAAGAAGAGAGTGTTAAAGTTTTTGAGTCGCTCAGTGTCAGTAAGTGCGAGACAGCTGTGAAAGATACGCCGCATTGAAGTGAAGAAGTTTTAATGAATATTGAGTGATGTATCGTCGGAGTTAATGTATGAGAGACAGAGAAAGTGAAGAAAGACAGTGAAAGGACTGAGCCACGGCTACGAGAATAAAATAATTGTGAATTGTAATATCACGAAAGACTGTAGACTGTGTTAATTTCGGTAGAAGAGAACTGTGTTTTTGTGCAAAAGTTTAGAAGGAAAATACAGCGATAGAAAAGTAACTGGGCCGGATTTTGTTGTCTTGTTATTCTGGTGTCAGGAGTGAGATTCGTTGAATTGTCATTTTGTCACAATATTGTCCATTTTTAAAACATCGCATAACTTTGTGTTGCATACAGAGAGATAGAGGGGGAGGGGGACAAGGGGATGAGAGAAACAGCACGACAGGACAAGAACGAAGGTCGTAGTTTGAGACACAGCCTTAGAGACTGACAGACGTTGAGGAGGGCAAGAAAGAGGCGATAGAAAGATCTTGAGGGAGAGAGATTTATATAGAAATACGTAAATTGTGAAAGCTCGAGACCAGGAGGGGCAGAGAGAGAGAGAGAGAGAGAGAGAGGGTGAGATAGGGAGATTTAGAGAGGGAGAGTGTGAGAGGAAAACGTGTGCAATAGTTTGAGTGTGTTGTTTTGACCCTTGCTATGCTAACACCAACCTGAGGCATATTCCCATAATACTCGTACTTTAACTTGTGGTACTCAACACCAAGCTCGAACCGGGAAGTAGGTTGAAAATGTAAATTCCTCAGAAAAATGATAAAGGTGACATTGTCCTAACTCATCAGTATGAGCAAGCTACTTACACTAATCTGAAGGGCCGACCGGCACGATTTATATTCGGCCCCGATACAAAGGAAAGATCCAGCATACATTGTAATCTGTCCCCTTGAATAACTAGGAAACCTGATTTGTCGCCACAAAAACACATTCTGAGCCTTGTACCAAATCAGTCCGGGTTGTTGTCATTCCTTCGGAACTTTTCGACTCTTGGAGTAGTCATGTTCGTGCACAGAATAATGTGACTTTCCAGCAGGAATGGAATTATTCCAAACTGTTGGAACTATTGTGATTTTTTCAAATACGTAATCATTATTTGGCATGGTGGAGCTATTTGAATCTTTAGAGCGATTAGAAGTCCTATTCGATTCACCGATTTGTGAACCATTCGAAAAGTTTGAACATTCAAGATTTTAGAGTAATTTAAATTGGGATGGTCTACTGATTTAAGTAATCAACCATTTAGAAAGGCTATTGCAACTATGTTTTTTTAAAAAATACCTTACTATAGTGAGTCTAGAGTTAAATTGAATGGACTGTGTTGGCGGACTAATACTGCAGACATACTGCAAGTCACTGACGCAGGTGGCCGGGGTCGTTAAAGCACGGTCTCGTGAAAGGGAATCGCGCTAGGATTGTTCTTCCGGTTTTTCCAGTTTCCAGACTTTCGTTAGTCGTCACTTCTTCTTCTTCTTCTTCTTCTTCTTCTTCTTCTTCTTCTTCTTCTTTTCTTCTTCATCTGATTACCCTGCCCTTATGTAGGACTTACAAGCCAGTGCCTAGGGTCAGATGCCTGTTGGAGGGCAGACGAACCTATGGACCGGACAGAGTGAAGACCTGGAAGGGGTGGTCAGCCAAGCACCAGGTATGTTAGTGAGGAAGAGGAAGATAAGAAATGCAGGCGAAATGTGTGAATGGAAAGGTGATAAATGAAGCATTTGGTGAAATGAGTGGCGGGGGAAACCAAACAATCCAGACAAAAGCGGCCCAGACGCCGCTTCGTCCACAACGAATACCACCGGGATCGAACCCGGTGATAGGCGAACGGTTTAAGGCTGGTCGTCACAACTGACGAATTTTGGGAAACTACCCTAAACTTTGACGTGCATTTCATGCATTATCATTATCCACCTCATGTAGTGCCGTATGTAGTAAAAACAGAGTAAACATTACTCAAAAAATCTGATGTGTTGTACTCATACGAGTTTCTCTACTCCTGTATTAACCACTCTTAGAAACTCTTATTGTTCTATCTTCTTCGTGTTAGTTGAGATGAACATTTCCAGAAATTATCTTATTGTTTATCTTCTTGTAGGTACAAGGGCAATGTGGGAATACAGTAGACTTTGAGAGATAGTCATATTTTTAAAGCTTTGGGATCCCGTTCTCTTTGCACGCTTAACATACATATAACAAATGAATAACGATGTTCCATTTCACGTAAGTTTTCCGAAACTGATACAAATAGCAAGGAATATCTCCGAAATGTCTCACTCTACAACAAATGTATTTAAACATAAATACATTGTGTGTTTTAGCGAGATTTACATTTTTTGTATAGTAATATGTCTATCCCTTACGGTTTGCAAATAATTCAAAAGTCATCCAGAGTAAACAGGACTACATAGGCTATAGTCAGAAAATTCAAAATATACATTTAATTTGTCATAGAAATATCTTAAACATATGGCATTTTAATAAAAATTATCATTTTCAAGAAAATCAAAACTTTCCGTATAAAGGGTAGTTTAGTGTGGGGCTACTTTCTTCAAACTCTTCTTATTCAAACTCTTTGGTTTTTAACGGACTTTTTGTTTTTGAGTTATATTCTCTACAGACTGATAGACATACGCGCGCGCACACCCACCCACCCACCCACCCACACCCACACACACACACACACACGCACGCACACACACACACACACACACACACACACACACACACACACACGGGCCTTTTTCTAAAAATGCCATTTTTTTGGATTCAGGGGGTCTCAATCACCTCACCCTGAAGATGCCAGGCGCAGTATTTGGCGAAACCTAGGTATTTCGATGCCTTCTACTAGCCCGTAGCTAAGAGTCTAATGGGCATGTTTACGGCATGGAAGAGCGTTGCAAGAACAAAGCGATCAGTAGCAAGATCATTCTCACGTCAAGCTGGCGATGATAATAATGAAGAAATTAGGTGCTAATTGAACGTTATGAAATATTGTGTGAAGGAGATGACTTGCAAGTTTCTTTTAAGTTTCTATTTTAGGTCGAATAATAATAAACGCTCTCTTATCTACATCAACTTTCAAATGTCCCATTTCTGATTTCCATTAAAGCCAAGTGTATCTTACTGTAAAATAAGCTGTTATGAAATTCAAGTAGCTGACCTATTATTCCAGGTCATTTTCCTACTGGAACCAGTTAAAAATGTTCAACGTTTTAGTTTCCCTGAAAATGAACAGTGACAATATGCTCTGTTCTTCCTAAGAAAACTTCTTATTTTAAGAATTGTCAGTTCGGAAGGTTTGGAGAGCCGCTGAGAAAAAACGTATTAATTGCCTAAAATAAGGCAACGGAATCCTTGGTTTTCGTAAATTTAATGGTATTAAAACTCAGGCTTCTTTCTTTACTTTTTTATAATTTTATTCTAGAAGTGTAATTATTTATTTTATAGAGTTGCTTTATTATGATTATTATAATTATAATTATTATTATTATTATTATTACTAGTATTATTATAATTATTATTATTGTTATTGTTATTGCTATTATTATTATTATTATTATTATTATTATTATTATTATTATTATTATTATTATTATTATTATTATTATTATTATTATTATTATTATTATTATTATTATTATTATTATTATTATTATTATTATTATTATTATTATTATTATTATTATTATTATTATTATTATTATTATTATTATTATTATTATTATTATTATTATTATTATTTTAATAGTTTATCTATTGCTTCTAGTGAGATGACTCCAGGGTAACGTGTGAGGCTGGTATTCGAGAGGTCGTGGGTTTCATTCACGTGGCCAAGCTTCCTGACCCATGGGTTTTTCTAGAGGGTTTCCCCAGATCTCTAGGCGAATGCTGGGGAGGGTAATTACATTCCTCGAATTTCCTGTTTTCATTTAGTTTCATCTAATCATTCCCTTCACTACGTAGATTGTTTCAGGGTTGCAAGTGTCAGCGAAGACGTTGGGTGCAGCTTGGCAGGGTGATATGTGCACAGCAACTCTTTTCGTTCCTTGTTCGTGGGATCCAGGTCCAACGCCCTCATATGCCGCCCCCAGATCCCCCTCAGTTGACCCCGGAAGACGGAAAAATTTCGAGTTGTGCAGCTTGGGAAATCTCTGTCAATGCTTGTACAGTTAGTCTAGATGTGACCGCCCTGTGTTCCTTCCTCCCGGGGAAGCCACCAGGCTCAATGACTGTAACAAATTGAAAATCGAGGGTTTTTAATTTTTTTATTCAAGTCACCAAATTTCATTCCTGTTTCGTTGAATTACATATCAGAACTATTTTTGGCAGTTTATTGCAAATATTTTTAATGAATTCGAACTCAACGGGATAAATAGGAAGATTTAAAACATTTTGAACTTGAGTTATTTTAGGGGAGTATCAACACATTTCTTTCATATTGGATTAAAGTTTTATAAAATAACATTTTTGCTATGATGCAACAGGATACATTTGCATTGTAGAAAATAACAAGAATAGTAATAATGATGATTATGATAATAATCTTAAGAAGAAGAGGAAGAACAAGAAGAAGAAAAAAAGAAATCTGCATACTGGACCCCGGCACCTAATTTCTTAAACCGGGGGCAATATTCAGATCTTTATTATTTTATTACAAATATAAAACAAATATACACTTTACAAAATTTACAGATTAGCAAAATAAAATAAAAATAAAATAATTTAAAACACAACATTTAACATCCTAAAACCACACCTCTTCTAACTAAAACTAAGAGAGAAAAGAAAAACAATAAATTACCAAAATAAAGTCTAAAAAAAAAAAAAAATTCCATCTCATCCCTAATCATACCTATTCAAAACTTTTATAAATTTAATAAAAAATCTATAAAAATTTTAAAAACTCACCTCTTTAAACACAAGCTCTTATAAATTATAAAATAACTTATAAGAACCTTAACTTTCAAAATCAAAATTTATAAAAAAGCAAAAAATTTTAAATAAAATATTACTGGTATCCAGTAATAAAATAAATAACTGGTAACCAGTTACTACTAAATCTACAAATATAAAAGATCCATAACAAAACAAAATATGACCGCCGGAATCCGGCGGCCATCTTGGTACTGGTACCCAGCACCAAAACTCCTTTACTCCACACTACAACTCAATTACACTCATGCATAATTATATAATAAACAATAATCAAAATAACTATTGAACATAATCAAATTACACAATTAAAAATATACACATAAACATCATACAACACAAACATTACAACATTCAAAATCTTCAGAACCTCAATTAAATAACTCAAAAATACAAATTATCTTCAGACCTCCAAAATAAACAACAAATCCTTCAAATTTCTTAATCTCAGACCTCCAAAATAAACAACAAATCCTTCAAATTTCTTAATCTACTAAAGCTTTAAAACATTTAAGTTTATTTAATAAAATAAAATATTGCATTAAATTTAAATCAAATATTAAAATTTCAAATTCAGATTTATATATTAAATATTACGAAAAATGTTTAATCCCTAAATTTAGAAAGCATTTGAAACTATTTAAACTCTACACTACAGCACAGATACACTCGTACATAATTATATAAAATGCGAGACATAATAATCAAAATGACAATTAAATATAAACAAAATTGCACATATTTAAGATAATACACTAAAACATCATCTAACATAAAAATACAACATTTAAACATTTTCAAAATCTCATTTTCATAAAAATTTCAAACATTTCTTTATTGTCGGTATTTATGTCTTATTGGTCATCTTGTGTGTCAGATAAACCACTATCAATATTATTTCTGTGCTGTTGATTTTGTATCCTCTCGGATCGTCTTATTAATGGGTCCTGATGTTGAATATTTATTTGCCTTGGCAGAGTTTTGGTCTCGATGGCAGATTTGCTGATGGTATTAGCCATTGTCTCTAGGTGGTGGAGTAAATCCTTATCCCTTACGATGTTTCAGATTTGGTGTCCTTGTAATGGTGTCCGATGTTCTTCTGTCAGGTGTGCATATTTTGAACATTCAAAGAAAACATGTTCAGGAGTGTCTTGGATGTTGCATATATCACATGTATCGGTTAATTGTTTATTAATCTTTAGCCAGTAGGTTCCATACGGGCCGTGCCCGGTTAGGAAATGTATTGTACCTTTTGTATAATTAAAACTTTTATACTTCTTTTGTAACCTTTCTCTAATGTTACCGAAAATTGAGTAAGTTCTCCTGCCTTCTTCTATTAAATCCCACTCTTCTTGCCAGATTTGTAATAGTTTATTTTTGACGTCCCGTTTCTTGTGATAAAAACCATCCATTATTTCAAAAACTTTTCCTTGATCTCCTTTTTTCATCCAAAAGTATGCACCCCTGTATCGTAGGGTAAGGTCAGTAGGCCAAATTCCCCGGATAACTAGCAAAGCCATGGTTGGTGTTGTGTTCACTGCTCCTGTAAATCGGAGTAGGATCTTCCTCTGTGATCTTCTCAGCAAGGTCTTGACTGTAGTAAGCTTGGCTCTGTGCGCTCACGTTGATGCTGCATAGGTCACTATGGCTCCAAATATGCTCGCATGGTAGGTGGTTATGGTGTTCAAGGGAATTTTGAAATCAAATTGTGCTAAACGGGAAAGTTTCAGCATTACCTTTTCTGCTTTAACCCTCACATAATCAGTATGAAATTTGAAATTTAGTCTTTCGTCCAGAAATATGCCCAGATATTTTACTTGTATTGAACGTTTAATATGGTTATTTTCAAATTTAATAATGGGGTCTCGCTTAAATGAGCCTTTAAGTATCATATATGTAGATTTCGCTGATGAAATCTTCATCTTAGCAACCTGGCACCAATTGGATAGCTCTATTAACAAATTGTTGGCCTTTTCTTCCAAAATATTCCTAGTTCTTCCCTCTACCAAAAAGACTATATCATCTGCATATGCCACTACCCTAAGACAGATATTTATACGAGTAATTTAGAACAAGAAGAAGAAGAAGAAAAAGAAGGAGAAGCTATACTTCCAGTGGTTTAGCTTATCTCTTCATAAAAGTGGAAGGTTTCTTCCATCATGCCAGTTAGAGGCAGGTGCTAGAAAAAATATTTTGCGTGGGGGAAACATCGGAAGTCTATTCATACTTAACTCTTCAGTCTAGCACTGATTAGATAGAAGCTGCCTAATTTTCTTCCACCTTCCCCATAACAACAGGCACAGAGGGGTGAATATCTGAGTCTGTTTTCAACATATCTCCTTCTCTTTCTTTAGACCAGAGACAAGATAAACCACACAGGGTTGTCCCTGACATTAAGGACTATTTTATAATTATTTAAAAACTACCTCTGTGATATTTTAATCTCTTATATATAAATCTGCACTATTTAAAACATATGGTCAAAATATTGCACAACTATACAGTAGAAATTTATTATTTTAGAACCTGCAAAAAATCTAGCCGTTATTTTCAATTATATGATACTCAAATATTTTAAAATCTACCCTTATACATAAAAGCATACTGGACACAAATTTGTGCACTTGGACTTGGCGAACATATGGGATACGTTACAACTTCATAAAGCTATCCATAATCACATATTTAAACCTCTTAAGTACAAATTGTCACTATTTGACCAATCTGGAAAAGCCTTGGAGTTCATGCTTTAGATAACAGCACAAATTATAGACTACTTATGTTTTCAAAATTATCCTCATCCTTGGTTTTATCCCCGTTATTATGGAATGTATATAGCAATGTCGAGTAATAATAATTGTATAAATAAGGAATATTGGTCCGGTTAACATTAGAAATCAACAGACAAATGCTTTATAATTAACAACTCGGACTCGGAATATTATTTTTCTTGATGGTACAGTGTATGCGTTTTTTCACCAAGCGAGGTGGCACCGCGATGTGTGAGACTCGCATTCGGAAGGTCCCGGTTTCGAACTTTGACTTGAATTTTAGCATGGTTTCCCAATGTCACTTAGGCCAATGCTGGGGTGTTTACTTTAATTCCATGTCTTCATTTCCTTCCCTTTCTCGTTTCATTTCTCTTGTCACCTTCTAGGTCCGGTTGTCAGCGCACTGGTTCGGGTGGCTGCGGACAGTTGGTGCGGTTGCTTGAGCTTGGTAAACCCTTCTTAAAGTGTTTGTATTGGACTTATCATTACTTTATTCCATGGTAACCATTATTATTTCTGAGTATGTGTGTTTATGATCTAATAATTAATGCTTTTGTTTCTATTGACGGGTCTATATTACGGCAGTGATCAAACTCTGCCTATTTCAAACTCCATTTTGAAGTTCAGGTTCTCTGTTCACACCCCGTTCTTGATCTTCATGGCCGTGCTTCAAGTTGAGAAGCAAAAAACGGAGACAAAAAAGCTAAAGTTTAGTGAACCTACTTCACGTCCAACAAAAAGTTGGCTACGAAGTAAGTTATAATAGCGACCTGCACGCTGTAACAAAACCACTCTGCTTTCATGGCCGGTCTTTAAAAATACGTAGCAGTTGTTTTATTTTGAAACACAAGCACATCGAGGTCATGTTTTTAGTTGCGGAGACTTACGATAAAACTGTGGTATTGTGGCCATGGCAGAAGGTGACCGCAACCCAGGGTGACCTAGTAACTTCTCCTTTTGTTGGGTGCTGCTCCTGATGCAACTAAATGAATGACATCGTGTAGTGTTGTGCACGTTCCCTCTCTCCACCTTTCAAATAAACTTTACATAATTATATTCATTGCCTTACTATCTCACTGGAAGAAGAGGCATATACTTTCCTTCTTTACATGTTACCATTTATATAGTTATTTTGCCTGCTATATGGTAATAAATAGGGCTCGTATTTTTAAGTAAATAGGTGCGTGTTTTGTTTGCATTCTAATACAAACTTAAAACTGAGTTTAATATTCTTTATAGTCATACCAGAGCAAATATTTTAAAGTTTTATTGCATATATTTTCTAATTTTCCTACATAAATATTTTGGATACTCACATAAATTACACAAAACTCGCATCAACACTCTTTTTAAAATAATTTTCACATATTTACATAAAGTGACATAAAAGCAGCAGCTGTAGAATTATTTATAACAAGTCACCATCCAACTTCCTTAATGCTCAATAATTATATAGGCCAGATTGTGCAATTGTTTGTCCATTATCGGAAGAACTGATGTGTCACTATAGTATCCCTTCAGTTGGAAGAAAATATAAACATCCTGCTTTCTCAAACTACATGAGCCCACAAGGTAAGAAACAGGAATTCCTCCACTGCCATGTGCTTGATTAAACATTTATTATAGCTTCACAGCCCTCAATTGATACCAAATGAGTAATTAGTAATTTGTAAATCCGCAAAGTTATACCTACAACCTTCTAGTTGTGTTGTGATGTTGGGAAGTAATATGTCGACAGTTTTGCGTTTACCGTGGTTTAAACGTGCCCAGAGTGAGAAGTAGTGCAAGTTACTGTGTGCAACAATATGCCGCGTAATTTAAAGGTATTTTTTCAGTTGTGATGGTAAAATTCTGTGTGTCAGTCATGTGGCAAAGCTCTAACGGCAGACCAGCGTTCACAAGTAACACATCAAAGTGGTAACAAACATTCCAAATTCAATGTCAATTCTTCGTGGGAATTGTCAATCTTTCGGGTTGGAAAATTTAAGGGAGCATGTGTATATAACACAGGCTGTCCACAAAATAAGTAACTATTTCGTATTTGAGACAACTTGCAAATGTCTTTCTGTTACAGGTTGATCACTGAGCAGTTCACTATTCCTGAACGTATTACCGCTGTCACATGGTGTCCACTGGATGTTCCGTGCGATGAGCTGCGACGTCGGTTTCAGCGAACATTTATAAAAATGCACCAAAGAATAAAACCACATGGAAGCACGTGAAACAAGTTTCAACGAATAGGCACTGATGTTGATGATGATGATGATGATGATGACGACGATGATAATGACGATGATTTTGGTTTAAGAGCTCAATCACTTAGTCATTAACGGCCTTTAAACACTGATCGCGGCAAAAGCCAGATATAAATTTCAATATAAAATAAAAATACTACTAAAACAAAGTAGCAAAAGCCAGAATTAAAGCAGAGAAGTAGGTAGAAGTGTAACATTTTTATATCGAAAGTTTTAAATACTCAGGTTCACTTTTATCTCTGCTAAAAACTTAAAAACTCTCTTGTTTCTCGTCTGTCTGCAATTTTGACAGGCAGTTGCAGAGAGTCTCGAAGGTGCGCTAGGGAAACACACTCATGCAGTACATGACGAACCGATAAAAGGTTGTCGCAAATCGGATAAAGAGAAGTAGGTATTATTTAAAAAGATAACCGTGTATAAAATTGCAATGGCCAATGCCTAACCGAGCCAAAATCATGTCCTCGTGACGAGATATGCGAGGGGAGCTTACCCAGTTTATCGGAAGTTCCTTCACTTCTCTGAGCTTAAGTAGGCACTGTTGTTGACGAGTAACGACCAGGTCGATGTTTCAGCTGTCATTCGCGCAATACGGGAGTAAATTGAACGAGTTGTAAATCTGAACGTTGTATTTCACGTCAGTTGCAAATTCCGAAATCATCAGTGTTCAAAGTGTTGAAATTCACCTTATAGAAGCCTTGCAAGTGTGACACTAACTCCATGACGAGGACCTAGCGAAACGCATGATGATGTGCATAGATTTCTTCGATTCCTGCTGGCTTCCAGTAGCTAAGGTAATACTGAGAAATTTAGTTAAAATTAGTTATATTTGTTTACTTTGGGAAATATCATTGGAATTAGTTATATTTTTCTTACTTTACTATTGTAGTAGATTAAAAGTGTATTTTTGAAGTTGGGATTATTAGAATAAATATTACTTAATATTACTATTATTTTAATATATCAAGTTTATTTCCTTGAAAAGTCACCGCAAATTATTTGCAGACTATTTCATAGAGAGTTCCATTTTCATATCTTCATGTACTTTGATGGCCCCGCAAATTCAATCCCAAGGACCCGAATATTTGTGACATATTATGGTACTTGTTTGTGTTTTATTTTTTCCATGGAAATTATAAGCAAATCACAATTTTATCAATGGTGATTAAAATTATGCAGTTCCCATGGGTTATATTTCGGCTTTTTTTTAACGAGTTTTGTTCATTTTCTTGTCATTTTTCATATTTTAGTCCTATTTTTTCTTGAATTTTCGTATTTTTGTCATATTCTTATATTTCTATCCCAGTTTTGCAGTCGTCTCCAACACGATTTTTCAGATCTACTAATTCTTGTTTGTAATATTACGAGGTCTTTTTCCCGTTACAAAGTTGCGCACAAATAGAAGATCGTTCCTTTTTGAAAACTTTCAATGTATGTAATTTGCTACTGCAATTCTTCTTTCTGATCGCCATTCAAAACGTGATATTCATTTCATTCTGTGTAGAGCTGAGGGTTAGCTCTGGATTATAGCAATTAAATACATTCAAATGCAACAATAAAATTAATATTATTTATTTTTTATTCAGTGTGCAAGATTTTTAAAGTATTTTCAATATAGGTAATTTTAATCTAAACACTATTACATTTTTTAAGATTTCGAAAATGCACCCAAAAGCACTTTAGGTCATATTTATCATATTTTCTAATGTTTTCTTCGGTAATAAGTGCTTGCATATTTCTAACATTTTTAGGTTATGAACATCCGAGCCCTGGTTATAGCTTTTCTGTGGTGCTACCATAAGAGCTGCAACTTGTGTATCAGATTATAACATATCAACTTCTTTAGAAATCTCTGTGCGTTCTTAAGCTTCTAGCATACTTCTAGATCATTGATGTTTAGTATTCTTGACAACTCCTAATGTCTTGTTTTTCTAAACGCTGTAAAGTCGGGAGGAGTTCCAAAACGTATTATAAATCACGATAGTTGTCGCTGTGAACAGCTATGTATGGTAGCCTCGGGTGAAGTATACCGACCGTTGAGAAATTGACTATTACTTCTACAACGACTCGCAAATTGGACTAGCCATTCATTTATCATTCTGCTTCCCTGCATAACAGAGACACGCTATGTTCAACATGAATCCTCCTTCAACAATTCTGGCAAGTAGCGCGCAAATGCATGGGCAGAAGTGAAACTTCTAACTCCCGTAATCTTGCTTATTACAATTTCTGAACTTCATGCTGGGCATTAACCTTAAAAATTTTACTCGCAATTAAACTGTTTTTAAAACATTCTGAGGATATCCCGTTTTATATAATTCAGCGATGTCCAACCTTCTCTCTTTGGAGACGCTTACGTAACTATCCGTTACTTTCCCACCTCCCCTTTGAGTAGGGGGGAGGAGGGGTGAATCAGCTAGTGCTGATCCAGTGACTGACAGAAACAGGTTCTGGATAATTTTTGCATAAATTATAAACAGTAAGACACAGACAAAAGCTTACTAAATAAAAAATGTGGACCTCATTGAAACACACAATTTATTTCACATAGGTTCTTTTTCTCTCCCCCCCCCCCCCCTTCCTTTTGAGTGAACCATTTCCGAGATGCGCTTTATTATACTTTTCTCAAATAGGAATATGTTATTCGTTTTTTATCTCTTGGGCTTGCAATGAAAACGAAACTGCAAAAGCATCACATGGCAACTAGCTTTTAAAACAGTTCACTATCGCTTAAAGGCTACTGTATTTCGATATTCCCCTTGCACCTACAAGAAAATTAGCAATAAGATAATTTCTGTAAATGTTTATGTCGATTAAAATGAATTAGAAAAATAAGCATTTGCAAGAAAAATGTGTATAAGAGTATCTCTACATATATTTGCGAACAGAGTTTCTCCAAATTGAACTATATTAAAAGTCTGTAACGCAATACGTTAGGCGACGATGACTTGATGTATCTTCTAAGGCTATGCACTTCGAGTTTGTCCCCAAATATTGATAGACTTCTTAAACGTGAGCAATAACAAAGAACTCACTAATGAACAGATGTTTATCACATAAGATTTGAAAGTCCTTTCGTAAGTCAAATTAAACATACATGTAACCAACTGGCTGCTGCAACAATGCACCTCTGTGTGTTAAAGAGTAGCAAAGTCCGCGTATAGTGGAATGAGGTACATTCAACCTCCCCTCTTTTGCAAACATTGGAGATCGGTGTTATAATCTTTTCGACTGACATGTATTTTTCCGCTCACTCCTTCCTCCTGATTGGCTAATGCATTATTTCTAAACAGCGATGTACATATAATAAACAATCTCCTTGCCAGGTCAAGCGATAAAAGTGATTATCGCTCCATGATAGTGATAATGCGAAAGAAGGGAGAGCAGACCTGCTTCCACCTACTCTTCGCCGAGCTCTGAAGCATTCATAGCACTCAAAAACAAACCTCTCTAATACTTGGTTACCTGAGTGCTTCAAGCACAAAATGGAGATGGCGACAAGGTGACGTCATTAGTTCCATTAAATTTAAACCGCAGAATGTTCCTACCTATTTGCTGATGAAAATTTAAAAACATTCCAGATGCATTAACCCTGTTGTGCATTATATTTAGTTCGTGCTATTTGACAATTCACCTAAAATATCTTAAGAGAAATGATGATCTTAAAGTATCGGCTGCTGTTGTAGTGTTTAACGTCCGCTTTTACTACTACGGCACCGCAGGCGATGACACTGATGATACATGGAATGAAGATGGAGCACCGGTGGAATGAGATGGCGGGGGAAACCGGAGTACCCGGAGAAAACCCGCCCTGACGCCGCTTCGTCCACCACGAATACCACATGCGGGTCCCTGGGATCGAACCCGGGCCGCCTAGGTGGTAAAGTATCGGGACAGCCTCAAATCACACATAACAGAAATATAGTGCGAAGATATATGGAACAGGATTTAGCTGCTAGCTTATATATGGGTGTACTTTAGCAGTGTCCCACGTCTATATTTGTAAATTTCGAATAATTGTTTGATCATTTTATTTTAACCTCGCGTGCTCTTTACTACTCGCTAAATTATTACACTAGTTCCTATAGGCTGAATTCTCCCATTCAGCCCTTAGAATCTTAACTATTTAAATCTTAAGACATTTGTATAAATGGACCAAATTCCCCTGGAAAATGGAGATAAAATATATTGTATTTCTCAACTCCTTATCTCTCGCCGACGACTTTTTAAATTCCGGAAATGTTGCACTTCTTGTAAGCATGCTTTTGCTAAAAGAATAACAAAATGATACAAAAAGTTTAAGATATCCACATTGGGCACAGTTTTAATTGTTGGTACCTTCTTTCGGGTTCTGTTGTTTTTAAGGGACTCTGAGACTGAAAAATGATGACTAAAAAATTATGAAATTGATGATATTTAGGTTTATGCATATAAATGTTCCCCAAACCTTCCCTCGTCGGTTGGCCTGACATTTTTTTTATATTCGGTCATTTTTAGGTTCAATTTTTGGGCAAACATCTTTAGTTTTTTCACAGGAAAGGCCTCTTGCCGAATTTTACTTAAATTAGTTGATAGCTGATGAATCATTCAGGTAGTATTTTATGATCAGATTTTTTATGCTCACTCCGATTTAAACGCAGATCATATAACATTTTCAAGATCGAACAGACCTAATTACATTTTCATTTCTACCGTAGGCTTTAAATGCCATGTGCCCTACATTTAAAGGCCCTATTTTTAGTTTCTCTACCGATAACTAGGGGTAGTATTGTATTCCACCCAAAAATCCGATGTCGAGATTTCACCGGAAATATATGTTTTGAGGCCCCCTGAATCCAAAAAAAAGCATTTTTAGAAAAAGGTCCGTGTGTGTCTGTGTGTCAGTCTGTGTCAGTCTGTGGACAGCATAACTCAAAAACGAAAAGTTAGTTAAAAACCAAATTTGGTATTTAAGTTAAATGTCTTTCAAGGATGCGACACGAAGATTTTGAAGAAAATTTTGATTTTCTTGAAAATGGCTCTAACGATTTTGATTAAAATGTCATATGTTTGAGATATTTTTATGACAAATGAAATGTATACCTTGAATTTTCTGGCTATAGCCCCTGTAGTCGTATTTACTCTGGACGACTTTTGTATAACTGGTAAACCGTTAGAGATAGACCAAATCATACTATACAACAAATGTAGATCTTACTAAAATACACAATTTATGTCTCAATAAATTTTCTTGTAAGGTGAACCACCTCGAAGATATTCCTTGTTATGTGAGTGAGTTTCGGAAAACTTAGAACTTTCGTGAAATGGATCATCGTTGTTCATTTTTTGTATATTAAGTGTGCAATGACAACAGAATCTCAAAGCTTTAAAACATTTGACTATCGCTCAAAGCCTACTATATTCTAACTTCCCCTTGCATCTACAAGGAAATAAGCAACAAGATAATTTGTAGAAATGTTTTTCTTAACTAACATGAAGAAGATATAGGAATAAGAGTTTGTAAGAATGGTTTGTACAAGAGTAGAGAAAGTCATGTGAATGCAACACATCTGATTTTTTATTAAATATTTGGCAGTATTTGAAGAAGGTATGGGCCAAAAAGAGCTCAAAAAACTAAATTCAGCGGAAAGAAGTGGTGAAGGTATGAATCTGAGAAGAAAAACTATTAGACAAACGAAGGAAGGCCTGACAAACAAGTAATCTGATGCTGCACGTGTGTAGAAAAATTGGTTTTTCTCAACTTTACATTTTTTAAAACACCATCTGTTCTACACACATTAAACTTTGTGCTATGCTCCTAGAATTTTTCCAGAACGTGCTCCATTTGTGTGACTTCAACCTCAGTCGTTGGTTTCAAAATATGAACATTTGGTTAGCTTTGAAAAAATTAAATACAGAAAAAAGTTTTTAAAACATTTTCTTCCTGCTAGAGATTGATAGTGTTTGTTGAGCAATTAGATTTTATAAAACAATGAAATTGTTGTGACATTTTAGTTTTTGATGCGCATGAAGTATTTTGAATACTACGGTATTTTCGCATTGTGAATAAATTGAATAATTAATTTCCTCAAAATACCCAACAGATTGTGCTGGAACTATGTGTGGTAGTTTATAACATAAACACTCTTAAGTGTGAAAAGTATTGATTTCATACGTATAAAAATATAGAAAATTCAAATTTCATTTCCAAGGTCTTTTAAATAGCATATAAATCATGTAAGTTTCACTTTAACGGATATAAAGAATCTGCCACACCCCAGACCAACAATTGAGTTTTCCATTTGACACATGGTCTGTAAATTGATGAGAAATTCTCTGTGTTACAGGTTCACTCCGTCAACATGCATAGTCTCAAGATGCACATTAAGGATATTTGACTGGCAGTATGTTCTAACAAATTCGAACTGCATTCAGGCGTTCCAACAAACTTCTAATCACTTCAGAGTCTGCCAAATTCCATAAGTAGCAAAGATCACGTGCCGACACTGACCTCCACTACTGGTATCAATCTAGCGCACGCGCGTTATAAACTCCTGAGTCAGTACAAGAACCGATGAGACACTAATTGAATCGATGAGTTGGAAAACCAGCCATCTCCACTTTTTATCAAAATGGAGTTATGGTTATTTCCCTATTTCTTCATGGTGGATGCATCGTTTGAGCTGAAAACAAGTCACCTCCTTGTACTTCTTATGGAGAATACTGAACCTTTGAAATCTGCATTGTGTTTGAAACATATCAAATCCAGGAGATGGCTTGTTTTCCAAATCATTTAGAAAATGTTCCAGTAGGTGGCAGTTCTGTAGCCATTATTGATAAGTCTGTAACAAAAATATACAGTCAGCTTTGCATTTCCTTCTACTGATGGAATAATAATAATAATTAGTATTACTGTGGTTGTTAGTAATATAATATTAATTCAGTGATTGATCCTTCTCTGACTATCTAGAACAATAGGTTCTTCACGTGTAGTTCTTCATAGAAAATAAAAAGGGACACAGCAAAGTATGAGCAACACAAAATGAAAGTAGCAAGGTAAAGGGTGTTAAATTCACCTCAAGAGATGGAAATTCTATACCTGAAAGAATAACTGGTGACGACTGCAGGTAAGATAAAACAGTACTTTCTGTTACTATGGTATTATTTAGACCTCCTATAACCTAACCTAATCTCAATTCTTCCCTTCAATAAAGCCTACAAGCCATAAAGCAGGAGATATTTCCTTTTTTTAGGTGCAGAATGAAATGTTTCACTCCAGAAGGAAAATCTGAAATTCTTTGCCATATTAGCAGCTTTGAAGATAAAAATACTCAGGACAGCTTTCTGTATTCACTTATTGAGAATATACAAAGAAAACGCCAAACTGAATGTAATGGCATTAAATCTAAGCCTAAAGAAAACACATTTCTATCATGTTCTCCATAAAGGAGTTTGAACTAAAATATGCAAACAAGCATTTTTAGCCTTACATGATATTATTAAATCTCACATTGAGATTTGCTGTGATTGGTAAAATACCAGTTGACGGTTAAGGTATCAGTGCTGGGTCCAGACATGATGTAATGATAGTGATGTTTGTTGTAATATTCATGAATTCATTGTATCTTTGGGCGTTAAGGAATAATATCAAGAAGAAATATTTATCGAGTCGTTTGAACATTAAAATATTTCACAAAATGATTTTTAATCATTCTAATTTATATCCTGATGCAAATGCGAAGTATCACTTCTTCTGGGAATATTCTAAAGAAAATTTTAATATACCATTTGGACGACCACAAGTCGATATCCGTAGTTCTAGTGAAGAGCTTAAAATAAAGTTGAAGGATCACAATTTGTCTGACAGTGCCAAACGTAAGCTTGCAGTTGAACTGATAATTCACAACAGACGTGCCACGAAATGTTGTACAAAAATGGAAGAGGTGAAAGAGTTGTGTACTCGTGAACATACAGTGGTATTGTCATTGACTATATGCAAAATTTGTCTCGCCCTGATATTCCTGTACAGGAAATATTTTATTTCAGACAATTAAGGGTTAGTGAATTTTGTATTCGTGACATGAAATTGAATAAATCAGTCTTCTACTCTTACCATGAAGGACTTGCAAACAAAGGGCCGAATGAAGTTTGTTCAATCTTATTAGATTATATAGTTTGAAAGAAGACACAAACGTACTTTATATATTTTCTAATAGCTCTCCAGGGCAAAACAGAAACCACACCATGGTGAGATTTCTAATTTCTCTGTGTGCTCGTTTTGATGAGGTTCATCATTTCATTCCAATTCGCGAGCACTCCTTCAACAGCAACTTTGGCATCATTAAAGTAAAAATACGAAGAGAAGATCGTATTTACACTCCTCAGAAGTACAAAGCATTGGTAGAATCATTCTCAAATTCACAGACGTTCATTGTGAAGGATGTCACTCAAAAGACGATACTTGACTTCAAACACTGGTAACCACAACATTATAAGGGAAGTGTCTTATCAGAATGCTCATAAAGAAAAACAAAGAACCAGAAAGTCATTTCAAGTGCCGAATTACACCTCCTTCACTTACAAAAGCTCGGCTCCTGGCAAAGTGGAAGTAGGTCAATTTATTGGTGCGTTGTGTAGCACACTAAAATTTGCACTGTACAAATGCACTTCTCTGAAAATTGCTCCTCCACCAACGACGAAAGTATATTCTGGAAACCTTGCAATAAATCATAAGAAGATTGCAGATATTTAGTACATCTCAAGTGAATTTCTGCATTTCTATGAAGAAATGTGCATGAGGCCTACCACTGATGTTGACCAGGCCCCTAAAGAGGATTTCCGAAACTTGAGATTTACATTGCTTAATTAACACAATACTGCTTCTTCATAATTTTAAATGTATTTTTCTGGAAATGTTTTTGTAAAGATTAAGCCAACATCAGTAAAATGTTGAAAATAGTATTTGCATATCACTATAATATAATGTAAACATATTTTAATAGCCAGTTTGTTTCAATGCAGTAAAACAAATAATTGTGACTTATAAGACTAATTACTATAATTTTGAAGAACCTAAACATGTTCAACCAACATTTTTGCTTGCTTCCAGTTAATTTTGTTAAAAAAAACTCCTTATGTTAAAAATTTTGGGCGAAAACAAGTCATTTCCAAATGATAAAAATACAATTTAAAAATATTAATATATGATACTGATAGCATCTTAAGTAACTATATATGTCGTATCTTTATAAAAAATATATAGATTTGTATCTCCATTGTCTATTTAAAAAATGTTTTCTCTCCTTTAAACTTGGGTTTAATTGAGATGACTGGTTATCCAACTCATCGATTCAGTTGTGCACTGTGTTCTAGAATAAACCTAATATGAACATTCAGCATGCACTGTTGAATATTGTTAAGTTTTTAGGCAAATCTGAATATTTCCGTCCTAATACGACCTTGAAACTGAGTTTAATATTCTGGATATTCACACCGGAGCGAATATTTTAAGTTTTGCTGCACATAAAAACACATTTTTTCTGCTTCTTTTTGTGTAAATAAATATTTTTGGATCGGCAGACCAACGTTCACAAGTAACACCACATTTAAATAATAACAAACATTGCAAATTCAATGTTAATTCTTCGTGGGAATTATCAATCTTTCGGGTTAGAAAATTTAAGGGTGCCTGCGGTGGTATACAGTAACAGATGCCTTCCACAAATAATGTGTGGTGCACTATGTTAGCTCAACCATTCAGATCTTTAAAAATATTTTACTTGTTTTGGCACATAATTTTAACATATAAAGTAAATATTTCCCAAGTTTTAGCACCTAAAAATCCGAACCTTGGTAATGAACTGCTTTAGAAACGTTCACAGGAAATGCAGAAACACTTGCTTGTAAAGCGTTGTGAAACGTTTATGGCATCCAATAGTAATTTAGCTGCATATTTAAATAGAATTAAGAGCTACGTTATAAAGGGAGTTCATTATACATATCTTATCTGATAAAATGTCAATATAAGATCCATATCGCTCTTTTGTTACCTGCATTCTATTGTCGTTAGTTTCGCTCTGTTTTCTGCTTAACATTCGTTCAAGGCTTATACCTTGTTGTGGTAAGCTGGCAGCTATATTGTTTGGAATAAAATATAAATCTAGGTTGTTGTTTTTTTTTATCTAAATTAACCCTAATAGTGCTTATCCATAAGCCCGGAAGCTGCCGCGGTACTTATATCGAAGACATAGTTTTAACATACCTCTTGTGTCGGATCGAAGAAACGAAAATGTGGTTTGCTTCCCGACTGTGACAATGAATTGTTCAATTCTGTTTGATCTTGAACTTTACTGCATGCACATTCCCAGAGTGAAACAATTTATCAAACAGTTTTCTTCGCCTTAATAAGGATCCAAAATGGGGATCGAAATGAATTCAAATGAAAAGTTCGAAGTGGTAAAAATCAAATTAATTTAGCAATTTCAACATTGCTGTCAAACTTTCACTAGGAAAAATCTGAATTTCAAACCCATGCAACAGGGATATAGTTTACAAATTGCGTTGTTAAAGTTAACAAATGTTGTGTTGCACTCACATGACCATTTCTACTCCTATACTAACTACTCCTACAAACTTATTTCTCTATCTTCTTCATGTTAGTCCAGATAAACTTTAGCAGAATGCTAATTTCCTTGCAGGTGCAAGGTAAATATGGCAATACAGTAGGCTTTGAGCGATAATCAAACATTTTAAAGCTGGTCACTACAACTGAAATTCTGTTCTCTTTGCACGGCCTAGAGAGAAAAAACTGAACAACTTTTCATTTGAGAAAAGTATAAGTATTACAAAACACGCACAAATTCAAGAACAACGAATATCTCCGAAGTGGTTCACTCCACAAAAAAAAAAAAAAAAAAAAAAAAAAAAAAACGCATTTGGACATAACTTGCGTGTTTTAACAAGAACTATGTATTTTATATAGCAAGATTCCGTCTATATCTTACACTTTGCCACTTATACAAAAATCGAAAAATTTTCCATATAAAGGCTAATTTACGGAAAGAAATTTTCTTTAAAATCTTTGAGTCGCATCCTCGAAAGATATTAAACTTAAATACGAACTATGGTTTTTAAACGACTTTTAGTTTTTGAGGTGTAACGTTCACAGACAGACAGCCACGCGCGCGCGCAGACCTGAAAATGCTTATTTTGGATTCAGGGTTCCTCCAAACATAGGTATATTTCCGATGAAATCTCGACATCGAAATTTTGGGTTGAGTACAATACTTCCCCTGCTTACTATACGCATTAGAGAAGGTAAAAATAAAAGTAATTTGCGACACGTGCGAGTGCAGAGATGGTTTTAGTACGATTGAAGTTATAGAATGAATCTCAGGTGCTCGCTGTGATGATTGCATTTCTGCGAGAAGCAGAACTGTGACGATGAACTATTATGGTGTGTTGTCATGAGCAGATAATTAATATTGTGCAAAAAAAGAACAAGTGAATGCATACATACAACGTGTTGCTCCCCTGCCCCATTTCTGAAGCTGCTCGCTTGGGAACATGGGATTTGTGAAGGACAAAGCTGGGTTTTCTCCTGCCATTCATTCTGCATCTTCTTCATTCATTCGGCGCAATTTGGTCCGCCAAGCCAAACCGTGTGAGCGAAAAATAAGGTGCTCTGCCACTTCACTACAGTGTCTCATCCAACAATTGAACACACTGGGTGCGGAATGAGGGTGCATTTTGAGAATATGTATTGCACACAAAAGTCGAAATAACTTCGTACTTCTTCCTGAGATTTATAAAGCTATTCATCACTTTCGCCTAAACACAGGCAGGAAAAAAGATGAAATTTTACGTCTAAAATGTGCTTGCTATTCTATGGAAACAAGTGTTTTTTTTTTTTTTTTTTTTTTTTTTTTTTTTTTTTTTTTTTTTTTTTTTTTTAAAACTTTAGCAGTGTGAAAAAGTCACTGTGCACGATAAAAGTTTCATATTCCTCAATATTTTGGTAAAATCTTCATATTCCATGACATTTCCACGTATGTTGGAATTTTTTCCCGTTTTAAGTAATTTCCGTGCGCAATGAACAGGGCATTCTAAATAGGTATTTCATTCGAGCAGTTATTGTGGACACATTCAGAAAACCCAAGGCAATCTTTCCAGGAAACGCATCTGGAAAACCCCAGACCACCGTTTGCAACAAATCAGATACAGTTGAGGAAATGCTGCACTTAATTACATACGAGGTTAAACGCCATATATTCTTGAAGAGTTTATTTTCATGAATCTGTGTTTTTGTTGCATATTCACAAATATTAAACTGGACAAAGTAACCGATAACTTGTCTTTTTTTTTTTTTTTTTTTTTTTTTTTTTCCCTTCTTTCTCTACTGCGTATAAGTAGGGGAAATATTGTATTCAACCCAGAAATTCGATGACGATATTTCAGAGAAAATATGTTTTGAGGCACCCCGAATCCAAAGAAAAGGTACATGCGCGCGCGCGCGCGTGTGTGTGTCTGTGTGCGTGTCTGTCAACTCAAAAACGTAAAGTCGGTTAAAAATCAAAGTTGGTATTTAACTTCAAAATCTTTCAGGGATGCGACACGAAGATATTGAAGAAAATTCCTACACCCTGGACTACCCTTTACGTAGAAACATTTTCGCAAATTTTGATTTCCTCAAAAATGGCTCAAACGATTTGGGTTAAAATGACATTTTCATGGCAAATGAAATGTATATTTTGAATCTTCTGGCTATAGCCCAAGTAGTTCTATTTACTGTTGATGACTTATGCGCAACTGGTAAACCGTAAGAGATAGACCAAGTATTACTATACAAAAATGTAGATCAGCTAAAACACACAATTTATATTCGAATGCATTTTTGTGTGGAGTGAATCATTTCGGAGATATTCCTTGTTATTACTGTGAATTTTGAAATACTAATACTTTTCTCAAATGAAAGGTCGTTATTCACCTTTTGACCTCTTGGATGTGGCAAGAGAACGGAATTTTAAAGCCTTCATATAGTGACGGGTTTTAAAGCATTTGACTATCGCACAAAGCCTGCTGCATTCCCATATTCCCCTTACGCCTACAAAAAATACAAATATGATAATTTCTGCAAATGTTTATCTGGCCTAATGTAAAGAAGATAGAGGAATAAGAGTTTGTAAGAATGGTTAGTACAAGAGTAGAGAAAGTCATGTGAGTGCAACACATCAGACTTGTTATAGATTTAAGGGTTTTGCAATGCTTAAAATCGATATATTCATCTAATTTGTTGTATTTCGTTCGATATTTCATTACTAGGAAGTCTATGTTAAACTTAGAACCTGCTTCCATACCCAAGTGTACAGTTTTTGGTTCTAAAATGTATATATTTCATAATATTTTGGTAAATATGTGTTCATATTTTGGCTGTGTTTATTCACAACAATAGCGACACGTGATGCCAAATGCTGCACCTCGCCGCCCATAAGAAGGTAGGCTACGAACGTAATGTACCTACCTACCTCTTGTGTGTAATCCGATCTTGTAGGAAGCAGCATGGGACGGCGCTTGCTCTGTTTTTGTAACAACTTTCTCCTTCATCTTCCTGTCTCTTTCTTCCCCATCTTACACACATCAAGCACGCCGCTGAGGATAATCCCCACTGTACCAACCTCCTGTACACCATTCTAGCTTATCTACCTGCTGCCGTGCGCAAACAAGTCTGATTCAACTATTTCAACATTAAATTATTTCCTTTGTTGTGGAGCGTTTAAAGGCTTAACTCAGTGATATTATGCTATAAATATATAAAATACACATGTACAAAAAGTATATTAATTTGTATATTTTTTACCTGTTAGTACGAGTAATAAGGCCGAGCTCGTTTTGTGGAGACCAGCTCCTCCATTTGTGGCTGAATCTCCTTCAGAGCGAGTATCAACAGTGATTGCTTTGTTTCATTTTGATTGCTTTCAATTCAGAGAAACCCTGCTCATATAAATACGTAGAGGGGAGTAGAGGAAGAACGTGTGTTCTCTCAGTGTACTCTTGAGGTGCATAATACCAGAAATCATGAATTTACATGTTTTCATTTCCAAAATACCTTTTTTAATTATGCAGAAAGATCAGAGGGGATGCAAAACGGATTTGTAACCCATACTTGTGTATTATCGTCTTTCTCAATTTCTGGAAGTATTTTAAAAACTGTAATCTGAGATTTTGTAGGTGAAATTTGATTACTTTCAAAAGCCCATCAATAACACTAACCGGCAGAGTAAGCAAAATGGATTCTTCAACACTGGGCAATTCAGATCTCTCTGACTGAAATATTTTGCCTTATTTTTATCATTAAGGAAGCATATTATACTGATGTATACGGATTTTAAATTGTATGTACCCCCTAAGAAGTCGGCGCGTACCCAGGTTGAATGTGTCTAGTTTAACACACACACACGCGTGCGCGCGCTTGCGCAAATATATCATTTTATAATTATGATTATTCAGAATGCCTCAAAAATGTTTAAGTGTAATCTGGATGCTGAATTTTGGGGAGTAATATAGCACTAACCAGTATAAAAATTAAAAAAGAAAAGAAAAGCAGCGGCGCATTGACCGAGTGGTTAGACCGTTCGCCAATCACCAAGTCGGCCGGGGATCCGCATGTAGTATTCGTGATAGACGAAGCGACGTCTGGGCGGGTGTTCTCCTGGCTCTCCGGTTTCCCCCGCCACTCATTTCACCAATTGCTCCATCATCACCTTTCCAATCAACGATTTCGCCTGCATTTCATATCATCCTCTTTCTCACTCCCATACCTGGTGCTAGACTGACCACTCGCTTCCAGGTCTTCACTCTGCCCGGTCCATAGGTTCGTCTGCTCCACGACAGGCGCCTGACTCTAAGCACAGGTCTGAGTCCACCATACGAGGAGGGTAAGCAGAAGAAGAAGAAGAAGAAGAAGAAGAAGAAGAAGAAGAAGAAAAGTAAAAAATTGTATTTAAAGATTGTATACCTATATGACTTTGAAATTCCCTTCCTTTTGCACACCAGGAGCCCCCCCCCCCCCCCCGCCTCCGGACAAAAAAAATCAAGAACAACTTCATTTATATCTTCCTGTGGTATTTGTGGCTGTTCAACAGTGCTTTTGCATGGTTTTTTCCGAGTATTTTTATGTATTTCGTTTATTTGTATTCCTTATAGTATCCTAAGGGTTTAACTGAAATATTTAAGTGTGTTAAGTAAATTTTTTAAAAATTTTTCCTAAGAAACAAGGTTATTGGCAAATGCAACATAAAGCCGAAAATTTTAGGGAGAAGTCATCAAACCACGGGCAACGGCAGCTCAAACCGCAACTTTTCTGTTCTCCACACTCATATGCTTCCTTAGTGTTAGTCGTTGTCTTGTAGATCATGTATAAGATAGTGGTTTTATTATACATGGCGGACACTGAGTCCAGCGTAATTCTCCCCCTCCCAGCTGGAAGAACCAGACGATTGGCTCATCCGCCGGTTTTCAGACTTCCTAAGAGGCTTTCTCGGCTGTCGAATGATGGGTAGACCACCTACAGCGAATGGCGAAACAAAGAATTCCAATATAAATGTTAACCTGCAACTGGAAACTCCTAATGAAGAAGCTACCTCAATTTTAAGGAGATCAAGAGTGATGACTCAATGACAACTTGCGGAGGGGAACTTCGCACCTCGACCCAGGCCCCCCCCTCCCCCCCCCCCCCCCCGGGGGTGGCCGGAACTTTGTCGCGATAGAACAGGTGGCAGATTCCCTACATTTTCCCAGTTAGGAGTACCCCGGCGGAGGTTGGCTCAGCCCGGTTCCTCTTCCACTCCTTCGGGATCGTAATCCCAAGGGTGGTGAGGGAATCGGAAACCTGTTCCCCTCCCCCCTGGGTCTTGTACCATCCCAGGGGGGACCCGAAAATCAGTAGGCTCGCCTTCCAATCCAGGGGACGAGATTTCCAGGGCGCATTCTTTTCCCATGCCATGCTACTGCCGCGACCCTCGCCGACGCTTCCAATCCTAAAATAAACCTAACGGAATGAAGGGTGAAATGAAATTAAGATGAAGTAGTTAGAGAAATAAGTATTTGCAAGAATAGTGTGTATAGCTCTACATATATTTGTGAAGAGAGTTCCTCCAAATTGAACTATATTAAAAGTTGCACCGCAACATGTTACGCGACGATCACTTGGTGTATCTTCTAAGACTATTCACTTCGACCTTGTCAGCAAATATTGATAGACTTCTTAAACGTAACTAGTACAAAAGAAGTCACTAATAAACAAATGTTTATCGCATAAGATTTGAAAGTATTTTCTAAATCAAACGAAACCTACATGTAACCAACCAGCCACTGCAACACAAAGTTCGTCTGATGGTTAAAGAATTGCAAAGCCCGCGTATAGTAGAAGGAGGTAAATCCAACCTCCCCGTTTTCGCAAACGTTAGACATCGCTGATTTGGAGTATTCAGTTTCAGATTAGAAGTACTTGTGTTTATGTGAAGTGAACGTAGATCAGTTCTAATAGGATCGATAAAGATTTATTTTTAGTAAACAGAAAATATTTAATTTGGTCTGATATCCTTAAAAATCATAAAATGCGTGTGCATCTCTAGTATTTTCGTTTCTCTCACTCATATCCACTCGAATTTCACACAGTCTGTTCTCGAAGTGGTGACCTCAGAATTATAAGACTGCTGTCATGTTCGTATGACAATACAATGGATACTTTTTCTTGTTTCGTTTTTTACGGGGCGATAAAAACCTGTTTAAAGCGATCACAAACGTTTACCTGATGAAACAAGGTCAAAATAGGAAGAAAGAAGGAAATAGAATTTGTGTTATTCGAGACATTGAGCGAGGTCATTTGCAGGGATTATGCTCTATCGCGCACGTACCTATTCCATCGACTACCTACACGCGTAGAGAGCAGAAGGACATTCTATTACGATAGTCTCATCCCAGCTACCGACTCATCCAAGCAACATGCATACGTCATCCCAATCGAAGCGTTAATGTTCTGTTTTGGTGGAGTTATGGGTTAATGTTCTGCTTCCCTTAAACTTAGATTTTACCTAACTTTGTCTATGTTACAAGTGAAACTGCTCAAATCGAAGTATATCAAACGATTTATGTCCAGCAGACGAACGCAGCTGTACTCTGAGCACACATAAGTGACTCGATGTAGTATATACCTGCTTGTATTATACCTACAGGAGTTAACTATTCACTTCCCACAGCCGCATAAGAACTTGCATTTTCTATTGTTAATGATACTACTTGGCAAAGCGACGAGGTGTTTTGGCCTTAGTTGTGGAGCGCTACGATCGCTTCCTATCGTGTTTATTAAAAGATCGGAATATCAGTAATTTGGCATATAGTCAGTGATAAAACACAAATAGATGATCTCTCGCGGCTGCCGATATGAGACGTTGCTGTTCTGAAGATATGATTGCATCTGAACAGCGTGTACACACACTGTCTCGTCGTGTTTGTGTGATAAGCTCGCGTAAACATCTGCGCAGTTTCACATTCTTTCCGATTCGCCTCATGTCTTTGCCAACTAGTACTCATAATTCTGTTCTGTTAATTTGTATTTTCTCTACCGGTAAGTAGGGGAAGTATTGTATTCCACCCAAAACTTCGATGTCGAGATTTCACCGGAAATGTGTTTTGAGGCCCTCTGAATAAAAAAAAAAAGATTTTTAGAAAAAGGTCCGTGTGGTGTCTGTGTGTCTATCAGTCTGTGGTCAGCATAGCTCAAAAACGAAAGGTAGGTTAAAAACTTAATACGAGTCTTTCAAGGACGCGACACAAACATTTTGAAATACATAGCCCCATCCTAAGCTACCCTTTATATGGAAAATTTTTCGAAAAATTTTCCTTTCCTCAAAAATGACTTACGATTTTGATTAAAATGCTATATGTTTAAGATATGTTTATAACAAATGAAATGTATATTTTGAATTTTCTGGCTATAACCCATGTAGTCGTATTTACTCTGGATGACTTTTGCATAACTGGTAAACCGTAAGAGATAAACCAAATCTTACTGTACAAATAAATGTAGACCTTGTTAAAAGACACAATTTACGTCTGAATACATTTTTATAGAGGAACCATTTCGGAAATATTCCTTTTTATTTGTGTCAGGTTCGGAAAACTTGAAACATTCGTAAAATGGAGCATCGTTGTTCATTTTTTATATGTTAAACGTGCAAAGAGAATGGGATCTTAAAGCTTTAAAAGATTTTACTATCGCACAAAGGCTACTGTATTCCAATATTCCCTTGCACATACAAGGAAATGAGCACTAACATAATTTATGCAATTTTATGCACGAAGAACATATAGGAATAAGAGTTTATAAGAATGGTTAGTACAAGAGTAGAGAAAGTCATGTGAGTGCAGCACGTCAGATTTTTTTAAATATATTTCATTAGCAAAATCTCATTTGTGGGTAATTCTGAGTTACAAGTAACCTTCCTTTTTCCGCTTAATATACGCATAAATCAGGTTCAGCTGTATTTATTTCTTTATCTCTCTGCCGTGAAAAGAGAACGGAATTTCGAAGTTTTTATATAGTGACTAGCTTTAAAAGATTTGACTATCACTCAAGCCTACTGCACTTACAAACAGTTTAACAATAAGATAATTTGTGCATATGTTTATCTCGACTAACTTGAAGATGAGGAGTAGGAGTTTGTAAGAATATTTAGTACAAGAGTAGAGAAAGTCTAGTAAGTGCAACACGTCAGATTTCTGTTCCAATAAATCACAAGGTGTTAATTTTGAGATAACATGCCCTATGGCGAGTTACAACCTCATAAGTAGCTCTGGGCTTTTATAGATTAGCCTGTGTTGATATCTGTTCTTCTACGACAAGGTTTACATTTGGGAAACGTTGTAGTTTACCGGGAAAAATAAAGTCAGTTAGGCAATTTATGTCGTTCCAGCATGTTACCAAGGAGCTGTGGTCAGAGTAGCAGCAGGAAGATCCGTGTTTCAAATCCCTGCAATGGTAATTAACTTTTCATAACGTTTTTCACGTGCACTACAATATAAGCATAAAGCAATCTTGTGACATCCCGGATCTGTGTGCTCTTGTGTACTGTGAGAATATGAATAACATGGAATTGTTTTAAGGGAACATGGTACTATGGTACTCTGAGCAACAAATTAACAAATGTAATATGCCGTACAAATGTAATAAATTCTGAATGGAACTTTTACAGTACATGCAGAAAATACAGGGAAGTGTTTTGCTAACATATTAATGATCCTGACTTGATTAGCTGATTTTATAAAAAATATTAAACTTGAAAAAAATAAATGAACATTTTGTTAAAAATATGCATCAATATAGGAACATTTTTCTCAGCAAATTTTTGCAGTGTAAAACCACAAATTTTCAAGCATGTTGCAATTATATTTACCTAAATTTGCAGCAACTTTCAATTAGTTATGATTACTAGTTCAGTCAAAAAAATGTATTACTACCTCGGTTTTGTTATTTGAAAACTTTACCCTTTTTTCCCACTTTTTTACCTCTAAAATCTTTAATTTTCATATCTTAAAAATGGAAGCAAAAATCCATAATTATTTGTAATACATGTATGCAAAAATTCAGCTTTCTATCTTATGTAGCTTCTGAGAAAAAAATAACTTTAAGAAAATTTAGTTCAAAAAAGACAACAGCATTCTAATTTACATTAATGCATTCCAGGATCATAATCATTTGTATGATCTCTCCTGGACCCTTCTCACCTTCAGCATTTACACAGAGTATTGTTATTAATAAAATTAGATAATATATTTACACTTATCACAACATTACTATCATTATTTACACTTGAAAGATCACTTTCCTGCTGGTAAAATAGCTACTTTGAAGAACTAACCACACTTTCTTCATTAGAAGCACATGGTTTTGTAGAAGCACGTGAACTTTCAACACATTTATCATTTGTAAATTAATTCCCGTGGAATTTTTGTTTTGCAATAATTTACGAGGTCTTGGCACCGTAACTAACTCGTCAGAAACCAAAACAAAAGTAAATTGCATTTAGATAAATAAAAAATAACTTAACTCCAAACAATGCTTTTGTTTACTACATTAGAGAAAGACAAAGAAGAATCATAACACTACAGTGTAGCCAGTGATAGCAAACCAAAATTTATCCCGTGATTTTATCATCTTAGAAAGCAAAGAAACTTTAGAATCAAAAAGAGGGTGTGGCACTGAGTTAAAGGGGCGCGCTCCATGTTTAAAACATTATTTAAATACCTTCAAATGACCGAAATACTATAAAAGTATATATTTTCTTAAACTAGAAACGCACGAGAATTTTTAATACCAAAACCTAAAAAGTAAATTTTGATTATATTGTGTACCATGTTCCCTTAATATTCAATTTGTATGCTGCCGTTAACATCGTAGATCATATCGGTGGCTTGTAACCTCTTGGAACAATTGCTCAACAGCAGTGGTGTTCACTGTCACGGTGATTTTGAACTTTGGGTTTCTATTACTTTGGTTTTTCTTTAACTTATTACATTAAATTTACACACACAGACATTCACACTCCCATCCCTATTTCCAGGCTCTAGGGAGGAGAGGGAATAATCCTAGTGGTAGAAAAATGCCCACTCTACCAGCCAAGATTCGACCCGGGACCCATTACACAGCTGGCACATGCTTGACCAAGTGACTTATGGGGCCAGCCAACATGAATTTTTCTTTGTTTGTTCTGAAGCCTTTTTGTAGATTTATAGGAGGTTGTGACAGTTGCACGGAGTGACACTTGTACGGAACTGAAATTTGTTGACATTTGTGTGGAGCCCAAAATATTCCCGGAAATGGCCAAGCATCAAACATTTAGCAAGTTTCCGTTGTAGGGAGCTGGCCAGTATAACCCCGGTTAATTCATCCCTTAGACTTTTGACTCGAGAGCTATAAGGGTTGGAATGTGTGGCTGACAGCTCATGGTTTGGGGGTGGCACTCGCTAAGAAGGGTTCATTACTACAGTTGATACCCGAGTGTCAAGTAGTGTGCGTGCTGTAAGTTAGGAGATATGAGGTTCACTGAAATCAACAAAGGAAAAGTTTTAATTGTTTATTGCGGGCGTCTTAACGTAATCTAAGCAATTTGATAGTACTTCGTGACGCCCTAGTACGCCATTATCTAAAGCGCGTCTCACCCTTAAAAGACAGTACACGTTAAATGGAGCGCAGTGTTGCAACATGTACTAGTAGCGAATCTTTCTCCGCGAGCGACTCGAGGTGGCCTGAGTCGTGTACTTAGTCCTCCAATTGCTGCTTGACGAGACGGACACTTTTAACTTTGGTATCCCTCCACGCCTTTGTTACTGTATGACCTAAATTTACAAATGACTCGTCTGTATAAACAATTGATTTCCCCTGGTCCCTAAATCTTTTACGTCTTTTAGATATTTATGTTGCCATCTGATGATATCGATATCGTCTCTTTCTATTAATATGCACTTGTTACCCTTTCTTTCATATTCGAACCCCAAATCAGAGTGGCCCTTGAGAAATTTGGTAGGGTCTCATCACTGTTGAACTGTGACAAAATTATATTCAGCATGGGTGGAATATTTGCAAACTGTAAAGAATGAACAATTCGCCGCACTCCACCTTGCACTATTCAATCATATTGCGTTAACCTAGCGTTTTGTGTAGTCCCGCCCCTTTTGCTTTCTTTTTCGATGGCGTTCTTAGAGGTCCTTTCATTAGTTCCTTTTTAATCATACACACTACTGCTTCTGAACACCCGATAGCCTTAGCTGTTTCTTTTACTGCCTTTACTGCCAAGCATTTTGCTTCAAAAATAATCTAACACATTCATAATTATTTGGCGTTCCTTACTTCTTAATTTACCAACATATCGTCTCTTCCTAGCTTCCCTCTCCATAACTACAAATATTTACAAAAATATTAAACAAATAACGCAATAACAGCTCACAGTTACACACACGGCTTCTTTCGAACTAATGTTAGTGCTGCTCCTTATACTATCTTCTGTTCAGGCCTGACGCTGAATAGATGAATACCTTTTGTTTGCCCTACTGCATAAAAGAAAGAGGTTACTGCCTTTTGGTTTATTTTAAAAACTTTCTCCAACCTTCCTCAACATTTGTTCTCGCTGGTTCCCTGATGTAAACTCAATAACAAAAAAGTTTCACACTGCGTAACTTTTGCAGTGCACAGATATAAAATTTTCCGAAAACATTTAATTTAAAAAATTATAACCCTTAACTGGGTAAACATAGAGAATTCAAAGTAGGCAGGTAGTAGCACTATAGTTTACTCTACCTAAGAAAAAAATATAGATGCATTCTAGCTGTTAGTTTGTTAGTTAGCGCGTGATGAGTGTAGAAACAGCAAATATCGGACTTCTATTGAAAAAAACTTTTTCTGAAGAAATTTGGACCTATAGAAATGTATAATGACTCTGAAAAGGATATAACCTGATAGAGAAAAAAATTCTGCATAGGATAATGTGTTCAAACCTGAAATTTATAACAAATGAATATTTATACCATGCTATTAGGAATGTGGCAACAGAGCGAGGGTAGAAAAGGACGCGGCTAATGGCAACTTGTATGCGCTAGATAGAGACAGAGATGTCCCATTTAACTCCATACTGTCTTCTAAGAGTGAAACGCTATATAGAAATTATATCGCTAACATTTACTGCAAGTATATTGCTAAGTGAACCTTCTGCATTCTGCAACTATAAACATTTTCCTTTTCAATTTTTTAAAACTTTAAACCAGATGTTATACATATGCATAATATACCTGTAAATCTTCATTCCAAAACCGTTTATTAAAAGTTGTTAGTGGTCATTCCGTACAAGTGTCAAATTTCTAATTCTGACTAATCAGGTACAGAAAAAGTGTCAGTATCTCTCCGTAGAAGTGTCAGTCCGTACGAATGTTCCAGCCCCGTTTAATAGCTTATTGTTTCTAACATATCGTAGAGACGAAAATATGGTGTATGAAAATGTTAAATGGGAAGACCGTGTTACTTGTATTGTACATGTATGAGTGGTATGGGTTGGGAAAAGGATGAAGAACAACCCGTATTTGGAAAAATGACGTCACACGAAAGTGGGTGTCAGAAAATAAAAATGTGCACACACATAGAAAACAAAAGAAAAGGGGTGAAACTGCTACCCGCCGCCGTGTGAAAAATAAGTGGTTTTAGTTTACTGTATTCAGGGCTAGAAGGGAGAATGGGATGAAAGGTTTAGAGCCATAGTTAAGCAGGAAAATTTGGAAAGAAAAATAAAGGGCTAAGAAGAAAGTGAATCATTGTGGTGAAGGGTTCCATTAGCAAAAGGTTAGGAAATTTAGGAAAGAAGTAAGAGGGGGGAGGTTATGGTGGACTGAGTGATTTTACAATAATAAAGAATTTTGAGGAAAAGGAAAACAAAGAGAGTAGGTGTGAAAAATGGTGCAAAAGTTTTAAATAACAGTAATGTGGAAATGAAAACAAATGTAAGAAATCTTAGAGGTTGGCCAATGACAAAAGGACCAGGGCCCAAGTTTAAGGGCAGCCCAAGATGTAAGTACTGTAGTGCTTGATACATTCAATTTAATTCAGCTCAACCCTATACATATCCGGGTTGACAATGTCCAAGAGTTTGGGCAGAATTATAACACGTGGCATCCACTTTCGTGTATAAGACAGTATTAGAAGAAGCAATCCGGAAGACGTGTCCCAAACACGTGACCTCCCACCGGTGTCACTTGCAGGCTTAAGACACCCACGGACATCTTTCACAACGATAGTCATTCAGTTTATCCTGAAACATGGTGTATACAGGCAAACCTTCTCTTCCATCTTTTATTCTTCTTTCATTTTGTTGGGGATGTTCATCAGTATCTATTGCCAAAGATCTGCAAAAGTAGAAAAGCCTCATCCAGGGATTCTAAATGATTTTTCTTGTCAAAAGTTATATTTCTTGCGAATAACCATATTAATTTGTGCCAAATAAAAATTGTTCTTTACATTAAAATAATAGTCTAATAGTCAGTAATTGGTTGCACATTAAGTTCTCTAATTTCCAAGGGGAGGGGGGGGCGCGGCCCCCCCCCCTTTCCCCACTCCCCTCCGCGACTCCCGTGGTAACAAATATATCCAATGCAATTATTGTTAATAAAAGACTGTTTCGCCGGGAAAAAAATGTGTTAAATATTTGGAGCCAACTAGCTTCTTGACGAATTGATATAATGGTTTATTATTTTAATAACTGTTGTGTAAACATTGTGTGAACCATGCTCTAATGCATTTCTACCTTAATTCGAATGAATTTAATCACAATTTAATGTTCAAATGTCACATATTTTCTAAGAAAGGCTTGGTAACGTTACGCTAACATTAAATTTTCAATAAACTATTCTTACTATCTTCTTATTGCCCTATCTTCTTCATGTTAGTCGAGATAAACATTTGCAGAAATTATCTTATTGCTAATTTCCTTGTAGGTGAAGGGGAATATGGGAATACAGTAGGCGTAGAGCGATAGTCGAATCTTTTAAAGCTGGTCGCTACATATGGCTTTGAAAGCCTTTCTTTACATGGCCACGATGGAAAAAAAAAAATTATATTTGAGAAAAGTATAAGTATTGGAAAATTCAAACCGACAACAAGGAATATCTGAAAAAGATTATCTTCGTTCATATAAATTGTGTTTTTTTAACGAAACGTGGATTTTCACTAAAATCTAGATACTCGAATTTTTAAGTGAATTGTCATACCTTCTCTGCCTAAAACTGTAGAGGAAGACAATGTAAAGAACAAAACTGTGATAATAATTGAAGCGCATGTAAGTACACCTGTTTCAGCAGTTTTAGCACCCCTGTTCGTGTGTTTACTTATACTTACGGAAGAGCATCACCCCAGCCAACACACCGAAGGTCATTCGTGCGCTATTTCTTTGGCATCGCTGCAATAAATCATAAAGCCGCCATTTGTCTACGCCGCTCTGTCCTTCATGACAGAGACTTCGCAGACTGTTTGTGCTTTGTTTTGCCTGCCGATAGTTAAATGGGCTGACATGGTATCGCGCGGACAGGAAAGGTCGGTCGTTTTGCTTGAGTTTGAGTGTTCTCACAGGTCTTGCTTCCTGCAGACGCTGATAAACCAGTTCCTTCTGTGATAACAGAACGCCTTCGCCCCCTCGATTTCCTATCTCAAACTTAACGACTCTTGTGCAGCTCATGTTTCCACTTTTGTTTGAGAAATACATCAGTTTTCTGCACACAATCGTTGTAGTGTGGAAGCAACGTGCCTGTCTAACATTCAAGATGTCCCAAATTTGAATCTCCGTAGGAGGAGTTAACCTAGATAAGCTTTTTGGGGGTTCTCCCTTATTCTGAATGGTAATTATAAATGTGAATAATATCACTGATGAGGTCATTTGTAATACATGCTATGAAACAATCGAGTAGGTATCTCTTTTGTATGAGTACAATGATAAAAAATTGCTCTTAGCATCAAAATTAGAACAATAGTCAGTAATAGACTGCACATTAAATCTTATATATTTAAACGAGCAATTCTTGTATGTATATTCCCTGCAACTTGGAAACGGCTCTAACGATTTCGATCAAATGTTGTATTCAGATAGGGTTTTGCTTTTTATAGGCGTAATTCCCGAAAAAACGCGATTTTACATAAAAAATAACACTTTTTATTCCCGCTTCTATAGAGCAATTCTTCTATATACTCACGGTATTTCAGAAACGGCTCTAAAGATTTGATTAAATTTTTGTATACATGCATGTTACATTCACAGCGTTTTCTCTACTCACTTTTAGGTAACACATTCATATCTCTATAAACTAACTCACTCTTCTATAAACAATTTTCCATAAAAAACGTTATTTTGCACCAAAAAAAAATATTTTTATCTTCACTTTTAAAATAAGTCATAACATGTTCTGTATATTTGACATAGAAATGCTCTTACATTCACTGTTTTCTCCTCTCACTTCTAGGTAACACATTCATATCTCTTTCTCTACTCACTCTGCCATAAACAATTTTCCATAAAAAACGTGATTTTGCACAAAAAAAAAAAAAAACACTCTTATCCCCACTTTTAAAATAAGTCATACCATGTTATGTATGGTTGAAATAGAAATGCTATATTACATTTACACTGTTTTGCCTCTCACTTTTAGGTAACAAATTCACATCTCTTTCTCTACTCACTCTTCTGCAAATAAGTCATGCAATTTTCTGTATGTTTGAAATAGAGATGCTACATATTACATTCACAGTGGTTTCTCCACTTACTTTTAGATAACACATTCACATCTCTTTCTCTACTCACTGTTCTATAAACAATTTTCCATAAAAAAAAAAACGTGATTTTACACCAAAAAATTTTTATCCCCACTTTTAAAATAAGTCACATCATGTTCTGTACGTTTGAAATAGATATGCTATTACATTCACTCTGTTTTCTCCTCTCACTTTTGGAACACATTCACATCTTTTTCTCTACTCACTCTTCTAAAAAGAAGTCATACAATTTTTTGTACGTTTGGAATAGAAATGCTACATTCATGCTGTTTTCTCTGCTCACTTTTAGGTAACACATTCACATCTCTCTCTACTCACTCTTCTACAAATAAGTCATATCATCTATATAACTTGGATGTTTGTATATATCTAACTGTTAAGCTCGAAAACCACTTAATCGACACGTATATGTATTTTTTCATGGGGAAAGTTTTTATGGTAACAATTTTACTAAACAATATATTGCTTTCAAATGGTTTTCTACTCGCATTTCTTTTATGTAGCATATTCATTTATCCTCTGTTTTCCGTTCAACATACAATTCATATAATATTCTATGATTGAATTATAAATGTAACGCATTACATTCACACGACTTCCTCTACTAATTCTTCCTTTACGAGGCACCATCAGTCTTCTTTCGCTACTCGCCCTTCAACATATAATTCATACAATTTGATATGTTTGAACAAGAAATACAACGTATTACATTCATACTATTTTCTCTACTCACTTTTGTTTTACGTAACAATTCACACGTTATTCCCTAATCGTTTATCAACTTCATACATACCAACGTCTATACATATCGTATGTTGAAGAGTGAGTAAACTCCAAAACAGGTTGACCGATCGCCATGAAAAGTAACATACCTAATTGTTTTCATGGTGAAGATTTTTGTGCAATCCAGTTTACCACCCAACGTATTACGTCCACATGGTTTTCTCTACTCCCTTTTCTTTTATCTAACATACTACTCCCTCTTCTACAAACAATCCATACATTTTTCCACACACGTGATATATAAGTGCAACGTATAACATTCACACGGTTTTTCTACTCATTTTTCTTTTGCTAAACACAATCACATTTCTTTCACTACTCCCGCTTCGGCAAACAATTACGAATAATTCATACAATTTTCTACATGATTGAAACAGAAATGCGTAGTACATTCACATGACTTTATCAACCAGCTTTTCTTCCTGTAGCATTTGTTATTGTTCAACAGTGCCTTTGCTCCCGTGTTTTAATAAAAAATAAAAAATAGTTAAAAAAGTAAATTAATCACAATTGATGTCAGGAGTGCGCCGAAAAGTACGATATGGAACAGTTGATGAAACAAATGTTAGTCAAGATGGACATAATGGGAAATGAAATGAATTCCGGAATGCGGCAGAGGAAACAAATATGAAAACCGAATTGGAAAAATGTAAACTACGGAATAGAAAATATAGGAACAAAAATGGACAAAATGGAAACAAAAATGGAAGGCAAATTGAAAATGCAAACTCCGAAACAGAAAATATGAAGACGGGAATGTCTAATATGAAGATAATTCTATCGGAGAATACTAACGAGTGACTGGTCAGGGTAAAGGAAGCCATGGAAGAACTCGACGGAAAGATGAAGGACCTTGGCCAATGTGCCCTGGAGTCAATCGCAGCAGCAAGGAACCATAATGGAACAAATGCTCGACGAAAACGTCAAACTGGGTGGATATCTATGGGGGAGGTCTGCGTTCATCAGTAGATGTTTCACAGCTGAAATGATGGGTGTTTATGAAATATTTGTATCACAATTGCGACAAAAAGTTTTGTTTGATTAACGTTTTGACTTTCAGTTTATCTAAATAAGTATCTTCTCCCAGAAAAAACAAGATTTCACAAAAACAGAGGCGAAAAACGCCGAGCGAAGCTCGGTCACCCAGGTACTTTATTAATTATTGGGAGGGGGGCACAGTCCCCCCTTGCCCCACCTTTTCGCAACGCCCGTGGCTCCGTAGCTTCAGCAGGACATGACATTGTTATCGCCACTGTTTTTACCCCTCTTCTCCACAGAGTATAAGAATTATGCTATTTTTCCGTGAACTTGTCCAGAAATATGAACACAAAATGACAGATGCAGTTATTTTTAAAAATCTGATGTGTAGCACTCACATAACTTTCTCTACTCTTGTACTGACTAATCTTACAAACTCTTATTCCTCTATATTCTCCATGTTATTCGAGATAGACAATTGCAGGAATTACCTTATTGCTAATCGTAGGAATACAGTAGGCTTTAAGTGATAGTCAAATCTTTTAAAGCTTTGAAACCCCGTTCTCTTTGCACGGACAAGAGATTAAAAGTAAAAAACGACCTTCTATTTGAGAAAAGCTCAACTTACACAAATGACAAGGAATATCTCCGAAATGCTTCACTCCAAAAAAAGCTGCATTTTGGAATAACTTGTGTGCTTTAGCCAGCTCGAAATCTTTGTTGTATAGTAAGATTTGGTCTATCACGCTTCACAAGTTATGCAAAAGTTATCACTCATCAACAGTAAACAGACTGCATGGGAAACAGCCCGAAAATTCGAAATATACATTTCATTTGCCATAAAATATCCTAAACGTTTTAATCAAAACCATTAGAGCCATTTTTGAGAACATCAACATTTTCGAGAAAAAAAAATCATGTAAAGAGTAGTTTGGAGTGGAGGAAATTTCTTCGTCTTTGTTTTTAGCGGACTTTTCGTTTTGAGTTGTGCTGTTCACAAACACACACACACACGCGCACACACACACATACATACATACATACATACACACACACACACACACACACACACACACACACACACACACACGCACGCACACGCTGACCTTTAAACCTTTTTTATTCAGGAAGCCTTAAAATATGTATTTTCGGTGATACGTCGACATCGAATTTTTTGAATCGAATACTACACATAGTAGAGAAAGTGATATATTAAAGATATAAGTATTGCGCCCACCATGATAGATATACAACAAATTAAAGAGGAAGTCCCAATTCATGACTTCACAAACACTAAAAAAATATATTCTGGAAATGTGTAGCATTTAGATTTCTTCAGGGTTGTTCAGTGAGAAGTAATTATGTATTTTTACCTTCAACTATCTACATACATATGTATATTCTCGACTCATGCTCTACCGTATTTAATAAATAGGATCTGGGCATCAGCATCACCACAAGAGCAGCAGATATTAAACAATTGCTCTGCACCAAATCTTCCTCTTTACTGGCCATGGCTTTGAGCCAAACAGCCAGTGCCAGCCGTATACGTTCCCCCCACTCTTGCTTTAAACCGGTTCACGTATACAACAAACAGTACGAACGAGTAAGCTTTGATAACCATGTCCTTCACATGACATTGGTGGTGCCGGGATCTCTCCGCTCGCTGGCGGAGCACATGTTCTCAGCCATGAAGTAACGCACTCATACTCTCATACACAAAATACAATCACAATGCCCTTATATTGTAGTGCATTACGCAATGAATGGCAGCAATTCTTATATTTTATGAAACGAACGGTAGCGGGATAGTTTCATAATATTCATACGAGCATCTTAATTGCTGCCATTATACTCAAGTTTCATACTACTATTACACACATGCTCGACCACGCGGCTAAGTTAACACATTTATAAAATGTTTTTAACATTCTACACTGTATGTTATTGACACTGGCATCCGGTATTTTAACTATTTGTTATTGGATTCAATAAAACATATGAGAATCGATGGTAGCGGCCTCAACTTTTGTGTAGGTCTTGACACAATGATACAGAGTATGTGCGCTATAATCTTTAAAAGAGTAGATTTTAAGATACGGGAAAACAAATTGAATGTATGTACAATATTAACACTAATTATTAAGTAAATAGAGTAACTTTATTCCATATACCCTTTCAGCTGCGTGGGTATGTGCGCAGTCGCCGAAGTATTGATCGCTACATGCGGATATTTTGATTGGCGACTAGCAGTCTCATGATACATTGTTGCATCTTTAACAGGTGGATTAGTAGTGTGTTGTGCATCTTTGATTGGTGCATAGCAGTGTCAATATACTCAGGTCCATTACAGTGGCGTATAAGATACACAAATCGCAACACACTACACTACATAATGTCAACAAAAACACAAAACAACACGAACGCGCACAGAAGCCGAAGGAAATCCCAATACGACTAATACAAAATAACACACTAGGCTGAAGAGGGGTTTCCCTAAACAGCCCCCAAATAACATTCTTGATTTGATTGAGTGGCGTATAAGCGCTACATTATCACATGCTCGAGTATAAAAAACATATAATGTCACGTGGCTTTCCGCGTCCATTACAGATTCAAAGCTACTACCACTAACCTACTAAGCAGAGGAAGTATTTATTGCAGACCATCCAGAAATCCAATACCAATATCCCAACTTAAATACATGTTTTGAGGCCCCCTGAATCCTGAAAATAAAGTTTAGAAAAACTTTCTTTAAGAGAGAGAGAGAGAGAGAGAGAGAGCGTGTATGTCTGTGTGTATATATGTCTGCGTGTGTGTAAACAGTATAGTTAATTCAAAAACAAAACGTAGAATAAATATGGAATGTATCTTCCAAATATGCGACATGAAGATTTTCAAGGTAAAAAAGCACCCAAGCTGCCCTTTGCACAGATTTTACAAAATGTTCCATTTTTGGGGGAAAAAAAGACGGTTCTATGTTTATTATTACACCATACGTTAAAGATTTTGACATGACAAAATGCATAATTAGTTCTTTTTGGAATAGCCTAGAAAGTCCTCTTCATTTGGAGGAAATAGCTTGTAAACCTTAAGAGATGGGCACATATTTAAGACAAAAAATAGGAGCTCTTTAAAAGACACGTTTTATTTTGAATACATATTTTCAAGCATCAGCCGTTTCTGAAATATTCGCTATTAGTGGTTTGCATGTTTCAATAACATTTTTTTTTTCTTTTTTTATATATAACACTGTCGATACTCAGCTGTTTTAGTGATGTCATGCTAAGAGTATGGAATTTCAAGGCCAGCATATATCAAACCGCCTTCTAAACATTCAACTATCGATTCAGTTTCCTGAAACCATTTCTGGAAACGTTTATTTCGATCAGTAGATAGAAGACTAAGGTTTTGTAAGAATACTTTGTAGACGCTTATACAAACCATTAGACCAAGGAAGTATTATATCCCAACTAAACTCTGATATCGAGGTAAAGTCTGCTGATCCTCATTGTCAGTTTTAGAAAACTGCCCAGTTTTCGCATACGCGTCTATATGTGTGTGGGGGTTAACAGCATCAATTTCGGATTTATTAGTTCATGTTTTTATTTTCTCAAAAATGACCTCAAGAATTTTGACTAGAATATCAAACATTTGAGATATTTGCATGACAGATAAAGTGAGTAATGAATATCCATCTTTATAGAATTTTGTGTAAGGTTTAGAAAAACTTGTTTATACAACTTAATATTACATAGGTGTACTAGACGGCGTTTGAGGCGATGCTGCCATCTGGTGATGGTGTGAATGACAAGCGGAAGAAGGGACCCTGAGCGTCAGAAGTCTGACACTTCTTGTGCATGCTAAGTGCCCTTAACATTTCCAGTCACGTATGTTAAGAAGTGCTATGAATTGTTATGCAACCTGTAAACGAAAGCGAAACGTTAAGAAGAAAGAGGAGCTTCATTATTGTTATTATAATAGATGCGACAATGACGTTGATTAACGATCATGTTGGGATGAAAGGAAGAAAACGAGAGAAAATCTTAAGCAGCAGCATTGTCTGGCATCATTTGTAGCGGCACAGTCAGTAAACAGGAACCCCCCCCCCCCACCCGTACTACGCTTATATCAACCTACCTTATCCAATCAGGCATGCCGAGTTTGTACTACAAAGACTTTGAAACTGTTAAATACACTCAGAAGTGAAATGTGTTACCAGCTGACTACATTAAACATCACTGAAACTCCATAAAATTGCTAGGAAACCGCTCGAACATAGTCAGCTAATATTAATTATTAGTATTCAACAAAAACCTCACCCAGGAGTCGACGAGACTGCTCAAAACGCCTCTGCTGCACTCTCAGGCTTGTCAATAATCATTTATATTCTAATGTTTACTTTATCTACTGCGTATAGTAAATAGCAATATTGTATTCCACCCAAAGACTCGATATCGAGATTTTACCGGAAATGTGTGTTTTAAGACTCCCTAGACCCAAAAAAAATCATTTTTAGAAAAAGATCTGTGTTTGAAAACCATAACTCAAAAGTGAAATGTCACTTAAATACGAAACCTGATATTTTAAGTTAAGCATCTTCAAAGGATGCGACAGGAAGAATTTCAAGAAAATCCTGCTATTCCAGACTACCCCTTATATTGAACATTTTTAGAAAATGTTGATTTTCTCAAAAATGGGTCTTAACGATTTTTGTTAAGATACAATGTATCTAAGATATTTTCATGACGAATGAAATGTAAACCTATCCTAAGAGATAGAGAGCATCTTACTACACAAAAATGTAGATCTCGTTAAAAAGCACAATCTATGTCAAATGCTTCTTTTTCTTTTGCAGTATTCATTTTCGAGGTATTTCTTGTTATTTGTTTGAAATTTCCAATATGTTCACTTTACTCAAAGAGAAATGATTCGTTTTTTTATGACCTGGGCATATAAAGAGAATAGAATTTCAAAGACATCAGATAGCGGCCAACTCTAAAGATATGACTATCACTTAAGCGAGCAGTATTCCCCTATTCACGTTGTATTTGCATTTTAAGTACACGAGTGACTAAAGTTATTTGAGTGAACACAGCAAACTTTTTTGTATAACACCGCTGAGTCTTCCCACAGATGGGACATACAGTCAATTAGACTAGACTACCAGATGGCAGGCTGAGAACAGCCCGAGGTGTGTCATTCGTGTACCTGCCCTTTTAGGGCTTAACCACTGTATGACGGGATCAGGATGTTATAGGATGGCTGGTGAAGAATGAGGATTGAGGGTTGTTAGGAGGTAGCATACATTTATGCTCCTCATCGGTTGTTAATTTCAGCATGCAACTACCCTTGGGCACTGCTGATGGGTGGTCCAAATATGGATATTTGGCGAAATATTTTGGACTTCCAAACTACTCTTGGAAGGACTGTAAGGAGCTCAGCTTACGCTGTTGATGGGGTAGCTCCTGTGTTACCGGGGGTGCCCGCAAGTCATGCGGGGAACCCGGTGTCGCACAAGCGTGCGTTCTCTAGGGATGTAGTCCCCAAGAGACCTAACCAGGGCGCTCCGATGTTGTGGAAACTGGTCGTAGAATTTGGTTGCCCGGCGCCTAATTTCGTCCTCCACGTACGGGAGGGACGAGGCTTCGTGCAGTAGTCTCGTAGGGAATCTACGGTATACAGAATAGATTACACGAAGACCTCTATTCTGTATACGTTGCAGACGCAGGAGGTGGGTGTCTGCAGCCATGCCCCAGATTTCGCAGGCATACAGGAGGATAGGGATAATGAGAGCCCGAAAGAGGCGTAACTTTAAGAGAATTGGCATCCCCGACCGCAGCATGGGGTACAGTGAGGCAATTGCCCCGCTGGTCCGCGCTGATAGGTCGTTGATGTGTCCCCGAAAAGTTAAGCCCTTGTCGAGCTTTACTCCCTGGTAGGTAACCACAGATGGAACATACAGTCAATTCACTTAACGTCCAAGTTATACGTATTTGAATGCACGCACCAATCAAAGAACTGAAAGGAAAAACCCTTAACCCCGTATTGAAGGGGAATAGCTGGATTGAAACAAATAATAAGGAATATCTCGGAGATGGTTTACCCAAAAGAAAAACGAAGTACGTATTTAGCATTACTGTGTGTTTTAACAAGATCCAGTTTTTATTTAGTAAGTTTTTGTCTCTTACTGTTTACCATTTATGCAAAAATCATCCAGAAAGAAGAGGTCTTCTGAGGAGATAGCCAGAAAATCAAGTTATGACTTAGAAACTGCCATGGAATCGCCTGTTCGTGTCCGTCACTGGATACTGACTGTCTGGTCGGTTCCTACACATCAAAGGCACAAGGTTAGACATCGCTGGTCTAGTGATACGAGTAAACTTGAGCAAGCACCGTGCCACTGGTCTAACCTCACAGGCCACCACTGCTCAGAAGTCTTTGGACCTAACTAGTTTTTGTCTTGCAAAGAATGAAAATGAACTACCTTCTTCACCTTCTACTTAAGTATCGTATTACTGCTAATGGACGGTAAATGTTCTTTGTTTACAAAGCAAATAAAAGGTAGATAATTCAAGGGTGCCCATAGTAGTGCGCAGAGGAAAGGGAACTAACGATATTGTTTGTGTTCGCACATCTCTACTATTTACTGTGTTAAAACGATGATTCATTCACGGGTCCCGCAAAAGCACACACATACGTCCATATAAGTGTAATATTTTGTTAATGCCCCAACACGAATGTAATTTTCTGCTATATTCTGTTGGGCTAAACAGAGGAAAGTGCAATCTTCTGATGAAAACAGTATTGTTTCTATACTCTGTTCATCTAGAGATTAGAGGAGACGTAAACAAAGCCACGTGCGTTTTGACCACAGCGCGCCCTCTTGACGCTTTAGCCATGTAAATAGTCCCTTGAAGAAATACTGTTACTAAGGTCTAAAATGTCACTTAATGTTTGCTAAAGCATGAACTAAGTGTACTAAGCATAGCTAAAGTGTAAGAATACGCACTTACGTGAATCTGTAACCAGCCTAATTCATTCTGCGCGCGCATTATTCAGTATGACAGTAACATGGCGGAACAAGTGAGTGCTGTAAAACATAAGCGCGGCAAAGCGTTGCGAAGTGGTGAAAAGACAATAATATTGAACGTGTTTAACAAGTTCTGCGAGAAATATCCCGAACTTGCTATCGAAGACGTGATAAAATCAACATTCGAGTTTACCGGTGTGTCAGTTGCAAGTATTTACAGCACACACAAAGAGAAATCATCAGTTGGTGAAGATCCCAGCCAAAAGCTTCCACGTGCCAGATAAACGGTAGTTGTAGTTTGCAACGAATTTGTGAGTGTGAGATCTGCAATCCGTCGAAAAGTTCGTCAGTCAATGAATTCCCACCTTAAACAAAGTGCTGTTGGCAGTTAACTCTGATCCCGATCTTCCAGATTTAAAACGAACTTCCCTCCACAAGCTGCTTCTGGAGATTGGTTTCGAGATTGTGAGCAGAAAATGAAAAAGTGTTATTGTGGACAGAGATGACGTAAGTAGCAGTTAATTTCCATGTGCTACATGTTATTTGAATCAAGTAAATATATCCTTTTAGTAGTGTAAAATGCAAATTATAACTACGCGTAGCGGTAGGTAACTGTGTTGCGTCATTGTGGAAGCACGTGGCCGCGGAGTGATATAAACTGGTGCTTTGTTTATATCTCCTCTAATCTCTTGATGAACGGAGTATATGTGTTGTAAATATTCACAATTATTGTTACAGAAATAATTTATTTATGGAGAAAAGTTTTAATTTCTCTTCTACGGATAGAAAGTAGGGGAAGTATCTATTGTATTTGGCCCAAAATGTTTAATGTCGAGATTTCACCGGAAATGTATGTTTTGAGGCCCCCTAAATCTAAAAAAGTCAGTTTTAGAAAAACGTCCATTTGCGTGAGTGAGTGAGTGAGTGTGTATGTGTGTCTGTGTGTGTGTGTGTGTGTGTGTGTGTGTGTGTGTGTGTCTGTGTGTCTGTGAATAATATAACTCAAAAGCAAAAACTCGGTTAAAATCAAAATTGGTATTTATGTTTAATATCCTCTAAAGATGCGACAAGGAGATTTTGAAGAAAATTCGTGCACCTAAACTACATTTTACGAGTATATGGAAAAGTTTTCGAAAGTTCTGATTTTCTCAAAAATGGCTCTAACGATTTTGATTAAAATGCCATATGTGTAAGACACTTTTATGGCAAACAAAGTGTATTTTTTGTATTTTGTGACTACAGTTTATGTAGTCCTGTTTACTCTTGATGACTTTTGCATAGCTGGTAAGAGATAGACCAAATCTTAGTATATAAAAAATGTAAATATCGTTAAAACACACAGTTCCAAATGTATTTTGGGGGGGGGGGGAGAGGTACCATCTTGGAGATATTTCTTTTTATTTGTTTGAGTTTCGCAATACCTAAATTTTCTCAAATGGAAGGTCGCTATTCGCTTTTTCGTCTCTTGGCCGTCCAAAGAAAACGGAATTTCGAAGGATTCATATAGCGACCAGCTTTAAAATATTTGACTAACGCTTAAAGACTACTGTATTGCACTATTCCCCTTGCACCTACAAGTAAACTAATAATAAGGTAATTTCTGTAAATGTTTATCTCGACTAATATGAAGAAGAAACAGCAATAAGAGTTGGTAAGAATAGTTAGTACAAGAGTAGAGAAAGTCGTGTGAGCGTAACACATCAGAATTTTTCTTGTAATTTGAAGATTATTTACTTCATAATTGCCCAGTAAAGTGATAAGATGGTATGCTATAAAGAATTAGTTGGGAAAAAGTTTAGTTTTGTTTCAAATTTCTAAGCAAATTTGCTGATACAATTAATACGTTTGAATCAGAACAGTTTGTCATCCGACGTTATACCAAGAAGTACAACATGGAACAAATGTTCATTGTTGGAAAGATTCTTGACTTTAATTGGAATAGTTGGGATTACATCACTTCCGTCTTGAACACGTTTTACTTGTCGTTTACTGTATTTGTAGCAAGGTACACGGTCGAAGAGAATGTTAGTGCTGTTAGACAAATGTCAAAACTAGGAGATACATACAATACTGTCGTGGCCTAAACTGCATTATCACGCCCGGAACAAGAATGCGACCGGCATTGTTTCTGTAACAGATGTGTTAACCGATGCTATATACGATAAAAAGATAAAGTGTTTAAGTGAATAATATTAATTAAACGTGCAGTAGGTTTTCTGAATCTGAAATCTCAATCTCGGAAAGATCATAAATATCTTTCAAGCCAGCATGCAGTTGCATCACGGCATTGTTTTGTTCTTGGGATCCGGGTGGTTGATTTTTAATTAAAGATAAGCATGTTGATAATACAGCTGTTTTAATACGTTTCGTAATTACTTCAAGCATTCAGAAGCAGTGTCGTTTAGGATCTGAACAGAGAAAAAGTTCGCGTGTACTTGCTTGTCTGTTTCACCGCTCGCCGCGCCGGTGTAATAAGTTGGGTTAGCTTGGCGGGTTGTCTAACTGCCGGGCTTTACCGCAAAACTCGAGTCTTGGCTCCTTTTTTTATAGAACATGTGTTCACGAGAAATGAAGGCTCTTCTTAGAGCTAAATGGTAACCATTACGATGTACAACGCTACAGTATGAAGCTTTCAACTTCTGCTTCTTCGTCTTCTTCTTCTTCTTCTTCTTCTTCTTCTTCTTCTTCTTCTTCTTCTTCTTCTTCTTCTTCTTCTTCTTCTTCTTCTTCTTCTTCTTCTTCTGCTCCTCCTCCTTCAGTTTTAGTAGCTCGTAGCACCCAGCTTACTACAGACCGTGCTAAAGGAGGTGATACAGTGGAACTTTTGGTAATTCGAAGCTGAAGGAACAAGAAAAAGAAATTCGAAATACCCAAAAATTCTAATTACAAAGTTACGTCTAAAATGGACAGTTTAGCAATACAACTACATGTTTTCATTTCTAATTAAAGCTATAAAGTAAGTGAACGAAATTCTATTTATTTTTGCATTAAGGATAATGCAATAAAGTAGGAGAACTCGAAATAATATACTGTAAGCCTGCAAGGGTCGCACATTTTCACTCCAGGTACTGCTTACAATTTTCTCCTTATTCTTCAGATAAGTTGACAAAGTGTTCGGTGGTGTATTCTTTTCAACTTCTCGAATGATGCAGATTTTTTCCGCCAAAGTTAAACCTTGTACTGGACACGTGATTTATTAAGAGGCATTATGTCATTGATTTGCAACACACTAAATAATAGACAGCTCACGTGTTTTAACCAAGAGGATATGGGAGCATGTGTAGAAGCTCAAGGCCGGTAACTAGGAAACCTGTTCCACCCCCAACTCCATTACAATTACATTCCGACAAACTAAATAACCCCGGAGCGATGACCTCTTTTGCAGAAACACATGGCCGAAGTAATCATATTAAACTTCCGCGTTTAGATTAATTTTCGACTGACATTTCTGAACAAAAACCTCGAATTAAAGTCAAGAAATTCTAATTACTCGTGATTTTCTTACATTACTTTGATACAAAATTCAAGGGACGAAGAAAAATGTTCAAATTAACGACGATTTCCAATTGGAAACATTCGAACAGGACATTTGGAGACGAGACGTTCCAGGTCTAAGTCAAGATACCTATTTCCCAGTTTCAGCATCAAGGAGAACCTGAAAAAAAAACAGTCCATTAAAATGGTCCTGGGATTTGAACCGCAGACTTCCCTTCACGAACCACCTCGGTTACCCATATCGGTGCGGTCGCCATTTATTCGTGCATTAGGTTTTGCTGGTAGTTCAATGCCCCTTTTTCTTCCTATGATCATTGCATTTTGTTTTCACAAATTATTTCTATTATTCTGTTATCTTCAAACCTATTCATTAGACGAATTTGAATTCAAACACAGGATATAAGATTGAATTTTAGAACCCCACAGTTAGAACCCAATATTTCTGAATTGTTTATCGTGGATTCCATGTACTAAATTAGTTGTTTTATGTACATCAAATCGAAGATCAGATGTCTCTTTCTGCCTATCACTTTCAAAGATACGCATTCAATAAGGACAAAACGTATTAGCAGTTGTGTTATTGCCATACTTGGAAACTTAACGTCACAATACATGATGGGAAACAAAAGAAATCAACCAAAATAGCCAAACAGCTTTTGTTTTATATGGCCTTCTGTTTGGAGGAACTGTACCACACTATTTTTATAATGGACTAGATCATGTAATTCATTCGAAGCTACTCTTCGTGTTATAATACAGTTGATTATAGAAAGACTAATCTGTATCAAATGTTAGCATTGTGCATGCTGGCAAGATTTGAGGGGCATTCTCATCCAGAGGCCGTGAAACACTTATTGCGAGCATACTGGCCCTAATCAAAGCTAACTGCAAATGATTGACTTTGTTGCAGTATCTCTAGTTCCACCAATGCTCTGTGTACAACTTGTGAATGAGTATTCATCTCACATAATTGAAGACAGTCACAAGATCAAAGAAGTGGCAAGCGGCACTAGAGTTGAGGACTTAAATATGTCAAATCATCACGCCAGTAATGATGTATGAGAGAATAATGTAAATACGTAACTGCAACAAATATCTGTATATTTTATATTTTTGTACCATAATAATACTGTGGCTCTAGTGTATTTTGCTTCTATGATGAAATGTAAAGAAGTATACGACTGTTTGTAATAAATATTTCATATACAGGTTGCAGAAAAAAAAGATAAGAGTAATCTTCCTGTCTTAGGAGGCAGTTCTTGTAATATAAGTGGCCAAACTAAGTATTAATAAGTAAATCAATAATTCGTACTCGTTTAGAGGTTTCTTTCGAGTGAGGATAAGGATGCGCTAGATAACGCTGTTAACTTTTAGGTGCCAGTAGAAGACAGTTGTATGAGCTTGTTACCATAAACATTCTTTTGTTATCGTAATATCAGGCAGGTCATAATATTCTTGAGACCGTTGCTACGTATATAATTAATATTTATGCAATCCTAGGATTAATACCGCTTATTATGACGGCATAATCGTGCGAAATTATCTTCTTTCTAGCACTAGTGTCAGAAAATGAATGACGTAATTATCAGGGCAACAAGACACCAATGACGTCATCACCACCAAAAAATAATTTCCTCCAACGTGCCTGTAAGAAAACGTGAAATCGTCATTTCGCAAATGCAGCAACATTCAAATTGCTGCATTATATCTGTTTTGATTATTTTTTCGTTAGGCTCCAACCTATATTTGAGAGGTAGAATCGGAACTGAAAAATACAGTGCCACAACTGGGATTTGAACCACAGACCCTCCGTTTACCACGTGAGTGCTCTAACCATTAAACGCCTGCTTTTACTACTACGGCACGCAGGCGGTGACACTGATGATATATGGAATGAAGATGGAGTACCGGTGGAATGATATGGCGGGGGAAACTGGAGAACCCGGAGGAAACCCGCCCCAGCGCCGCTTCATCCACCACGAATCCCACATGCGGTTGCCGGGGATGGAACCCGGGCCGGCTTTGGTGAGAAGCGAATGGTCTAACCACTCGGTTACGGCGCGGCCGTATTAAGCTAGTATATACTATTCTATATACCTTCTTAACTAGCTACCCTACTCTATCATACTATAGGAACTTCTGGATATCGCCTGATGAATTATCAAAAAAGCCTTGAACAGTTTGTTACACGAACGCTTCTAAATACACTCATAAGTGCTTTTTATTCAAGCGACAGTTCATTACTCTGCATAATAATTTTGCAATTCATTATCGTCTAAATTTGAAAGCAAACGTGTATTTATATCTAATGAATAATGATGAGAAAATGTGTGCTATTATAGCTCCTTCACTTATACAAACTAGCGTGGACTTATTCAAACAAAAACAATTGCTCGGTGCATAAATCACGGGTAAAGTATAGTATTAGCTGTCAGTAGCAGGTAGCAGCAGCAGCTTGGGACAGTAGATGGCCTTGGAAGAAGCTACGTATGCATCCCAGTCCCTCCAGAGCTCGGCTGGCATCGATTCAAGGTCCGCCTCTGAAGCAGCGCCGCACCCTCGCTGAATCTTAACAAGTTTTGGGCGTAGAAGGGAGGAAGACGACAAATCCATGAAGACCTTGAATTTGTTTATAGAAACAAAATCTCAACAAGTGGTCCAACCAGATATCGAGTATGGGATGAATGTCTCATAAAGAGCCTCGAGTGCCACGTGCCAACTGGCACAGCCGTAAATGGCACTGTCTTTTCTAAGTAGTTGTACTGTGCTCGCAAACAACAACAGCAGCAAATAAATACGTGCTGCTGCTGCTGCAACTATGTGCGGATAACTTATTTCCTTTCCTGAAGGTAAAAACGAAATGAAGAAGTGAAGAGGCTGCTCACACACATTCTCAAACATACAAACATATTTAAAGAATACGATAAAAAAAAAACGAAGATTGAGATATTTATGACGTGAGTGGAACTCAGGTGGTGGAGATTCCCAGTGCGGCAACTTAACAAACGTTCCTATTGCCAAGGAACCCTTATAAAAGGGAAACATCAGTCCAAAAGTTGTGCAATGTTCAGATTATACAACTCGTACCTTATCACAGTTATTCAAAGAATTGATTTCAGTCAATTCATCTCTCTGGATAATAACACAACATTCAAGGAGTTTCCAAAGTGCAAAGTAGTCTGCAGGAGAACGTTCCAAAAATAAATAAATAAATAAATAAATAAATAAATAAATAAATAAATAAATAAATAAATAAATAAATAAATAAATAAATAAATAAATAAATAAATAAATAAATAAATAAATAAATAAATAAATAAATAAATAAATAAATAAATAAATAAATAAATAAATAAATAAATAAATAAATAAATAAATAAATAAATAAATAAATAAATAAATAAATAAATAAATAAATAAATAAATAAATAAATAAATAAATAAATAAATAAATAAATAAATAAATAAATAAATAAATAAATAAATAAATAAATAAATAAATAAATAAATAAATGAATAAATAAATAAATAAATAAATAAATAAATAAATAAATAAATAAATAAATAAATAAATAAATAAATAATTAAATAAATAAATAAATAAATAAATAAATAAATAAATAAATAAATAAATAAATAAATAAATAAATAAATAAATAAATAAATAAATAAATAAATAAATAAATAAATAAATAAATAAATAAATAAATAAATAAATAAATAAATAAATAAATAAATAAATAAATAAATAAATAATAGCAACAGTAATAATAACAATAATAATAATAACAATAATAATAATAATAATAATAATAATAATAATAATAATAATAATAATAATAATAATAATAATAATAATAATAATAATAATAATAATAATAATAATAATAATAATAATAATAATAATAATAATAATAATAATAATAATAATAATAATAATAATAATAATAATAATAATAATAATAATAATAATAATAATAATAATAATAATAATAATAATAATAATAATAATAATAATAATAATAATAATAATAATAATAATAATAAATCGATTGCACAACAGCTCATCCAGGCCAAGACCTACCACCCGACCGCTGCACCCCCCACCTCTACCCACAAGCATCATGAGTGGGGGTGTAGTACTGGAGATGGGATGTGAACAGCACCCCGGTCCCTCCCGGCCGGTTATGCGGTCTTCTCGACAAGGGGCCGCTACTTTTCAATCAAGTAGCTCCTCAATTGGCCCCTCAAGGACCTAACGAGGCTCAGTACATCCTGGACCAGGTTTCCCAGAGGGAGAAAATCCTCACGCCTGTACCGGAAATCAAACCCGGGTGCCCCGCTTGGTAAACAGCAACGCTACTACAGCGCTAAGGAAACGACCAATAACAAAGTAAAGATGAAATATTTCCTTCGTAACCAAGAAATCAGCGTAACGTCAAAGGGCATTATACACACATTACGTCATTAGGAGGGGCTCAAGCGCACTTGGAACCTGCCCTTGTTGACCTCTGACCGGAAGCAAAGTTCAGAGTGACCTACAGTGTATGGTTTATGTGTAGCCAACCTCGCGTCCATTGAAGCAATCGTTCCATTTCTAATAGTAATAAAGACTAAATTGCTGAAAAACAATCAATTAACACTCAAAAGAGCACACTCTATTTCAATTTGACAACTGTGTTTTTAACAAGTGTTCTTTGAAAATTAATGTATTTTTCCAGAAGAAGAATATCACAAATAAAGTGCAATTTATCTGAGATTATAGACTGGTTTTCTGTTATAACAAGAAAAGGTACCACTACAGTACAATCCCGGTAATCCAAATCCAGCAAATCCGAAAGTTCCATACTCCGAACATAAAACGCATAATTTAAAAAAATACTAAAAAGCTTAATTGTAGGGTAGGTAATGCACTGCAGTTTTTCTTTTAAGGTACAGGAACTATATTTTTTTTTCGTTGATATTATACTGCACGGTATAACACATAGGTGACATGCTGCTTGCACTGAAAGAGCTATTGCTATATTTAAATGCTGCATAAATTAAGTGGTAAGTTATCGAGCGAGATGGCTCAGGCGACCCCGCAATTTGAAGGTCACAGGTTGAATATCCGCGCTGACCTTTCTGACGGGGTTTTTTCATGGGATTTTTCCCGGGTCACTCAGGCGAATGCTGAGAAGGATATTTAGCTGGTGGCGCGCTCTCTGTGGCGACCTAGAACTGTCAGGCTGAAGAAGTGCTTGCATCTGTTAGGGACCCACCATGGTAGTGGATACTTTCATTTCATCGTTTCTCCCTGGGTCTGACCACAGTAAGCCATCGGCTAACGTGCCGGAATCCCCACTATGACTTTTTTGTAGTGTTTAACGCCCGCTTTTAGTACATACGACACCGCAGGCGGTGACACTGATGATACATGGAATGAAGATGGAGCACCGGTGGAATGAGATGGCGGGGGAAACCGCAGAACCCGGAGGAAACCAGCCCCAGCGCCCCTTCGTCCACCACAAATCCCACGGTTGTCTGGGTTCGAACCCGGACCGCTTTGGTGAGAAGCGAATGGTCTAACCACTCGGCTACGGCGCGGCCAGCCCCAACGTGACAACAAGACAAGAAGTCGCAAATAAATATTAACAAATAAAAGCAAGCTAACTCCTATGATTTAAATTGTAGCATTCTGCTATCAAATATTGTCTGCATGTCTGAACGAATATATATATCAACAGTTGAAGAATTACATATAACTAACGTCTGCAGCGAAAACGCAAAAAGCAGGAGTGCAGGAATTTCAACTTTCCACACATGGCAGCATGAGTGGGAAGTGGTAAAAACATTATAGTCGGAAATGTATTTTTTGTTCCGGGACAAGTGGCCAAAACCTCTAGAACTGACAGGAAAACCACTAAATTGACATTCGCCCTCTCCTCCACCTCACCTCTATCTCTCTTACCTTCTCTGTGCAACATACGTAATATTCTGAAAATCGAATAACAAACAACGCAGAAGTAAAGGTTTCATAGCACACAGATCTGTTCCTAATATGCGGTCAGAACTATAGTACTTCCAGCGGTAAACGGTTTTATATTACCTACCAATAATCAATACAATTTACATTGCATATTTAAAACTTTTGGAGTAGAATAACAATTTTGAGCTTAGAAGAATGGGATCGTAGAGTAGATTCAATTAATAACATGAACATAACTAACATCTGACTTTATGAAGCATCATTTTCCGTCAAAATGAAATTAACGCACGCCAGAAGGGTGCACATACGATTTCAACTACTAATTATTGGATATGGTACACAATGCGGGACTAGTACTACAGTCTTTGTACTGAACAAGTGAGTGCTCGGTATTTCCAGGCTTCACAACACATTGAACTTCGCACACTCTAGGGACAGCGACTTGCATTACTCAGGAGATTTGGCAATAGTGATAGTTTGGTGATCAACTCTCTGGCTACCAGAAGGTGAGCGAGGTCTGAGGTATGAGAGGGGTCTCACGTGTCGATTTGTTTACTGTTCCTCACATGGATGTGAATCACCCACACTGCCACGTCTAACACTTGCTAACCGAAGCCGTGCATATCTTAAAAAGGGCTTTCAAATGGCGTAATTGCAACTCGCTGCGAGAGGAACTTCTTAACGACAATGGGAAGAACATAACTACAGTAGAGTCCCGCCAATCCGAAGCCCGGTAACCCCAAAATCCGCCTAATCCAAACAGGGCTAGGAAAAATATCTACCAACTTTGTTTCGAACTTTAAAACAGGAAAATATAGAGATCAAGATTAAACTAGTTTTTCCAAGTAAAAACGTAAATTTATTAGCACAGAAAAACATGCTACAGGAGTAAACAGTGAATCTGTCGGCTATCTTATACACAAAAACTAAAAAATGAAAGGACTAGACCTAGTAACAATGTGCGTAACAAAGTTTGAATGCAATTTTTTTACGTTAACGAGAAAACAAAAGGGAAAAGCAAATCAACACTCAGAAAGTGAAGTGAGTGATGTTCTTTTGACGCAACGCACTGAAACGACTTGAAGAGGCAATGTGTCGCCAACCTCCATTCCGACTTTCACCCAGCTATTCGCGCTAGGTAGACGCCAACAGTGCTTATAAAACATTACAGTAATTGGTTTCCGAGCTTCATTATATAGTTGTAAAATAAATTACAGCATCCTGTACTAATTTCCTACTTTCAATCATTTTAATACTTAACATAATATAAACGCTTAAGGTCAATATGTTGTCGAACTTGACGAATTTTCGTTAATCCCAACAGGGTTGGATCCCAATTAGCTAGGATTACTGGGGCTCTGCTGTACATACAAAATTACAGGGTACTCACCATATCTTTATTAAAAGAACTATACATTAGTAAATAAGGAGAGGGGCAAAACTGCGTTGCTTCTAACTATTCCAATATGGCGATTCCTTTCCTTTATATCCTTAAAATACAAAACTCACTGCTACCGATGACCGAATTCGATGTGCCCCGAAACGATCCGAGAATACCCGAAACAGACCGACGACACCTGCGTTCTGTAAGATTTAACATGTCAGGTCCAAAATGAAAGAGACAGAAACACTTGCTCTGTTCTCTCTCTCTCTCTCTCTCTGCCTGTGTGTATCTATCTGAGTGTGTGTGTGTGTGTGTGTGTGTGTGTGTGCGCGCGCGCGCGCGAGTGCGGTGATGGGTGTTTGCAAAGAGCATGTAGCCATTTATCAGACAATAGAGGGCTGGGAGGAGGCGGTGAGCTTTTCAAGAATTTAGAGAGAACAGTAAGAGCACCCTAAAGACAAGAACTGAACCAAACCGGATTCCACACGACTGCCAGTGACAGTATGTAGCGGCATCAACAAGTTGTCACAAATCCAAATCTTAATATTTCTAACCCATATGATCAATCAAGGCACCGTGCCGTGTAGGACTTTCACGAATTTAGCGTCCAGACATCACTGTTTTTCCACGTGTGCAGAAGTTACACAATGGAAATAGTACTAAATTTGGAAGTCTCGATAGTAAGTGCAATTCGGATCTACGGATGTTTCCTTTACCTGACGGCACTTCGGTGTCTCCACCATCTGATCCGTAACTGTTTAGTTCCTCTTTGCAACAAACGCACTCGTGTTGTGCCCAGCAGTACAAGAGTGCGGTTTTTTCTGACACGCGACAAACAGGTTTCACAATCGGAACTTACCTACACGACGACATAATGTTAACCCATTAAAAGATAGTAGTTGATACGGTAAAAGATTTCAGCTTGTCAAAAAATGAAAGAGAAGGGTTAGTTTGGCTTAGGTTAGGAGACTTTGGAATGAGAGGAGAGGTGATTCTAGGAATGTGTCCAATTTGTGGGGAGAAGGAAGATGAAATTCATATTATTTTTTGCTGTAAAGGCAGCAACATTTGGGTCCCCCAAATAACTAGGAAATTGCTATTGGGGAACAAAGAAATTGTAATAATTCGATCATTTTTTTAGACGTGAAGCAGATACCTAAATTAGGGGAGGCTTTTATGGAAGGTTAGGAGGAAATGGAGGTGATTTGTTGAAAAATTCAGAACTTACATTTAGGTTAGACGTTAAAAGGTATTTAAATTTGACTTTATTAGGATCTAACTAAGGTTAGGGCCACACAATAATTAAGGCGATTTGGCATAATATGATGCACAGATATTTTGAATTTTTAAGAACTTGTTATAAATTGCATGTAATTGGATATGGCTGTCAAAGAGCCTGGGTATAATTGTAACAATTTATCACTAATAAATGAAGTACCTAGCTAACAGTTATTTCCCAAGTAAGAAAAAAGTACCTGCAATGCAACCCATATCTGTTACGTAATATATGTCATGTATTCAAAGCCGAACCTTAATACAATTTTTCAGTTTTATATGTATGGATTACGAATCTACGAAGTTATTTTTGGCTGAAATGTAAAGTTACGCTTCTGTCGCCGCAACAGATGTTTAATATGTCCTGTATTATTGCCCATGCATAAGAAATATTAATAAAATATTACTATCCAATAAATTTGTACATAAATATGGTTGTGTTGCAGAGGTGTGCGTCACGCTGGAGATGCCTTTAACAATACTGGCAGGTTATCTTGGCAGTATGAGGGCAGTGATATACCATGAATGAGAACTGAAGTCCAGGGATTTCACAGCAATTAACCAGCTGTTGCAGTTGCCAGGGGAGATCTTGACGTCACTAGTAAACAAAGCCCCGCAGGTGCAAAAGACTGCGTGGGAGGAACACGGTAGCCCGGTCACGTGTCCATTTGGCGGAACGTGTGGGCAAATCCTGTCCAGTCCAGGCCCGGTAGTCTTCAAACCGGTTTTCGCGCGAAAATCTCCGCGCCAGAGTGGCTCATATCCGGCCTTGCCAAATAGTTAAACCACAGCTCCCAACAAAAGTGAACGTGAGCCGCGGCATTCACACCGTGCGGCGTCCATGTGCTAACCGTGCTCAATCGATTTTAACAGCCTTACTTACACCTTTTACTGACAATAAAAAACGGTATAGCTCTCTCACAAGAGAGTCATTTTCACATGATTGCAATCAGCGTGAAACTGGACCACCTTCAAAGTGTAGGTAAGGGCTAGTGTCTGACTTAAAACTTGGAGAGCCCGAGATCGAGTCTTGGTGAAAAATATTTACTTGTAACTTCTTTTGCAGAATTTTCCTTGTAAAACACCAAGGAATGCCGTGTAAATCTCAAATGCGCTTATTTGAGCGTCGTTTTACCAATTTCACTAATCGTCTTTGCAGACTTAACTTGATAAGATAAACCTTACTACAAGCCATATGACATTTTTGTGGTTTAGAAAAAAACTATTTTCGTGTATAATAATAATAATAATAATAATAATAATAATAATAATAATAATAATAATAATAATAATAATAATAATAATAATAATAATAATAATAATAATAATAATAATAATAATAATAATAATAATAATAATAATAATAATAATAATAATAATAATAATAATAATAATAATAATAATAATAATAATAATAATAATAATAATAATAATAATAATAATAATAATAATAATAATAATAATAATAATAATAATAATAATAATAATAATAATAATAATAATAATAATAATAATAATAATAATAATAATAATAATAATAATAATAATAATAATAATGTGGGATTGCCGCGTTCCTTAAATATTCGCTGATTGATGCCTTGAGAGAAATATTTTTAATGTTCTTACTTTCTCTCTAACGTAGGGGGGTGAGTGAGTGTATTGGGTTTAAGGGCCCGTCGACAACTTGGTCATTAGGGCCCTCTAACGTAGGTACTGTAAAGGAAGTATGTATTGCAACTAAAAGAATCCGATGTGTTGCACTCAGATGACTTTCTCTACTCTTGTACTAACCATTCTTACAAACTCTTATTCCAATATTTTCCCCGTGTTAGTTGAGATAAACATTTGCAGAAATTTTCTTAGGTATTGTTTATTTTCTTGTAGGTACAAGGGAAATACAGTAAACTTTGAGCCGTAGCCAAATATTTTAAAGCTATGAGATTCCATTCTCTTTGCACGGCTTACATATACTAAAAATAATCACGATCTTTCCTTTGACGATAGTTTGTTTCCCAAAACACACACGAATAACAAGGAATATCTCCGAAATGGTTCACTCTACAAAAAATTTATTTGGACATAAATTGTGTTTCAGCAAGATTTCATTTTTGTATCCTAAGGTTTGGTCTATCTCTTACGGCTTACCAACTATGCAAACGTCATCAAGACTAAACAGGACTACATGGACTATAGCCAGAAAATTCAAAATATACATTTCATTTTTCATAAAAATCTCTTAAGAATATGATATTCTAGGCAAAATCGTTAGAGCCATTTTCCAGAGAATCAAAATTTTCGAAAAATTTTTCAAGGAAAGGGTAATTTAACGTGGAGAAATTTTCTTCAAAATCTTTATGTCGCATCCTTAAGAAATATTAAACTTAAATACGAGTACCAACTTTGATTTTTAAGCGACTTTTCGCTTTTGAGTTATGCTCTCTCCAGGGATTGACACACACGCGCGCACACACACACACACACACACACACACACACACACACACACACACACACACACACACACACACACACACACAGGGGCCTTTTTCTAAAAATGCTTTTTTTTTATTCGGGGTCCTCAAAACATATATCTCGGCATGGAATTTTTGGGTGTAATACACTACTTCCTCTGCGTGCTATATGTAGTACAGAAAGTAAAAAATTCGACATAGGCATATCACTGAAAATACCCGTTTTGAGCTCTGTTAAGCTGAAAAGAAAAAAAAAAACATTAAAGGAACGAGCTCGCGCTCGTGTGCGAGCGTGCGTGCGTGTGCGTGCGCGCGCGTGTGTGTGTGTGCATGTGCGTGTGCGTCTGTATGTGTGAATAGCATAACTCAAAAGCCAAATGTTAGGCACCAAACCTGGTATTTAAGTTAACATCTTTCAGAAATACGCCAGGAAGAGCTGTATGAAAATCTCTACTCCAAACTAGTAGCACATTTCGTTCTTTTCTGTTTTTTGTTTTTCCTCGAAAAAGTCTCTTGTTATTCTAGTAAGAATAACATGTTTTAAAACATTTTTTTCATTAATAAAATGCACATATATCTTAAAGTTTCTGCAATGAGCTTGTGAAGTCCTCTATACTTTGAATTAATTTTGTGTAATTTTGTGTAGATTATAATCTATAAGAAATAGACATAAACTTAGCAGTCGAAAAATGTAGATATTAAAACATATATTTAAGATATAATAATTTTTGTTGCATTATCTCTATTCCTCGGTACTAGTTTTAATCTTCTTATGTACATCTTTGAAGTGCTAAGTCATCATTGTTTCTCATAATTTCACATGTTCCTGTATAAATCGAGTAGAGAATTGAAAAGGCAATGCAACAACTACAATCAATTGAAAGTTTGATCTTTCCAGCTAGTTTCATTTCGACTAGAGTAGCGTGTAGGGTTTTCATAACATCAAACACTGGGTAGGTCTGTCATTTTAGGGTGGCGTATCATTTTATGCTGCTTTATTCAGTTTTGCACAGCTTTGTGAGGAACTTGAGAGGATAAACTTGTCTTATTGCGTTGTTAGGGAAGCCATAATTGATACGAACTTGATACTGCAGGCATGTATTAATGAATAATATTAGTAACCACACATTAAAATTAAATCAAGGAGTTAAACAAGGATGTTCACGGTCCTAATTTTATCTAATCTCTCTATACAAGACGCCACTAGTAACTGGCAGAATAGTTTTAATAAGCACTTTACTATTAATAGACATTATATAATACACTGACGACAAAGTACTTACTGCAGAATGAGAGGATGGCCTACAAATAAAAGTACATATGTTAAGTAAAATATTAGAATCTTACAATTTAAAAATATCTGCAAATAAATTCAGTTTCATCATTTAAAGGATAGGAGTATGTTAGAAGGGAGATTCCAATAAATAAATAAATAAAAAAAAAAAAACACACAACAGGTGGTAACATTTAACTACTTGGGAACAGAACTAACGCTGTATTAGAAGAGAAATATGTTGACAAGTAATTAAATAAATTCAGTATCATGTGCGGCACAATAAAGAGTACCTACCCTTAGAAAGAAAACTACAAGAAAAACGCAAATTAAATATTTTAAGATAACGGCAGCCATTGTACTTTCTTTTTAGCCTGGGTTGTATTTTATATCCCAGGCTGAATTGCCTTTATTGAGTATTTTAAGTTGTTTACATAGCTATCGTTTGTTACTAGATTACAAACACTTCATTCCACTGTTTTAGTGTTACAACTGATCTGAGGCTATTATAACTGGTACCTGTTATCTACTACATTATGCTATTATATTATTGTTATTACTTTTATAATTTATATCATCATCATTATCATCATCATTATCATAATCATAGTCCGTGTACTACTGTGTTCAAGTGAAAGTGAAACGTGGACATTAAACAGAAAGAAGAAAAGAAAAATTGTTAGCAGAAATGAGAATTTTAAGATCAGTGCCTCTATACTCTCTGCTAGATTATAAAACAAATGAAGAAATAAGAGAAGAATTGAACATATTTAACTTAATAGAAAGGATTAAACACAATAAAGTAAACTGGGGACGACATGTACAGAGGACGAACAAGGACAGATTCCCTAGAATAGTGACCGACTACGTTCCAATCGGTAGAAGAGACATAGGAAGATCGAGGAAGAGATGGAGAGACGATATTGGTTGATGGGGATGGAAGGGATCCATGGGTCCAAACCTTGAATGATGATGCTACTGATGATAATGAGTATTATGGTGATGATATTTAGCGCTCGGAAGTGATTTTATCAAAAGTGTTATTCCAGAACAAGAGTTGCCGAAGGCGAGTACCATCTTTGTTGTGTGGTAACGATGCTCAAGCAATAATATCGTTTGAAAGCACGATACTTTAACCCTGTGATATTTGAGGTCAGACATGTCTTTATTATGTGCGTTGGTAGAACTGCTGTTTGGAATACTTTTGTCTCCTGTTTAGTGTAATGTCGGCCATGTTGAACTCTTGGAAACTGCCCATAAACTCTGCATGCTATGATATTCCAAAACATCCGTTCTTGTCAGTTGCCATAAGCCTTTCAAACTTCTTTAACAACAACACAATTTTAAAAGCAAACGTTCACATATAACTGTCTGCTAAATATCCAATAATGAACCCACCTACAATCACAAACATGAGTGAGTGCATTTATTTTAGTTACTATTTTGATTCCCGCGATTCCTTTGAGGTTATCCATTGTTGACACGCACCAAAATATAAAATATTTGAGATTTTCTTTCCAGTGTCACCAACTTATTTTAAATACAACTATCCAACAAGGATGTAATATCAGTTAAACGTTTTACAGTATTTTTATGGGCATACTGTATTATACTACTGAACTTATTGAATACCAATACCCTTCTATGTTCTTTAAGAAAGTTTACTTCGTTTCGGAAACAATTGTGAATCAGATGCAACAAATTCTAAAAATTGCAAATCACGTGTGACAATCTCATTTCAGTGGTGGTCGACCGTGGTTGGTTCAGAGTTGACACGGGTTATGAACTTGATTGGACAATATTGAAATAAATAGGCACATGCAGTATACAGTCAGAGACATGGAATGTGTGCCGAAGAGTTTGTGGAGGTTTGTTATCATCGAACGGACAACCAAACACAACTTGTCCCCCAGGAATATAGACTACCTGCTGATCAAATGATCTTCGTTGAGCCTGCATCAGAAAATGATTAGAAAAATATGTATGACGTCCACTCTAGAAGCATTTTGTTTTCGTGGCACTTTGCCAGAAATTCCATTGGAAAAAGTGTACTTGTCACTTGAACTAATTCCTGCAAGTGGCTCACAATTATTTTGCTCTTTAAAATTTCGCCGATTAACCCTTTAGGCGCCGCCAGTTCTCTACTGGAAACAATGGCTTGCCCGAGTATATTCTGGAAGTGGCAGGTACTATGTTAATGCACGAATGTCTTTGTTCATCTAATTTTCGAGTGATTTTCCCTTCTATTCTCCAGTCTCGTGACCTAAATAGCACTTTACATTTGCTATTTCTGTTGCCGTTTAACAGAAGTCTGACATAGTTAGGAGGAACAGACAAGGTGGGAACAGAAAATGACTATTTGGCAGTTGATACTAATCTACCCGAGAAAATACTGCTTTCAATTTCAACCGATCACGGAAATATGCTATGTCAAACTGTAGTAACTATCTAACTATCGCAATTGATATTCAGTTGTTTGTATTCCTAGGCTTTTGTTTGTCAGTCATCCGTTAGGAACGCTTGGTGACAGATCTATAGTCAACTATGAATGATAACAAGAATAATAGTAACATTAATAAAAGTATGTCCTCTATGCGTTTCTAAACCGCTTCCCCATCACTGTGAAATACGTTACGTATACGTATTCTTCCCTGGAGGTTTTTATACTGCTTTACTATGTAATGTATTACACTCGCATGGTTTTCTATACCCACTTTTCTTTTACATAAGTTTCACATGTTCTTTTCTACTCCCGATTATAAAACTATTCATACAAGTTGTTGTGTGTTTGAAATAGAAATGCAGCATATTACATCCACACTGTTTTCTCTACTCACTTCCTTCTCTACTCCCTCTTCTACAAACAATTCATACAATTTTCTACATTATTGAAATAGAAATGCAACATATATTACGCGCTTTTTCTACTAGCTTTTCTTCCTATAGTATTTGTCATTGTTAAACAGTGCGTTACATAGTGTCTTCCGTGTTTTTATATATGGTATCCTAAGAGTTTAGCTCTTTGAGGGGTAGAATTGTAACTGAAAAATTCAATGCCATAATTGAGCTGCGATTCTACCTCTCAAACTTTGCCCACACATGACTTGTGTGTTTAAAAACACCAGCAGTAAGTTTGTTGGCATAAATAAATAATAGTTTAATTCTTTGTTTAAAGTTATTAAGTAACATTTTTAAAATATCTCTAAAGAAACATAAGGCTATTGGGCAAGTCTACAGGTTGTAAGTATAAATCGTTAAACCACGGGCAACGTCGGTTTTCGGTTAGTAATGAATAAAAGCGCATTCACATATGTGAAAGCTATTCACAAACTATAGAGAGTCCTAATTGTGCGTGCGTGTGTGTGTGTGTGTGTGTGTGTGTGTGTGTGTGTGTGTGTGTGTGATTACGAATTAGCGGCATCTGCAGCTCCGATTGGTTTCTCATGGAGCATAAGAGACATAAGATTAAACAGGCCCCGGATTTTGATGCCTAAAGAATATTAAAAATGATCTTAAAATAATGACTTATGACGTATGTGTAATAATTGTAGATATATTCGATGCACTTGATGGTTCTGTTGAGGAGTTGTAGCTGTATACGACAAGGAGATCCAGATTGTTCAGTTGTTGTTGGACAATTGGCCGAGGTATTGTTTGCTGAGGAAGCGATTCGCAGTTTTAAGCTGTCAAGTGCACTGTCCCGAACGTGGGCAGCGCCAAGCACCTGCGGTTGACAGGGGGACAATGGCAATCTGTGTAGCAAATTATGATAACCTGTATTCACAACAATTCTTTTGTGGAAGAGAAAATTGATGTAGTACCCACAGGCACTTTCATTTGTGTCGAAACCATTCCAAAAAATTGACATTCCTCTAGTTAATGTTTTTTTTTTCTTTTTTTTAATTTTTATTTTTAGTTATAACTTCCATATAAGAGGGCCACTATTTATGTAGATTTTGGCAACACTGTTTATTGTAGGTGCCTTCTGGCATTTTCACTGGAAAGTTCGATATTTTTTACCATAATCTATTTCAGATATTTTGTTATAAAAGCGTAATTTGTGTTGCCGTCGGTAAATTGCCTCCCCAGGTATAAAAAGAACGTAAATTGCCTTAAGTTTACTTGAACTCTATAGCGTAAATTGGTTCCCCCATTCATCTGGGTGTTTTGCCTTCACTTTCAGTCCGCCACTGTTAACTGAAGTGTTTCTAGCCAGACATGAATATCCCACAAAATTAAAAATTAAAACATAAAAGTTAGTGTTGCTAAAACACGCGTCGTTCTTTAAACTGGTAGGAATTTAAAAGAAACAGCGCTTAAAAACTGAAGTCTAGTAGTAATTCCTTATGGGAATGCTAATATTTTACTTTGTAAAAATACTTCTTTCGTAAGAGCATGTTTATTTCCTTTGTCCACACTTCGGAGCAGTACATAAATGTCGCTTTGCATTTCCTTCAGTACTTCAGTCAAGATATAAATATTTGGATGACTGGCGTTGAAAAAACTCATTTTTCTGTGGAAAGATTCGCAGTTGTTGGTGGTTCGTGTCTAATTGATGATGACCACGATGATGATGATGATGATGATGAGGAGGAGGAGGAGGAGGAGGAGGAGGAGGAGGATGATTAGGGCTAGGAAGTTCATGCATTTGCATGTTTTTTCATGGGGGTTAAAAATGTATGCTTTTACATTATGTGCACGAATTATGGAATTTTAAGTTATTTGGATGTGATTTTATGGTGCATATAACTGCATATTTTCTTGATTTTGATAAATGCATATTATTTCAATACTATAGCCTCTATATAGCATATTTTAATGATTTTTATGGTTTTTTCCACCTGGATAATATTTTTCATATTGGTAGTATTGCACATGATGAATGCAACTCGCGAGGTGGCGAGAAGCAATGCTGAGTCATGTTGTCATGCAGTGAATCCCCTGTTTCCATCCCTTCATTATATGTATGTGCGTAGAGAATAATCAGTGCGTTATCTGAGAGGATTATATTAACAAAGATAAAGTGCAAGTCTACGTTTTGAGCAGCACGATTATAGCAACGCTTGCCTATGCGTGGTCTTCAAACGTAACAGTGTTGTGAACTGGTTCCCTCCAAATTAAATTAGACGTATAAAATGTTAAAAAGCTCTTCAAATGCCGAAAATAAAACCAACTTCGAGTGCTAGATTAATTAATTCACAGAAAGAGTTTTCGGGTGATTTAATATCTACAGGTAATAGGACACTATTTTGTGGAGCTTGTGACAAAAATATAGGGAGTGAGAAAAGATTTCAAATAGTTCAGCACATAAGCACAGCAAAACATAAGGAGAATTTAATCAGAAAACTCGCAAACAAATAACCTGTTTTAAAACAATTAGTAGAGTGTTTAGGAAGTAGGTTACTGAATTTTCCTATGACTTGTGCCAAGTATTTTAGCTGCTGATATTCCCTTGTTTAAAATTAATAATCCGATATTTAAAAACTTTCTTGCCAAGTACACTCGACAAAGAAGTACACTGCGTAAGACTTATGTAGGGCATTGTTACAATAACGTATTGTCAAATATACAAAATTTAGCGGATCAGTTTGTGTGGTTGTCTGTTGATGAAACCTCTGATTCTGAACGCCGTTCTACTGCTAATATAATCGTGGGTGCCTTAAATATTGAACAACAGATTAGAGCTTATCTCCTTAATGTGTGCAAATTGTCGGCCACTGACAATGTAACTGTGACACAGTTTGTGATGGACTCTTTGAAATTACAATGCCCATGTGGAATCAAATACAACTGGTTGCTTTTATTTGTTACCTTATATGGTAAAATCAGGAAAAGCTCTCAAAGGTATTTTTCCTAACTTAATTCATATAACTTGTTAGGCACACGCTCTTCATCGAATTTCTGAGACAATACGCGATTCTTTCCCATTGGTAGATAGATTTGTGTCCAGTACAAAGAGAATTTTTGTTAAATCTCCTAAAAGTGTTAAGCGTTTAGATCAACAGCACCTGATATCCGACTTCCTCCTGCACCGGTGTTAACTCGATGGGGAACATGGGTCGATGCAGTTTTATATTATGCTGAGCACATAGAAATAATCGAAGAGTTTGTTAATTCATTGGACTCGAACGATGCTTCATCAATACAAACTGTGCAAAATATTCTGTCAGGCACTGGGTTAAAGAAGGATCTTAGTTTCATATCTGCCCATTTTTCTTTCTTACCAACAGCCATAACAGCATTGGAAGCTGTAGGATTTCCTTTGCATGAATCACTTACTGTGCTTGAAAAAACAATATGTGATCTAAGTTCGGTTCTGGTAGCATAGGACAAAAAGTGAAAGAGAAAGTGAATTATGTAATTTCAAAAAATTCTGGCTATAAACAGATGTACTATATTCGAGACATCCTCGCAAGAAAACCATCAGTCACACCAAGAGAGTTGACTCTCTGTGAAATAGTTAACATCATTTAAATATGCCCATATAACATCTTGTGACGTGTAAAGAAGTTTTTCACGTTACAAAAATGTTTTGCCAGACAATAAAGGACGTTTTACTGTTGAAAATTTATGTAGTGTTGGTTGTGAACTGCAATTTAGCAGTTAATACTAGCAGCGGGACCATTTCTGCTTCAACCTCTAAGGAATAAGGTAATTTTATTATTTACACTAACTCGTGTACTGCAAAGGGACATGAACTGTTCTAATGAAATAGTGCATATTTCTTGGCATATTTTCAAGTTTTTAAGAGCATATTTGCATGCATATTTCAGTGTTTTTTAGGGCATGAACTTCCTAGCCCTATTGATAATAATTATAGTTCAGCCCACATCATAGGAGGGAAGTTGGCATCTTCTGATATGTAGTTACCTATCCAAAATGTATCGATAAATTCTTTTATTCCTTCGTCTTCTGGTTGAAATGCCATTATATCTACGAAGCATTCACCAACATCTTCAGGTTAAAGGAATGGAAATCCAAACAATAACCTAAGAAATTTACTTCTTTCTCCTTCTTCTTTAGACAGATCATTTAGCACCAAAGCTTGAATTTTTCTGTACTAACTCTGACCTAGATGAAATTTACATCCCTTAATGTCTATCTCGGGCCACACTGTTTTCACGGTTTTGTGAAAATCCATCATGTCGTCATTTTCCATGAAGAAGTAATCCCAACCGAAATTCATTCAGTGACGGATTTACAAATGTGAAATACTCAGCAACATGGAGGTAATTTACGTACATCATATTAGGTATCTGGGAGGCAATTTACGTACTTGTGAAAAGACAAACAGTAACCTGGGAGGCAATTTACATCATCCCATTTATGTTGTTTACAGTGATTTGAAAATTGTGTATCGGAGAAAAAATGGAATTAATTTATGAAAATGTTCATGCAATTGTTTATTGCGACTTTTGACGTGGATTATGAAGACAAGAGCGTATCGATCCACTTACTTTGACATTTGACAAAGAAACTCCTTCCTTTACCACTGGAATAACAGTTTAATCGTGGCCGCGGTTGGCTCAGTGACGAAATTCGTTAAGGTCGTCCAATATCTGTTCTTGTGCTGGAAAACATTGATGCTGTGGAAAATCTGATAATGTAAGATCGTCATTCGACATACTGTGAGATAGAGGCAGAACTAGGCATTAGTTCCTCCAGCATATACAAAATATTGCATAAACATTTCTCCGTGAAAAAGGTTTGCTCTCACTGGATACCACATAACTTAACTCAGTTTCAAAAATATATTTGCTGTCGATTGCTGCACACAAATGCTCAATAAATACAATGGCGGTGCTTCAAAAAACGTATATAAGGTTGTAAAAGGTGACGAATCATGGATATATATGCGCATGAGCCGGAGCATAAACAGTACTCGACGGTTTGGGTGTTTGAAGATGAACCAAATCCAACAAAAGTTGTTCGTGCTCGAAGCACTTCGAAAAAATGGCCAACTGTTTCTCAGAAAAACTGGTCATATGACAACAGTGCCTTTATAGCAACCTAAAACGGCCAATTCTGAATGGTATACAATGGTGTACTTGCCGGAAGTCTTTGGTAAAATAAGCAAAACAAGCACCGTTCGATTGTTCATCAAGACATTGCGAGCGCTCATACATCTCGCCTAACAACCGATTATTTGAACATCCAGAAATCGAATTGATGGATTATCCGCTGTACAGTCTTGATTAGGCACTCTATGACTTCCTTTTGTTCCCGGATGTCAAAAATAAAATGCCTGGACAACGATTTTCCTCGGTAGGAGAAGCTATTGATAGGTACAATAACTATGTTTTGGGGATATCTCAAGTAGATTGAAAAAAGAAATGCCACGTTTCAAAAGCATGCAAAAGTGTTTTGATCATTAATTTTCAATGGCAAATTACTGTTTTTATATTAGGCTCAAAATATAAATATAAATATAAATATTATTATTATTATTATTATGATTATTATTATTATTATTATTATTATTATTATTATTATTATTATTATTATTATTATTATTATTATTATTATTATTATTATTATTATTATTATTATTATTATTATTATTATTATTATTATTATTATTATTATTATTATTATTATTATTATTATTATTATTATTATTATTATTATTATTATTATTATTATTATTATTATTATTATTATTATTATTATTATTATTATTATTATTATCATTATTATTATTGTTGTTGTTATTGTTGTTGTTGTTTTAAATACCTATTTTTATATTTACTTAATGCTAATCGAGATAAACGTTTGCAGAAATAATCTTGTGACACATTTCAGTGCGTGTACAAGGAGGATACAGGATCCCGAAGCAGTGTTGCTAGATCTACTTTTTTGGAAGGAAGTCTCCTTATTTTTTGCATCTACTTTTCTACTTTCGACTAATTACAAACATGCAAAAATCTCTTTTTTTAAAAATACGGGAAAATCTACTTAATTTTATGCTTTTTAAAGGCAATTTATAATTTCCTAATTGATAAATAGTGCAGTCATGTTCATTATTACGGTGATGTCCCTTTCCCTCAGCCTCTTACGAGAAACACAAGATAGGATTAAACTAGTGCGTAATGCCTCTACGCCTTAAGAAACGAAAGGGGTTGCCCATCACCTAATCAGTCCTATGATTTACAAATAAGTCGCTATCGCTGCTGACTAAGAGCTTCAGCCCTTCAGTAGCTTCTCACCTCACCTCAGTTTATTATAAATATTGCCGAAGTTACGTGCATCTTTCGCGTTTCACGGTGCACACAGTAATGGTTTTCGCTGTGCTAAATTTATGTGAAGTACTCAATGACCATGAGTGAGGGACCAAGAAAAAAAGGCTAAGTACTCACAAACTTACAAATACGACTGGGAACAATCCAGAAGCTTAAAGGGGTGGTTATTGAAAAGTAAAAAAGAAGATTCGTCTGCATATTGCAAGTCATGTGGCATAAACATTAATATTGCTTCTGTAGGTAAAACAGGACTAGATGAACCACTTTGGTGTGCCGGATACCATGAACTTCCATTGGTGAGTGCTTAAGAGCGAATTATTTTGTTTTCAGGCCTATATTTACGTTTTAGTATTGAAATTTAAGCATCATAATGCTCGTTCCAATGCATTGACCGATCTAAGAAGGGTGGCAGGTGGCAATCTGCACCGGGTAGTAGGAGGGGGACGAAAGACGAAAAAAATGTCTTTGTTCGACACTTAAACTGTGATAAATAAACTCTAAATAAACAATATAACCCAAAAGTTTTGCGTTCTCATATATACGGACGGAGGACCACGGTTCGTTCGAAATTCGAAATTCTACTTTTTTCTCCGTTCGCGTCTACTTCTTACGCTCCAACAAACATGGCAACACTGTTCAGAAGCGATAGTTAAATGCTTAAAAGTGGATCTATGTGCTTCCTTTGAAATGTCATTCTCTTTCCATAAAGTCGCGAGAAATACTTGTCCGTGAATAGCACTTCAAAGGAATTGATAAATTCAAATCAATACCACGTGATATCTCGAAAAAGGATGATATTGCAGAGAAGTTATTTGAAATAAATTGTGTGCATTAAAGAGATCTACAGCAGGCTTTTTCTAAATCTCTTATGGTTTTACACATTTTGCAAAATTATAGAAAATTCCTTCTAAATGAAAGCGAGCTCTTCTCAGAAAATTCGAGATATACAATTGATTTGCAATGTAAAAGTCTTATATATACGGTATTTACAACAAAGTCATAGGTGCAGACGTATTTCTGAGAATCTTTGGGACATATCAACTTAATACCAAGTTTGATATGTGTTCTTTTCGTTATGGAGTAATTTGTTTCACAGACAAAAGACACACACACACGGGAGGGGGGGGGGGGTAAACAAACAAGAAAGAAAAGCTTACAATTAGTAAAATAAAACTGCGTATTGTTGCACAAGGTGGTAGCAGTAAGGTCCCTAACATTAAGCTTGGTGGCAAACTGGAGATCGATTATCCACGCCTGGTTATTGTCCTTAGAGAATATGAAGAATAGCTTGTAGCTATACTTAGTTGTTGCATGAATTAAGTCGTAAGCAAATATTAACAAATGAAAAGGAAGTAAAAATTCAGGTAAGATTTAAATGGTTCTCCATGCACGCAATAATAAATATATGAAACTTGTTAGTGTTTAATATAGTTCATGAATATATGTGCAGGTAGGTGACGTTAGCAGCATTAATGTAAGAATTCAACTTTTCATCCTGATAGCATGAACGGGAAACGTCAAAAACAACACTATTGCTGAAAAGTAATGAGCGAAGCCCGGAAGTTTATCACCTAAAATTGTTAGAAAAGAGCAAGTACTTATGACCGAATAAATTAGAATATACGACGATTTAATATGACCTAAGTTTTTGTGGGTGCATTTTCAAAATCTTAAAATATTTAACGCTGTTTAAAGTAACATTATATTGAAAATCTACTTCAAAAAAATTGCACATTCAATAATAAATACCTAAATAATATTACTTTTGTTGCATTTTGAATGTATTTAACTGCTCAATCCAGAGCTAACTCTCAGCTCTACACAGAAGGAAAGAAATATCACACTTTGAAGGGCGATCAGAAAAAAAAATTGCAGTAGCAAATTACATACATTTTAAAGTTTTCAAAAAGGAACGATCTTCTATTTGTACTCAACATTGTAACGAGGAAAAGACCGGATATTACAGACAAGAATAGGAGATGTGAAAAATCGTCTTTAGGTCGTCTGCAAGCACACATGCGAAACTGGAACAGAAATATAAAAATCTGATGTGTTGCACTCACATGACTTTCTCTACTCTTGTACTAACCATTCTTACAAACTCTTATTCCTATATCTTCTTCGTGTTAGTTTAGATAAACATTTGCACAAATTATATTATTATTTCCTTGTAGGTGCAAGGGGAATATGGGAACACAGTAGGCTTTGAGCGATAGTCAAATCTTTTAAAGCTTTAAGATTCCGTTCTCTTTGCACAGCTAAGATAAAAAACTGCATCACGAACTTCCATTAGACGAAAGGTTAAGTTTTCCAAAACTCTCACACAATTAACAAGGAATATCTCCGAAATGGTTCATAAGGTAACCCATCTGTGAAAAATGGACAAAAATGACAAAATTTTTCATTTTTGGCTTTTTATACCATAAATAAGTTTAAACTTTTGGCTTTCATTTTCATGCTTTTATTTACACATCTGCGCCCTTTAAATGACTTCACCGAGGAATTTAAGCATGTAAAGTATGAGGTTCAGGGTAGAAATTTCAATGAAATTGGGGGGAAATTAAGAAAATTAGAGATAAGTGCCGTCTGAAGGATAGTGCTAGGCATTCAAAAAGGGGTTACACAACTGCTAGGAAGCGACTGAAGTTTGAAAAAACAGCTAAAAGGACCTCTGAGGTTCCCACATATGGTGCAGGCCAGTTTTAATCAAGTACATTTGCATTACACAGTTGCTAAACTTTAACTCCATTTTTCTCCGCTTATGATTTCCTGACACATGATTATGTATAAAATGCTCCTTGGTGCATAGTTTTGCAGATACGTTCTTGAAACTTGGTACACACATTGTTCAAAGTATAAGAATTAAAACATGGCTCTAAATTTTTGCTGTACCTCAATACAAAAGTTTTTATTTAAAAAAGGAATTTGTAAAATTGGTAAAATTCTCAGAAATTGGATTATGCAATTTTCAAATTTTTTTATCCCAAACAAAATAAATTATTACAAAAAACCAGCCAAATGTTGTAGCACTATATGTCATTGATTAGCTGTAGAAGTTGGAATGTTCTTTGTTGAAAAGTATGCACCGAGGAGCATTTTTCACATAAGCTTACAAAAATTAAATATATATATATATTAAAAAAAACTATTCAAGATATAAAGTTCAAACTCATAATATTGTGTTAGCTCTGAGGAACAAGCCTATCCCCAAAATTTGAGAAGAATTGGACGAAAAATGGCAATTTTTGAAATTTCACAGATGGATTACCAACTTTAAGATTCCGTTCTCTTTGCATAGCTAAGATAAAAAACTGCATCACGAACTTCAATTAAACGAAAGGTTAAGTTTTCCAAAACTCTCACACGATTAACAAGGAATATCTCCGAAATGGTTCACTCTGAAAAAAATTTATTTGGACATAAATTGTGTATTCTAGCAAGATTGACATTTTTATGTAGTAACATTTGGTCTATCTCTTACGGTTTAGCAGTTATGTAAAAGTCATCCAAAGTAAAAAGGACTACATGGGCTATAGCCAGAAAATTCAAAATACACATCTCATTTGGCACAAGAACATCTCAAACACATGCCATTTTAATCAAAATCGTTAGAGCTATTTTCGAGAAAATCAAAATTTTCGAAAACTTTTTCCATGTACAGGGTAGTTTAGGATGGAGGAACTTTCTTCAAAATCTTCGTGTCTTATCCTTGAAAGATGTTAAACTTAAATACCAACTTTGGTTTTTAACCGACTTTTCGTTTTTGAGCTATGCTGTACACACACACACACACACACACACACACACACACACACACACACACACACACATACACACACACACACACACACTTCTTCTTCTGCTTACCATACGTAGTACAGACAGTGAAAATATGAAGAAGAAAAAAAAAAGACAATTTAAGACTAATATGAAAAATGACAAGAAAATCACAAAAAAAACCGTTAAAAGTCAAAGTATGACTTTATAGGAGCCATAAAAATTGGATAATTTGAATCTCCATTGATAAAATCGTGCTTCCCTTATATTTTTCATGCAAAAAGAAATTGCAGGCAAAAATTATGGCATGTCATATACATGTGGGCTCCGGTAATGAGTGTGTTGCGTGGTGAATTGAGTATTGGCAGGTATAACGAAACTCGCGTGCAAGCTTTTCTCGTTTGTTTGTGTACTTTAGTTGGTACGTACGTTATAAAGTTCTCCGATGAAGTCTGTGACATTTTATTCGGTGAGTATTGTATATTATAAGCTTCCTTTGCTCTTATGTTACTTAAATTATGTAAGGGTTGTCGAAGGATCAGTTAATTTGTTGTATGACAGGCTGTTGTGAATCAAAGATTTGATGTCGAACATTTCTGTTTTGAGTGTTTAAGACTTCCAAGGGTTCCTTTTGAGCAGCTTACTCAGTAGATAATGTGTCCGATTGACACGCACCTTGTGCATCCAAAAGCAAGATTGCAATGTTGTGTTGGCAACAGCGCTTGGGGACAAGAATGCTGCGGTAGTGTAACTCTGTGGTTTCCCTTTCAGACCACTCCCTGACGAAGCTTCCAAGAAAATCAAGGAACGTGTCTGATGAGCATTACGTGAAGTCACATGTTTACTGCGTCATGCTTTGCTTCGTGTTCACGATAAGTACAACGGACCACATGTTCACATTTGTACAGATGTTCAATATCCCCACCTGAACGATATGGTAACGTTTATTTCATAGAAACCCAGTTGCGCACCTCAAGCACAGGCATTTGGCCGTCTCTCTCTCTCTCTCTCTCTCTCTCTCTCTCTCTCTCTCTCTCTCTCTCTCTCTCTCTCTCTCTCTCTCTCTCTCTCCTTCACTTCCATTGGGAATTTTCGGATCGGGAAGTATTTTATTATTTAATTTCAACTACTTTGCTCCTCTCCCGAGCATGTGACTGTAAGCAATGTGTTTCATATCAATCATATCAATAACAAATGTTTTCTGAGAAAGATTACGGCTTACGTATCAACATAACAAAGCTAAAACTACTTTACTTACCTTGGCTAAAACTTATGCTCTTATGGTGGGATACTCAGGTCCTGTCGCAGGTACAACGTTAGTATTCCAGACCGAATAAGATGGCTTAGGCGGTGACGCGCCAGTCTCGTATTCGGGAGGTCGTGGGTTCGATTCCCATGGCCGGCCTTCCTGACACATGTATTTTTTTCGGGGCTTCCCCCGGGTCACTAGGCAAACGCTAGGAAGGACAATTACATCCCCGAATTTCCTGTCCTTCCATTTTTTGTTCCATTAATCACCCCGTTGGTTCTTTCAGGATCGCAAGAGGCCGTTAAGTGCAAGTTTGACAGGGATGGTATGCGCGAACGAACTCATTCTGTCCTTCGTTGTCCGTAGTTGAACCAGGCACCGAGGTTCCTATGAGATATCCCAGGAAGTCCTAAAGACATCGAGGTGTCGTCAAGCTTGGGAAACTTTAGGGACCTTTGTGCCGTTAGCCTGGGTCTGGCCTCCATGAGTCTCCTCTCACCTCATCCTTCCCCATGGGGATGCCCACTTGGTAGCATAGGTGCAATAAGCCTGGCTTCAGTGCCAAACCCCCTCCGTATCTCTCCTATTTCTAGTATCCCAGGATTGGTAACCTAGAGCGTATGTTTCCTAAAACATAAGCTTTGTTGATATTCTTGATATTTGTGAAAAAACACTGGAGTTGTTGGTGCCAAGCATATTTCTTACAGCCATATTGTAGTGAAGGGAACACAGTAGCTAATGTAGATAGATAAGTTATATCATTGCTACTGTTTTGCCTTTTCTCTCCCGACAGCACACTACCCCTCTCGTCAGAGACCCACAATACGACAAGAACAGGATGTGTGTTATTTCTCCGAGATAGGTGACGTATTCTTGGTAGAGGTACAAGACAGATGCACACATTACAGAGAAGTACAGGGTTTTTTCCCCAGCATTCCAGCATTCGAGAACAGGTCGTACAGGTTCTCCTGTACGGCATGTTTATTTACACAGCACCTAGCCGCTTATTGCGACTTTATCTGTTCAGTAAAGAAGGTAATACTGGACAAGAGCTTTTATCCATGTACATGTGTATATCTACCCGCGCGGTGGAGTGGGTGCGACTCGATTGGAGTGGGCAAATCTTTCGTTTATTAATTTGTCCTGTGCTCCGTAGGACTTAGAAGTGTGAACTGGACACACGTGTTTCCGAAATAAAGTGCACAATGATGCATAAACCATTTGAGAAACAAAACACTAACTGCGTTGCGCAATAAAAATTCAACAGGCTTAGCAAACGTAAACGAGACAAGAAATAATAAACGTTACGATGTTAAATCACGTATAATATAGGGTAGACAACGTTATTCAGGTAATCTGAAACACAAAGATGGCTTATGTATATCAGAGTAGCCTATATTTTAACTTGAGTCACTAATATATAACTAGAAAACAGAAATTAGCAGTCAACCTATTTATAAAACAGCCATGTTTGTTTTTCTTGTTATGAGGAATTATCATATAATTAAATACCTGGGTGCAACAAGATCGTTAACGGAAAAATACCATGTTGAGATAAATGGTCCCAAAAGTTTTGAAAGTGTAGGAATCATTTAAAGACATTAATTCACTACGAGAGAAATTTACTATCAAGAATATTTTTGTACATATGATAGTTGAGTGAAGAACACAGCGTTAGCCGTTTAACGCTCTTGTTGCACCCAGGTACCCAACTCATGCGACTATGTTGAGTATTTAGCGGCTGATGGTTGTCTAAGATTGGCTATCAAATCTTTGACAGTGAACTTCTCGCTGCTAATTCATAAATGTGTGAAGGTGTGGCACAGTTTCCAAGAACGAAATTGCCACTCATTGAGCACAGTTGTTGGCTAAGTGTTACGCCAGGGTTAATGGCAGCAGAGTACATTTTGCCAAATGTTCCTACGCTTGTTATTGTAGCACGCGAGCTAAATTAGTTTTAATTCTTGCTTCCGTATTGAAGGTCTAGACGCGTCTTGGGCGCCTCGACTGCAGCAGCAACAACAAATAATTTCCAGGTAACATATAGGTACTTCCTCCACTGTGCAATATACGTACAGGTTAAGGTTAACAAAAACACGACACACACACACCAGCATCTGGCAATTTAAAGCAAACAGACGCTGTTTCTACATTAAAAGCTTCCAAGTAGTATTTAATTATCTGGGCTCTTAACACGTCTCGTCGTCCTTCACCTTGCATTCTGGGAGTGACGTCACCGACTAGTTGTCTCGCCATGTTGCGTAATAACACTGGGGGGTTTTCCTTCCGATTGTGGCGCTAAGCTCGGCAAATTTTGCATCTTTACTAAGGTTGCCACATTTCGGAAATGACAAGATCGTAACGTACGCGAAACGACAAACGTCTGCTGCGCAAATAAAGCAATAGCCGTGCTAAAAGTATATTATGAATATTAGGGAAATAACACCAAAAGTTTTAGATGCCTTCCGTATAAGCTTCCGTTGCGCTTGTTTTAACCATCAACCAAATTTGAAATGCAACGAAAACTATCCCCCAAGGAAACATTACATACGATTTCTGCTACAAACGCGCCTCAAAGATTATAAATCAGGGCGGAGGGATTCTCGCTGCAGTGGAGAGTTGCGACAGTAGTTACAAGAAACAAAAAATCGCATTCGCAATGCACTGGCTTCAGAAGGACAAAACACTGCATTCGTATATTCCTGAGAATACGTAACATATCATTAAAATAGAGATATATGTAAACATGTGCGCAAGTTAACGACCTTTTTCGCCTGAAACTTTTCCTTCCTAAATTTCCGAATGTTGTTAAAAACATATATTACTTCAAAATCGTCCTTTAACAAGCGGGTAGAGGATATCGCACGGTGAATGAAAGAAATGAAGTAATGATCAGTTACTGATACGGTACACACATCACCATTAACTATTTTTCACTGCACATCGACAGGCGCCAACGGACTCATACAATGACAACACGTTACGAATCACCAGACCTCGGATTTTAGGTAAAAACCTATTTTGTTCCTCATGATGTATAGTGCTGCTGGTGTTTAAGGGCCCGTTGACAACTAGTCATTAGGGTCATGATTTACAGAAAACAAAAGTGTGTATATATATATACACACACAACTAATATATATATATATATATATATATATATATATATATATATATATATATAGTACACGCAAGTGGGACTCACAGACCAGGTGACGGAAAAGATCAACTTGGTTTCTGACTGTTGGTGAAAAACTTTCTGAAAAACTCAAATCAGTGGTTCAAACAAACCCAGGACTGACCTTTCTCCGCACAGTAGCTGACATCTTGTCTGGCAAAACACCTGAACACATGAAAATGGTCTTCACTTGCGTGTAATACCAACATTTAAATCTGCTCCGGCGACAGTTGTCGGCCTATAAGATCGTGTTATCTGACAAGTGATGCAGTTTCTCAATGGAAATCTTAGAAAATGTGTTGGTTGTTTACTGTGACTCTAATTATGGACATGTACAATAAAGACATTTTCTCAAGAAAATATTAAGCTACAGTAAAATCTATATATAGATTACCGAGCAACATACCAACTTAAGGTACTGGCTTAGGTACCTAGCATTTCCACAAATGTGAACTAAATCCACCACAAATTTTTCTGGCCAGTGGTTATTACCACCAAACAAAACGCACGGAAACCAGGCTAAAGCATTTTTTACTTCAGATCCGCAGAACCATTTCTTTTCTCGTATAAATATGATATTTAATTTGTAATTAATGGCCCCTCTTTTATGTGCCTATATTTATGTGCAGCTCAGGAGCAGGTAGGTCTTCCCTTGTATTTGTTTCATTTTGTCTTCTAACGATAATGTAGAAAACGGCCTACTTAGAAAATAACTTTCTTTATTCGTGTTAGTTCAATAAGGAGAATATCACATCGCAGTACTGTGTAATTCAAAATGTTTAGTTTTTCTGCAGAAGCTAATTCTGTGTTAGTCGTCTGCTGCATGTCCTACGGCAATGCAGGTAAAATATTATTAGAAAACAGTTATTAATTTAATTTTAAGTTTTAAGAACGTGAAATGAATGGCGAATGAAAAACAGTTAATCAGAGCCTTGTGGGATGTGTGTGTAGTCGCTGATGCAATATTATACATAATACAGCGCAGGGTAAATTACGATCCTTAAATGAAGATTACGTAAACGTACATTTATTTCTATCCTATCATCTTGTGTAAGAAGGCTTGCGTAATCTTTCCGACCTGAAATATAATGCAATGAAAATTACGGGAAACTCTTTTACTCCGCAGAAACAACTGTTCACACGTTACAATGATATTCTAATTTATCATTCTGTTTGAACAAGAATCAAGGATAACACACATACCCGATCCACCTGGATGTTCCACAACTATGCACAACACAAAACTTCGGCTCCAGTGATTATTTACATAAACATAAAAGCTGAAACCGATTATTTTAAATGGTGATAAGGAGAATTAAAATATCATTATAGATAGCCATATAGCTATTTGTTACTTTGCACAGATTATGAATGGGAGGTCTGCGTTTCAAAACTCGTCAGAGGGTTTTCCTAGGTTTTCCTCACCTAGTAACTCGTAACTGACAAATGCTGGTGAGGCACCCTAAACTTTGCCCTCGAACATTTGCTTCCTAAATTTTCAAATATGATTTTTAAAAAAAATATTGACTCAATTTTATCAATAAGGGTTTGAATGGGCTAGAAGATTAATAATCTTGTTGATCTCTTTGATTGGCAGCGCGGTGGCCGAACGGCTAAATCGTTCACCTACCACTTAGGTGGCCCGGGTTCCATCCAGAGACCTGGTGGACGAAGCAGTGCCTGGGCGGGTTTTCTCCGCATTCTCCGGTTTCCCCCGCCACTCATTTAACCAAATGCTCTATCAGCATCTTTTCTTTCTTCCATTTCGCCGCATTTCATATCATCCTCTTCTTCTCTCTCATACCTGGTGCTTGTCTGAGCACCTGATTTCAGATCTTCACTCTGTCCGGTACCATAGGTTCGTCTGCTCCCCGACAGGTACTGGCGGCTTGTAAGTCCTAGGGGGTGGGTAATCAGATGAAGAAGTAGCTTACATGCAACACAGTCAATGGATCACGTAATAACGGTTAATCCCCGCCTTATCTGGACGTAACCGAGAGATTACTTGTGGAGGAAGCCATGCTAAAAATAAGGATTTTTATGTCCTAAAACATCCATCGCTCTCCGCGAGAAGGGCTGGTCGTTGCCGTTCCCTCACGGTGTGAAATGATTTTAAGCAGTTCTTGGAATTACCTTCAAGTTTGATGGTTATACTTACACTTATGCTCAATTCAAAGTCTATTATTTAGCATCTCGTAAAAATATAAACATAAAACCCAATTAATTTACACAAAGGAATGTATTTGAAAATACTCAACTGTTTATAGCTTTGGAAGTTCAATTCAAAAAGTACTCTTGCATGTTCGCAATCGTTCTCCAATAGAAAGGTTAGGGTATTGAGTTCATGGTGTGATGCTTGTATAAGGCGAAGCGCTGCCAAAAGTGAATTTGAGCGAGAAAGCTAGCTTACAAGCATGTATCCAAGCTCTTCATAATTAAACATTAATATTTGTGAACTAAATAGTTCATATTTTTTCTGCAACGTTTTTATTCATGGGAAAATTACATAAATTGTCTTAAAAGTGTATTTTACGTCAATGTGGCACCCTAACACCTTTTATACGTGCTTACTTATGTCCATGTTACCGAAGTTTAACAGAAAATTATTTTGCGATTTGATTGGCATACGCAAACACTAAACATCGCGCATTTGATAATATGGTTTTATTTTGATCTGGAGGTAATAGTAAATGTCATATACGTATGGTATGTTCATCATTGGAGAACGTAACATGTAATATAAATCTGTAATTAATGTTCTTCCTCACAATAGCCATGTGTAGGCAGGATTGGAAAGAGTAGAGCGAGACTGAAAGATCTACCGGCACATCCCTGGTTCAAATCTTGGTCGTGGCATTGAATTTTTCAGTCTCACTTTATCCTTTTCAATATAAATCTTGACAAAGAAATCAATGTGACGCCGGCCGATGGCAGTGGCAACAGCAAAAGCTCGGGGCCGAGCTACCTCACAGTACTGCCGGTACGAGCAAATAAAGTCGTTCAATATGAGGCTGGCTCGCGCGACTGTTGTGAGCACGTCACAACCATAGCGACAACACAAAGACTTTTCCAGATTATTCGAGAAGTGTCCGGCTGCCGGCGTATTTGTAGAAGTTCGAGAAAGGTATTTTACGTCATTCCGCCTATATAAGGAGGCGAGACAACGAGCAGAGTAATGACTTAGACATTAGTCGCCGGGAAGCCAGTCAATTTTTAGTCTCAGTGTGTGTGTGTGTGTGTGTGTGTGTGTGCGTGTGTGTGTGTGAGCTGTGTGTACGGTCGTGTCGAAATGAAGATAGCGAAGCAGTCAATGATTGTCGACTGATTGAATCGCCAGTCAGCTGTTTGAAAGACAGAGAAAGCGAAGAAAGACAAAGAGTGCGTCAAGGTTAGGAGAAGAAAACAGTTGTGAGTTGTAATGTCACGAAATACTCTATGCTGTGTTAACGACAGCAAAGGAGAGCTGGGTTGTTGTGTATTCAGTTAGAAAATAAAGTAAGTAAAAGTAATTGGACTGGATTTTGTCATTTTGTCACACTGGTGTCACAAGTGGGATTCGTCGAATTGTCGTTTTGTTAGAATAATCAATATGAGTGAAGAAATCTAATAAAGCATCGTGACAAAGTATTGCAAACTATTGTTTTCGATGATGGTGAATATACATAAAAGTAGTAATTGATAAAAATAAAATTATACACCAAGTATATTCAACATGGTGGTTCCAGTAGCAAGGTCCCCAACATTAACCTGATGGGGAATTGGCGGTCAGTTATCCACGACCTTAACAATAATAACTTATACCTAGCTCATAATCAGCAGCTGCATGAATCAAATCTTAAGTAAATATTAACAGGAAATAAAGCTTCAGTAAGATTGAACTGGTAACATTTCACTATCAAATGTACATAAGCACAATAATAAATATACCAAAGTTACAGTATTTTATTTTACGCACATGTGTGCAGTTAATGAGACAAAAGAGACAGGAAGGTTAGGTTATTGGCACTGAATGGAGGAAATACAATATTCCACATTGCCAGCATGGACGGAAAGTGGATCGGAAAGTACTATCATCGAAAAACTCCTTTATTGTTCAGCATTAACAAATTATGCATCTGTAACTTGAAAACAAATGAAAGCTTAAGAACGAAACAACTGACTTGCACAGGTAATGTATTCATTAGCATATTTCTTTGCATGTTGAGTAACAAATTCAATCTCTTCAGGACAAACACTTGCTACAAGTAGGTGTGGTTCATATTCCTGATTAGAGTAATCTATCACTTAACAAACTATTGTTATTCTAAGAAGATTTAAAATGTTGCACTAGATAACTATTTTCTTACGCCACACATGTGCCTAAATCTACACTTCATCTATGTTTCACGGTAAAACGTTTGTTTCTAGTAACTCACCGTCTGAATGAGATGTGATCTACCTAGAACACTCCAAGGTCTCGGGTACAAAATTGCACAATAATATTTGTTTCCTCCTTCATCTTGTGCAAATTTTATGTTGCAATCTACAATATATCTTGTGTATGCTATCATTCCGTCATTTTGATTTGCAGCATCTGAAGAAATGCGGGAGTGTTTATTTTATTCTTTGTATGGTTATTCATTTTGTTTTGTATTCTTTTAATCATTCGATTACATAATTTGTAATTCCTCACATATTTTTCCCACTCTTTTTTGATCAGTTTTATTTATGTTAGAATAACTCTTAGAAATTTCAAAACCAAGTCCATTCTTACATCACTTTCTCAACTACGTAAAGTAGAGGAAGTTTTGTATTCCACGCAAAAACTCGATGCCGTAATTTCACCGGAAATATATATTTGAGGCTCCCTGCTCCAAAAAGAGCATGTTTAGAAAAAGGTCCTTGTGTGTGTCTGAGTGTCTGTGTGTCAGTTTGTGGACAGCATAACTCAAAAACAAAAAGTCGGCTAAAAACCAAAGTTGGTATTTAAGTTTTATGTCTTTCAAGGATATGACACGAAAATTTTGAAAAAAATTACTCCACCCTAAACTATCCTTTACATAGACAATTCTTCAAAAATTTTGATGTTGAAAATAGCTCTAACGATTTTGATTAAAATGCCATTTGTGTGAAATATTTTTATATTTACTCTGGGGGACTTTTGCATAACTGGTAAACCGCCACAGATAGACCAAATCTTACTATACAAAAATGTAGATATTGTTAAAACACACAATTTCTGTCTGAATAAAATTATTTGTAGAGTGAACCATTTCGAAGACATGCCTTGTTATTTGTGTGAGTTTTGGAGAACTTATACTTCTGTCAAATGGAACATCGTTATTCAATTTTTTATATGTTAACCGTGCAAAGAGAATGGAATTTGAAAGGTTTAAAAGATTTGACTATCGCTGAAAGCCTACTGTATTCCCATGGTCTCCTTACACCTATAGGGAAATAGGCAAATAAGATAATTCCTACAAATGTTTAACTCAACCTGAAGAAGATATAGGGATAAGAGTTTGTGGGTATGCTTAGTACAAGAGTAGAGAAAGACATCTGAGTGTAACACATCAGATTTTTGTGAAATATACCACCATATAATGTTCAGCCAGACATTGGGAGGAGAGTTGAAAATTTCAGACATTCCTTATCAATGTGTATTTTCAACTGCATACGTAGCTACATTGCATTGTTTAAGAAGGAATTTGGTTTGAAAAAATGCATTGTCCCACACATTGTCTTGACTGCATCTGTCCCTGCCAAATGACAGCGTCGTTAACAAACAAAATCATGATGAAAAGGAAAATTAATAATATAATAATAATAATAATAATAATAATAATAATAATAATAATAATAATAATAATAATAATAATAATAATAATAATAATAATAATAATAATAATAATAATAATAATAATAATAATAATAATAATAATAATAATAATAGTAATAATAATAATAATAATAGTAATAATAATAATAGTAATAATAATAATAATAATAATAATAATAATAATAATAATAATAATAATAATAATAATAATAATAATAATAATAATAATAATAATAATAATAATAATAATAATAATAATAATAATAATAATAATAATAATAATAATAATAATAATAATAATAATAATAATAATAATAATAATAATAATAATAATAATAATAATAATAATAATAATAATAATAATAATAATAATAATAATAATAATAATAATAATAATAATAATAATAATAATAATAATAATAATAATAATAATAATAATAATAATAATAATAATAATAATAATAATAATAATAATAATAATAATAATAATAATAATAATAATAATAATAATAATAATAATAATAATAATAATAATAATAATAATAATAATAATAATAATAATAATAATAATAATAATAATAATAATAATAATAATAATAATAATAATAATAATAATAATAATAATAATAATAATAATAATAATAATGTCTTTTATCACTTTATTTTTCCTTGTTTCTTGTACCCCCGCCCACCACCTGTTTTTAATGCCCTTGCCCTTTATTGAATCATACATCGCTTTAATATTTCCTCGTCCTCCATTGTTGTGCGTCTACATCAGAATTTTAGTAGCCTGTTTTGTCCTTGTGCTTCCCAGTTACCTATCAGTCAGTACCACTTCCCCTAGTGCTGATTGAGGTAGCCCCAACGAAGCGTGGAAAATGACCTAAATCTCTGGTCTATTAGTCAATGAGTTAGTAGTTGATAACACCAATCGTTTCCCAAGGCAAGGCCCCGATATAATCACAGAAATTTAAGGGACCTATACAAATGATACTATGACTTTGTCATTTTGTCACACTGGTGTCAGGAGTGGGATTGGTCGAACTGTTATTTGTTACAATACAAAAACTTAACATATAAATAAGTAAAACACAGTAAAATAAGATGCTCCGCCTCCATTGGTATATGGTTGACTAAGAAATAAAAATTAGTATACTAAATCTTACATACATGTAAAGCAGTAAAGCTTGGGTGAATACTCAACATCGCCAGTAGGGTATTTGGGGGGAAGCTGGCGCAGTTTTTTATGGGCAAGATGGCCGCCATGCGTGATCTAAGGATTACTAGGTAAGGTGGTAGGGGAAGCAGGACGTTGTAGGTGTTTGAAGCAATCTCTAGGGATAACTTTTATGGCCTATAGCACTGTATGTATGTTTATGAGCGTTCATGGTAGTTGAGTATGCCGTTCACTATATCGGTGTAAACCTCCTAACGCAACAGCTTTCCATCTTGATTGTATATGATACCCCCAACATAATGACACCTCGCCCCACATCGCCACGCTAACCTAACCTAACTTAACCTAACCTAACCTAACGGCTACTCTTTTTACTAGACCTTTCATAGTTTAACCTAAGCTAACCTAACCTAGCTCCCACTTTTTTTGCTCTGGTCTTCCATAATTTAACCTAACCTAAGCCCCATACTTGTACTCGTCTAACCTAAGCTCACCTAACCTAGCTCCCACTCTTTTTACTCTGCTTTTTCATAATTTAACCTAACCTAAGCCCCATACTTGTACTCGTCTAACCTAAGCTTACCTAACCTAGCTCCAACTCTTTTTAGTCTGGTCTTTCATAATTTAACATAGCCTAAGCGCCATACTTGTATTCGTCTAACCTAAGCTTACCTAACCTAGCTCCCACTCTTTTTACTCTGGTCTTTCATAATTTAACATAGCCTCAAATCCTCCTATTTATTAAAATATTTTAACCTATCTCATCCCATTTTACTCGAGCATTCTATTCTACTATAACCTATTCTGACCTTTACACCATGCTGTTTCAGGCTTAGACATTTCACTTTCTTTTGCCGATGTTTTTTTCAACAACTTTAGATACTTTTAAGCTATTAGACTCCTGACGTGCGAACCCTATGCATTTTCTAATCATTTCACGGTATGTGAAGACTATTTAGGAGTTTGGTAGGCATTTTAGCCACTTTTGCGGCATTCTAGGAATTTTTACGAATTTTTTAACGTTTGTCCTGATTTTTCGGTGCTCTCACGTCCTTAGCATGCTTGATACTTTTAATGAGACTGTAGACCCCTTTTTGCGATTTGTTATGCTTTCATGGTCAATTTTCATCCTTTCGTAAATTTATGATGTTCTTGTCTAGAGCATTGCTTACGATCTTTCTAAGACTAACCTAACTTAACTACAAGCCTCTTTAGAGATACTTCATCGTTATTTTACATTATTCATGTTTCTTATCCCTCCTCCCACTGTTTCTTAAACTATCATTAGAAGACGCTGTAACCTTGTTGTTCAGCTAGCTGTTACCTCCGTCTTTGTACACTGTTACAGTATGCTATACATATTAACCTCATTTAACGATTCTTTTGCATAGTTCTGTATGTTCTAATGATAACACATCAAACGTTGCCTACATTCCTTCTAAGACTATCCTAACCTAACCTAACCCAACCAACAACCATCATCACCAGCGTCACTATAACCTGTACGACCACAAACATCTCCAGCACCACCACCTCCAGCATCACCAGCGCTACCATAACCTACATCACCATCATCACCAGCGTCACCATAACCCGCACGACCACAAACATCTCCAGCACCACCACCTCCATCATCATCAGCGCCACCATAAGCTACATCACAATCACCGCCAGCACCCACCACCGCAACCACCACCACCACCACCACCACCACCACCACCACCACCACCACCACCACCACCACCACCACCACCATCACCATCTCTAACGCCAGCATATCCTACACCACCGCCATATCCTGCAGCTATTATATATAGTATGTTTGACATTTTTCCATATCTAACTTGAGGAAGCTCTACGTTCCCTTTAGGGTATTATTTACAGCTTTATTCAGCTTTTTTCCTCCTATTCTCCCCCTTTATAGAGCTTTAAACTTCTACTAGAAGATGTCCTAACCATTGATGTCGAATTACTCTTTATACCTATTTTGCCGTCTACCACAGAATTTTATTCAGTTGTATGATCCTTTCGCTTAGTTCTACATGTTCTAGAGGTATCATCTCGAACACACCGAGTAGTTTTTCTAAGTCTAACCCCAGCTATTATGATCTAACCTGCTTTTTAAACGTTCTTTACAGCTTTATTCAACTTTGTTTTCCTAAGCCTTTATAGAGCTTTAAACTATCACTAAAAGATGATCTTTCCGCAGATGTTGAGGTACTTATAGCTCAGTATCTTTAAGATACATTCAGCAATATCTTTGATAGTATTTTAACACAATCTTCTGTTTATATAAAGTTAATCAGGATATACTTACTTTAAGGTAGTAGGGTAGACGCCTCTCCTCTTTTATCTGGGCTGGAGACCAGCACTAGAGTTAAAGTCTAGTGGCAGAGTTAACGCCTCCCTTTATAATTTCTATTTTGCTTCTTTCTTCAACAAGCATCATGGGAGCATGGAGAGCCCACGTTAGCATTTTTTTTATTTTTTCTTCTTTCTTCGTCAGACATCATTGGAGGCGTGAAGGAGTCAGTTGATTAAATTTTCATGTTCTACAGGAGGCGTAATGGATAAAATAATTATCTTGGGGTCTAAGTTGCATTCTCTTACGTATGGGTTGCAACGCTGCAATGCCCGTACGCATACGTTGATATTCCATCCTCTGCAATTACTCTCTTGTCATCATGAGGCGACAGAGCTATTTTATTAGATTCAACTGTGGAAACATTATGATGTTGCGATAGGATTAAGTTCATAGGGGTTCTTACGATTTTCAAAGTTTTAAGGCACTCCATATAGCTGTTGAAGCTGATGTATTGCTTAATGGCGCTATGTTTTATGCCTTTGATCTTTTTTATCACAGAGCCATCAATATCGAGAGCATACATTTTAGGTCTGAGACCAATGAAACGGCGAATGATTTTACCACTTGCTTCATCTTTAAACTTTCCCAACACTTTCTTGTTTTGTGTAGAATAGCATATATGGTTAGCAGGGTAATCCGCTGTATCCAGATGTTCAAGCATGTGTAATTTATCCTGGTATATATCAGCTGTAGTCACTCGATGGATGAAGGAATCTGTATCCGTATACAACAGTTTAAGATTCTCAGCTCCATAATATGGAAGTAACACATCGTATTGATACGAATACATTAGCGTCTTGGAGATGTCTAGTACGCTCATACCAATGTATATAGGCTTGTTGAACACTATTTTACGAGAAGCCATATGAACAGCTGCAAGATTAGGACCGTATATAGTTCGATCGATAAATGTAGGCTTGGCTATCAGTTTTTCTAATGTTTTGCTGTTTGCCACAAGACGTATATCCATACGATTACGAATATTTTCCATAGTTTTTCCAAACATCGCATTATTGAAAAGTTTGTACAAATCCTTCTCGAAATCGTTTCTTGCTTGCTGTCGTAGGCGATTATTAAATTCGACGTAAGGCTTTAACCAACAAGATTGACGGAATTTTAGTGCTCGATGAATCTTTATTAGTCGTAGACCATGACTGAGAGCCTGTTTCAAGGACATGTAATGAACCACATACTTCTTTCGGGATCCAAGATGGGCAATTAGTTTCTTTGAAGACGATTTCCCCGGTTTCATACTCTCGGGCAGAAAGGGTAAATCATTATGTAGTTCATGCAGTTCTGCAGGATATTCCACATCAACCTCCAAGATATATCCAAAGGAATCATCCCCCTTCAACGAGCCGAGATCTATATCTTCAGGAGAAACCCACGTAAATCCACCATAAGGAAGGGCGTGACACATAGCCCAACCGTATTGGTTATTGGCGTCTTCGTACGTAATAAAATGAGAGGGTTTACGAGGATCATACTGCTCCATATAGATGTTGTTAGCCTCCGCATACCGGTGAGAAACCTGGCATAACCCTCCTCTTATACCAGATTCAACCATGAGTAGCTGATCGTAATCAAGAAGCAATTCCAACTCGATTCCAGTATACAGCAGCATAGCATCCCATGTAAGTCCTGGAGAAGTAAAATAATGTGCAGGATCCACTTTATGAGTTTTCAGGGTTTGGTTTCTAAATGTCTCGAAGACATCCGTTAGGAGAAGAACATCCGAAATTAAGTACAAATCACTGTACTCGCCAAGGTTTCGGACGTTAAAGTGCTTCCACACGTTCAGAGCATGATCATAGTCCTCACTGCTGATTTCTTCACTGTTTAATCTGTTGTAGAAGGCATTCCTAGAAGGCAAACATGTATCGTTCAGGACATCCCACGATGTTACGTAATCATAGGGAAATACCCCCTTACGAGTCATCAAGCCAATATTCTCTACTCCAAAGTATTTCGCTGTTTCAGGATGCGTTTCAAGGTTCTTTGCAAGCTTCTCCAAACTCGTACTGAGGAAGCGGAAAGTATCCACAAACCGGAGTTTAATATCTCCAACATACTTGGAGAATGATATATAACTTTCCTCTGAATTTGGTATAACCTCTACTCTTTCGCTAGTACACCCCAGTTCCTTAACAATGAAATGAGAGTCATACCCACTCAGGTTATGCATGAAGACAGGTATATAATTAGGTGTTTTACAAGCCAGGTTACATTTATTGTGTAAAGGTCCTCTGAACGCCCCGCTTATATGTGAGTGATCGCGAACCTTCCAATTATCTTCTGTAAATTCATGTTCACACAGGTAGCATATTGTAGAAGCATCGAATGATCCTTGTTCTTCAGCTGTAAGATTAAGAGGTTTAGCAGATTTGTATAAGTCACTAATTTTATTTGCCAGATCCATCAAGCATTCCATAAACTTCTGTGCAGCGTCAGGCCCTCGGTAAACATACGGTTCAGTAGGAAGAGTTGTTTCTAGTTGTTCAACACTAGACGACGGTTTCACATAAACGCAAAAGCTCATAGGAGAATGACTTTGATAGGGAGTTGTGTAGGTATGGAGAGGGGTGAGAATGCATTCAAAATCGGCGTAGATAACATAAGGAAGTTTCAACATCCTCTCAACATTCTTGAATTTAACGATAGAGTCATCCTTTGTAGGCATAACGCATCTAGCAATACCATGTTGTCTACATATTTCTCGGTGCTCTTCTAATTTTTTCATTCCACTTCGTCCATGTCGGTCATCAAAATGACTGAAACATCTTTTACATACATAAATTCGTTCTTTATGCTTAGTTTTCTGCCCACGAATAAGCTTCTCAAAATCCTTTATATACACATAGTGATGTTTGTCAGCTGAATCACTCAACAGAAGAAGGTCGCGGTGATCAGTTAATTCTTCATCAACCACCTTTATGGGAAACACTTCACATTTATCATCAACTCCAAACACATTTATGGACATATTATTGAGTTTTTCAAATTTAGCGATTTCGCCCAAGCTCGTAGGAAACGAAACACATGAGAAATCATATTTTTCTTGGTAATCCTTGTACTTCCTTACACGCTGAGCATCCTTTTGAATGAACTTTGCAAGAACAGCATACACAAAGCATTTCTCGTCACTATAATTCTGAGGGTTTATACAGGCTTTTTTCGCGTCCAAAGATGACGGTAGAGGAATATAGCTGCTCCCTCGAAGAAGATTATACTTGTTAATACGCAGTCGAACACCATCAACCGCCAGCAGAGCCCAATTACTACCTTTGAGCTTACTTTCCTCCATTTCAACGCGCAGTTTGTCGAATTTTTTTTCCAAGATGGCATCCAAGTCACTATCTAAAAACACGGCATGATTACGCGTTTTGAAGGCTTTGTTAGTGGTGTCCCCAACAGCATTCACAAACTTACATTCAGCCATAATGTTGATTTTCAAACTTTTATGAGTCCGCAACTCCTTCTGAACAGCATTAATTATACGCTGCTTAGCCTGCTGCAGGTATGAATTTAAATCCTGACTTGCTGGGCATTGGATGAAATACGATTTCAGCCGATCCTGAAAAGCCGTTTCATATTCTACAACATCATCCTCATCAGGAGACATTAACAATAATTTATGCTTAGTAGGTTCGAATTTGACTTTCTTAGCATCTATAGCCCTTTCGCAGCGTCCTTCATGTACATCTCTTCGATTTTCAGTACCGTAAACATCACCACAATGTCTACACTCGAAAAACTCACCACATATCAGCTCATGCCTCTTCTTATGGTAGTCGCGTAGAAAACTCGTTTCACATTTGCTGCATCTATAATCTGGTATAGCACTCAGAACCGATTCCATTACTCCACCATTCCACATCTTTATAATATGTAGTGCAACACTTGTAAATTATATAAGTCAATAAATGCTTATAGCACTTTCCACTGACTCGCCTTGATAACTTGTCAAAGCTATTGAACGGTAATTTCACTAAGAGAGCTGATGTGCTCGACTCGAAGGATAATTACTGAATACCTATCTAAGATCGAGCAATCTATATTTATTCTGAAAGCATGCACCTCTCAGGAAACTATGACTCAAAATCGCGCTTGTGGCGCCTTATAGCGGCTTGAATCAGTATTAAAGCGCATATTCTGCTTATATGGGGTAAATTATATATTAGTCATCAACTATCCGTATTTTTATTATTTTTTACCGTTTTTTACGTACTTTGAGACAAATCCAGCATCGAATTAAGACGCGAAACGACGGCTACGTATCTTTAAGTAACAAACACATTACTCTTAACGATATCGAATGACAGCAATATAAGCACTTGAACATTATTTAAACGCTTAAAAAACCAATTTTTTCGCTATATTTCATCAATTTAAGCATTAGAGTCCTATGACATCACACTCAAGCATCGACGGAATGTCTGTTGCCTCCAAACATGTTCCTACAAGTCTAATGACGTCACGGAAGCACCATACAGAAGACATAATTGAACGACAAAGACATTAATTTTAACTATACATTCCCACAAAGAAATAAACCTATTTGAAAGCGTCTTAACACGTTAACTTCAATGCATGTATATATAAAACCTCTAATATAACAATAAAAAGAAAGGCAAAGAAATAAAGAAGAAATAAAATAAAGGGAAAAGGAATTAACAGAAAACGCCCTTAGAAACGTGTTTATTCCTTATATTTCATCATTCAACACTTGTACACCCAACTAGCATAGCTAAATGACGTCACACAGTAGCGGCGACGTTCTGTCTACACTCCTTCAAAACAAGTTCAGACAGGAAAGTCTCCCCACCCTCGAATCCACGTAGCAACATTATGAGAAGGCTGGCAGTAACCTCCAAGCCACCAGAGTGAGTATATGGAACGTGAACACCCGACAGCGCTTTTCACCGTTTAAGCTTATTTGCATCATATTTTTCCAGGTACTCATCAATCATTGTACTACACACATCATATAGATCACAATACTTAGCGTTGTATGCTATAATTTGCAATGTTCACGATTTTATACTCATTTAATGATTTAAATTCAATATTTCTAGCATTCACCCTCTTCTTCTTCTTTTTCCTCTTAAACTTCTTCTCATCTCATATCTTCACCTTAGTCCTTCTGATATCCTTCTACCCTTCTACCTTGTGATAGCAGGGAATATGTACGTAAAAGAACGTTATTAGCTTAAATATTAAAGGAAATAACAGCATTCTCCGTCAATTATATCTAAACGGCTTTTTCCAAGTTATACGTATTTTAAGGTTCTGTAATCAAGGTAGGCAATGTTTCTCTCAATAAGAGCATTCGGTAATTGATTTTGTAAATAATATCACTAATTCGAACCTTATTTCAAGCCTCTACGACCCGTAGTTTGCAAGGTATTTAAATGGACCCTTAGAGATTCGAACTAGACCCCCAGTATAAAAATTGCCATTTTACTCATAAATCAGAACCAGAGAATTTATCTGAACCGTTTAACTTTCTATTTCATAGCGCTATCTTTATTGATTCGCGAATAAATCGACTTCGAAGTAATTGCCCCCTCCCGGTAATCGAACTATGAATCGTAGGGATAAAATTTTCTAATATATAACTTTATGCGTCAAGTTACCCTAATTTGTCTTTACATTACTATTCCAAGTGCAACAAATCGCGATATAGGTCAAAATTCAATAATTGTCCGCAACGTAGGAATCGAACCCACGATACCTCAACCCTAGAATGTTAGAAAATAATTGTCCTTAACGAGTTTTACCATATAAAGTTTATTTCAATCTTCTAGCTTAAGCGATTCTCGAATAATTAAATTTACCAAATCAGGATTGGAACCCAAGACTCCAGGATCCCGAGCATACCACAGAGGAAAGTCCATAACAATACCAATTTAATAAAATTTATTCGAAGTTTTTATCACTAATAGTTTAGGAATTATTCCAATAACAAAAGTATCGATTGCCCGGGAATCGATCCCTAGACCCACGACGACCTTCAAAATCAGATCAAAAGATGCGCCATTTTAATAGAACATAATCACCGTTTACCGCATTTCGATATCTCATTTAGTTTACGAGTAATCAGCGATAAAACGTAGTAGGGTACTTTAGCCGGCTTAACCCTTTGAGGTCAATGCCGCCCGATAATTGACCACATGTTAAACACATGTTAACATGGGCAATTAACCTGTCAACCCTTGTCGATGGTAATCTGACAGATAAGGAGGGTTGCCCCTTTGTCGGCTTTTCACCGACAAAGGGAAGGGGGTGTGAAAAACACGTGTTAAACACGTGTAATCAATTAGCGGCAACCCTTTGATATGCAAAGTGTGTTCAAACCGGCAAAAGTACCCTACTACGTTTTATCGCTGATTACTCGTAAACTAAATGAGATATCGAAATGCGGTAAACGGTGATTATGTTCTATTAAAATGGCGCATCTTTTGATCTGATTTTGAAGGTCGTCGTGGGTCTAGGGATCGATTCCCGGGCAATCGATACTTTTGTTATTGGAATAATTCCTAAACTATTAGTGATAAAAACTTCGAATAAATTTTATTAAATTGGTATTGTTATGGACTTTCCTCTGTGGTATGCTCGGGATCCTGGAGTCTTGGGTTCCAATCCTGATTTGGTAAATTTAATTATTCGAGAATCGCTTAAGCTAGAAGATTGAAATAAACTTTATATGGTAAAACTCGTTAAGGACAATTATTTTCTAACATTCTAGGGTTGAGGTATCGTGGGTTCGATTCCTACGTTGCGGACAATTATTGAATTTTGACCTATATCGCGATTTGTTGCACTTGGAATAGTAATGTAAAGACAAATTAGGGTAACTTGACGCATAAAGTTATATATTAGAAAATTTTATCCCTACGATTCATAGTTCGATTACCGGGAGGGGGCAATTACTTCGAAGTCGATTTATTCGCGAATCAATAAAGATAGCGCTATGAAATAGAAAGTTAAACGGTTCAGATAAATTCTCTGGTTCTGATTTATGAGTAAAATGGCAATTTTTATACTGGGGGTCTAGTTCGAATCTCTAAGGGTCCATTTAAATACCTTGCAAACTACGGGTCGTAGAGGCTTGAAATAAGGTTCGAATTAGTGATATTATTTACAAAATCAATTACCGAATGCTCTTATTGAGAGAAACATTGCCTACCTTGATTACAGAACCTTAAAATACGTATAACTTGGAAAAAGCCGTTTAGATATAATTGACGGAGAATGCTGTTATTTCCTTTAATATTTAAGCTAATAACGTTCATTTACGTACATATTCCCTGCTATCACAAGGTAGAAGGGTAGAAGGATATCAGAAGGACTAAGGTGAAGATATGAGATGAGAAGAAGTTTAAGAGGAAAAAGAAGAAGAAGAGGGTGAATGCTAGAAATATTGAATTTAAATCATTAAATGAGTATAAAATCGTGAACATTGCAAATTATAGCATACAACGCTAAGTATTGTGATCTATATGATGTGTGTAGTACAATGATTGATGAGTACCTGGAAAAATATGATGCAAATAAGCTTAAACGGTGAAAAGCGCTGTCGGGTGTTCACGTTCCATATACTCACTCTGGTGGCTTGGAGGTTACTGCCAGCCTTCTCATAATGTTGCTACGTGGATTCGAGGGTGGGGAGACTTTCCTGTCTGAACTTGTTTTGAAGGAGTGTAGACAGAACGTCGCCGCTACTGTGTGACGTCATTTAGCTATGCTAGTTGGGTGTACAAGTGTTGAATGATGAAATATAAGGAATAAACACGTTTCTAAGGGCGTTTTCTGTTAATTCCTTTTCCCTTTATTTTATTTCTTCTTTATTTCTTTGCCTTTCTTTTTATTGTTATATTAGAGGTTTTATATATACATGCATTGAAGTTAACGTGTTAAGACGCTTTCAAATAGGTTTATTTCTTTGTGGGAATGTATAGTTAAAATTAATGTCTTTGTCGTTCAATTATGTCTTCTGTATGGTGCTTCCGTGACGTCATTAGACTTGTAGGAACATGTTTGGAGGCAACAGACATTCCGTCGATGCTTGAGTGTGATGTCATAGGACTCTAATGCTTAAATTGATGAAATATAGCGAAAAAATTGGTTTTTTAAGCGTTTAAATAATGTTCAAGTGCTTATATTGCTGTCATTCGATATCGTTAAGAGTAATGTGTTTGTTACTTAAAGATACGTAGCCGTCGTTTCGCGTCTTAATTCGATGCTGGATTTGTCTCAAAGTACGTAAAAAACGGTAAAAAATAATAAAAATACGGATAGTTGATGACTAATATATAATTTACCCCATATAAGCAGAATATGCGCTTTAATACTGATTCAAGCCGCTATAAGGCGCCACAAGCGCGATTTTGAGTCATAGTTTCCTGAGAGGTGCATGCTTTCAGAATAAATATAGATTGCTCGATCTTAGATAGGTATTCAGTAATTATCCTTCGAGTCGAGCACATCAGCTCTCTTAGTGAAATTACCGTTCAATAGCTTTGACAAGTTATCAAGGCGAGTCAGTGGAAAGTGCTATAAGCATTTATTGACTTATATAATTTACAAGTGTTGCACTACATATTATAAAGATGTGGAATGGTGGAGTAATGGAATCGGTTCTGAGTGCTATACCAGATTATAGATGCAGCAAATGTGAAACGAGTTTTCTACGCGACTACCATAAGAAGAGGCATGAGCTGATATGTGGTGAGTTTTTCGAGTGTAGACATTGTGGTGATGTTTACGGTACTGAAAATCGAAGAGATGTACATGAAGGACGCTGCGAAAGGGCTATAGATGCTAAGAAAGTCAAATTCGAACCTACTAAGCATAAATTATTGTTAATGTCTCCTGATGAGAATGATGTTGTAGAATATGAAACGGCTTTTCAGGATCGGCTGAAATCGTATTTCATCCAATGCCCAGCAAGTCAGGATTTAAATTCATACCTGCAGCAGGCTAAGCAGCGTATAATTAATGCTGTTCAGAAGGAGTTGCGGACTCATAAAAGTTTGAAAATCAACATTATGGCTGAATGTAAGTTTGTGAATGCTGTTGGGGACACCACTAACAAAGCCTTCAAAACGCGTAATCATGCCGTGTTTTTAGATAGTGACTTGGATGCCATCTTGGAAAAAAAATTCGACAAACTGCGCGTTGAAATGGAGGAAAGTAAGCTCAAAGGTAGTAATTGGGCTCTGCTGGCGGTTGATGGTGTTCGACTGCGTATTAACAAGTATAATCTTCTTCGAGGGAGCAGCTATATTCCTCTACCGTCATCTTTGGACGCGAAAAAAGCCTGTATAAACCCTCAGAATTATAGTGACGAGAAATGCTTTGTGTATGCTGTTCTTGCAAAGTTCATTCAAAAGGATGCTCAGCGTGTAAGGAAGTACAAGGATTACCAAGAAAAATATGATTTCTCATGTGTTTCGTTTCCTACGAGCTTGGGCGAAATCGCTAAATTTGAAAAACTCAATAATATGTCCATAAATGTGTTTGGAGTTGATGATAAATGTGAAGTGTTTCCCATAAAGGTGGTTGATGAAGAATTAACTGATCACCGCGACCTTCTTCTGTTGAGTGATTCAGCTGACAAACATCACTATGTGTATATAAAGGATTTTGAGAAGCTTATTCGTGGGCAGAAAACTAAGCATAAAGAACGAATTTATGTATGTAAAAGATGTTTCAGTCATTTTGATGACCGACATGGACGAAGTGGAATGAAAAAATTAGAAGAGCACCGAGAAATATGTAGACAACATGGTATTGCTAGATGCGTTATGCCTACAAAGGATGACTCTATCGTTAAATTCAAGAATGTTGAGAGGATGTTGAAACTTCCTTATGTTATCTACGCCGATTTTGAATGCATTCTCACCCCTCTCCATACCTGCTCCTCTAACCCTGAAACCTCCTACACAACTCCCTATCAAAGTCATTCTCCTATGAGCTTTTGCGTTTATGTGAAACCGTCGTCTAGTGTTGAACAACTAGAAACAACTCTTCCTACTGAACCGTATGTTTACCGAGGGCCTGACGCTGCACAGAAGTTTATGGAATGCTTGATGGATCTGGCAAATAAAATTAGTGACTTATACAAATCTGCTAAACCTCTTAATCTTACAGCTGAAGAACAAGGATCATTCGATGCTTCTACAATATGCTACCTGTGTGAACATGAATTTACAGAAGATAATTGGAAGGTTCGCGATCACTCACATATAAGCGGGGCGTTCAGAGGACCTTTACACAATAAATGTAACCTGGCTTGTAAAACACCTAATTATATACCTGTCTTCATGCATAACCTGAGTGGGTATGACTCTCATTTCATTGTTAAGGAACTGGGGTGTACTAGCGAAAGAGTAGAGGTTATACCAAATTCAGAGGAAAGTTATATATCATTCTCCAAGTATGTTGGAGATATTAAACTCCGGTTTGTGGATACTTTCCGCTTCCTCAGTACGAGTTTGGAGAAGCTTGCAAAGAACCTTGAAACGCATCCTGAAACAGCGAAATACTTTGGAGTAGAGAATATTGGCTTGATGACTCGTAAGGGGGTATTTCCCTATGATTACGTAACATCGTGGGATGTCCTGAACGATACATGTTTGCCTTCTAGGAATGCCTTCTACAACAGATTAAACAGTGAAGAAATCAGCAGTGAGGACTATGATCATGCTCTGAACGTGTGGAAGCACTTTAACGTCCGAAACCTTGGCGAGTACAGTGATTTGTACTTAATTTCGGATGTTCTTCTCCTAACGGATGTCTTCGAGACATTTAGAAACCAAACCCTGAAAACTCATAAAGTGGATCCTGCACATTATTTTACTTCTCCAGGACTTACATGGGATGCTATGCTGCTGTATACTGGAATCGAGTTGGAATTGCTTCTTGATTACGATCAGCTACTCATGGTTGAATCTGGTATAAGAGGAGGGTTATGCCAGGTTTCTCACCGGTATGCGGAGGCTAACAACATCTATATGGAGCAGTATGATCCTCGTAAACCCTCTCATTTTATTACGTACGAAGACGCCAATAACCAATACGGTTGGGCTATGTGTCACGCCCTTCCTTATGGTGGATTTACGTGGGTTTCTCCTGAAGATATAGATCTCGGCTCGTTGAAGGGGGATGATTCCTTTGGATATATCTTGGAGGTTGATGTGGAATATCCTGCAGAACTGCATGAACTACATAATGATTTACCCTTTCTGCCCGAGAGTATGAAACCGGGGAAATCGTCTTCAAAGAAACTAATTGCCCATCTTGGATCCCGAAAGAAGTATGTGGTTCATTACATGTCCTTGAAACAGGCTCTCAGTCATGGTCTACGACTAATAAAGATTCATCGAGCACTAAAATTCCGTCAATCTTGTTGGTTAAAGCCTTACGTCGAATTTAATAATCGCCTACGACAGCAAGCAAGAAACGATTTCGAGAAGGATTTGTACAAACTTTTCAATAATGCGATGTTTGGAAAAACTATGGAAAATATTCGTAATCGTATGGATATACGTCTTGTGGCAAACAGCAAAACATTAGAAAAACTGATAGCCAAGCCTACATTTATCGATCGAACTATATACGGTCCTAATCTTGCAGCTGTTCATATGGCTTCTCGTAAAATAGTGTTCAACAAGCCTATATACATTGGTATGAGCGTACTAGACATCTCCAGACGCTAATGTATTCGTATCAATACGATGTGTTACTTCCATATTATGGAGCTGAGAATCTTAAACTGTTGTATACGGATACAGATTCCTTCATCCATCGAGTGACTACAGCTGATATATACCAGGATAAATTACACATGCTTGAACATCTGGATACAGCGGATTACCCTGCTAACCATATATGCTATTCTACACAAAACAAGAAAGTGTTGGGAAAGTTTAAAGATGAAGCAAGTGGTAAAATCATTCGCCGTTTCATTGGTCTCAGACCTAAAATGTATGCTCTCGATATTGATGGCTCTGTGATAAAAAAGATCAAAGGCATAAAACATAGCGCCATTAAGCAATACATCAGCTTCAACAGCTATATGGAGTGCCTTAAAACTTTGAAAATCGTAAGAACCCCTATGAACTTAATCCTATCGCAACATCATAATGTTTCCACAGTTGAATCTAATAAAATAGCTCTGTCGCCTCATGATGACAAGAGAGTAATTGCAGAGGATGGAATATCAACGTATGCGTACGGGCATTGCAGCGTTGCAACCCATACGTAAGAGAATGCAACTTAGACCCCAAGATAATTATTTTATCCATTACGCCTCCTGTAGAACATGAAAATTTAATCAACTGACTCCTTCACGCCTCCAATGATGTCTGACGAAGAAAGAAGAAAAAATAAAAAAAATGCTAACGTGGGCTCTCCATGCTCCCATGATGCTTGTTGAAGAAAGAAGCAAAATAGAAATTATAAAGGGAGGCGTTAACTCTGCCACTAGACTTTAACTCTAGTGCTGGTCTCCAGCCCAGATAAAAGAGGAGAGGCGTCTACCCTACTACCTTAAAGTAAGTATATCCTGATTAACTTTATATAAACAGAAGATTGTGTTAAAATACTATCAAAGATATTGCTGAATGTATCTTAAAAATACTGAGCTATAAGTACCTCAACATCTGCGGAAAGATCATCTTTTAGTGATAGTTTAAAGCTCTATAAAGGCTTAGGAAAACAAAGTTGAATAAAGCTGTAAAGAACGTTTAAAAAGCAGGTTAGATCATAATAGCTGGGGTTAGACTTAGAAAAACTACTCGGTGTGTTCGAGATGATACCTCTAGAACATGTAGAACTAAGCGAAAGGATCATACAACTGAATAAAATTCTGTGGTAGACGGCAAAATAGGTATAAAGAGTAATTCGACATCAATGGTTAGGACATCTTCTAGTAGAAGTTTAAAGCTCTATAAAGGGGGAGAATAGGAGGAAAAAAGCTGAATAAAGCTGTAAATAATACCCTAAAGGGAACGTAGAGCTTCCTCAAGTTAGATATGGAAAAATGTCAAACATACTATATATAATAGCTGCAGGATATGGCGGTGGTGTAGGATATGCTGGCGTTAGAGATGGTGATGGTGGTGGTGGTGGTGGTGGTGGTGGTGGTGGTGGTGGTGGTGGTGGTGGTGGTGGTGGTGGTGGTTGCGGTGGTGGGTGCTGGCGGTGATTGTGATGTAGCTTATGGTGGCGCTGATGATGATGGAGGTGGTGGTGCTGGAGATGTTTGTGGTCGTGCGGGTTATGGTGACGCTGGTGATGATGGTGATGTAGGTTATGGTAGCGCTGGTGATGCTGGAGGTGGTGGTGCTGGAGATGTTTGTGGTCGTACAGGTTATAGTGACGCTGGTGATGATGGTTGTTGGTTGGGTTAGGTTAGGTTAGGATAGTCTTAGAAGGAATGTAGGCAACGTTTGATGTGTTATCATTAGAACATACAGAACTATGCAAAAGAATCGTTAAATGAGGTTAATATGTATAGCATACTGTAACAGTGTACAAAGACGGAGGTAACAGCTAGCTGAACAACAAGGTTACAGCGTCTTCTAATGATAGTTTAAGAAACAGTGGGAGGAGGGATAAGAAACATGAATAATGTAAAATAACGATGAAGTATCTCTAAAGAGGCTTGTAGTTAAGTTAGGTTAGTCTTAGAAAGATCGTAAGCAATGCTCTAGACAAGAACATCATAAATTTACGAAAGGATGAAAATTGACCATGAAAGCATAACAAATCGCAAAAAGGGGTCTACAGTCTCATTAAAAGTATCAAGCATGCTAAGGACGTGAGAGCACCGAAAAATCAGGACAAACGTTAAAAAATTCGTAAAAATTCCTAGAATGCCGCAAAAGTGGCTAAAATGCCTACCAAACTCCTAAATAGTCTTCACATACCGTGAAATGATTAGAAAATGCATAGGGTTCGCACGTCAGGAGTCTAATAGCTTAAAAGTATCTAAAGTTGTTGAAAAAAACATCGGCAAAAGAAAGTGAAATGTCTAAGCCTGAAACAGCATGGTGTAAAGGTCAGAATAGGTTATAGTAGAATAGAATGCTCGAGTAAAATGGGATGAGATAGGTTAAAATATTTTAATAAATAGGAGGATTTGAGGCTATGTTAAATTATGAAAGACCAGAGTAAAAAGAGTGGGAGCTAGGTTAGGTAAGCTTAGGTTAGACGAATACAAGTATGGCGCTTAGGCTATGTTAAATTATGAAAGACCAGACTAAAAAGAGTTGGAGCTAGGTTAGGTAAGCTTAGGTTAGACGAGTACAAGTATGGGGCTTAGGTTAGGTTAAATTATGAAAAAGCAGAGTAAAAAGAGTGGGAGCTAGGTTAGGTGAGCTTAGGTTAGACGAGTACAAGTATGGGGCTTAGGTTAGGTTAAATTATGGAAGACCAGAGCAAAAAAAGTGGGAGCTAGGTTAGGTTAGCTTAGGTTAAACTATGAAAGGTCTAGTAAAAAGAGTAGCCGTTAGGTTAGGTTAGGTTAAGTTAGGTTAGGTTAGCGTGGCGATGTGGGGCGAGGTGTCATTATGTTGGGGGTATCATATACAATCAAGATGGAAAGCTGTTGCGTTAGGAGGTTTACACCGATATAGTGAACGGCATACTCAACTACCATGAACGCTCATAAACATACATACAGTGCTATAGGCCATAAAAGTTATCCCTAGAGATTGCTTCAAACACCTACAACGTCCTGCTTCCCCTACCACCTTACCTAGTAATCCTTAGATCACGCATGGCGGCCATCTTGCCCATAAAAAACTGCGCCAGCTTCCCCCCAAATACCCTACTATCGCCTATTGCTAAATGCAGAATTATATTGGTACATTCCTTTTTTGCAGAACTTGTAGTAGTACAATGTAAATGACAACAATTCATCAGGATATGGTAGTAACAGTTATATGTATATGCTTGAAAAAATGAACTCGATTTACAGGGAAGTGGGTGGCTCCAATGGCTTTATTGAGGCAGCATTATGCTCTTAATTCAGGATAACTTTGTACCCCCGAAGGATTCACTAAAAATGCTGTCAGCTTTAACGGTGGAGTGAGGTCAACGAGGAGATAACGGATGAAGGAAGCCCTTCATTTTATCGCACTGGGTGCGGTAGCTAGTCGAAATTGGAAACATGCATTAAAAAAAAAAAAAAAAAAAGTAGAAAATGTAGCAAATATGCGAAAATCAGCATGGACAGTATACTTCCACAGATTTTCGACAAATGACAACCCCAATCATGATTTGTGATCAGCTGGTGCAGGCAGTTAGTTGGTGTAAATACAATACAGGGCTGTCACAGTACCAAAATGTAACCACCCACATTGTTTGCCACTTGCCATAATGGAACAAATAAAACCAATATTTAGGGAGTAAGTATTTCTCCTTTGGAGCTCATTTCCCATTCTCATAATTGTAACGAACATATTCTCATATATTCTTAATATTTTGATCTGAAATTTTCAGTTGTTTGTGTTGGTTTATTACATACTGAAATAGGAGTTTTGAAAATAATTAACTTTTGGTAGAATTTCTAACAAATGTGTAGCCCAAAATTTGGAGGGAAAATGTCAAAAGGAAAAAAAAAAAAAAAAACTTTTTCAAAAAATTTTATTTTAGCTATTTTTACAAACTGTAAAAATTTTCAGCTACTTAGAAAATGTTCTCTATATATGACACATTTTAACATTGTCACGATAGGGCATTCCGAATTGCCTTAAAATAGCTAATGTTGCACAATACATTTGAAATATATTTTTCTTAAGTTTGAGGAAGTTTGGCAGAATCTGCAGCATTTGAACTGCCATCTCTTCAAATGTTCTATGTAGGTAGATCTAAGTTCAGTTAGAGCATTTGTAACCTCTGTTCTGTGGTGATTAAAGCCTAACGAGAGTTGCGAAGTCTGTCCTTGCGTTTTAAAATTGCCCATTAGTTGTTGCCAGGTGATGGACGGAAATCCCTCCGTGTGTTACATTGTCTATGATGAAAATGGCTTGAAATTTGTGCTAATGTTCGAGAAGCCTAATAAACGCGCCACAGGTGGGGAATTCCTTTCTGAAGTAAAGTCACGAGGTCAAGGAACGTGATTAATCATGGTCATGGCCTCCGGGAACTAGCCATTCATTAATTACGTTACGCCATTTTCCGCTACAGCCATTTGGAGTAACGTAGTACGTACGCGATGTGTTGACAGCACATTCCACAATATCCGGAATTCTTCGCATAAGTCAGGATGTAGCAAGACCAAACGCATTTTTCTTTGTTCTTCCCTAGCGTTCAGCTGTCGCAATCACATCAAACCCTGTTCTTCCCTACAAAGGACAAGACCACAATGTTTCTAACCAACACTAGCTAATAGATGAAGATATTGATGATACACATGACCAAAAAAGAAGCAAACAAGAGAAAATCTGATGTGTTGCACTGACATAACTTTGTCTAATCTTGTACTAACTATTACTTTAACACTCATTCCTTCACTTCATGTTACTCGAGATAAACATTCGTATATTATTGCCAATAGGTGCAAGAGGACACACATGCGCTCGCGGACCTTTTTTTTTTTTTTTTTTTTCCCCTAAAAATACTTTTCTTACTTTCTCTACTACGTAAAGTAAGGTAGAAGAAATATTGTATTTCACCCAAAAATTCGATAACTGGTAAACCGCAAGAGATAGGCAAATTCTTACTGTACAAAAAATGTAGATCTTGCTAAAACACACAGTTTATGTTCTAAATACATTTTTTGTACAGTGAACCATTTCGGAGATATTGCTTATGATTTGTGTGAGTATTGGAGAACTTATACCATTGTCAAATGGAACATCGTTATTCATTTCTTATATGTTAACAGTGCAAATAGAACGAGATTTGAAAGCTTTAAAATATTTGACTATCGCTCAAAGCCTACTGTATTCCCATATTCCCCTTGCATCTACAAGGAAACAAGCATTAAAATAATTTCTGCAAATATTTATCTCATCTAACATGAAGAAGATATAGGAATAAGAGTTTGTAAGAATGGTTAGTACAAGAGTAGAGAAAGTCATGTGAGTGTAACACGTCAGATTTTTTTTTTAATTTAGGGGGCCTCGAAACATTTCTGGTGAAAGCTCGGCATCGAAATTTTGAGTGGAATAGATTACTTCCCCTACTTATTATACGTAGCAAAGAAAGTAAAAAAGGACGCAAATGAAAAAGAATCACAGCACTTTCTCTATATTTCTTATTTATTTTCGTAGCTCTTCTAAAAATAATCACATACAGTACAATGTGAAATTTTGTGAAACTCCATTCTAGCATGCTAAATATTCGCCAGCAATTGCGTTGTATTGTTGTAGCAAAGGGTACTTAGCAACGCATTAAAATAATATCTCATTTCCTGCTCTCAAATGACTTTCTCTACCCACTTCGTTTATTTTAGGTTTATATTTTCTACGAACCATTCCTACACAACGTATTGATTTATCCACTTCGCACTTATCAAGCTAAATTTTCTAGAATTAGTTTTATTGTAAGCACATATAATCGTAGGTACTTACAAAAGCATGCATAAACTGAAGACAGTTAAAAAAAAAAGACATTTTATGTAAAATAGATTCTTTCTGTCCTTAACCATTTATTATCGGTTTTTGGGTTTTTGTTGAGCAATACTTCATAGCTTTCGAAAACTGCTACGTCGCTGATTGCCCCCCCCCTCCCCCTTCGTCACGCAAAGAGAACGGAATTTGAAAAACACTGTACGATGGAAAGCGATACATATGCATATATTAAAGCTAAGAAAGGTAACGACTCTGCAACACTAATGCCACGTCTGTCGAAGTAAAAGCACAGTTCATTTGAAAAAGCAGGACGAAACAGATCTTTTAACTGGCAATTTTGCTGAGTGTATACACATGTATAACAACAACAACATTAACAACAACAACAATAATAATAATAATAATAATAATAATAATAATAATAATAATAATAATAATAATAATAATAATAATAATAATAATAATAATAATAATAATAATAATAATAATAATAATAATAATAATAATAATAATAATAATAATAATAATAATAATAATAATAATAATAATAATAATAATAATAATAATAATAATAATAATAATAATAATAATAATAATAATAATAATAATAATAATAATAATAATAATAATAATAATCGCTCCAAAATTTTTGCACTGTAGAGTTACTGTCACATGCAATGTCAGTATTGCGCAATAGCCTCCATTCTGTATCTGTTTCTTGGATTTCTTAAACTGCTTTCACCAAATTAAGAAGACAAGAAGCAAGTGACTGTGCAATTTATCGAACTGTTTGGATTTTAGCTGTTTCTAACACTTCCAACATTGTAAGAAGAGGATCACTTAATGAAAAACGACTTAGTATATCGCGAACTGACTCAACGAAAACATCAACACAGTGTAATTTGAAAACTTGTACATATTTATAGGGCAGGGAACATTTTGTCAGAGATATTTGAACTTTGGCACCAAAATACATGTTTTGCACAGGAAGAAATACTTTTGGATCCCTGTGTTCAACTTTATCTATGACATGGCAAATGAAATGTATATTTTGAATTTTCTGGTTAAAGCCGACGTAGTCCTATTTACCACTAATGACTTCTGCACAACTGGTAAACCGTAAGAGAAAGAGCAAATCTTACTATTAAAAATGTAGACCTCCTTAAAACACACAATCCAAATGCATTTTTTGTGGAGTGAACCATTTTCGCAGATATTCCTTGTTACTTCTGTAAGTTTTACAATACTTAAAGCTTTTCTCAAATGAAATGTCGTTATTCACTTTTTCAGGTGTTTGGCCGTGCAAACTTTAAACCATATGACTATCACTCAAAGCCTACTGTATTCCCATATTCACCTTTTACCTATAAGAAAGTCAGCAGCAAGGCAATTTCTACAAATCCTAATCTCAGCTAACATGAAGAAGATAGAGGAATAGGAGTTTGTAAAGTACAAGAGCAGAGAAAGTTATGCGAGTGCAACACATTGGATTTTTTCTTTGGGTCAGAATTATTACGCAGAAAGCCGGCTGCTTGGTATGCGTAGATATGCTGAGCTATCCAACCTGATCTTATCATCCAAATGTGAAACTGTATCCCAACTGTAGTAGCATTATTAGTCATGCACATAGCGATCAGCGCTGCATACAGATATTCAGTTCTTCTCCAGGAAGTGTGAATCAGAAACAAAGGTGAAAGAAAAGACCAGCATTGAAACAATAGATATTGATTAGCACATTTTTTAGTACTGCCGTTAAGTAATGTCAGCTATGTCAACCATGATTCATATTTTGTCACACTCAGACGAATGTGTAATTCAAGCACGTGCCTATTAATGGTTACATTATTTCCACCTTCCGAAGTCGATCCTCGCAGCGCAGATGAAACACTACTTGGAAAAATGTTTCCTCTCTCTGTCTCTCTCTCTCGTCACGATTATTGCAGACGATGGAAATTAATGAAATGAAGAATTAAATTACCTTAATCGCCATAAATCTTTGTTTTGTGTTCAATAAATCAATACCTATGGGTTAAGAAAACCTGCAATCAGATTTCAAAATCTCATGTGTTACATTCACATTACTTTCTCTACTCTTATACACTCTATTCTTACAAACCCTTATTCCTCTTATCATTTTCATGTTAGTCGAGATAAACATTTGCAGAAATTATATTAATTGCCAATTTTCTTGTGGATACTAGGGGAGTATAGTAAGCTTTAAGGTATAGACAATCTTTTAGACCTGGTCGCTATGTGATGGCTGAAATTCCGTTCTCTTTGCATGGCCAAGAGATAAAAACATTAATAACAACCTCCTCTTTGAGAGTGGTCTGTAAGTTTTGCAGAATTCTGACAAATAACAAGAGTATCTCAATATCTCCGAAATGGTTCACTTGACTTAAAAAAAGACATAAATTGGGTGTTTCAACGAGATCTACAGTTTTATAGTAATATTTGATCTATTTCTTATGGTTTACCACCTATGCAAAAGACATCAAGAGTAAACAGGACTACATGGGCTACAGCCAAAAATTCAAAATAATCATTTAATTTGTCGTTTAAACATGTGGCATTTTAATCAAAATCGTTAAAACCATTTTTTAGAAAATAAAAATTTTCGAAAAAGTTTTCGTGCAAGTGGTAGCTTAGGGTGGGTGGATTTTCTATAAAATGTTTGTGTTGCATATTTTAAAGATATTAAACTTAAACACCAATTTTGGTTTTTAACCGACTTTTCGTTTTTGAGATATGCTGTTTACAGACAGACACACACACGGGTATTTTTCTAAAAGTGCTTTTTCTTTGGATTTATGGAGCCTAAAGTCATATTTCAAGTAAAATCTCCACATCGAATTTTTGGGTTGAATAAAATACTTCACCTACTAAATATACGTAATAGAGAAAGTAACCCTACACCCCCCCCCCCCCACACACACACATACACACACAGACATACACAAAAGGAAGCATTTGACATAAATCTTCTATTTTAACGAAATTTTTGGTGTGGTATAAGGTTTTAACTATCTCTTTCGGGTTTAAGGGTTTATGCATCCAAGATAAAGAAGACTTCTCAGCACATTCCCATAAAATTCAAGATCCATATTTCATTTAGCATAAAAATATTTTAAACAATTTTATAAAATTCAGCTTTTCGGGCAATATTCTACATAAGGGGGAGCCTGGAATGGGGGAATTGCTTCAAAATATTCGTATGCTTAAAAGATGCTCAATTGAAGTTAGCTCATTTTGTGTTGTAATCGTGGTCACAATGGTAAACGCATTGTGCACAGCATTCTTCAACTGCTGCCCCGTGTTGAGAAGACCAACGTTAGACATGCTTAGCCTTAGGAGTTCCAATAGTAACCATCTTGTAGTCACAGACAGATAAATGTGTGATTAACCGGCAATTAAAGAATGACTTTTGACCATCCCTTTCTTGACCAACCTACCGCTCTTGCAATACTAGGTTACGTACAAATACTGTAAAATCAGGACTTATTTGAAGTGTTTGCTCCTTCTCTCAGTAGATGCAGCTTTCCTTTTATGGAAACATTACTCCCCAAACACATACTCAAATCTCTCCTATAGGTAATACCGGATGGCTGTTAGTGTTGTGTAAGCAAACCTATTGCACCCTTAGTGAGCGTGCTGATTGCTGGTTTGCGCGTGTCTTGTTCTTAACTTGCGTGAAATGTTTATCTTAGCTGTTGTATGTACCATAAACATTACTAGACGCAGCTATTATTATGTTCCATACTCATCTCAGTTTATTTTTTCAAAAAAGTCCCTTTATCCCTTCCTGAAAAATATTTGTCAAAATGTCCCACAATATGGGACAAATCCCACGGGGGTTACCTACACTGACTTAGTAAAGACGTTTGTGTGGAAGTGGAACATTTAAGTGCAGAAATTTGGCTTTAAGTGGTTCAGGAAAGTTGTTAGATGCATTGGAGACGTGAAGCAGAAAGACTTGTGTAACAATAAGTAACGAAACTGCTTTAGGAAGAGTGGGGGAAGGGACAACTAGTGAATTGATTAAGAAGGGGAGAACAAATTGGCTGAGTCAGTGGTGAGAATGAAGCAGGTTGCCACGACCAGTACTCCAAGAAACGGGAACAGGGATGGACATACAATGATTAGATAAACGGTTCATGTGTCGAGACGGACATGGAAACAGAAAAGAAAACTTCGGAAGTAGTGAACGACCTTCGTTGAAAAAATATTTATGACTTCAGAGTCAAGTTCACTTTAACTTGGAGTGGTTATGTTAGTGTACATATGGCAATAATGAGACAAAATTGTCCGTATTTTGTACTAAAACTCGTTAGCAAACTTGTAGAAGTATATGCCAAATTCCTTTGCTAAAAAAACCGCATATCTCTCTGTCAGCACCTTTTCTGGAACCAGCTGGGATGTTGCGTTACCCCTGGAGACAATATAATCTGATGGAACCGGTTGCTCAAACTGGGAACCCGCAACCTGTTGTCAAAAGATTTATGACCAGGCACCGCCACATCCATGGTGAACTTTAATATATTCATCATTTCTTGCTTGTTTGTTGGGAGCAAGTTGACAGCAAGCAATAAGAACATTCTAACTGTCGCAAGCAAATGCAGTTTGTGAGATTTTCTCATTTATCTGTACGACTTACAGGAAAGTAGGCTTGAGATTGGTAAATGTAAACACAATAACACGAAAGTGTTTCTAAACGAGTGATATTCAACCTTTTTTCTCCGCGTACCCCCAAAGATAATTTTCCATTCCAGCCTGTACCCTAGCTCTAGCCCTAGAGTTATCTTAATATATATAAAATAGATTTAAAATTTTATAATGTATTAAACACCACAAAAAGGAGTATTGTGCTATAAATGTTTAAAGTAAATACAGGAACTGCATTACAGATAGGACACACACAAAAATGATATGAATATGTATATGTTTCTTACCTATTGAAGAGAAGGCTTAGCTTATTTTTTGGACTCCACCTCCTCTATTGGTGATTCTAGATTCAAGCGATTTCTTTGTTTCGTTTTCATTGCTGTCAACCGGGATGCTCTCAGTGGATGTGAGAGATGTATTACTTACCCTGTAATTCTCCTCAAACTCATTGCCCAATTGCTGTTCATTATAATTTTGTTCTACATAATGCTTCTGTTAACACGATTTGAATTCGCGCCACTCTGCAGCAGTATGTTTGCAAACAAAGATTTGGTCAACGGCATCTGTCGTCAGCTAGAGGAAGCTGGTGTAGTGCGCCTGAACCAAGGTATGTGGTAGGTAAGACCACATTTTTTATGTTAAGAATCACGCTAACATTATTACAGTTATAGTGGTGAATAGGAGCAATTCTCGATTTGTTTGGCTTCTTGAATGTGTGCTCTTCAATTGTGGACATTTGAGCATGATTTGGGTACTTGATTACTTGCTATTAAAGCAAAATGTAGATTCGATCGGGTTTTGCGATGAAGGTATGTGACAGAGGCAATCACATCCGAGAGGTCACGAAATGCATCAGGACCAGAACAGTAAACAAAACTTATTTTCCGTGCCGTTGTTGTAACGAAAATCAATATAAACTGTGTGTGTGATAGATAAACAGAACTTAAGAAGCTTCCAAAGATGAAACTTTCTCTAAAAAGCAATATGTAACTAAAGCAGACCCTCCAAAGTACGCGCTCAATATTAGGACGAATATTAAACAATGTATACGGCATTTCAATGTAAAAGTTTATGAAATTGGGTTCTGGCTGTGTGGTAATACTTTAAACAAATATTTGTTCATGTTTTCTTTTCTTTTTTTTTTTTTTTTTTTCAAAAGAAAAGTAAACTTTGAATCCTAGCGGTTATGAAGACTTAAATAGCGTTTATAAGGCAACCACCAAACACAACTATTCTTGTAATTACATAATATGCGAAAAACAACCAGAAATGTTTGGGATAAATCCAGGAATAGAATTTTCATTGAATACTTAGTATAAGCTCTCATTGAACAGTATAACAATGAACTGAAAAAGAATAGTGCGTTACTTACTCATTTTGTACGGGCTGTATGTTTTCTAGGGAAATAGGCACTTGTTTTTCATGGTCTCAATGAAAATGAAGAATCTTAAAACAGAGGCAATTACATTGACTATTTAAATGAATTAGCAATATATGACATCCGTCTGAAAGTGCACTTGGAAAACTCGACTGTTTTTCGTGCAACTCCACCTGATATTCAGAAGGACTTATTTTGAGTGAAAGTGCCGTCATGACACATGGAGTTTAAGAAATATATTTCTGATATCTTGTTTGTTTAAGTACTATTAGATGAAACTCCGTACATAAATAGTGAAGAACAACCGTTCGTTACATAAATGTTGACGGAAATATTGAAGAGACGTTTGTTTGATTTATAGATGTAAGTTCTAACAGAAAAGAGATACTCTTTCGAATTAGCTCCCAGTATTATCGATTACTTCTTTCAGACAACGATGAAAGATGAAAACTGCGAATTAGGTTGGGTCATGTTTTAACGAATTTTGCAATATTCGTTGAGTTATACAGGGTGGAAGTGAAATGATCTGCCAGACTTTAACAGCGAATTTGGTTAGCTTGGTTGATACACTTAGGACAGTATGCTTAGGTTAGGTTAGCTTGATTAGTATGCTTATGTAGGTTAGGTTAGGTTAGCTTGATTAGTATGCTTAAGTTGGGTTAGGTTTGGTTTGGTTAGGATAGGTTAGGTTAGGTTTCCCTAATTGGTATGCTTGATTAGCTTGATTAGCATGCTTAGATTAGGTTAACTTGATTAGCATGCTTAGATTAGGTTAGCTTGATTAGTATGCTTAAGTTGGGTTAGGTTTGGTTTGGTTTGGTTAGGTTAGGTTAGGTTTCCCTAATTGGTATGCTTGATTAGCTTGATTAGCATGCTTAGATTAGGTTAACTTGATTAGCATGCTTAGATTAGGTTAGCTTGATTAGTATGCTTAAGTTGGGTTAGGTTTGGTTTGGTTAGGATAGGTTAGGTTAGGTTTCCCTAATTGGTATGCTTGATTAGCTTGATTAGCATGCTTAGATTAGGTTAGCTTGATTAGTATGCTTAAGTTGGGTTAGGTTTGGTTTGGTTTGGTTAGGTTAGGTTAGGTTTCCCTAATTGGTATGCTTGATTAGCTTGATTAGCATGCTTAGATTAGGTTAACTTGATTAGCACGCTTAGATTAGGTTAGCTTGATTAGTATGCTTAAGTTGGGTTAGGTTTGGTTTGGTTAGGATAGGTTAGGTTAGGTTTCCCTAATTGGTATGCTTGATTAGCTTGATTAGCATGCTTAGATTAGGTTAGCTTGATTAGTATGCTTAAGTTGGGTTAGGTTAGGTTAGGCTTAGATACAATCAACATAGAAATGCTTTTATGTTAAACATCAGCTACATTGAACAACATAACCCCTACAACTAACATGTATACACCCTTATACGTCATAGAAATTGTTCCTAGCGCCTACTTCATACGGCTCCTTCCCCTTAACCGCTTCCCTAGCATTTTTATAGATTACCTATGACCGCCATCTTGCGCATTAGCTCCTGCTCACTAACCTCTGCGCTTGTATACCTATCTATTTCCATGTATGCGCATTAGTCTCCTGTGCTCTCTTCTTACCTACTTATGTATTTATTTATTTATTTATTTGCCTCTTTATTTATTTATTTATTTATTTAATTATTTATTTACTGAAATAGAGAAGCTTGGAATTCGGCCATTAAAGAACTAGTTGAGATAACACATATAATTAGTTGTTATCAAGAAGAAATAACTTCACACTTCTTATTTTGAATGTTCTAAATTGAACCAAGCCTCTAACTAACCCTTTCCATTATCTAAAGAATTCATCTTGTTAGTTCCACTACCTTTGATGCTATGTGATAAAAGTGCTTGCCTAAAGCAAAAACAATAGCTAATAGCTTTATGTAAGTATATAATACTTGGAACACCACTGTAACCTCCAGTTTCCCCAGCATGAGTCACCATTCCTCTATTTTCCCCTTACAAAACTGCGATGAAAGAACTCAGGTACGAGTATCTATTTAAGTTGCATTTTAACTAATATACAACACCAAAGGAAAGAACCATATTTGTCGAAAATGTAATATACACAGCATTAGACCGAAGAGCTTCAAATGGCGCACAATACTCGTAATTTAAGCTTTTTTATGTATCTTCACCCAAGTTATATGGAATTGTATCCTTTCAAAATAAGGAAGCAAATTGCGAACTGGTCAATGAATAAAATTGAAATATATCATATAAAAATCCACACGTCTTTCTCTACCCTTTGGAAATGCAAATCAATTATATTGCGCTCTGCATACCGAGGGGAAATGGCTCAGGCGGTGCGTCTGTGGCCTCCATTCGCGAGGTCGCGGGTTCGATCCTTGTGGCTGACCCATATGTTTTTTCCTGTCCCTGCATTTCGTTACATAAATCATTTCATTTCACCCTTCATCCCTTTAGGTTTCTCTCAGGGTTGGAAGCGTCGTCGAACATCGCGGCAAGAGCGCGGCAGGCGAAAAGGATATTTTGTCCAGTTTCCGAGTCCCGCGCCGCACTTGGAAGTACGAATCCGAAGAGCTGACAGAGGAATCAGGTTGAGACAGCCTCCGCTGGAGTGCTTCTAAATCGGAAAATGTAGGGACCCTGCCACCTGCTCTGTCGTGGCAACGTTCCGGCTGCCCTTGGGATCCATTCATCCCATCCATCATCCCGGCAGGTACCCCGTTAGGGCCATAAGCACAAAAGATCGCCTTTCGGTCGAGGTACTAAGTCCCCCTCCACAAGTTGTCATAGAGTCATGGTAAAAGTAATGTTTCTATCCACCTGGATTATTTCTTTCATAGCATGACTTAAAATTAAACGGGTTTGAGAATTCAATGCCATTCTGGCAGATTGTCACAGTAGCTCAATGGTTAGAGCACCCGCCTGGTAAGTGGAAGGTCTGTAGTTCAAATCCCAGCTGTGGCATTGAGTTTCAGTTCTACCTCTCAAACATTGCCCATACACGGCTTGTGTGTTTAAAAACACCAACAGTAAGTTTGTTGGCATAAATAAATAATAATTAAATGTTATATTTACCCGACTGTTCATATTTGAGTTGTCTGTTCACAAATACAAACACAGACATAGGATAGTATTACTACAAATTTCTATTTCCTCCTTTCCTTCTTTGTTTGTTTCTTTCTTTCTTTCATTCTTTCTTTCTTTCTTTCTTTCTTTCTTTCTTTCTTTCTTTCTTTCTCTTTCTCTCTTTCTTTCTTTCTTTCTTTCTTTCTTTCTTTCCATCCTCAAATAGACATTTCTCTCCAACTTTTTGGGTGGACTGCAATACAACGACTGAGAAAGCAAAAATGCAGGATATTTGTTTGGTTGTGTGAATATAACTGACATTGTAGTAAATACCTAAGTCATAAGAGGCAACTATAATCTCAGCTTTTTAACGTTCAATTGAGCCAAGGAAATAAAAAAGAAAGGTATCCTTCACATTGCCAAGTTCGTGAACTTGGCACAGTGAAAGTTTCAAGTAATGCAAATGGAAATAGTGAAGGAGAAACGAACCTAGGATAATTAGGCAGTGTTCCAAGTCTCAACCAAAGATCAAGTGCAACCGAGGAAATTGTAGCTAACTTGGGAGAATTCTACGACACACACAGAAAGGCTATATATCTATTAAAATAGCGTTACTTTACTTATCTTGTACCATTAAAATGGATCCTAAAGTTGCTTAACAACTATAGTTTAAAACAAAAAGTTTTGAATTCTAAAATTAATTTAAACACATGATATTCATGTATATGTGACGTGTTCGTTAGTAATCCTGAAATCTTAGTATAATTAAAACACACGAAGATATTTAATTATTCATCAGTCCTGTTATTTCTTAGTTTTTACTTTCTCTGCTACGTATAGTAAGTAGGGGAAGTATTGTATCCTACCGAAAAATTCGATGTCGAGATTTCACCAAAAATATGTTTTGGAGCCCCCTGAATAATGGAGGTACTTAAAAAGGTAAAGGCGCGCGCGTGTGTCTACAATGTGTCAGTGTGTCTATCTGTCTTTGTGTCACTGTGAACAGTATAACTAAAAAACCAAAAGTCGGTTAAAAACCAAAATTGGTATTTAAGTTTGATATCTTTCAAGGATGCGACACAAGAATTTTAACGAAAATTCCTCCAACCTAAATTACCCTTTACATGGAAAATACTTCGAAAACATTTATTTTCTAACAAATATCTCTAAAAATTATGATTAATATGACATACCTTTAACATTTTTATGGCAAATGAAATGTATATTTTTGACTTTCTGGCTAAGGCCTATAGTGCTGCTTACCCTTGACAACTTTTGCATAACTAGTAAACCTAAGAGATAGACCAAATGCATTTTTGTAAACTGTACCATTTCAGAGAGATTCCTTATTATTTGTGTGAGTTTTGCAATGCTTAAACTTTTCTCAAATGGAAGGTCGTTATTCAGTTTTTTATCTCTTGGCCATGCAAAGAGAATGGAATTTTAAAGCCTTCATATAGCGACCAGCTTTAAAAGATTCGACTATCGCTCAAAGCCTAGTGTATTCCCATATACCTATGCACCTACTAGAAAAGTAGCAATAACATAATTTCTGCTAATGTTTATCTCGGCCAACATTAAGAAGATAGAGGAATAAGAGTTTCTAAGAATAGTTAGTACAACAGTAGACAAAGCCACGTGAGTGTAACACATGGGATTTTTCTCTCTCTGTGTTCAAAAAGAAAGCAACACAAAAATCCAGAATTGCAGTTGAACAAAATGTTAGCATGTTATTTACCCGAAATGTTGTAACGAAATGCTGGTGTAACTGCTTAACTGTTCGTGCGATTCAAATTATAATAGAAAAGTTTAGAGGAGAGAGAATCAGAGTTCGAATTAATGATAGGTATGATTTTCTTCCCTTTGAAATTTAAAAGTAGTACTTATTTTTTAGTTTGCAAGACAAATACTTTGTTTAGTTTTATATTTCGCACGGGTTATACAAATAATAATGTTCCCGTTAAGAAAGAAAAAAGAAAAAGGGAAATAAAGTAAATATGTTAAATGGGACTCGAACCCATGTTAGCACACACTGTACATTTGAGAGAACTCTCCTTAATCAGCTTAGCCACAGTGAACGCTTTGGAGTTGGTCTGACTGATTAAACTCACGTTCTATAAGTCTAGTACCAAAACTAGTCATTTTAGTTCTAGTCCACAACTTAATAGAAACACCATAGGAACATATGTTCTGCAGGTGCACTGAAGTCGAACCTGCAATGTTTGCCCGTTAATGTAGAAGGATTGCTGAAATATTACTTTTCCAAAATGCGAGGTGATGTGAGTTGTGAGGTGACATTGCTGCCATGACCTCCGAGCAAGGGAAGCATATGACTAATTTAATTCTCATACCAACTATGCAAGCACGCCTGAGAATTATGTGACCCTTCGCGCACGTCTCACCGAAGATGGGTATTTACTTTTGTGAAAGATAGTAGCTATGCACATAGTCTTTCGTCTGACTTCAGACCAACTCAGAGGAATTGAGTTTACTGTGTGCCGTGCATTTGAGCTTGTACCAATTGCTTAACTCTGTGGATGAAGAGTTGTCCATTGCATACAGACACACAAGTGAAGACATTACAAAACTGTTGCGCAGCAGTGTACACACTAAAACGAGGGAATCACAATTAAGGTAAATTTGCTGACTTACCTACTTCCGATTAAGATATGCCTATGTACTTTCGAGGTCGACGTATAACGCCAAGTGGTGACATTAATAAAAATAACGGGAAATAAATTCGTCTGGACTCCTAGGAACGAGTTATTGCATCAGAATCTCACGCTAATCGAAAACAATATCTAGGTATGTTGCTGTGAGACAACAAAAACAGCAATTATTACAAGGCGAACCACCAGCTCCTTTCCCGTGCTGCACGCCGTGCAGGAGTTTAGCCTCGACCATGCTAACTTAACAGAGATGCTGTGTGGAACAACACAACACCGCACAACTTCCAAACTTACAGGTACCTTCATGGAGTCGGGAGGGAATCTCCTTCATTCATGTCCGCCATCACCTAGCTCTTATCCACTTAAAACCCTTAAACATCTACCAAATAATAATAATAATAATAATAATAATAATAATAATAATAATAATAATAATAATAATAATAATAATAATAATAATAATAATAATAATAATAATAATAATAATAATAATAATAATAATAATAATAATAATAATAATAATAATAATAATAATAATAATAATAATAATAATAATAATAATAATAATAATAATAATAATAAATTCAAGGTTGTCCACTGTGAACTATTTTTATTAGTACATATTTTGATGACATAAGATAATGGAAGCAAATAACAACGGAAGGAATTATCTTAGGAAATTTAATAATGAAAACATTAACCTCCGCAGATAACAGATTTTAATAACAAAAGCAAAAAACGACCTGGAAAATGCTATATAAATTAAATGAAATACCAAAGCTATATAATATGGGAATATCATCTGATATTCCCAGGTGACTTTCAACGATTCTCGATCAGTTCAGTCAAAGGTAATATTAAGAAACCAAGCAATGGAACAAATGACAAAATTTAACTTTCTAGGCTGCGAATATATAACATACAATGGAAATATATATATATTATAATAATAATAAACTAAATAAGTTTAATTTCATAGGCTGTTGCGCTAGGGTTTTACTTTCATATATAAGAGGAACAATAAATGGAACTTTGAAAAATAAAACCAGAAAATACTTTATAATGAAATTATACAAGACAATGACAGTTCCTAAAATAACTTAGGAATCCGAAACATGAACTATGACGTCACAACACTCAGATTACAAGTTGCGGAAATGAAATTCCTAAGATCAATAGCAGGATATCAAAGAGAGACTAAAAGCATAATACGAAAATAAGCCAGCAATCAAACGTAGAAGAATTAAATACAAACATGAAATATGGAACAAACTGGAAACAGCACTTAATAAGGATAACTGAAAAGAGAATACCAAAAGCAGCATACACCACGAGGAAGAAGAAATTAGGGAAGACCTAAGAAAAGATGAAAACAGCAGCATTTTGAGCTGTCTAAATAGTAATGAAGAATAACGACACCAACAACAATAACAATAACAACACTGCTGTTCATCAGAAATTAAGTTTTTGAATGAATGCACGTTCCCAAACAGATTTTGGCGCTAAGTTGAACAGTGTAATTAATTAGCTACTACGCCAGGTTTTCGAGAAGATCAAGAATTTGTAATTCCTAAAATTGGGTATCAGGAGTTAGTTTGTATGTGCCCTGGACAAGAACAGTGAGTCGTTATCGAGAATGCTGAAAGCAGGTGTTTTTACTGGGCCTCAGATCAAGAAATTAATGTGTGACACCAATTTTTAAGATACAATGAACCAAACAGGAAAGCAAACTTGGCATAGCTACATGAGTTTGAAGTTACACTTCCTACATGCTCACATTAACTACTTTCAGATCTTTGTCTTGGACTTGACAGCGAGGAACAGGATGAACGTTTTCATCAAGATTTGAAATATACTGAAAGAAGACACATGGTGATTGGACAGTTAATACAAGTGCACTTGGTACCTGAAAGGGGAAAGCACTTCTCATGCTTATGGAAGAACTGCGAAAAAAAAGAAACATTTTCCCTCTAAAATAATATCTGTTATATCAATTGTTGGTAGTTCTTGTGAAATGTACGTACATTATGTTTACAATTACATAATTCTAGTACACACTGTGTTCTTAAGCGTGATAGTTATCTTATAGAGGGGTGTAAATATATGTCCATAATGAGTTATTATAAAAACATTCTTTTTTATATTTCTTAAAAAAATCTGGGCGTGATAGAAGGAAGCAGATAACATATTTTCAATCAGCACCCCAAAATTAGACGGAATCGCACTCAAAACTAAGCATAAAGATGTGTATTCAAAATTTAGGAGCACTGTGATGATTATGATAATGATAATAACGGAAATTAATTCTTCTTTCACATTAGCTCTGTGTAGGACAAGCTTGAAAAAGGTAGAATCGGACTGAAAAATATAATTTCATAGCCGGCACCTGAACCACGATCTTCCGGCCTCTGTTCGGTTCCTTTAACCACCTGAGCTACCATGTCAAGCTGCTGTTAATATGCCAAATTCTCCAATCTAAACTCCTATTGGCGAAACTATTGAAGTATTTATCCTCCCCAACATCAGTGTTTTTCTCCTTCTCTCTCTGTCCTTATACACTTTTCGTTTACCTTTCCTTTCTTTTCATTTTTGGGTCATGCTATTCACAGACACACACTCGCGCGCGCGCGCGCACACACACACACACACACACACACACCTTTTTCTAAAAATGCTTCTGGATTCAGGGGAGCCTCAAAACATATATTTCCGGTGAAATCTCGACATCGAAATTTTGGGTCGAATACAGTAGACCTACTTACTATACATAATAGAGAAAGTAAAATCAATTGGCAGGGATGTTATCAATATTATCAACTACGGCTCTACTAAAAAACTTCCGAGGATATCACTGTAACTTTCATTAATTCTCAATCCAGAAGTTATTACATATCAATGTGTGGACACAATCTTTAATTACTGCAAAAGTGGCGTAGCTGAGAGATGGAACTCCACACAAGATTTCATCGCTTTACATCGAAACAGACTGGACAATAACTCAACCAGCCAAGCTTGTGGATGTAAGTAAAACACTGTACCTCTGGAGCAATATTTCAACTTTAAGATGGTTTATCACCATCATACATTGTTATAGGAAGATTACTTGCAGTTTCCACACCGCTATTGTTCGGACTCCGCTTCAGTTAACTTCTCCTTGATAACGTTTATAGAGCAAAGAAACAAAGGCATGATGCTATACGAAAAAGCTTCGTCACTTATCCACGCGTGGTGCAAGAGTAAACTACATCGAAATAAGGACTGGATCAATCTCATCAATAGACGTCTCTTCTAGTGATCATAACATTTTATTGATCATTTCCAAAATCTGAACCTTCACATCACGAGCATCAAGAAATTAATTATCCATTTAGTAAGAATTCATTGTTTTGTGTTGTGTGTTTGTTACTGTGATACATTAGATTCCACTGTCCCATACTTTGCAGTATCAGCATGGCCGTCGCGAAAGGGGGGGGGGGGACGAGTCTCCTCTTGGGAATTAATTAATTTTATGTGCAGTCGATTAGTTACTATCAGACTGTTCTAATTTTGATGCCAAGAACAATTTTCGTTCACAATTTCAACAAACTCGAGGGAGCTGATGCATTTTGTAGTTGCCGGATGAAGTTTAAGAATGTCATTAATCATGACATTGTTTTCTGAAAATCGAGTTTCAAGTGACAATATCAGGGATTTCAACATGAGGCCCCCACCCCCACTCCTCAAGGCTCCTCCTATCGTAATATTCCAAATGTCAAACTACATTTGATGAATTTTCAGGGAGCCTTGAAAGTTCATTTAACTTTTCTCATGTTGGTTTGTGAAAAGATATAGCTGTTGGAATCTGAAGCCAGGGTGTGAGGGGTTTTCCAAGAGCTAGGGCGTCTGTCAAGACTAGCCTTCCTTCTGAGTCAAACCAAGGAAACTACATCATTTCTTACTTTTCCATTATTATTTATTATTGGACTTCGTGTTTATTTAGTATATAATAACTTTAACTATTTATCTATTTTCCTAAACTGTTTTATTTAGAGAGAAATAAATTTGTATATACCACACTTAAACCTGTACATGTTTCTTGTAAAAGTCCTTCAAATGACAATCATGTAAATCAAAAGCTCATATGATGTGTGTTAAGATTATCGCATATTGTGTTTATTTAATATTAATTAATTACCCTTCCGTTAGGCGCGCGCCCTGATACAGCACTGTTAATCGCCCGGGGCACAGTAGACCCGTGCTAAATTTTTGTGCTTATATGTTTGTGTTTTACTTTTTTTTAATTTTATTTTTCTTCCAGCCCTAAACTTTATTTAGGTTTAATATAGTGTATGTTTTTATTAACATTATCATGCTGGAGAGATCAGAGATAGATAAAATGTAATATGAGTACGATATAGCTACATTATAATGTTTACTATTCTACATGGAAAGATAGGTAATAAATGTTTAGGTATACAACTGTAATTTGAAATGCATTGTCAATAATAGTGATAATAATAATGATAATAATAATAATGATAATAATAATAATAATAATAATAATAATAATAATAATAATAATAATAATAATAATAATAATAATAATAATAATAATAATAATAATAATAATAATAATAATAATAATAATAATAATAATAATGATAATGATAATGATGATAATAATAATGATAATGATGATAATAATAATAATAATAATAATAATAATAATAATAATAATAATAATAATAATAATAATAATAATAATAATAATAATAATAATAATAATAATAATAATAATAATAATAATAATAATAATAATAATAATAATAATAATAATAATAATAATAATAATAATAATAATAATAATAATAATAATAATAATAATAGCTTTGATAAGGATATGGTGTTATCTATAAAATACATGTTATTAACACATGCTTTGAGCCTCTTCTTCATGATCAGTTTCTGAATCTAAAGATGTCGTTTTCAGTTTATCTTCAAATTGGAATAATCTGATTCATTCGAGTTGTCATCCACGGATAATGCACCATCATCACAAGGTAGATGATGCATTTCTTCCAATTCATTGGGATATTGTAGTAGATTACTATTTGCAATTGCAAAGCAATATTACACAACTAAGGAAGAGAAATAAATGGAAGCATTATGTAGCGAGAACAGGCCCGAAGAGTGTGGTTGGCCTGTGTGAACGTTAACTGCCGATTAATCATTCCTGCAGGTAAAGAAATAAACAGATAATATTGGTACAATCGAGTAAGGTGTAATATTAAATGTCTTAGTTAAGTGATTGCATAGGTGCGTCATTTCGAAAATTAAACCTAGAGGTCTCTCAGGCCCGTTGACTAGCGGAGGCTTAAAGTGTGTAATAACGTCAGCTATAACCATTTTGATGGTTATTTTTCTAATTTGTTTTCACAATAAGTAACAACTTTACCTCTGCAGCTCTGGTGTGGCCGGAATATTTTAGGCAATTAAAATTAGACCACAGCGCTTGCACCAGTGTCAGAAAAAACAAAATTACAGCCGAAGGGAGGGGGAAAGGGTGGTGAGAGAACAAATTCCACGATTATCTGATTAATGCCAAAGAAGTTATGAGTTCTGCCAATTACAATACAGGATTTGCTAGTATACCTGTTATTATGTTAGATTAGAATCAAGTATTTGGATTCCTATCGTCCGTTTCGTAGTAGTAGTAGTATTATGTTCGCCGAAGAGTGCGAATCATTTCTGCGTCCTTGAGTACATTTCTGATGCATATCTTGAGTAATTAGGAATAATAAGCCAAAGCATTCAGCAATGAGCTCATTGCATATTCCTCACCGACCCGTAAAGTTGGGAAACGCCATGCTCGTCACGTGAACTAGTATCGACAAGGTTATCTCGCTCAGCTGAATCCTGTCACACGTTTTTTAAATACATTCACAGCTTCCACTGTATTTTACAACTTGTATATTGATGTTGTAGTTGTAGAATTTAAAAAGGATTAAATAGCAAGATATTTATTGACTTCACGTGACATGACGTAGGAGTTTGGCAATGCTAAAGTTTTCCTTCACCTTACATCAGGTTTGGAGGTCACGTGACTAATGTGAACCAATCCGCTAAAAGTGCCATGCAGGAATAAAATTGTGTTTCTCTATGTAACTTTTGCATCAAAGCTCTTTCCCGTTTCCTTTGTTTAGTCCCTAAAGTAGGTTATGCCTTCTCTATACTTAAATCGCCGCTTAAAATTTTTCGTATTCTCTTTCTTTTCGTCTTTAGGAAACATAAACTCAGATTAGAAAAAGAGAACTGCTTCGAATATCTGCCATGTCCGCAGAGTAATAAATCAATCAGAATCATTCCCAGTGCGTTAAGTGCATCCTAGTTCAGCGGCATTTCTTACTTCACGTTACACCCTGTCACGTTAAGTAAAGTCCCGGTAATCCCGGTATTTAACCCTTTTATGCCTGGTGTGTCTTATAAGATACATTAGTTTTTTTCCTATTTGTACTAGTTTTAACTTTTTTTCCTGCTATATTCTTGTTATATTGTCTGTCACCAATTAAAAATACATATTTGAGACGTTTTGGATTGTAAAAAATGATCTTTTTTACAATTTATATTGTAGTGTTTTTTATATATATAAGAAAAGAAGCAAAATCCATGCAACTGCAGTCAAATGATACCCCGTCATCATCCACACATGCCATCACACCAATTATTTTACGTGGGCCCTCCCCGTTCTTTACCACAGCCACATTTGACTGCGGTTGCCGAGACTCGAACTCACGACCTGAGGCTTTGAGTGCATGGCCAGTGCACTACGTGTTGCCTTAACGATCACGGCTATCCGAGCCAGCAGGCTGAAGGTCTCCCAGACCGTCTAATCTAAACCGGTTTCGAATTAGAGGAAGAACGGCATATGTAGCAAAATAATTCAGGCATGAAAGGGTTAAAACTGACAATAGGATTTGCCGTAAAAATACATAGCAATTGAAGAGTGAAAACTTCAGTGGGAACGAAACACAAAAACCATGTTTCTTCCTAAATGAAGGTTATGGACTATGGTCTTGAAAATGCAGTGGTAAGATTGTTTTCTTCCTAACTGATACCGTTATCGCTGTGCAAGCGAAATACTAAACACCTCACACGTCATTAACTCCATCCGCGCGCTGCCAGTACGTGGTAATTCACAACTTGCTTACTACTGCATGTGTATTAATGCGTTTTCATAAATTGTTCTTGTTGGTATTGAAGTCCAAGGACAGTGTACTTTATGGTGGCGTTACTGAGTCCATTTAGCATTACACTAACAACATAATATTATGAAAAATAAAATATATCAGTGTTATACATATGATAGCAATGTGAGAAGCAAAACATACAAGGGAATTCATTTTCACTCGTTTCCAAATACGATATAGACAAATCTCCCAAAAGATATGGCATATGGGAAGAATTTTGCAAAAGAAAAAATATTTTGCCTGATCCCAGTACTCGTTTATGTTCCCTCCATTTTAAGGGCACGATTATGAATAGACGCAGTTATTAAAAAAAGCAGCTGCATTAAAACTTGAAGCTATTCTTAGTATAAGGAAAAATGAAGATACTTCAAATTGTAGTAAGACACTAATTGATCCTTCATCATCTTCATCCAAGAGCAAACGACAAAGAAGAGAATGGCAGGGGCTAGAAGTTGTAAAAACATTGTTTCCGAATTATGTAGTTGTGTTAATTGCAATAAAACTGACAACAAAGGGGATGATGATAAAAGTAATGAAAGAGAATTCAGAGCAGAAAGTGATTAAAAAAATAATTCAGAAGTAAAATGTGAACTAGGTACTGGATACGTAAGGAAATATACCCACGATATATTGTTGAAACCTAAAACATCTACGAAACAAGTAATGAATTATTTTGGACAGCATCTTCTTAAAATATTTTGGCTCATATTCACATACTGGGAGTTTGTCTCGGATATGCTCCAAAAACAAAACATTTTTCATATGACCACTTACACCAATGCATGGAATCAGCATGGTCTTTAATGCTCACACCAACTTGGTCGGAATCGCTATCAGAATGGTTTAAATCTATAAAATCATTTCTTTTAGGCTCAAACTGATAATGACGGATATTACGTTACAAGTAGATGTTGACTGCTGTTTATCTTTTATTTGGTATTAACGCGTGAACCTTGTTTGTCATTTAAAACTTCATGCCTTGTCTGAGTTCAGTGGAATAACTGACGTCACGAGTCATATCAACAACTTCAGGTAACATGAGAACCACTCACCTTGGGACGATGAAACTGCCTGCGTTGCTATCTATTCTTGACGGTAAATAAACTGATGTGGCGAAAAAATATTTTTCTGTTTAGTTCCCCTTTAAGGAAATAATGTTGGAGTGAGTGAGTGCGTGAGTGAGTGAGTGAGTGAGTGAGTGTGTGAGTGAGTGAGTGAGTGTTGAGTCTGTGGGGTTTAAGGACCCGTTGACAGCGAGGTCATTTGGGCCCATAATGTTGAAATTTACACTCCGTTAAGAGAGTAGTACAATTTAGTGAATTTAATATTATATGGTAGATGATATATTTCATATTTATATATATATATATATATATATATATATATATATATATATTACGTTGTTTTAACTGTTAAATGAATAACTTATTGTGCTTGTTTCAAGACCACATATGTACATATATTAGAACTTTCTGTAGTGCTTGTTTTGTTGCGCCAAGAGCTACTCTTAACAAAGACATTATCCTCTCCTGCATCACTGTTGCCATTTGTAATGAACTGTAATAAATTTAGTGGCTGACGTCATTTGTAGCTGACATCTGACTTAAGAAGATTTGACAAGATGAATAGAAACAGAATGTTAAGCGGATCAAATGCCTGATGTGACATATGTTCCAAATATAAAGTCGATTACCAGAAGAAGGCCTCCCCTTCTGTTATTGTGCTCCAGCTGCCATAATGTAATTTTTCTGATTAGGAATTCTTGAAAAGAATATCAAAATCTACCGCTTTCATGGTAATTTTGTGATTTCTGTATGTCGATGAGAGGCAAATGGTTCTTCTGGAAGTCAAATTATTAAAGTTGTCGTTATTTTTCAAGATAACATGTGAACAGAACACAGGAGTGCTTTAGATTGCACTCGGGAGGTTAGGTCGGACGCTTTCCACCTCTATCAACATGGGTATTTAACACATATTACAATACATTTCAAAATGAAGTAAATTTATATAATCAGTACTAATATAAATTAAAAGAGGAATGAGAGAGAGATAGGGAGAGGAAGAGAGAATATGTTTGTATTTAGAGCGAATGTTTCAAACCAATCATTCGATTTTAATAACTCATCACTGAAAGCTGCTGTTTTCAGGGGACAAAAGCGAATTCCAATTTCATTTCCGAAATAATCACCTCTTCTTCTTCTTCTTCTTCTTCTTCTTCTTCTTCTTCTTCTTCTTCTTCTTCTTCTTCTTCTTCTTCTTCTTCTTCTCCTCCTCCTTCTTCATCTGAATACCCTCCCCTTATATAGGATTTACACGCCGTAAGACTTACAAGCCTATGCCTAGGGTTAGATACCTCTTGGGGAGCAGATGAACCTATGAGCGGGCCAAAGGGAAGACCTGGAAGCGGGTGGTCAGCCGAGCACCAAGTATGCGACTGAGGAAGAGGATAATACGAAATGCAGACGAAGTGGGTTGAATGGAAAAGTGATGATGAGCAGTGGAACGAGTGGTGGGGGAAACAGAAGAACACGGAAAAAAGCCCGCCCTGACGCCGCTTCGTCCACCACGAATACCACGTGTGCGTTCCGGGAATGGTCTGGAAGGATGCTGGTGGTGGCGGTGGTGGCGGTGGTGGTGGCGGTGGTGGCGGTGGTGGCGGTGGTGGTGTGGTGGTGGCGGTGGTGGTGGTGGCGGTGGTGGCGGTGGTGGTGGTGGTGGTGGTGGCGGTGGTGGCGGTGGTGGTGGTGGCGGTGGCGGTGGTGGCGGTGGTGGTGTGGTGGTGGTGGCGGTGGTGGTGGTGGCGGTGGTGGCGGTGGTGGTGGTGGCGGTGGTGGTGGTGGCGGTGGTGGTGGCGGTGGTGGCGGTGGTGGTGGTGACGGTGGTGGTGCTGGTGGTGGCGGCGGTGGTGGCGGTGGTGGCGGTGGTGGTGGTGGCGGTGGTGGCGGTGGTGGCGGTGGTGGTGGCGGTGGTGGCGGTGGTGGTGGTGACGGTGGTGGTGCTGGTGGCGGTGGTGGCGGTGACGGAGGTGGTGCTGGTGGCGGTGGTGGCGGTGGTGGTGGTGACGGTAGTGGTGGTGGCGGTGGTGGTGCTGGTGGCGGTGGTGGCGGTGGTGGCGGTGGTGGTGGTGACGGTGGTGGTGCTGGTGGCGGTGGTGGCGGTGGTGGCGGTGGTGGTGGTGACGGTGGTGGTGGTGGCGGTGGTGGCGGTGGTGGTGGCGGCGGTAGGGTGGTGGTGGCGGTGGTGGTGGCGGTGGTGGTGGCGGTGGTGGCGGTGGTGGCGGTGGTGGCGGTGGTGGCGGTGGTGGTGGTGACGGTGGTGGTGCTGGTGGTGGCGGCGGTGGTGGTGGTGGCGGTGGTGGCGGTGGTGGTGGCGGTGGTGTCGGTGGTGGCGGTGGTGGTAGTGGTGGTGTTGTTGGTGATGCTGGTGGCGGTGGTGGTGGCTGTGGTGGCGGTGATGGCGGTAGTGGCGGTGGTGGTGGTAGTGGTGGTGGTGGCGGTGGTGGCGGTGGTGATGGTGGCGGTGGTGCTGCCGGTGGCGGTGGTGGTGATGGCGGTGGTGGTGGCGGTGGTCGTGGTGGCGGTGGTGTTGGCGGTGGTGGTGACGGTTGTGGTGCTGGTGGTGATGGTGGTGGTGACGGTGGTGGCGATGGTGGTGGTGGCGGCGGTGGTGACGGTTGTGGTGATGGTGGTGGTGGAGGTGGTGGTGGCGGTGGTGACGGTTGTGGTGATGGTGGTGGTGACAGTGGTGGCGATGGTGGTGGTGGCGGCGGTGGTGACGGTTGTGGTGATGGTGGTGGTGACGGTGGTGGCGATGGTGGTGGTGGCGGCGGTGGTGACGGTTGTGGTGATGGTGGTGGTGGAGGTGGTGGTGGCGGTGGTGACGGTTGTGGTGATGGTGGTGGTGACAGTGGTGGCGGTGGTGTTGGCGGTGGTGGTGACGGTGGTGGTGCTGGTGGTGATGGTGGTGGTGACGGTGGTGGCGATGGTGGTGGTGGCGGCGGTGGTGACAGTTGTGGTGATGGTGGTGGTGGAGGTGGTGGTGGCGGTGGTGACGGTTGTGGTGATGGTGGTGGTGACGGTGGTGGCGATGGTGGTGGTGGCGGCGGTGGTGACGGTTGTGGTGATGGTGGTGGTGAAGGTGGTGGTGGCGGTGTTGACGGTGGTGGTGGTAGTGGCGGTGGCGGTGGCGGTGGTGGCGGTGGTGATGGTGGCGGTGGTAGTGGTGGTGGTGGCGGTGGTGGTGGCGGCGGGGGAGGTGGTGATGGTGGCGGTGGTGGTGGTGGCGGTGGTGGTAGTGGCGGTGGTGGTAGTGGCGGTGGTGGTAGTGGCGGCGGTGATGGTGGTGGTGGCGGCGGTGGTGACGGTGGTGGTGCTGGTGGCGGTGGTGGCGGTGGTGGTGGTGACGGTGGTGGTGCTGGTGGCGGTGGTGGCGGTGGTGGTGGTGGCGGTGGTGGTGGTGACGGTGGTGGTGCTGGTGGTGGCGGTGGTGGCAGTGGTGGTGTCGGTGGTGACGGTGGTGGTGGTAGTGGTGGTGGCGGCGGTGGTGGTGGTGACGGTGGTGACGGTGGTGGCGGTGGTGACGGTGGTAGTGGTGGCGGTGGCGCTGGTGGTGGTGATGGTGGTGGTGGCGGCGGTGGTGGTGGTGGTGACGGTGGTGGCGGTGGTGGCGGTGGTGACGGTGGTGGTGGTGGCGGTGGCGCTGGTGGTGGTGGCGGCGGTGGTGGTGACGGTGGTGACGGTGGTGGCGGTGGTGGTGGTGGCGGCGGTGGTGGTGATGGTGGTGGCGGTGGTAGTGGTGGTGGTGGCGGTGGTGACGGTGGTGGCGGTGGTGACGGTGGTGATGGTGGTGGTGGTGGCGGCGATGGTGGCGGTGGTGGTGACGGTGGTGGTGGTGGCGGTGGCGGTGGTGGTTGTGGCGGCGGTGTTGGTGGTGATGGCGGTGGTGGTGGTAGTGGTGGTGACGGTGGCGGTGGCGATAGCGGTGGTGGTGGCGGGGGCGGTGATGGTGGTGGTGTTTTTCATCCATTATTTCAAATGGGCATAATATGACTTTATTGAACTACAAATAAGTGGTAAAATTATACAAAACTTTTGGATCACTCTTTCTAAAGTAATATCATAAAAAATAGGTGATAGTGTATAAATGCAATCGTCATGCAAGTTTTAAATAGCCTTCCGTGTAACATCAGGTAGGCCACTAGTATAAAACAAAAGCAACTGTACATAGCTACTTCCGTTTTACACAGACTTCGGACTAGAAACTTCCCATTCACAAACGTACACTGCCGAACATAGTAGTCTAAGTTAAATACACAAGTAAATATGACTGATCTGTTCCTCTGCGCCGTTTAGCAACAAAAGGTTTTCACCTGTAATTGTTTTGATTTCAATGATATTTAATGTACTTTGCACAACTCAATAGTTGTGGGTCGTGGAACTCTTACTTTTCTTCTCACACTGTAAATCTCCTCCCTTCATTATACACTGGATATCCATCGTAGTAAGGAAATGTACTTGTTCTTAGAGGCCTAATACCAAGTCCATGGACATAACAAGTGACCAAATCGATTGGTGTCTTTACTATCGACTTGGGTATTAGGTATTACAAACACAAAACTAACGATAAAATCGACTTACATGGCTGAATCTGAATATTTAATTTCATGAGTTCTTTTTCGGCGCGGTAAAAATCGGCAAACTAACATTACTGCTTCGGACAGAATTGGGGGAAAAATTCATCGCGGGAGAGAGTCGGTACTCATACCAACACGGACCTCTCAATCACTAGAGTAGGCACACATTATTGAAATACCCCCAAAAAATAACCTTGACATTTTCCTGCCTGCTTGCAGTCTGGTTACATTTGGTGATATTCTATCTGTTAGGTTGTATTAGTACCGCCAACTGTTCGTAGCATGTAACCATGGCAAAGCTGGTGTTATTGCGTCTGTTATGTTGCCACAGAAGCTCTTGTTTATGTACGCGTCGCAGGGAGCCCAACCGATAGATTTTAAAACAATATTTTGTTTAGACGCCGTATTAATTAATTAGATTAATTAATCACTCGTGATTTTGTCTTGAACTCGTTTTGGAGCAGTATATGCAGTTATAGTTACTGTTGTTATTTTGGTGCTCGCTACACAGTAGTGTATTAAATATGACTGTATTATTATATTTAGCACTCGGAAGTGATTTTATGTAAAAGTGTTATTGCAGAGAAGGATTTGTCGAAGGTAAGTAGGTTCTTTGTTGTGTGGTAACATGTTCAAGTGTTATTATTGTTTCAAAGCGTGATCCTCATAGGAGGTTAGAAATGCCTTTATTGTGTACGTTGGCAGGACTGCTTTTTGCCATACTTTGGTGTGCTGTTTGGTGTAATGTCTGCCACATTGAATTCTTGGGAACTGCCGATAAACTGTGTTCGCTATAGTACATGCCTTAACGACGTTGTCTACCAGTATTCGTCTATCCCACAGTGAAATTAACGTCATTTCAAGCTGTACAAACAGTAAGTTCCCTTCTTGTTACTAAACAAATTTTGAGTTATTTTCCGATCCATACATTTTTTCCACTGTGCAGAGTAACTTTATTTCTTACAACTCGTAAACAACAGACAGATGTAAAAAATATAGCAACCTGTTTTTGAGGCCTTAGAGCCACATAAAAACAATCTTCACATTAAACTTGAAAATAAATCAGCGCAGATTAAGACATATTTGTTTCAGTGAAGCTTATTTTGCACCGTAAAACTTGTTTTCCAGATTCAGAAGATAACACTCTTGTTATGATATTAACTTGTTGCTAGAAACTGTTATGTTGAGTTTTCATGTAACTGATATTTTGTCCGCTGGATGAGGATGATGTGACCCCAGAAACTATTCTTCATTTCAAAATACTTTGGAAGCTAAACTAGCAGAGAAATGTCTCATTTTTACTATGCAGAAAGAATAAAGGAAATTCCAGTTTAGGTATTCTGGTGTTTTTGCATATATTTTCATTTTAACAGTGTTATGACTTTTTTTAACTATTCCAACCTTAGTGTGTGGTGTTTACAATATTATTCTTTATGTATTTAGTACAGCTCTTTGTTTGAATAACACGTGACATTGTCATTGAAGTATAATTTAAATTGAGAGACAAAATTAATATGTGATGTCGTAAACACAGATGTGTCAGTGAGGAAATGCAATAAAAAAGATAGTTGCTGACTTCGACATCCTTTTTTACTTTCTGTCCTACTTAGACCAAGTAGGGAAGTATTGTATTCAACCCAAAAATTCGACATGGAGATTTTACCGGAGATATGTTTTGAGGCACCTTCAATTAAAAAGAAAAAGCGTTTTTAGAAGGTCGAAGCACGCGCATTTGTGTGTGTGTGTGTGTTTGTGTGTGTTTGTGTCTATGTCTGAGAACTTACTGCAGAAAAAATGTACAGCTCCTTAAAACACACAAATTATGTCGAAGTACACTTTGTATGTTGAGTGATATTCTATGATATTCGTTAGAATTTTGCAATACTTACAGACCGACCTCAAATGAGAAGTCGTTATTCACTTTGAAGAGAACAGAATTTCAAAGCTTTAAAGGATTTGACTATCACTTAAAGCCTACTCTATTCCCATATTTCTTTTGCATCTACAAGAAAGTTAGCAACAGGATAATTTCTGCAAATGTTTATCTCGACTAACATGAAGAAGATTGAGGAATAAGAGTTTGTAAGAATAGTTAAAGAGAGAGAAAGTCATGAGTGCAACATCAGATTTTTTATTTGCGTAGTCAAAGCCTTCATATAACTACCAGCTTTAAAAGATTTGACTATCGCTCAAAGTCTACTGTATTTCCATATTCCTTTTGAACCTACAAACAAATTAGCAATAAGATATTTGTAAATGTTTATCTCGATTAATATGAGGAATAAGCGTTTGTGGGAATAGTTTGCACAAGACTGAGTAGAGAAAAGCATGTGGGTGCAACACATTAGCCTTTGTTTACATTCAAAAGTTTCTTGCAGGTGCTGCTTTGCAAATACGGTGAGCATCTCTGGTTCAAAAGTAGCAATCTGAATTCGAAGCGTCCGATGTTTTTTGATGTGCTGGTCTTTTATTGTTTTCAATAATTTCTACTGATACAATAAGTAGAAATGTTTAGAATGAACAAAATGACATATATTTACACTGTGGTGTTTTAAAGTGTATTATCTATTGCCAGTAATGTGGAAAGGGAGTTTGTAAGCCTCTTGGATGATTAAATCCATGCACCCCTTAGATGCTTTTCAAAGTTGTGTAAGATTTAAAGCTTTCACGGTGTGCATTATTTATTACAGCTTCACGGGTGATCAGCCGTGTGAGGTTTAAAAACATTGAGCTTTTGGCCATTGTAGATTCTATGGCCTTCGTCAGAATGAAAATGACCGTTAGCTTTCCGCTCCCCATATATATACAATGTTAGGTGGGAGGGGGTTGCTTTTCAAAGTTCAAAATTTAATTCATTCGAAACGTCTATCCACACTATATCAAATTACTTAAATATGTTCATTAAGCAGCGAACACATGAATTTATCGATGATGTCAATCCTTACTAAGTTGGCTTTGAAGTTTGAGCAGTTTGAGATTCTGAAGACAAGATAGGATTTTAGATTACTATATAGTATTTTACAACTAGTATGGTCAGTACTTTAGCATATACATATTTGTCTATATTTTTTAAGCTTTGTTTTCGCCCTATTGTGCATCTGTATAATCATCTTTGCTCCGATTAGTTCAATGTCCGATTTTGAGAAATGTTTGCCAAAATTATAGCATTAAAGTTATGTGCTCTTACTTATTGTGCCATACATTCTATTAAATTTTTTTTGTTTTTACACGTATATCTTATTTCTAATGCAATATACATTATACACTAAGTAATTATAGTATATGTGCAACGAGAGCACAATGGCAGCAATTAAAATGTGAGTATATTTTATAAAAAGAGCGGTAGAATCTTAACTGTCATTATGCTAAATTTTCATACAACTATGCTCGACCGTGTGTCTAAATATAAAGCATTTATAAACTATTTTCAGTATTCTACGCTACATGTTATTGTCAGTAGCATTCGACATTTTAACTGTTTTTTTTTATTCGATTGCATATACGAGAATCGATAGTAACGCCTTCAAATTTTATTGTTACGTTGGTCCTGACACGATGATACAGAGTGTGTAATTGCTATAAACCTTAGAAGATTAGATTTTTAAAAACGAGTTGATAAATTGAATTTATCACAATGCCATTTACAATATTACCGCTAATTATTAAATTAGCAGAGTAGCTTTATTCCGTATACGCTTTCAGCCGCGTGGGAATGTGCGCAGACGCCGAAGTATTGATTGCTACATGCGCATTTTTGATTGGCGGCTAGCAGTGTTGTGATTAAGAGGTGTACCTTTGATTGATCGATTAGCAGTGTCATTGTGCATCTTTGATTGGTGTATAGCACTGTCATTATAAAGAGGTGGATGTAATGAGATCCATTACAGTGGTGTATAAGGCTGCATTATGGCAAGGTCGGGCATAAAGTTATTTTAGTATTTTATTGTTTGATCATGGCAATTTTTTTCTCATCAGCTTCTTCCCAGCACTTCCGTTTTCGTTTGTGATACTTTCAATCCCTATGTGGAGCTGCCTCATTTAAATTGCAGACAGTTATTTGTAAGTTACTTTCGGCGTTATTTAATATCACTCGGTTATTTTATAGAACAGTGTTTAGAATATTTATGTAATCTTAAAGTAATTTATTTTAGCCTGCCATTCTTTGATGGCATGGTCAAGATATAGGTTAAATATTGTAGGAGATATACTGGCTATATTCGGGAGGAATATAGTCTTCTACAGTAATATGATCTTCATCAAATAAAGTTGTAATATTTGTATGATAATATAGTGCCAAAGAAACTTTGTATTTCGTGTATAAAACCATGTAAACAGGTAAATTTATCAAATGTAAAAACACGTTATGGAAATATGGAAAATTTAGGTGTAAAGCACGTGTAAAGTTGTTCCGAGAAGGGGTCTAATTGAAGGTATCATAGAGTGAAATTATTGCAATAGTGTGAGAGACACCTGGAGATATAACGGGCGGAAAATCCCAGCTTCAGTACATGTTTCGTAAGATGGACAACATTAAATAGTCAGCGACCCTTGGGTTGTTAGTGCAACGAATATTAATTCCCGTACGTACGTATATAACACTCAAGGTCTTCTTCATTTAACTCTCCATTCCCACTTTTAAGTACTTCTAGTGAGTCTGTTTGCACTTTTAACATGTTACATTCGTCAGTCAAGAGCATGAACCTCATGCACTACAAGGCAGTGGTTTCTAAGCTGCTGCTGGCATGACAATTGTAGAAGAAGGAAGCCAATAGGCAAAAATTAATTTCTAATAAGCTGCATACACATTAACTTTTTTTATCTGTTAACTGTAAATTGTGACTAAGTTCATTCAAATTAAGCTAGAAATGCATTACAGCACTGTTCACACAATGTTTGTGCAACAGTTAGTGAAATAATTAGGGTCCGGAAGTTCATGCCCACTGAAATATGCATGCAAATATGCTCTTAAAAACTTGAAAATATACCAAGAAATATGCACTATTTAATTAAAACAATTGATGTCCCTTTGCAGTAGACAAGAAGAGTTAGTATAAATAATAAAGTTACCTTATTCCTTAGAGGTTGAAGCAGAAGTGGTCCCGCTGCTAGTATTAACTGCTAAATTGCAGTTCACAACCAACACTTTGCACAAATTTTCAACTGTAAAACATCGTCTGTTGTCTCGCAAAACACTTTTGTAATCTGAAAACATTCTCTCCGCGTCACAAGATGTTATTGGGGCATATTTAAATGATGTTAACTGTTTCACATAGAGAGAGAGAGAGAGAGAGAGAGAGAGAGAGAGATCTTGGTGTGACAGATGGTTTTCTCTTGATGTCTCGAATATCGCACATTTTTTATAACCAGAATTTTTTGAAATTGCATAATTCACTTTCTCTTTCACTTTTTGTCCTATGCTACCAGGAACCGAACTTAGATCACATATTGTTGTTTTCAAAGACAGCAACTGATTCATGCAAAGGAGGTCCTACAGCTTCCAATGCCGTTATGGCTGTTGGTAAGAAAGAAAAACGGGCAGATATGAAACTAAGATCCTCTTTCAACCCGGTGTCTGACAGAATATTTTGCAGTTTGTATTGATGAAGCATCTTTCGAATTCAATGAATTAACAACCTCTTCAACTATTTCTATATATATAAAACTGCATCGACCCATGTTACCCATCGAGTTAACACTGGTGCAGGAGGAAGTCGGATATGAGGTGCTGTTGATCTAAACAACTTAACTCTTCTAGGAGATTTAACAAAAATTCTCTTTGTACTGGACGCAGATCTATCTACCAATGGGAAAGAATCTCGTATTGTCTCAGAAATGCGATGAATAGCGTGTGCCAAACAAGCTATATGAATTAAGTTAGGAAAAATACCTTTCAGATCTCCTGAACCTGTTGTCTTCCCTGTATTCTTTTCAAGTTCATTGAAATAAAGTTAAAAAATTACAAGTAGGTATGCAATTTCCTGAATTTTAAGGAGTTTTTTTGGGGGGAGGGGAGGGGGGGGACGATATATATAACAACATAGCAGTTTATTTAATGACTGCGGACGACGAGAGCCTGGAAAGACTCCGGTACTTCTTGTTCTTCTACCCGAAACGCGTTTGTGCATTAATGGATGCACTTTTTTTAATATGTCCTCTCTCATTTTCTCATCGTGTTGCTTTTTTTACAAGTGGATCACTTGTTGTCAGATTCGACGGAAACTGGTTCTTCTAATTTGTACATTCACTTTCTATACGAAATACTGGAAGCCGGCAGCTTCTCTTCATGTCCTGCATACCAATGAGCTACTGTAGCCCTTCGACGAGAAAAACATCTGAGGGATGTTCTCCTTTCCGGAGGGGCAAGGGGAAACAGCAGCACGTAACAGCTCACGATTATGTCACCACTAGATCTGCTCTCTATATTAATTAGTGTATTCTTCCTACGAGAAAGTGGCTGTAAGGAATATGTTATGTCTCAGGCGTTAACCCTAGCATGACCGGAGTGGGGGAGGGAGTACTTTACACCCACCTTCTGTAATTTTTTAAATTCTGTTTTTTATTTTTTGTTTGAAGGATGCAGTTAGTAGTTATTGTGAATCACTGTTTCTACTATTGAATTGCGTAATTGTTTCAGAGTTTTCATTGTTGCTGTTTTTGAGAAACAATGAAATGTCAAGCTGGTCATAAAATACTGCTCCGTCGGCATAATACGATTCATGTAAATAAAGTAAAAAAGGAATAGCTAAACAATGTTAAAATATATTAACTTTATAAGCATGACAAGATATAATACCTAATTTTAAAATATATTTGATTTAAAAGTTTCTCAGACATTTTGTTATCAGTAGTGGACACAAGTACCCTCCTCCACCGTTGGTAGTTCAAGTTCTGGAATAGGGATTTGCATAATATCCAATTGATTCATGTAAAAAAGCGAAAAAGGAATAGTTAAGCAGTGTTAAATATTAGCCTTACAAACAAGATAGGATATAATATCGAATTTAAAATAAATTTGTTTTAAAAATTGCTCAGGTATTTTGTTACCAGTGGCGGTCACAAAGTTGCCCACCTCCTTGGTAATCTGTTCTGGAATGAGGATTGGCATTATTGGGTTAACGTCTGTGACCCGCATTCGGGAGATCGTGGGTTCGATTTCCGCGGCCGACCTTGCGCTCTGGAAATGCGGTGCTCGGCTGAAGACAGGCGCTGTGGTGGGGCGGCCGCTATCCCAGGGAGGTTGATTGTTCAGCCGAAACTGGCTGGTGGTGGGCTGAAGCACCGCCTGTACCTGTTAGGGACATACCGCAGTTGTAGTTCTGGTCGCTTGTAGGATACTTTCATATCATCCTTCCTCCCAGGGTCTGACGTACAAAAACCTGACGTGCCGGAATTTCCACTGTAACAGACGAGGAATGTGTTTGATATCAACAACTCCAGCGTTTTCTGAGATAGTTTACTGCTGCGTCCAATACATCAACAACGCTTAGGTATCTTAAAAAAAAGACATATGTTTGATAGCTGATCTACAACCCGGCCATTATATTCCCAGCCTTGAGTTTTCTTGCAACTATGCTGCTCTGAAGATGCGAAAATTATATAATCCGATGAATGCAACCGTCATTAATTATATATTACTATAAGAATAAAATTGAGGCTAAGAATCATGACGATAAATGTTCTCGTATCAAGTAAGATAACCACTGAATTAAGAACAACCGAGACATTTAAAACTATTACTTAATACGTTTAAATAAAGAGCTAAACTCTTAGCATACTATAAAGAAGCAAAAAATAAACAAAATAAATGCATAAAAACACGGGGAAGACACTATGCAAATGCACTGTTGAACAATCACAAATACCTCAGAAAGAAAAGCTAGTAGGGAAAACCGTGTGAATGGAATACCTTGTATTTCTATTTCAGTCATATAGTAAATTGTAGGAATTGTTTGCAGAAGAGGAAGTAGGACAGTTCAATGTACTATATGAAAGAAAATCGGGTAGAAAGAACCATGTGAATATAATATATTGCATAGTAAAATGGCTAGCATAAAAACCTCTATGGAAAAGCATTTAGATGTGCCAGTTTTCATGATGATCGTTCGACAGTTGTTTGAATTTATCAAGTTCATATCAACATTCATTTTTGCTTTCTCTACTGGTAAGTAGGGGAAGTATTGTATTCCACCCAAAAATTCGATGTCGAGATTTCACCGGAAATATATAGTTTGAGATCCCCTGAATAAAAAAAAAGACCATTGTTAGAAAAAGGCGTGTGTGTGTGTCAGTCTGTGTGCCTGTGGATAGCATATCTCAAAAACGAAAAGTCGCTTAGAAACCAAATTTGGTATTTAAGTTTAATGTCTTTGAAGGATGCGACACGAAGATTTTGAAGAAAACAGCGCCACCTTAAACTACCCTTTACATGGAAAGTTTTTCGTAAAATTTGATTCTCTTGAAAATGGCTCTAACGATTTCGGTTAACATGCCATATGTTTAAGATATTTGTATGACAAATGAAATGTATATTTTGAATTTTCTGGCTATAGCCTATGTAGTCCTGTTTACTCTGGACGACTTTTAAATAACTCGTAAACCGTGAGAGATAGACAAAATCTTACTGTACAAAAATGTAGATCTCCCTAAAGCACACAATTTATGTCTGAATAAATTATTTTGTAGAGTGAACCATTTTGCAGATATTCCTTGTTATTTGTGTCAATTTCGGAAAAGTTTAAACTTTCGTGAAATGGAATATCGTTGTTCATTTGTAATACGTTAAGCGTGCAAAGAGAACGGTATCTAAAAGCTGTAAAAGATTTGACTATCACTCAAAGCCTACTGTATTGTAATATTCCCCTTGCATCAACAAAAAAATAAGCAATAAGGTAATTTGTACAAATGTTTATCTTAACTAACACGAAGAAGATAGAAGAATAAGAGTTTGTAAGAATGGTTAGTAGAAGAGTAGAGAAAGTCATGTGAGTGCAACACATCAGATTTTTAGATATAGATCGTGTGGTGAAGAGTAGAGAAGAACATGTGAATGTGCTTGGTAAAAGAGTAAAGAAAACCATGTGAGTGCTACATTGTATAGTAAAATAAAGCGCGTCTCACCCTTAAAAGACAGTACACGTTAAATGGAGCGCAGTGTTGCAACATGTACTAGTTGCGAATCTTTCTCCGCGAGCGACTCGAGGTGGCCTGAGTCCTGTACTTAGTCCTTCAATTGCTGCTTGACGAGATGGGCACTTTTAACTTTGGTATCCCTCCGTGCCTTTGTTACTGTATGACCTAAATTTACAAATGACTCGTCTGTATAAACAATTGATTTCCCCTGGTCCCTAAACCTTTTTATGTTTTTTAGGTTTTTAGATATTTATGTCGCCATCTGATATCGATATCGTCTCTTTCTATTAATATGCACTTGTTACCCTTTCTTTCATATTCGAACCCCAAATCAGAGTGGCCCTTGAGAAATTTGGTATGGTCTCATCACTGTTGAACTGTGACAAAATTATATTCAGCGTGGGTGGAATATTTGCAAACAGTAAAGAATGAACAATTCGCCGCACTCCACCTTGCACTATTCAATCATATTGCGTTAACCTAGCGTTTTGTGTAGTCCCGCCCTTTTTGCTTTCTTTTTCGATGGCGTTCTTAGAGGTCCTTTCATTAGTTCCTTTTTAATCATACACACTACTGCTTCTGAACACCCGATAGCCTTAGCTGTTTCTTTTACCGCCTTACTTACACGCATTTTACTTAAAAAAATAATCTAACACATTCATAATTATTTGGCGTTCCTTACTTCTTTATTTACCAACATATCGTCCCTTCCTAGCTTCACCCTCCATAACTACAAATATTTACAAAAATATTAAACAAATAACGCAATAACAGCTCACAGTTACACACACGGCTTCTTTCGAACTAATGTTAGTGCTGCTCCTTATACTATCTTCTGTGTCAGGCCTGACGCTGAATAGATGAATATCTTTTGTTTGCCTTACTGGATAAAAGAAAGAGGTTACTGCCTTATGGTTTATTTTAAAAACTTTCTCCAACCTTCCTCAACATTTGTTCTCGCTGGTTCCCTGATGTAAACTCAATAACAAAAAAGTTTCACACTGCGTAACTTTTGCAGTGCACATATATAAAATTTTCCAAAAACATTTAATTTAAAAAATTATAACACTTAACTGGGTAAACATAGAGAGTTCAAAGTAGGCATGTAGTAGCACTATGGTTTACTCTACCTAAGAAAAAATATAGATGCATTCTAGCCGTTAGTTTGTTAGTTAGTGCGTGATGAGTGTAGAAACAGCAAATATCGGACTTCTATAGAAGAAAACGTTTTCTGAAGAAATTTGGACCTATAGAAATGTATAATGACTCTGAAAAGGATATAACCTGATAGAGAAAAAATTCTGCACAGGATAATGTGTTCAAACCTGAAATTTATAACAAATGAATATTTATACCATGCTATTAGTAGTCTGGCAACAGCGCGAGGGTAGAAAAGGACGCGGCTAATGGCAACTTGTATGCGCTAGATAGAGACAGAGATGTCCCACTTAACTCCATACTGTCTTCTAAGAGTGAAACGCTATATAGATAGCATTATAACCTTCTTCATGAAAAAAATATAGTACGTGGCGAATTTCACGTGATCGGCGAAGAGTTTAGAAACACATAGAGGACAAACATACATTCATTTATATAGATCATCATCATAATCATCCATATAAGTATTAGGCCCAATGCCTGTTACGGAATCAAAGTAGGATAAACTTGTCCATCCATAGCTTCCTGGGATATAATAGGATATTATATATATATATATATATATATATATATATATATATATATATATATATATATATATATATACCCTATGTAGTCCTGTTTACTCTAAATGACTTTTGCGTAACTGGTAAGCCGTAAGAGACAGACCAAATCTTACTATTTTGTGCAAGTTTTGCGATAAATTTTTCGCAAACTCACTTTTTTATCTCTTGGCCTGTAAAAAGAATGAAATTCCAAAGCTTTAAAAGATTTGACTATCACTCTGCTAGTTTCTGCAAGTGTTTATCCCAACTAACAAGAAGAAGATAGAGGAATAAGGGTTGTAAGAACAGCTAGAACATGAGTAGAGAAAGTCATATGTGTGCAACACATCAGATTTTTTAGTGGAGAAAAGGTAGCAACTGCGTATAAGCCGGAGACATTAGGGCTAGTGTTAATGTTTTGGATTAGGCAGTACACGTAGGCAACTTTCGCTGCTAGCCCTTGGGGCGGTGGACACAAACCAGGCGCGATTTCTTGGAAGTACACTCGCTTCCCTATCTGAACTCTGCATCTTTCCTAATGAAGTGTCTAAGCACTAATTCTTTCGTCCAGGTGAGCATTTGTCGGTAAATGGCGGTATAATTTATCCCATATTGATGAGTTATGTTTCTGACCCGTGTGCTCTCCCTCTCCCTCTCGCAGCTGATTAATGTGGTGTATGAATTGCAAAATGCTGGGCGGAGCTGGGGAAATTCAGACCCGGACAAAGGTACTATAGTACTAACTAGCATTACGTGCAAGGGTCCAGGGGTCAGTCATCTTGGTCCCAAGTGCAAGGGTCAATACGCTTCAAGAGAACACAAGGTAATAATGAATATGCTACTTCTTAACACGGGTGTGACGGTGAAGTGAGGCTCAGGATAACGAATCATTTGTCATATTTATTTAAAGTCGTTCTATATTTACATTGTACAGTGTATTCAACCTTTAGCTGCTTAACATAGTAATAAAGGTGCAATTCATTGTTCTCCCCTTAATTTCATTTATTAATACTTCTTTCAATCCACTCTCCCATAACCACTCATTTTCCCACGGCCTACTTAAGCAGTCTCAAAAACAGCCGAGGAGGACCCAAGGACGTGAAGAAGAGGACTATTAATTTAATACCAACTAAATAAACAAATATATAGGCGTCTGCATTTTATACAAGCACCGTCGCAGTTTATAAGTATTTTCCAAAGGCGCACACGAAGATTTTCAAGAAACTACTGTTTACCTAAGACATTTACCAAAAGTTTCGATTTTCGTAAAAATGCCTATAAAATGGCACTAAGGACATTACATGATAAACATAGGAATAGCCTGAGCTCTTCATTCGGAAAAAAAAGCTGATGTGTTGCATTCACATAACTTTCTCTATCCTTATATTAATTATTCCTACAAACTTATTGCTCTATCTCTGAATGTTAGTGCAAATAAACATTTGCAGAAACTTGCCTTATTGCTAATTTTATTGTATGTGCAATGGAAATATGCGAATACAGTAGGATTAGTGCGATACTCAAATGTTTTAAAGCTGGCCGCTATATGAAGGCTTTGAAACTTCGTTCTCTTTGCACGGCGAAGAGATAAAAAATGAATAACCACCTTCCATTTGAAAAAAGTTGTATTGCAAAACTCGCACAAATAACAAGAAATATCTCAAAATAGTTAACTCTAATGCATTTGTAAATAGCTTTTTGTATAGTAAAATCTGGGTCTATCTCTTACGGTTTACCAGTTATGCAAAAGTCATCAAGAGTAAACAGGACTACATGGATATAGGCAGAAAAATCCAAATATAAATTTCGTTTGCCGTAAAAGCACCTTAAACGTATGGCATTTTAATTAAAATTGTTAGTCATTTTTAAGAAAATCAAAAGTTTCGAAAAACTTTTTACGTAAAGGGCAGTTTAGGGTGGTGGAATGTTATTCCAAATCTTCGTATCGCGTCCTTAAAAGATGTTAAACTTAAATACCAACTTTGATTTTTAGCCAACACACACACACACACACACACACACACACACACACACACACACACACACACACACACACAGAGAGAGAGAGAGACGGATATTTTTTCTAAAAATGCTTTTGTTTTTGTTCAGGGTGCCTCAAAAGATATGTTTCCGGTGAAATCTCGACATCCAATTTTTTAGTGGAATACAATACTTCCCCTGCTTACTATACGTAATAAAGAAGGTAAACAAGCTTATTTATTTACCTGCTCATGTTTATCGAAATATTTACATAAATGGTTTTATTAGATATTTCGTTGTGACTACAAGAGAAATTAGTATTGTTAGATTTAAGATATAGTTAAATCCTTTAAAACCGGGTCCGTAGGTGATGGTTTTGAAGGTCCGCTTTGCATAACCAAGGGGGAAAATAGCGACTATAAATATGGTTAACAAAGAATATCTCGGAAAAGATCAATGCCACAGCAATATTTAGCTGTTTAACGCAAATTATGTAATAAAACAACTAAGTACATTTTTTGTGTTTAAGTTTTAAGTCTTTTATGGTTTACAAATTATTAGGAGGTCATTCAGAAAGAAGGGGACTTCAAAGACGCAATAAATTTAAAATATGCAATTCATTTGGAATATCTTACATATATGGAATCTTAATTAAAATCGTTGTAGTAATTTTCTATAAAATGAAAATAACAAAAAGCTTCTATGTAACTGGGTGTTTGGGTTATGGTAGTTTTCTTAAAATGCTTCGTGTCGTATCCTTGAAATATGCTGAACTTAAATACCTGGTTTGGTACTTAATTGACTTTTCGTTTACAGACAGGCACACGGACGCCCGGAGGCTCAATTGGTCTCACTGGTCTAGTGATACCAAGGTCGCGGGTTCAAGCTCAGCGATGGTTTTCAACTGTGTTTAAAAGCGATAGCTCTAGCAACAATGTTATCCAATTAAACGGGCTTAACTATAATGAACTTGATTCTTAAATATTTAGGAGGTTTAGTTGCCTAACAAAATACTGCAGACATAAATGAGACAAAATCGCAGCAGGCAACAGGTACTACCTGAGATCTCTTGAACACGAGAAGTATACGTAAAATATCTGTGTTGCAGTCACATGACTTTCTCCACTCTTGTACTAACCATTCTTACAAACTCTTATTCCTATATCTTCTTCGTGTTAGTTGAGATAAACATTTGTACAAATTATCTTATTACTTATTTCCTTGTAGGTGCAAGGGGAATATTAGAATACAGTAAGCTTTGTGCGATAGTCAAAACTTTTAAAGCTTTGAAATTCCGTTCTCTTTGCACAGCCAAACAGATGAAAAAGTGAATAGTGATTTTCCATTTGAGAAAAGTTTAGGTGCTACAAAAATCACACAAATAAAAAGGAATATCTCCGAAATGGTTCACTGCACAAAAAAAAATGCATATAGGCAAATTGTGTGTCTTAACCAGATCTACATTTTTTGTATACTAACATTTGGTCTATCTCTTACGGTTTACCAGCTAAGCAAAAGTCATCAAGTAAACAGGACTTCATAGGCTATAGACAGAAAGTTCAAAATATGCATTTCACTTGTCATAAAAATAGCTTTAACATGTAGCATCTTACTCAAAATCGTTAGAGCCATTTTTGAGAAAATTAAAATTTTCGAAAAAGTTTTCATACATAGGGTAGTTTAAGTTTGGGGAGTTTCCTTCAAAATCTTCGTGTCGCATCCTTGAAATATATTTAACTTAAGTACCAACTTTGGTTTTGAACCGACTTTTCGTTTTTGAGTTATGCTGGTCACAGACATACAAAGACACACAAACACACACACACACACACACACACACACACACACACACACACACACACACACACACACACACACACCCGGACCTTTTTCTAAAAATCCTTTTTTTTTTTAATTCAAGGGGTCTCAAAACACATATTTGCTGTAAGCTCTGTATAGAAATTTTGAATTGAATACAATACTTCTATTTACTATACGTAGTAGAGAAAGTAAAAACAATTCAGAATTCAAAACTGAAGGTAGATGCAACATTAACATACAAAACTTAAGGTGACTGGATGGACTACAGGAAGATCTAATAACTTTAGGCGCAAGAAGATGCAGGTTGAAGGCTGTGGTTAGACAGGAATGGACTAAAATCTTAAGGGTGGCCAAGCTCAGACTATAAGTGCCATAGCGACTAAGGAGGAGGAGCAGAAGGAAAAGAAGAAGAAGAAAAAGAAGAAGAAAAGCGACATCTCCCTGATAGTAGATTTACTAACATGTAAAAATTCCTGTTGGACGAAATTCCCGCACACCGGCGATGCTGATGTGATCCTGGCAATTGTCATCGTCGTCAACAAACAAAATAGTGTATTTTAAACAGGTGCCTGTGCATACAGATGCGCGCCCGCAGAAACACACAAACGTTTTTCTGAATATGTATCTTTATTCATGTATTTCCGTGAAATCTTGATACCGATTATTTTTGGTGGAATCACCAGATATAGTTAGACAGCTGAGAAACTAATAATATATTCATCTTGCATGTTCAGAAAGACAATTAAGTGTCTTTGGAATCCCCATTTAAAATATACAGGATCGAATTTTGTATTTTATCACGATAGATATAGCTAGTTGTTAGTTTCAGGCCCTGCCTGGTTCGCGTGCACTTTGCACATGTTAAATGCATACAAGAGACAGAAGACAATACAGTGCACATGCGACTGCTAGTAAATAGGAGCTACCGTTTGCTCAATATTTGTTCTGTAGCGTACATTGCCCTAGCCTTCATCCATTGTACAAACATGTGCAACTAGCTAAGACGACAACGCCTTTCTTTCCTGTACATACGGAAAATAAACCTACATATTATTTTTGAAAATACGTTGCTGCTAACTATTCGATTTACAGTGCCAGGTTTAACGTAGTGCAAAATAAAATAAAAATCTGCCGCGTAACAGAAAAAAGAATGCGCCAATATTGGAATAATTGGAGGAATCATATAGAAACAATTAATTATTGCCCCATTTCCGGATTAATTATGTCTATAAACCTACAGGAAAAAGAAATACAGATAGACCGAGAAAATTAATGGAACAGTTTTTAAACCTGTTAATAGTGGTGGTGGTGTTGTTGGTGGTGGTGGTGCTGTTGGTGGCGGTGGTGGTTTTGGTGGTGGTGGTGTTAGTGGTGGTGGTGGTGGCGGTGTTGGTGGTGGTGTTGGTGGTGTTGTTGGTGGTGGTGTTGGTGGTGGTGGTGTTGGTGGTGGTGTTGGTGTTGTTGTTGGTGGTGGTGTTGGTGGTGTTGTTGGTGGTGGTGTTGGTGGTGGTGGTGGTGGTGTTGGTGGTGGTGGTGGTGTTGGTGGTGTTGTTGTTGTTGGTGATGGTGGCGGTGTTGTTGTTGGTGGTGGTGGTGGTGGTGGTGGTTCATGTCTACTAAATATTGTGGCACTCTGGCTAAGCTTTTCTACTAAAAGTAGTGCAGTCAACGATGTTGATGAACTGTCCTTTTGATGTGTTTGTGTTGACGATAGGAAAAAGAATTGACATGCCACAAGTTAGATTTGCCGATAGTTGGAGAAACCCAACATTAGTGTTTTCATTAGCACATGCTTCTGTAAAGTAGGGTGAACGACAGGATATAGATAATTTGGTGCTGCAAGTTTTAAATTACAATGTAATTCAGGGGCTCAGCAAACGAACACGAATCAAAATATTAAGGACAGGGTTATTATCGTGGATAGGGTATCCCGAAAGCAGTTCCAAGATCCGATCCATTGCCCATTTACTTTCTCTACTGCGTATAGTGAATACCAGAAGTATTGTATACGACTCAAAAATTCGATGCAAAGATTTCACCAGAAATATATGTTTTGAGACCACTGAATAAAAAAAAAGCATGTTTAGAATGAGGTCCGTGTGTGTCTGTCAGTCTGTGGACAGCATAACTCAAAAACGAAAAGACGGTTAAAAACCAAAGTTGGCATTTAAATTTAATGTCTTTCAAGGATGTGTCACGAAGATTTTGAAGAAAATGGCCCCACCCTAAACTGCTTTTAACATGGAAAATGTATCGAAAATTTTTATTTTCTTGAAAATGGCTCTAACGACTTTGATTAAAATGTCATATGTTTAAGATATTTGTTTGACAAATGAAATGTATATTTCGAATTTTCTGGCTATAGCCTATGTAGTCCTGTTTTCTGTGGATCACTTTTGAATAACTTATAAACCGTAAAAGATAACAAAATCTTACTATACAAAAAATGTGGATCTCGCTAAAACACAAAATTTATGTCTAAATATTTTGTATGTAGAGTGGACCATTTCGGAAATATTCCATGTTATTTGTGTCAGTTTCGGAAAACTTCAAACTTTGGTGAAATGAAACATCGCTTTTCATTTTTTTATATGTTAAGTGTGCAAAGAGAACGGAATCTCAAAGCTTTAAAACATTTGACTATAACTTAAAGCCTACTGTATTCTAATATTCCCGTTGCACCTACAAGGAAATAATAAGATAATTTGTGCAAATGTTTATTTCGACTAACAAGGAGTAAATAGAGGAATAAGCGTTTGTAAGTATAGTTAGAACAAGAGTAGAGAAAGTCATGTGAGTGCAACAGGTCAGATGCTTTCCTTAAGCGTATAGCTACGAGAAGATAGAAGCAACGTTTTGGTTTAGATTAGGCAGTGTGAATGTACCGCAGATCTTTTTGGTCGGCTTGAAGAGCAGAGTGGGGACGACACAAGAAGTGGTAGATCCGGACGGACCGGATTTCGGAGAGGGATGCGTGCTGTGTGCTCAACAGTGGCACTTGCTCAACGCCCACCCTCTAGCCTGGCGTATTGTTTAACTCACTTCATTCTGCAGGGAAATGCAAATGCACGTTGATGAGCACATGAAAGACTCACGAGATCAAGCGAGTAGATGCTCAGCAAACAAAGGACAACACGACAAAAAAGAGAAAGGAGTTATAATACCAGTGTTAACCGAATTCATGAGCAGAAAAGCCTCCAAGCCAAGAGAGCTTATACCTACATCATGAAATGGACTTGAAGGTCAACGTTGATTAAACGAGAATGGTGTTCTAGAAGGATACTAAATTAAGATAGGTAGACAAGAGGAATATCATGTATAACAGTATCCAAGTAGTTTACTTGTGTTCATTTATGATGGCCAATGTAACTGACAAACCAGGTGAGATTCTTACAAGTTCTTATTCCTCTTTCTTCATGTTAGTCGAGATAAACATTTGCAGAAATTATCTTATTGCAAATTTTCTAGTAGGTGCAAGAGGAATATGGGAATACAGTAGGCTTTGAGCGATAGTCAAATCTTGTAAAGCTGGTTACTATAGAAAAGCTTTGAAATTTAGTTCTCTTTGCATGGCCAATAGATAAAAAAGCGAATAACGACTTTCCACTTGAGAAAAGTGTAAGTATTGCAAAACTCACAAACAACAGGAATATCTCCAAAATGGTTCACTTCACCAAAAAGATTACTTGACATAAATTGCATGTTTTAACGAGCTGTATGTTTTTGTAGAGTAAGATTTAGTCTATCTCGTATGGTTTACCAGTTATATTAGTCGTCAAGAGTGAACAGGACTACAAGGGTTATAGGCAGAAAGTTCAAAACTTGCATTTCACGCACACGCGCGAACCTTTTTCTAAAATGCTGTTTTTGCTATATTCTCAAAACATATTTCCGGTGAAGTCTCGACGTCGCAAATTTCAGTCAAACACAATAATTCCCCTACCTATTATATGTAGTAGAGAAAGTAAAAAAAGGTGTGTGTGCGTGTGTTCCTTCCGTTTCTGTGCGTGTGTCACTCTGTGAACACTGTAACTCAACGCTAAAAGGTGGTTAACTGCCAAACGTGGTGGTTAAGTTCGTCTTCTTCTAAGATCTAGAAGTGAAGATTTTCTTAGAAAATTCCCATCTCCTAGATGGAAAAACGTTTGTTATTTGTTTACTTTCCTAAAAATTAAACCATCATGTATACCTATATTATGTTTGCATGAGAAATGTACGAGGGGCGTTCGGAAAGAATTTACAATGGCATTATTTAAAATATACCGTTCCATCTACGGGCACATCCTCTAGTAGGACGATGAACTGAGGCTAGTACACCACACAGACACTAGATGGTAGCTGTGAGGAGAGTGTATAGTGAACGAACAGCGCTTGTTTGTTGTTAAGTAGAGAAAGCCCCACAAGTTGGAAGGTGACTGTCATGGACAAAGATGGACTGCATGATTTTTGTGGAAGAAATGAGTAAAAAATGTGTGAAAAAGGTGTGTGCACATTGCATTTCATGGAACTTGACACAAGCCCAGAAGGAGAGTAGAGTTGAAATCTGTTGCCGACTATTGGAAATGGAGAATGAAGAACCAGATTTCTTGGTGGTGAATCACTACCATACACTGAGAAGAAAGTCTTTGTCCTACATTCACCTATTTCAGAAGAAGGATATAACGGACGATAACATCACCTACTGGGAATGAAGCTCGATAAGGGTCTTGACTTTCGGGGAGCGCATCCGAAACCTGACGCATCGGGCGAGCGGGGCAAGTCTCATTGTACCCTATGCTGAAGTCCGGGATGCCTGATCCCTTAAAGCTACACCTTTTTCGGGCCCGCCTATTCCCCATAGGTCTCTTTGGGATTATGCCCCCAAAGTACGCACACTTGTGCGTCAACGGCTTGCCTGCATGACATGCGGTAACAACGGAGCTAATCCACCAGCAGCAAAAGCTGAGCTCTTATACAATCCTTCCAGGAGATGCTTGGATTTAAAAATGAAAACGATCCATATTTAGTTAATATACACAGCGGTTCCAAACGTCCGTGACCTGCAGTCCTTGAGGAGCAACCTCCAAGCTCATTTTCACCCACCACCCTGGAAAACTCACATCCCCTCATGAAAGTGGTGACAGCTTTGAAAAGGGCAAGTACACGCATGGCACACCTCGACTGAGAGTCTTTGTTCGCTAACATGAAGAACGCGCTGCAAAGTAAAATTTCTTCCACAATGAGAAATTGCAGGCAGCTGTCCACGAGTGGGTGCGTAGAACCCCCAAACAATGGTTCCGTGACGCAATAATGAAGTTCCCAGGAAGGTGGCACCAGTGTATTCACGTAGTTGGGGAATATATTGAGATATCCCATGTATATTGAATCATTTTTATTAATAAATAAGTAGTAAAAAATTATTATTGCAAATCATTTCTGAACGCCCCTCGTATATAATGAAGATTGTATAGAGTCCCCTTCAGACTGGATCAATAATTCACAGCATTGGACGAAGAGATTGGGAAACTTTTATAATTACGATATTAACAAACATAAATTCATTAAAATATTGCCTCTATTCATTGAACGTGAAGAATCGAACCTTTACAACCGATAATGATGATCTCCGTAAGGATGTCATTCAGGAAAGTTTCTTAGGGGCTTCTTAGATTCTCCTAAAAATTAATTTATAATGAAATGTGTAATCTCAAGTGGGAGAGACGTGGCTATCTGTAATAAACACTTGCAAAGTGACATGGCTTGTACTCTTAGGTACTCTAAAGCGTACCTCACTGTCGGAGAAAGGACAGGACCATCTTGGCTAATCAGACTGGCTCATCTTCAAATACAACGGATGAAGTGTTACACAAACTAGCCAGAATTTGTGTAGGGCCTATATAAGAATGCAATTCAAAAATAATGTCAGTATTTATTTCAAAATTATTTGGTTGTATGAGTAATTCTATTCATTGTTATAAAATATGTTTACTTCTAAGCTGTATCTTCTGGGAACATCAAATCAGATAAGACGTTATGGAATTAAGAATAATCTTCTTGTTTCAAGGACTAGGTATTATGATTACTGTTCCGGTCTTAGTCATCCACTCACCTCTTACGAGGTCTACCCCCTATATCTCTCTTGGCAATCGCAGATGATTTTTCTTTATCATTAACTGAAAGGATTTGTTGTTTCGTTGCTTATTTTGTCCATTTTAGTACATATCTCATGAACTTCATCTCTGCTGCTTGTATGCCTGATTTTTCCCTTTTTACTATCTTCCATGATTCGCAATCATATATGAGTAGGTAAAACCATAACTTTATAGAACTTCATTTGTGTTTCTTTTCTTGTTTTCTTCCACAAATAGCTTGAAATCGACTAACTTTCTTCTCAATGTCTCTGTCATATTTAAAATACTATCACAGCCTAAATAATTGAAGTGGGACACGTGTTCAATTCTTTTTATTTTTTTTATTTATTATTCTTTTTGATCTGACCAGATTGTTCGCTTTAAAAGTCATTATCTTTGTTTTATTAGTAGATATAGTTAAATTATACTGTACTGTATTTTGGCCTAATCTATATATTGATCTTTGTAAATTATCTTGTTTCGTGTATAACTATCTGATCATCAGTGTATAGTAAAGTATTTAATGGTATGTCAGTCCTATATTAATTCGAAACTGTAGTTCCCCTTTCTAGTTCTAAACTATATACAAATTAAATAAAGCGAGCGATAAACTAGAGAACTACACCCTTGTCGACTACCTTGATATATTAAACTTTCATCCAACATTTTCAAATCTAACTTAAAACTATTTCTGTATTTACATACAGACTTTATATTTTTAATGAGGTGTTTTGGGAAACAACGTATTTCTAATATGTTGCATAAAATGGGTATTTTTACCTTATAAAGGCTTTCTCATAATCAACAAATGCTAAGTAAGTTTCTAGAGCAAGTTCTCGACTTTTTCTTTAATTTGTGTCATTATAAATACATTATCATTACACGAAAGTCCCTTGCTGAAGCCTGAGATAAAAAAAGAAATTACAAAATTCAAATGCTCACCCTGAGTAAACTCAATCTTACGCTTATAGCGGCAGCGTCAAATATTTCTGAACCACTGCTGCATTAAAATTGTTAATGAAAGTGGTATTCAAATAAATGTGTTATATTTCAATGCTAACATAACCCTTGTTAAAGATATCTGTCTACGCTACTGGTATTGTCCCATCTCTAAGCTGCTTTACGAGTTAAGTACCTTAACTTCATTTCCATTCTCATTCAGGGATGATATGTGGAGATTTATTTCGACGTTATCATTGTTGTTTTGATGTCGTGACAGCCATTAATAAGCAAGTTGTTAATGGTCCAGTTTCCTTTCAAAACAGAACGTGGATATTTTTGTATCCTGACCCTGATGCCTTTTAATGTGTTGTTTATCTTATTTAGTTTACCTAGATAGTAAAAATTTGCATTCAATCCACTAAATTACTACATTTAAGGGAAAGATGCAATAGACTAAGGACGCAAAGAAATAGTAAACGTTTTTGGCTATAACCGATTAGGATTTAGATATAGACAGATTAGCCTTCTTACTTCTCGTAACCTTGACTCATCCTTTCACTTTCTTCACTTTGTCTCTCAAACACTAACTACAACATGCATTCACCCAATACTCATTAAAACTTCTCACTTCGACGCGACGTACCCTTCACAGCTGTCTCTCACTCACGGACACTGACCAACTCAAAAACTGCCTGTAACTATAAATCAGCCTAGCCCCGGCAGTTCTTTGTTGTAGACCCCTCCCGGCGTCACAATACATTATGGAGGCTACAGAAGCAGTAGTGAAAATGTTAGGGAATGCGCATTTAAAATAGTATGGACATACATACGATTGGGATGAATGAACACTATAAAACAAGATTTTGAAGAAAGTAAAGAAGGAAGAAGCAAAGCAAAATAGGAGCAATAAGTCGGTACAGATACAGCAAAAAGAAGAATAGAACTGCAAACAGTAAAGATATTGGCACAAGACCGACAACAATACAGAAGATGAATAAATGGCCCGGTACTGAAAGGGAGAAGGGAAAGATGAAAAAGAAGCAGTAGGTTATAACGATTTATAGATGAAAACTGAAAGAACGCGCCAGTGGCTTGGATAACATCACCAGGAGCCAGGAAGTAAAACAGATCAAGGAAGCTACCAAATATGGCGGTGGAACGATTGGACCGGAACAGGTCAGCTACATGATAATGCACCTTTAAAACAATTGCTATCGTTTCTTTATTTCACTTTTAGCTGCCGTATTGCACGCAATTTTGTTTTCTTAACGACGAAGGGAGGAAAAGTATTGAAATGTGTGTATAGAAGACATCAAACGTGTGAAATAAACGGAACAAATTTCAATAGCTTTTTAAAGAGCGATGGAAAGAACAACAGGTATTCAAACTGGCCGAGCTGGACTATAATTTTGTTTCAAGTTTTGGACGAGAAGGAACCACATACTTACAGATACATGGAAAGAATCGCAGATGGGAAAGATGTTCAGGCAGAAGATTTCAGGTCATTAACAAAATTAATTTAAATAACAGTTCATAAGGTGGAGAAAATGGGAACCGACAGTGAATAGTTTTGGAATTTAAAAAAGAAGTAAATAAACGAAATAAAATGAAAAAATAAAAAGATAAGCTTATAGTTTTATGGAATTATGTTTTAATTGCTTGTGGACTATCTGGTATGGGAAATTTGCACCGGCGTAAAATGATGGAATGAGGAAATAGAACATTTTTAAATGATCAGACTTATTGCATAATGAGACAGAAGAACCTCTGTAACCCTATGTTTCAAACTGGACATAGTAGGTTCTGGCAGTAGGTCTTTTAAATGACAGGGAATTGCGTTTCCCTGTTTCTGGCCGTATTCTGTTGCGTGGTTTCGGTGAAGGCAATTAATGAGCCAGTAGTAGATTAAATTGAAATAGTTTGGCGGGGGTAGTAGGAAGGTGGAAGTAAGAAAGGTATCGCGAATCAGTGGAGCGTGACAAAACCCACTGGGAGTTAAGTCCAAGGTTGAGGGACAGGGTGTCAGGTTGGGCGAGTCACGATCTTGCTGCTGGTCCGGCTGGTCCGGCCGGCCGGCCTGAGAAACACATAATATATGTGTGTGTTTTCTTGGATTCCTGGCAGCCAGCGTTGTAAATTGCATCGTAATTATCCCATTCAGGTTATGATAGGACACAGTGATCGGATCTACTACATGCTGAGATACCTACTTCGCAGTTGCATTCCTAATGTTCACCTTTGCGTACGTTGTTGGAAACTGCTGGCAGAAGATGCTCTACTACTTTGATTTTCTATATTACTGAAGATATAGCAATACTCGAGCGGAGAAGTAGAGCCATTAAAGTATATGGAAAAATATGTTAAGCGGAGATTTGGACTTCAGACGTTGTAGATTTAATACACCCAGAAAATAGTCATTGATCTAATAATACGTTGGAAATTCACTCGTGCAATTCTCCTCTAATGCGTGATTCACTTTTTTTTGTAATTGGAAATTAACTTTCCACCAATATTTGTTTATGCAATCCTAGCATATCCTTATTATGACGGCATAAATCGTACGAAATTACTCTATTTCTGGCACCAGTGTCGGGAAATGAGTGGCGTAATTGCCATGGCAACAAGACAACAATGACGTCATCGCCGCCATAATCATGGCTACGAGATAGACAAGCTATGCCGCGAGCTACAGTGAAGTAATTCTCCTAATTCAGTGGTGTCCTAATGAAGTAAAACCACAATCGCCTAAATCAGCCATATTTTGAACAACCAAAACAATTGCTCGTTGAATTCATACAAAAGATCCAGTTTTATGAAGATGGTATACAATGTTAGCCACGTATCAGACTACCGTTACAGTTATGAACTATGGAACCTTCTTCTCAGGACATACATATGTGAATGTGAGGGTGGACAAGTAGTTAAGCTGGCTAATAATGGAGGTTTATAAATGAGCTATTTGAAGCGAGTTGACTGTTTGAGGAAGACAAATTCAGCTATTTCTGTAATAACTCAGGTAGCGTAAGTTGCCGTGAGTAGCTGAAAAAGCGTTGAATCCCCTGGCTTGACTACCAAGGAGATACAAGTAGTCCAATCGTGGTGCTTAGGCACTACAAACTACAGATCACAATAAAATACGTCATAGGTCTATTAGACAAGAAAGAAAAGGCACGAATTTGTGTGGTCCGTCTGGTTGGGACCCTGCAGTTCCCTCACTTCATCCCTGCCTCCTGGGGAGTGTTAGCCACGTGCAATAGATCTGCGTAGGTCGCGGTGGGCGAGGTGTCTCCCTCCTTTTAAAGCCTTTATCTTTTTACCTTAGAAATACCAAGTTGCTCTTTTACCAAATTAAATCCTACCTAGTTTGTGACTACCACATCAAAGTCCCTGCATCATACATTGTCAAATCTTAATTTTTTTATTGGTATTTATAACACTATTTGTACGTAGCAACGAGCACTTCTCTCTCTCTCTCTCTCTCTTAGATGTTAAGATCTGAGGAGGGCGTAGAGAAGCGCACGTGAATGTGCATACATCAGATGTTTACTTTCTCTACCGTGCATAGTAAACAGGGAAGTATTGTATTCCACCCAAAAATTCTATATGGAGGTTTCACTGGAAATATGTTTTGAGGCCTCCTGAATCCAAAGAACTTTTATAAAAAGATCCGTATGTGTGTGTGTGAGTGTGTGTTTGTGTGTGTCTGCCTATGGATAGCACAACTCAAAAATGAAAAGTCCTATAAAAACCAAAGTTGGTATTTAAGTTTAATGTGTTTCAAGCAAGCGTATCGAAGATTTTGAAAAAAATCCTCCCTAAGCTGCCCTTTAGATTAAAAAATTTTACCTTCTCAAAAATGGCGCAAACGATATGTTTAAGATGTTTTTATGGCAAATGAAATGTATATTTTCAATTTTCTGGCTATAGCCTATGTAGTTCTGCTTACTCTTGATGACTTTTGCATAACTGGTAAATCGTAAGGGGCAAATGAAATCTTACCACACAAAAAATGCGTAAACATAACAACATAACACAATTTATGTTAAATGATTGTGTGTGTGTGTGTGTGTGTGTGTGTGTGTGTGTGTGTGTGTAGTGAACCATTTCGGAGATATTCCTTGTTATTTGTCAGAATTTTTAAATACTTATTCTCAAATAGAAGGTCTTTATTAATTTTGTATCTCTTGGTCATGCAAAGAGAACAGAATTTGGAAGTCATCATACAGCGACCACTCTTTAAAACATCTGAAGTATTGCTTAAAGCCTTCTCTATTCTTTTCTTGCACCTGCAATATGAAAATTTCTGCAAATGTTTATCTCTATTAACATGAAATAGAGGAATAACTAATTGTACGAATAGTTTGTGCAACAGCAGAGACACGTATGCGAGTGCACACATCTGATTGTGCATTCTGTGCAATACTAGTCTTAAATGTTGTGCTCCACCAACCAAAATATGCATGAGCCGCAACTGACAGTCCCCATACAATCAACTACAATCAACTATCAAAGTTTTAAGTTCGACTAAACCATTGAAGAATAACCCGCTAACTATCCATACCAACCTAAATACCATTACAGTTAATTGAAATAACAACTACTAAAGGCATTTTCCTTTATCTTACGTTATGTTAGTCACGTCATGGTCAGAAAGTGTGTTGTCACGATGTGCAGACCTTCTGGGAAGTGTCATTATGTAATTCTCAAACAATAAAGTACCTCCGGCGATATTTCAAGTAAACATCATCATTAGAGGTATCTCCTGAGAGGGAAAGCATACCTCTAACATCAAGATCTGTGGTTCGCGCAAATATTTAATTAACGTGCTACTAAGGCTATCCATTTGCGGTTTCCTTGAAAATGCTAAACCCTCACTTCAGCTTTCTATTAATCACGGTACAAAAGAAGAATGTGTTTAAGCAGGGCATTTCTGTGTACTAGTTATTCTTTGGTTCTTTCCTCTTGCCTTTCCTAGGGGCTAAATACAGATTAAGGGATTTTTCCTGTCTTGTCTGTCTGCCTTTGGCGATCTGAGTGTCTGTGTTCTAAAAACTCAATCTAAATTTTACTTACTCCAGCACATGCGTAAGCACGGGAAGATTCGTACATCAGCCAAAAATTCAATGTTGAAATTTACTGGAAATTTATGTCGTGAGGCACACTGAGGCCCCAAAGAAGAACTTGTAAGAGGCCCCTGTGTATGTATCTGTGTTGGTGTGTAAACCAAAGTTGGTGTTCAAATTCAGCATGTTACAAGTAAGCGACACAAAGATTTCCAAGAAAATTCTACTTTCCCAAACTAATCTTTGTATTAAATGTTTTCCAAATATTTTTATTTTTGAGAAAATAAAAAATAACAAATATGTAAAGAGTAAATGGAGTAGGGTATTTTCTGAAATCTACAATTCACATCTTTAAAAGATGTGTTTTTGTTTTTGAGTTATGCTGTCCACAAATATACACACGTGGAAAGACAAACATTTTCCCCCTAAAAAACCGTTTTTTTTGTTTTTTTTTTGTTTTTTTTTTTTTTAAGGATCCAGAAAGCAAACAAACAAAGATACTTCCGGTGATGTACACGTGATCGCACTCATACATCCATCCAAATAACAATAGATTCCTTAAAAAACACCAACAACGATAAACAACCAATAGAATTAATAAGAACAGAACATAAAAAGCTGAAAAGACTAAATTGGGAAGTAGGTTTTGTTTGGATTAAACCACACGCAGGTGTCGTTGGTAATGAACTTCCTGATCAACTCGCAAAACAAGGAGTAACGAGCCAAGAAAATGAAGTCTCCCATAAAATACCATAAAGGGCACTGAAAAGGGAACTTAAAAACAAAGAGTACAACTAAATGACAAAGCGACTGTGACAACGCTACAAAAGAGAATCTTCCCGAGCGTCGAAAAAGGGCTGCAAATGAGAATAACTAACATTCCAAATCTGACAGCAATAACCAGTGGACTCGGAGAAAGAAGAGCCTACCTTCGCAGATTTAAGATTCTAGATAATCCAAACTGCCCATACAACACAGAGGAACAACTATAAATGACCTAATATACGCCTGTCCAGCGTTAAAGAAGATCAAAACTAATTAATAGAACTCATAATGAATAGCCAGTGAATAAAGGTGCATTCTTATTTCACAAGCTTCAAATCGTTTGTTAATTCCATTGATTTCGACAAACTCTGAAAGACCAATAATTACAATATCAAATAGCCATCTTTCAAAGTTGTAAAATTATGTTGTGACTGTTCGAATCATGCCGGATTATCACCTCTTGATCGTGGTATTATCACTTTGGTTTATTACCTCCTTTTTTAAGGTGTCTGAACATCTGAAGTATCTATGTGCAGTAAAACCAATGGGCCATTCAAAAATGACAGACAAAAGATTTGGCGAATATTCTAGTGAGGATATTGATATTTAAATTGAAAAGGCGAAGTCAAACAACTGCAATTTTAAGTATAACAGACCTACATTTAATAAATAGCCTACTAACGTTAATTCGTTCATTTATATTAATCATATGTCTAGTTGCTCATTCCCCTGGATTAAATGCTAAAATTATTGCTGTTGTTACTCTCACAGACTATTGGATTAGTTGTAGTACCAACTGTGAAAATGAATCTTAATTAAAGTGTATGAATGTTATTACTTACTTTAGATAATGTGTCTTGTGATATAGGTACTTAAACAGTTGAGGGCTGTTCTCTTATGCTGCCCATGTTTCTCGTGGGAAATAGTTTATACTCATTCACTACTATTAAAACTTCAGTTTGCATTGAAGATAACCTTTCATTTATATTAAATACCTCCATGAAATAAATGAACTACTAATTACTTCGTGGAATACTCTAAATAAACACCATTCAAGGTTTTCATATTTGGGATGGTTTTTCTCACGCTTCGTACTCACATAATTATTTATTATCCTCAGATGAAACCCTGTCGTCATATTCCTACAAATAACGACATTATGTAACCTATTTGTTTAGCATGTAATGTTACTATTGTAATGGAGCAGGCCTCATTAATAAAATAAGTAATATATTTCCGGTGAAATACCCATCTCAACTTTTAGGATACAACACAATCCTATACTTGCCATATACAAGCAGTAGAGACAGTAAAAAGTAACGGCTAACTATTTAAAAGTTTCATGGAAGGTGTTTCTTCTATTTAAGTAGTCAGATTTTTAAAAAAGTGAAAAGAAAAAGCAATCCGGTTCTCCGTTAAAAAGGAGAGGGGTTTTATCTTAAAACGACCCTGATAACCTTCGCTAAATTAAAAATATTGTTAGTCATATTTCCTTCCTTTGAACCAAGAAACATTTAATAAAAACGAAAAGGCATTTCTCTTGTTTGTTTTGAGATAAGCGACTGGAAAGTTTTCTTGAAAAGATATTGCGTATAACGCCTGACCTGAAACGCAATAATGATTCGGATATACCAGCACAGAAGTGTTGCTGAAACGGAGATAGTTTGCAAAAACAATATGGCTAAAAATAAAGTAATGCAAAAACTAAGAACAGCTGTCATAGCAGAATCTGAAGTTAGAAGAGCTGGAGATTTCTGCACAATGAAAAAAGCAGTGTTTTGGAATGACGCAAGAAACTTTTGTAAACAGCATTTTCCAAGCAGTGCAGTGGTACGTCAAAATAACAATCATTTTCGCGGAACATGAAGTAAACACATTTCTATTTTCATGGAGTTCTTCTTGGAAATGCTGGGGGAACAGAAAGTAACATAATACTGTTAGTTCCTCTTGCAGAATCGTACCCAAAGGGGATAAAGAAATTATCTGTTCCAGGAAACTCTCTGAACCCTCTTTTGTTCACTTTCACATTTCCTGAATGGTTTTAACATTAGAGGGTTCCTAAAATGTGTTGTATTCACCACATTTCCAGGAACTGCCAGACCCCTGTCTCATAAAGATGTTGGGGTAAGGTTATGGACATAGACGAAACCTGCTTTGAATGGCCAATTGGATGAATTGCCGCTATATATATGTATTTTCAATCACTTATTAATAAAATCTGATGTGTTGCACTCATATAACTTTCTCTATTCTTGTACGAAGCAACTAGGCACACATTCCTACAAACTCTTTCTATTGTCTTCATGTTAGAGATCTGCATGGGCTCGGGCCGAGCCCTCGGTATTATATTTTTTGGTCACCGATGCCGAAATTCCGAGAACAGGACAATTATCGCAGCATTTATTTACTAGGGATTTTATATGATTATTCTGCTAAACCGTTTCAAATAATAATAATAATAATAATAATAATAATAATAATAATAATAATAATAATAATAATAATAATAATAATAATAATAATAATAATAATAATAATAATAATAATAATAATAATAATAATAATAATAATAATAATAATAATAATAATAATAATAATAATAATAATAATAATAATAATAATAATAATAATAATAATAATAATAATAATAATAATAATAATAATAATAATAATAATAATAATAATAATAATAATAATAATAATAATAATAATAATAATAATAATAATAATAATAATAATAATAATAATAATAATAATAATAATAATAATAATAATAATAATAATAATAATAATAATAATAATAATAATAATAATAATAATAATAATAATAATAATAATAATAATAATAATAATAATAATAATAATAATAATAATAATAATAATAATAATAATAATAATAATAATAATAATAATAATAATAATAATAATAATAATAATAATAATAATAATAATAATAATAATAATAATAATAATAATAATAATAATAATAATAATAATAATAATAATAATAATAATAATAATAATAATAATAATAATAACAGAATTACAGAATCGGCCCGGGCTGATGTGGGCTGAACCTAAGAACATTGGCCTGTGCGGGCCTGCACCATGTTATTCGGGATTATTTATTCGTAGAAATGATCTAATTGGTAATTTTCCTGTAGGTGCAAGGGAATATGGACCTTTTGCTAAAAATGCTTTTTTGGATTTGGGGGCCTTGAGACATATATTTCCTATGAAGTGTCGACTTTTGGATCGAATACAATATTCCCCCTATTTACTATATGTAGTAGAGAAAGTAAAAATGCCCTAGAAATAGAAATAACCGAAGCATTGCCTAATAATATGCATTTTCACTATCTGGGAGCCATGATAAGGATTTACACACATTTATAATGCGTTTGGTGCAACAAATAAAAGGTACATGTCATCAGAATTCGGGATCTGTTCATCATCCATTCTATGTTCTTACACTGAAGATTAATGGGAGTTTAATGGAGATGATTATATTTAAACAGCCAAATCAGAACACAACTGAAAGGGACATTTCTTATAATATTGTTTCCTTCTCTTTGCGGTCTAAAATCGAAAGCAAATGTCTTTATAAGTGCCTGTCGCTGAAGAAAAGTAAAGGTAGAGAAAAAGAGGAAAACCTTTCCACTATCTGTTGACCCACATTCGTAAAACAGCTACTCAATTACCCCCCTGGGGATGCGCCCACCTGCGGTTCAGCTCCCCCGTGGAAGTTATTAAAATCCTGAGAAGATTTCCATCTCTTGCGCTTGATATAAAACCAAGGAATAACAACCACCCAACATGCATGCCACGGTTTTCGATTTCGATGGATATAATTTTCTTACTTATTACAGTTAAAATCAGAGGCTTATTGGAGTTTATTTGTGAAATATTCAGTATGAATTCGCATATTCTTTTTCTAAAAATGTAAGTCCTCATTTGTGGAGCAATACAGCAATATACCCTACAATTAAAGCAAGTTGCTCATTTTAAACTGACAGATTTATGAATGTTCCTGCCACCATCATGAATGTAGAAAATAATTTGCCTACGGATTCCGAGGAAACCTTCTGGCGTCTGGGGTTAATCAATACAATTGTATTATTTTTGTTGTTCTTGTTTCATTTGTATAGGTCCTCTTTAACTTGTACGATCATACAGGCAGCTTTGACTTTGGAAACAACTGATGATGTTATTTGTTGACTGTAGGCTTTTACTTTCTTTGCAACCTACTTATTTGTAGATGAGAGAAAGTATTGTATTCCACCCAACAATTCTATTAGATGTCACCCGGAAATGCATGTTTTGAGCATCCCTGAAAATCTCCCCCTGTGTTTATCTCTATGTCTCTCGTTAATTCAAAAGTAGGACAATGATGTAACGCAATATTAAGGACCGAGAATCCATTTCCGCGATGTGGGGATAACGCGTCTTTCTCACATTCAAGAAGTCCAGAGTTTGAGTTAACTGCATAAGATTTAATGAGTTTTTCCCTAACCCTGGGAACTTGAATGTTGAATAACTATTTCGTTAATTCATGGTCCACTAAGAGGTACCTGATTATTAAAGCAAGTTAAATTAAAGAGAAAGCAAAAAGAAAGAAGGAAAGAAAAGGGGAAAGAAAAAAAAGAAAGAAAGAAAGAAAGAAAGAGAGAGAGAGAGGAAGAGAGAGACAGAAAGAAAGAAAGAAAGAAAGAAAGAAAGAAAGAAAGAAAGAAAGAAAGAAAGAAAGAAAGAAAGAAAGAAAGAAAGCAAGAAAGAAAGAAAGAAAAAAGGAAAGAAGGAAGGAAGGAAGGGAGGGAGGGAGGAAGGAACGAAAGAAAGAAAGAAAGAAAGAAAAAAGGAAAGAAGGAAGGAAGGGAGGGAGGGAGGGAGGGAAGAAGGAAGGAACGAAAGAAAGAAAGAAGCAAGAAAGAAGGAAAGGAGAGAAAGAAAGAAAGAACGAAGCAAGAAAGATATAGGGGAATGATTGTGTAAAATCTCGAGCCAAGTAACTTGATCCAGTTGAGTTGGTATTTGAACCAGGGCCACAGTTTGTTGTCAGACATGCTATATGTGTGTACCTCAATGGTAACCTGTAATTTCACGTAAGGTGTGTGACGAGGCAGTAAAATTACTTGAAGGACGGAAAGAGGTGTAGTATTTACTAAGAATACCACGTTAATAGAATACAGTTAATTAAAGGAGCATAAACTAATATTACGAGGCGCATTGAAGGGGCATACACATTTCTCCCCCAGTAATGAGCAGAATCTCTGGAAGACAAGATCTTTCCCCCCTTTTCCTTTTTTTCCCTGCTTGTTCCATGCCTCAGAATGGAGATAGAAGAGACACCAATTACTCCACTTCTGTATTTCTGGTGCAACTTGCGTTTACTGGTTAGTTGTCATATTTGATATTGAAATTATAGACACATAAAATTAATCATTTGAAAACAATTTAAAGTAATAATTAGAGTAAAAGTTTAAAAACTGAATGATTTGAATGGTTTTGGTAGCTCGCTCGCTTTAGTCAGAGCAAGCACACTTTTGGTTTATATCTGTCGAAGTGAACAGATTGTAATTGTTTGAAGGGTCTAAGTGCGTAGATACAATAGCAACCTCAAGTCATCAAAGTATAAAGCCTAATATTGTTGCATTTTTTTCGGGATAATATTAGAAATCACGTGATTCCTTGCCAGACAGCGTCGTGGCAACACCTTGCCGGATACACTTAAACTTGTAACTGTACTTACGTTATAGTACGAAAGCTGAATTTTATATGTTCCTTCGTTGACTATTAGAAGACGTTTTCCTTAAAACACTTGGCCAGTCATCTGTAGGTGCGAGTGCAAGGTAATATACATCCATAGTCTTTTGCGATCGTTTATAGTAGGCAAAGCTTACTCAGATACCCCAAAAAACAACCTTGACATTTCCCCCCCATTATGGTGCAGTCTGGTTACATTTGGTGATATTCCATCCGTTAGGTTGCATTAGTGCCACCAACTGTTCGTAATGCATAACCATGGCAAAGATACAGCCATAGCTGGTGTTATTGCGCCTGTTATATTGCCATAGAAGCTCTTGTTTATGTACGAGTTGCACAGAGGCCAGCTAATTGATTTTAAAACAAGATTCAGGTTAGACGTCTATTAATTAATCAATCTGTGAAAGTGCTGCTCGTGTTTGCGTGATTTTGTCTTGAATTCTTTCAGAGCAGTATATGCAGCTATACTTACTGTTATGTTTGTGTTCGCTACACAGTAGTGCATTAAACAAATATTGTGATATTTAGCGCTCCAACGCTCGGAAGTGATTTTATCCAAAAGTGTTATTACAGAACAAGATTTGCCGAAGGTGAGTACGTTCTGTGTTGTGTGAAAACGATGCTGAAGCATTAATATCGTTTGAAGGCGTGATACTTTAAACCTGTGATATTTGAGGTTAGACATGCCTTTATTATGTACGTTGGCAGGACTGGTTTTTGGAATCTGTTGTTTAGTGTAATGTCGGTCACATTGATCTCTTGGAACTGCCGATAAACTGTGTCCACTATATTGTGCATTCTTAGTTTACTCAGTATGTACATAGTTTTACTATTTGTTTGTACAGTTTGTAAAATAAAAATGATCTAGTTTTAATTATCATCATGAGAAACGTTTTAATTTGTGTCTGAGTTGAGTTTGACTAGCCAGGTGTTAGAACTGTCGAAACCGCCCGGCTTTTAAGATAAGGTCCTCTAATAACCACCCAATATAACTATAATCGAGGTGCATTAAATAATTTTAATACTACCAAATTTCCATACTTATTGCCAACTCTTAAGCTGAGTAACAGTTTCATGTGTTTTATGTGTTTATTTCCTTGTTTGAGTTTAAAACTGTGTAATCATATAAGTCATCTACAAGGAGGACTTTCTGCCAAATTGGCGGAATCTCCCCTACAGCGCAGAGAAAATATCCCGATAAAAGGAACAACAAAACGCTAGAAAAAAAGACTGCCCTATTCGGCAGAAAGACGCAGAACGAAGCATTTGATTAGATCGAAATGTGATGCAAATTTATGGTATCGATAGTCAAGTTTTAGGATAGAAAGAGACACTCACGCACATACACGAAATTTTCGACACAGCTGCAGGGTGCAAAAACAAGAATTCCTCTGTGTTTTCGAGACCAATCTCAATCTTACTATGTCAAGACAAAACATTTACTCTTTTTCCTTTCCATTATCAGTCACATGCTGAGGCAATTACCCCATTAGTACACTGTCTAAGCTCCAAGCAAGAATATATTGTTGCCAGGCAAACCCCAGAACAGCTTGCTGTAAAATGATTCAGTTTGTGAGTATCCAAGTTTACTTATTGGGAAGGATAAACACTGCATGGACTAACCAAACGATGTCTAACCTTGTCCCTTTGGTGACGCTTCCGTAATTCCCTACAACCGCCCTTCTGTCAAGGGCTGACTCGTGGCGACACAAACAGGCGATTCCATGGCACTTTCTAAGTCATACCTTGAATTATCTGGAAACCTCCTCAGAAAACCTCTTCATTTTGGATAATTTTTGCACAACAGTAAGAAAAGACAACACTTCACTGAATAGAAGATGCAGACATCGTTTAAACACACAATTTATGTTAAATACTTTTCTTCTTTTGAGTGAACCATTCCCGAGATATTCCTTATTATTTGTTTGAATTACCCAATACATATCCTTTTCTCAAGTAGGGATATGCTATCCATTTCCTCATCTCTTGGCCTTGCATAGAGGACAGAATTTCAAAGACATCGCATAGCAATCAGCTCTTAAAACATTTAAAGCCTACTGTATTCCCATATTCTCTTTGTACATACATTAAAAAAAAACTGGCAATAAGATGATTTCTGAAAATGCTTATGTCGATTAAAATGTAGTAAATAGAGCAATAAACATTTGCAAGAATAGTTTGTATAAGAATGAATATAACACTACGTACATTTGTAAACACAGGTTCTCCAAATTGAACTATATTAAAAGTCTGTATTGTAATGTATTAAGCGACGATCACTTAGTGGATCTTCTAAGGCAGTGTCCTTCGACTGTCACCAAATATTGATAGACTTCTTAAATGTAAGCAGGTACAAAGAAGTCAGTAATGAAGAGATGTTTATCGTATAAAATTTGAAAGTGCTTTCGTAAATCAAACGTAACGTACATGTAACCAAACCGCCACTGCAACACAACGCATGCCTGAGTGACAAGTCTGCATAAAGTGGAAGGAAGTAAATCCAATCTCCCCTTTTTCTCAAACGTTGGACATCGCTGGGCTAACTTCTAAAATCAGTCCCCTCTTGTTACTACTTGACAAAGCGACAAGGCGTATTGACCTTGGCTGTCAAGCGTTATGATCGCTTCTTATCTTGTTTATTACAACAGCGAAATAATAGTAATTTGGCGTATAGTCAGTTATAAAACACAAATAGATTATCTCTCGCGGCTGCCGATATGAGGCGTTGCTGTCCTGAAGATATGATTGCATATGAACAGAGTGTACGCACACTGTCTCGCCTTGTTTGTGCAATAAGCTCACGTAAACAGCTGGGCAGTTTGACATTCTTTCCGATTCGCCTCACGTCTTTGCCAAGTAGTATAGTGTCAATAATTGGGAAAAGTTCATAATGCTGAAAAAAATATTCTATTAAGTTAAATACAAAATGCAATTTTAAGCTTTCACTTAAAATAACTCAAAATAATGTGTTGCGACGTTGGAAATTTGCCCTCCCCAAGTTACGCCTATGGTAACACCCACTGCGAAAATACAGACAGAGGAAATGGCAACTTTCACGCTGTGTGCCATAATGACTACGCCTGTATTTGGCGAACAGCTGATGGCGGTGGTGACGTAGAAACAAAGAACAATCTGATCACTGGTTCACTGGCTAAGTTAAGCACAAACAGTACTTGTGGAACGGACCTCTGACCCATACCCCGATGACCTTCAGCGTCAATTCGATTCAGAGGCTTCTGCCTCCTCTGGGTCACGTGACCTCCTCCCGGATGCTGCAACCTGTCGTCACGAACAACGCTGCCAAAATTGCGATGCATATTATGTAAACACCGAGCCTCCTGCTTTGAGGGCCATCACGTCCCATCATCACTTTCATTTAGCCTATTTGTTGATGGTAGTAAGGAGCGTGGTGTCAAACTTAACAATGCATCTCATTGCTTGATATCAAATGTATTATTTAATAAATATTTATGTCAGCCTCCATGCGTTACCTTTCAGTGCACGCATACTTGAATAACAGTCTTTAATTACGGCATATTAGTCACTTTCCCCCATTAGTTATATGTAGTATATACAGACTCGAAATATCTCGCTTATTATTGACTTTCGTGGAAATCGTTGCAAAAACATTTATACGTAAATGTTCTAAACTTTTTAATTGGAGAAAATATATAACTGTTTTACCGTCAGATGTTGCTAACTGGGGTTGGAGTTTGGAGGAGGGTAACAATAGATATATTATCACTCAAAATCAGACCGACAAACTTTTAAACCAGAGAAATGGCTGCTGTCTGCGAGAGCACGGCAGAATGGGCACGCCGATGCTCTCTTTGTGTTAATCGCAATGGGCGTGCGTTCCAGCATTTTTCTTTGAATACCTAGTAAAGCTGTGGTTAACTGTAAACAATGAGATGTTCGTGTTTTGTTTATGTGTTCTGTGTTTGTTTCTTGGATTAAGATTGTGTGCCTTACTAAGATAAATGCATTACTAATTTATATTGATTTTGCCGTAAATACTTATATTGGGTGGTATGCAGTAATGTGTGTGTGTTTGTGTGTGTGTGTGTGTGTGTGTGCGTGTGCGTGCGTGCGTGCGTGTGTGTGTTAACGTTAAAATGTATCGTGCAAAATTTGATTTCTAAGAGAGATTTGGCTACGTTAGTTAACGTTAAATTGAGACTAAATTCATTCGAATTAATGTGGAAATGCATTAGAGCGTTGTTCACGCAATGTTTGCGCAACAGTTAATAAAATGACGAACTACTTATATCCATTCGTCAAGAAACTACATGGCTCCAAATATTTTACACAAATTATTTTTTTTCGGCGAAACGCTTTTTTATTGACAATAATTGTATTGGACATATTTGTTACACTCATAATGTGGAATCCCTGATTAAAGTATGCCGAAGCAGTACCTTCCATCAGGTATACATAAAATAAACGAAGAAGAGAATTGAATAAAAATGGAAAGGGCAAGAATGTTACACACAGAAAAGATCTAAAATCTAAAAATACCACAACATGGAGAACGGTATAAAGTGATAAAATTGGAGTACAGATTTTCATAATCTGGGGTCCACGGTGAGAACTTATGTACACGTTTGTCATGACTACCTGTAACAAAAGAGCGTCGTCCTCCGTAACCTAGGGGTAAGATGCTAGTCTCTGATTCCCGAGGTCGCGGGTTCAAATCCGAAGAAGGGGGCTAAATTGTTTGGCCCGTAAGCATGGCTTCCTTCGGAAGGGAAGTAAAGCCAGTGATCCCATGCCGTAGATTTAGCGCACGAAAAGCAACCTCAAGGCTGATAAAGAGGTCCCTGAGCAAAATTAAGCGGTCTTTGAAGCACATGCAGAATGGAACGCTCAAAACCATGTAATTAAAGAGCACCCATAAATAAGTAATCGATTTCAGTAATAAAGCATGACGTCACCAGAATCCGGACCAAGGACTTATCTCCGTAACAATATGAAATAGTTTTAAATAGCAACATATCAAAGCGGATGTTTCGGCATAAACAGATAAATGTAATTAATTAACTCATTATTCGAAGTTTAAAACCTTATGTGTTTCTACTCACATGACTTTCTCTACTGTTGTACTAACTATTCCTACAAACTCTTATTCCTCTATCTTCTTCATGTTAGTCGAGATAAACATTTGCAGAAATTATATTATTGCTGATTTTCTGGTAGGTACAAGGGGAATATGGGAATACAGTAGGCCTTATGCGATAGTCAAATCTTTTAAAGATGGTCGCTATGTGAAGATTGAAATTCCGTTCTCTTTACACGGCCAAGAGATAAAAAAGTGAATAACGACCTTCCAGTTGAAAAAAGTTTAAGTAATGCAAAACTTACAAATAACAACGAATATCTCCGAAATGGACTACTCGACAAAAAACTGCATATGGACCTAAATTGTGTGTTTTAACGAGATCTACAATTTTCTATAGTAAAATTTTGTCTATCTCTTACAGTTTACCAGTTATGCAAAAGTCATCCAGCGTAAACAGGACTACATGGCCTATAGCCAGAAATTTCAAAATATAATTTTTCATTTGCTACAAAAATATCTTAAACATATGGCATTTTAATCAAAATCGTTAGAGCCATTTTTGAGAAAATCAAAATTTTCCACATTAAGAGGTAGTTTAGGGTGGGGGAACTTTCTTCAAAATCTTCGTTTCGCATCCTTGAAAGATATTCAACTTAAATACCAACTTTGATTTTTATCGGACTATTCGTTTTTGAGTTACACGGTTCACAGACAGACAGACAGACAGACAGACAGACAGACAGACACACACACACACACACACACACACACACACACACACACACACACACACACACACACAGAGAGAGAGAGACACACACACAAGGTCGTTTTTCTAAGAATGCTTTTCGGAGGTTTCAGGAGACCTCAAAACATATATTTCCGTGAAATCTCGATATCGAATTTTTGGGTCGAATACTTTTCCTATTTCCTATACAGAGTAGATAAAGTAAAGGTACTCTTTGCAGTAGAACTGTTTATGAAAGCTAACCAGGCTTCTCTACTTTTGTTGCTTTCATACAACGGTATTCCAATTTCGTGTTCCAAATACGGCCAAACAACTTGCGCATATTCAACTATATATTTATAGCTTCGCTTGCAGAACTCAAGGATACAACAAAATATAACTGGATATGTACGAATCTAAAAATATTTCAGTCGATGTGAAAGTTTCAGCAAACAAAGCTTTGGAACCTTAGGACAGCTTTCCCAGCATTCCTTCAACAACTTCTAACATGCGGCTTAATGTCGTATACTGAAGTTCATTTACACGAGGAATTTGAACTCATATATAGTCAACTATTAAAGTGCATGCACAGTTCATGTCCCAGCTAATAGTTCACAATATGTACTGTATTTGGAATGAAAGGAAATCAATTTAATTTCCCTTTCATTCGCTCTCATCTTTCAGTTGGTGCAGCTGCTTGCTTAAAGGTAAGACTACCTCATGGACATTAGATAGCTGCTTGGCCCTCTCCAGACAACCCCAACAGTTGCACGGGTCTTCGAGCCTGGAACTGTTAGGGAGTTCTGTCTGTCTATGTGTTCTGCGACCTGTAGCCTCTCGTAATTCGCTACTCATCCTTTTCACTTGAGGCTCTTAGCCACAATAGATCTATGTAAATCGCAGCGAGTGACGTGAATTGTCTCCTTTTGTGTATAAGCTACTCATTTTAGGCACAGAACTCAAATAAGAGATACTTGCTCAAATTCGGCTATCAGATCTATCAGTATAAGTATCTGTTATGTCTGGATGGTGATTTGCATTGCTAAAAGTATGTATTTTCAGATTTTTACTACAGTTTGTTCACCAGATCATCGTACCTGGCAGGAATGCAGCGAGCCAATAGTCAGTAAACAATTCCAGATATACAGTGATATCTGAAGCAGGAGTCGTGCTTCTAGTCGCACTTACGATAGTAGTGCAAACCTTGGAATGTGCATTCACATTAGATTAAAGCACAGAAGTCACTCAAAAAGGCGGAACTTATATGTTATTTTCAGTTCATGCAGTGTATAGCATATAAAAGATAAGCGATGTTTTCAACTATCCCGTCTCTCTCCCACTAATCGGTACTGCCTTTTATATATTTTTCAAAAATCTTGCCAATCTTACGTGATATATTCTCGAGCGTTATATCGTGAAATTATTGTAAGGATAAGTCACCCGTTACATTTCTTTAAGTATTCATTTTACCTTGGCCTAGTTCTATGGGATTGAGATCACATATGTGTGGGATCAAGCAAACGACAGTGTGGTCCAATAAAACCAAAAATGCATCTGCTCTAACAACCACTTAATGTTTGTTTGTTTCGATCATCCTATAAAGAGGTTTTACACATAGAAGTGTCATACTGAAGCCCTTTGTTCTGCAACCATAGTATCATAGTAGATTCACAGCACGCCTTGGTGGGGATTTATCTACTTCTATACTTCTTTTTTCATTACTTCCGATACAACGCTAGTGGCTCGTACGATTTTGCAACTGAAATTAAGAGAAATTAGCAGCGAATGAACATAGCGCGAAAGACATTGGAGGTAAGTTGGCAACGTAACCAATAGAGTAAAGTTTGCACGAAAGTTTACAAAACTCGGGTTACATTATTCAGAATATCTGTGTTCTCCCCTTCATTCCCCTAAGGGAACAGACAGTACCTGTTATTTATAGAAATTCCTCTGAAATAAAAAGCAAGGAAAACGAGAACTTCCAAAATGGGATCCAAATAAGAGATACCATCATCAATGTTCCAACTTTGATTGATAAAAACAAAAACTGCCCTAATGGATGATGAATACCTAAGTTGAAAAGTATTATTTTACAACAAATCAATAATTCTCGTTCCAAACAATAATGACTCAGCACCTATTCTTAGAACATAAGGGAATATAAAAGGTTGTTCTTCATCTTCATGTGCCCTTCGATGGCATGCCATACATCGTGCACACTCTTCCCATCACGTATCCTCAGAATATAATCCAGTGGAGAACACTCATTCATCAACTACTGTCTCTTATTTAGCACCAAGTGGTGTCTCTTATTAGGATCCAGGATACTCTGAAATGTCTTGGCTACTTATGTTCAAAGACGTTATTGTAGATATTACTAAATCTGCTTATAACAACCTCTATGGATACTATACAACTACAACAACAGTTGCTGCTACTACTGCTACTACTACGTAGCGCTATAGTTCTTATAGAACCTTGGCTTCCCTACATATAACATTCTCAGTTTCCCTCCACCACCTCTCAACGCCCATCTTCTTCAGCTCACAATCCACAGCATCCATCCATCCATCTGGCACAAGACCTGCCTACCTCTATTCCTTCTTCCTCCAGGCTTTCCTTCCAGCGCTTTCTTAGGATGTCGTTCTTCTTGCATTCTGCAGAAGTGACCCAACCATATTGGTGCTATATTACCAATAAGTAATTTTATTGTACTTAGAAATCGTCTTTGTAGAGCTTTATTTCAAGAATATCACAATAATATTTCAAATTCTTGCAACAAAGTTTTCTCCTTCTCAGGTTGGCACTACTTGTGCTACCGGCAGCATGCAAACAACAATGTGCTATCCAAACAGAATCATTATGTTACAACTAATTCCAGCAGGCAGCAGCAAATTGTTGGCCTTTTAATAGCAGAGTATATCTTATTTGGATACTTTATCCTAACTATGTGCATAAAATCAGGGATGTAGGAAAAAGGCGCCTTAGAAGATTAAATACGCCGAGTAACGGTTGTACTTCTCTACGAGGTAAGCGGTAGGGAAAGCTAGAAGCATAAAGTTAAGTATTACAGATACTCACTCACCCCCATCCACCCCAGAAGCAGTATTGCCACTTAAGCCTGTGTGATAAGAACTGATGGGTTTACTTCGTGCATGCTGTTAGTATATTTTGTCAGTAGTGTAGGGAGAATCATTTAGTGGCTATAACTTTAATAGGGAGATTAATCTTTTACCATATCCTCTTACCGTGTCTAATACATTACACCACGTAATTTATAGCTTTGTGGTGATGAGAAACAGTCTGGGGATGACATGAAAGTATGTGTGTGCTTGGTATACGATGAAGGAAAGTTAAGTGCTGAAAATTTAAAGTGAACGCGTTTTTGTTATAAAGCCTCCATAGTCCTAGGGCCCTTTTTATGATACTAGCGCGATGCTACGTGGAAAATATGCATGGCTCATAAAATGTTGAAGAAATTAAATTACTTATAAGTCATTTTTATCTTTTCTACTACATACCTATAGAAAGTAGGGTCATTTTACACGAGTTTGGTTGCATTATTCTTATATTAATAGAAACAATAACAAAAAGTTGAATTTGTTCTTAAAAATCTGATGCGCTGCACTCACATTTAGGGTAAGCATTGCTTTCCACCCAAAATTTCGATGTCGAGATTTCACTGGAAATATACGTTTTGAGGCCCCCTGAATCCAAAAAGAAGGTATTTTTAGAAAAAGCTCCGCGTGTGTCCAAGTTTTAGAACCTCAAAATGTCTATTAAAATGTGGTGCCCCTATTCATATTTTGTTACACCTTTAGACTCGTCAATTACGAACTAAGACTTTCAACTAAACGGTTAGGTGTATTGTAAGACATGCTAATCCTCTGAAGGAACATGGAGTGAACCTACCTGCTAGCTTTGTTACAATGCACAGCAGGAGTTGTTATTTGAGGTGATATTAGTATTTCGTCATGCTGAAAGTAAGAACTATCTTTTCCGCGAAATTGAAAATAAAATAGAATTGGTGAAATGAGTTGTAAGTAACCTAAGTCGCATGGAAAGTGAAGTGGGCAAACTTGTCTTTCGATGAAGAAGAAGAGCTGGAAACCAGCAATATTTTTGCTTTAAGAATGTCACTGTACATTCTGTTGATGTTGAAAGAAACTTTTCTATATCAAATTCCGCTATTGTTTACAACAGACAATCCTTCCAAATCTAAACTTACAAAAGGTATTTGTGACGTATTGTAACCCAGCATTCAGTGATAAAGTGTAAGTGAAATGTGCAAGGATATTAACATATGAAGATCATTTGTAAGTCATTCCTTGTTCTTTTGGTTCACTTTTAATACATTTTAACGCCAGTTTTACTTTCTCTACTACTTATTGTAAGTAGAGAAGTATTGTATTCGACCAAAAAATTCTATGTCGAGACTTCAGAGGAAATATATATCTTTTGAAGCCTCCCGAAAGGTACATATATGTGTGTGTGCGCGTGTGTCTGTCTGTGAACAGCATAATTCAATAACGATAAGTCGCTTAAGAACTAAAGTTATCATTTAAGTTTAATATCTTTCAACGATGCCACATAAAGATTTTCAAGAAAAGTCCTCCATCCTAAACTACAGGTAAAGGGTATAGGTACAGAGAGGGACACCTCTCTCACGTCGACCTACACAAATCTATTGTGGCTACCACCCCCCAGAGGGCAGGGATGAAATGAAGGAACCGAAGGGGTGCCATCAGGTTCGCAGCTAGACAGGCCCACCAGAGACGCGTGGAAGTCCCTAACAAGTGCTGAGATAGCTTCATCCCGGCGCTAGGCCCCGCTAACTGCGAGTACGGTTTGGTATCGCACGAAGCGCCACCCCCCCCCCCGCCCCTCGACGGAGGACAAGGGCCGACCGAACGCCACCTAGCGCCCAGAACAGCTCCGTGCTAAACATACTCTTTAAATGAAAAATTTTTCGAACATTATTATTTTGTCAAAAATGGTTCTAATCATTTTGACTAAAATGCTCTTTGTTTAAAATATTTTTATAACAAATGAAATGTATATTTTGAATTTTTAGGCTATAGTGTATGTAGTGCTGTTGACTCTTGATGACTTTTGCATAACTGGTAAACCATAATACATAGATCAAATCTTACTCAATAAAAAATGTAGATCTCGTTTGAACACCCAAGTTATACCCAAATGCATTTCTTTGGGCTGTGAACCATTTCGGGGGTATTCCATGTTATTCAAGTGAGTTTTGAAACTAGTTAAAGTTTTCTCAAATGTAAGGTCATTATTCACTTTTTTATCTCTTGGCCGTACGAAGAGAACGGAATCTCGAAGTCTTCAGTTTGTATCCTCCTGGATGTTAGTTGTTTGACTGTGAACCGCATTTATCTAGCAGACCTGAGGTAAAATGACTTGGCTCTTGTAGGTATTAGGGAAGGCAATGGTCAGATGCTAACCACTACACATTTACGGGCGTCGGCGCCGAAGATAGGTGATGCGACTGGTTCCAGGTTCCCACTTGGGCGAGACGATGATGCAATTTACTTTTACTCTTTTTATCTTGTTTCGTCGTGTTCCTTTTCTTGCCCGTCACGGTTTGAATCACGTGGTTTGGCCCCCTCCTCTCTTCTTCCCGTGTTATTTTAACCTTGGCCTTTAAATATATTACGTCTGATGATGCATGTTAACTTCCAATGGATGATGAATTAAGAGAATCTGCTTCTTTTCTTTTTTTCTTTGAAACTTGCCTCCCTCTTCTTAAAAAGAAGTTTTTAACGTGACCTTGGAAAGTACACGTCGAACCGTGGACATGGTTTGTGCCGATGACATGGCACAAAGAACTGCTTAGTTTGGCTGAATGGACGTCACCTTCTCTAAAAGATCCATTGAGTTATTTTCATGTCACTGTCAACGTTAAATTAATTTTAATATTTTTAACAAAGCTTTCTGAATAACTACCTCTTTTTGTTCCACAAAAATCTCGGGGTTAACTTTGTTGGAAAACTTGAAAATTCACGTTTCCATGGGGAATTCAACTATATTTTACTTCCCATTCCGGAGTGAATGCTGCAGTAGTGAGACATAACATTATTGTTTCAGTAATCTCACAATATATGCTTCTAAAAGCATGCACTAACCTCAAAGTCTACTTAAAGTACGCAGAAAACACATATTTTACAAGTTCGCCAACATAAACAAAATGACCAACATAAAAGCTTGAAATGTTTATGCCTGAGTCTTGCATACCAAAATCATCTTACTTCTTACTATTGAATTCAAAATGCAAACGCGGATCGTATTCAAAATGGGATTGGACTCAAATCGATTTCATTTGTCCATGGAAACGTAGTAATTATTTTAAAATCTGTTCCATTTAGCTTCTACCTGGAAATTACATCATAGTCCTTTCTGTGCTTTTAATGACTATAACAATCTTGTTTAGAAATTGCAAATTAATTTTACGAGACGCATGCTTCACATCCAGATTTTGCGCACCCTAACTGTGTATAGGCGCTCAGTAGCATAAATTTGAAGGACAATGAACTATTAGTTGTTATACAGAATAAGAGAAAACATGTTGATTAATGTCTTGCATCTGGCAATGAAACCATTAGCATTCGTACTTTCCAATACTTTTGCACCAGTTTTTTCTGCACATAGAATAATGATGCAACTGCCTCATTGTAAAAACTGGTGCCCTTTAAGAAAACAGATACATTTAAGTCATACTATCACGAGCATGAATCGTAAATTAAATATAGGAGAAAATTAAGACAGCTGTTTTATGTAGTTAAACACTTCATTCTGATCAAATCGCTGTTTCAAACAACTCAGTCGTTTTTTTTTTTTTTTTTTTTTTTTTTTTTTTTTTTTTTTTTTAAATATATTGTTCCATTTATATCCCGCCTTTAACTGCGAAGGTCATACTGCGGCCTTTCCTATGGAACATTTGCCTATAAGAAAGATGGTACTCGTTTAATAGTGGGTTGTTGGTCTTTAGGGATTTTTAAACATTAAATTCGCACATACATTCACACTTCTAATCTCTAGGGGGGGATAACGAATATTCTTAGCTGGAAAAAATCCTACCCCCTGCCGGAAATTGAACTCGGTACACCTTGCGCAGCAGACAGGTTGCTCTATCGACTGAGCTACGGGGTCACCTAATTCGCACATGAATCCTGCCTGCAAAATCTATATATCTGTGATATCACCCAACTGGAAACATTTCTAGGAAGGTTAATAATTCATTTATTCGGAAAGAAAAGTATATGCTCTCGAAATTAAGGGATTTCTTCAATCAGCTAAGCTAAGCTAAAACTATACAAGGCCATAAGGACAAACACAATATTTATAAAATGTTTAGAAACATTATGAAATTTAATTATAACGTGAACAGATAGCTCTCTAAATGTTACACATAAGCTTTTTTGCTTTCGCTACTACATATAGTAAGCAGGGAAAGTGTTGTATTCGACCCAAAAATCTGATGTCGAGATTTCATCGGAAATATGTTTCGAACCCGGGAAAAAAGAAAAAAAAAAAAAAAAAGGTCAGCGCTCGCATGTGTATGTTTGTAAACATAACTCACAAACGACAGGTCGAATCAAAGTCAAATTTGGTATTTAGTTTAATGTGTTTTAAGCTTGCGACAAGAAGATTTTCAAGAAAATCCTTCCTAAACTACCCATTACATGAAAGTTTTTCGAAAATTTTGATTTTCTTAAAAGCACCTCTAACGATTTTGATGAAAATGCCATATGTTTAAGATATTCTTATGCCAAATGAAATTTATATATTGAATTTTCTGGCTATAGCCCATGTAGTACTGTTTATTCTTGATGACCTTTGCATAACTGGTATCCCGTAAGAGATAGACCAAATCTTACTATACAAAAAATGTGGACCTCGTTAAAACACACAAGTTATGTCCAAATCCACTTTTTTGTGGAGTGAACCATTTCGGAGATATTCCGTGTTATTCGTGTGAGTTTTGAAAGTACTTATACTTTTCTCAAAAGTAAGGTCATTCACTTTTTTATCTCTTGGCCGTGTGAAGAGAATGGAATCTTAAAGTCGTAATATAGCGACGAGCTTTAAAATATTTGACTATCGCTCAAGCCTAGTGTTATCCCTCATTCCCCTTATACCTACAAGGAAATTAGGAATACGATAATTTCTGTAAATATTTATCTCGACTAACATGAACAAGATAGAGGAATAAGGGTTTGTAAGAATAGTTAGCACAAGAGTAGAGAAAGTCATGTGTGTGTAAGAATCAGATTTTTTTCCTGTGCATTACACCAAATGGTAAAATTTCTCAGCAACAAGTTAATAGCCAATAATGAATGAGTGCTTCACTGTGAGGCTGTAAATTAAAAGTAACGGTAGGGGATATTCTACTGGAGGAAATGCGCTAGCTACATTGCCAGGTCCGTCCGTCCTTTCCAAAGTCCTGGTCACGGTGAAGGAGCACGTGAGATTCCGTTTGAAATTAGTGGTCGGCCAACCATCCATCTACACTCATTATAGTGTTTTCCCAAACAACCTTGGGACATCATCTGAAAATAGATGATGGACTACTAACAAGTTACGCAACAGTATAAATCATTAACATTGACTGAGGCTCCTCTCTGCGTCATGCACACGTGACACAAATCCGAAACGTATCACTGATTAGAAAAGCACGCCTTGTTACTACTGCAAATCTCATCTTTGTAAATATCGCATCACGCATCTTGCATTCCTAATAAACAAGAGAAAACCTATTAATTCGATCGCACTGTCGATTGTTCCATGCGAAGAATATCGATGATGGTTGTAAATGTACATTCTTTTGTTTACAAAGACTACCAGTATTCCAGCCATTATCTCCTGATTGGGATCTTGGGGATCACTTGGATGATTTAAGATTCTTTTTGGATGTTCCAATTATGTATATTCTCAGCTCAATTACAATGTGTGAAACGAACATCTAATTCTTGTAAGGAATTGCTAGTTTCTCGAAGTATTAGTAACTTAAAAAAAAAAACAAAAAAAAACAAAAAAAAACAAACAAACAAACAAACACTTCAAGTTACAAAAGAGCACATATACAATGTGTCATATTATTCTTACATTCCAAAAAGACAAACCCAGACTATTACAGAAAAATCTGATGTGTTGCACTCACTTGACTTTCTCTACTCTTGTACTAACCATTCTTACAAACTCTTATTCCTCTATCTTGTTCATGTTAGTCGATATAAACATTTACAGAAATTTGTTATTGCTTATTTCCTTGTAGGTGCAAGGAAATATGGGAATACAGTAGGCTTTAAGCGATAGTCAAATATTTTAAAGCTTTGATATCCCATTTTTTTTTTTTTTTTTTTTTTTTGCACACTTAACATACGAAATGAACAACGATGTTCCATTTCACGAAAGTTCTAAGTTTTCCGAAACTGACACACAGAACAAGGAATATGTTAGAAATGGTTCACTCTACAAAAAATGTACTCAGAGATAAATTGTGTTTTAGCGACATCTACGTTTTTTGTATACTAAGATTTTGTATATCTCTTACGGTTTACGAGCTACTCAAAAGTCATCCACACTAAATAGGACTACATAGCCAGAAAATTCAAAATATACATTTCATTTGTCATAAAAATATCTCAAATATAATCAACTTCGTTGGAGCCATTTTCAAGAAAATCAAAATTTTCGAAAAATTATACATGTAAAGGGTAGTTTAGGGTAGGACTATTTTCTTCAAAATCTTCGTGTCGCATCCTTGAAAGACATTAAACTTAAATACCAACTTTGATTTTTACCGACTTTTCGTTTTTGAGTTATGCTTTCCACAGACACATAGACTGACACATACACACAATCCTTTTTTCTAAAAATGCTTTCTTTTTTGGATACAGGGAGCCTCAAAACATGTATTTCCGATGAAATCTTGACATCGAATTTTTGGGTGGAATACAATACTTCCTTCTACGTACTAGTAGAAAAAATTTAACCTTATGAAATAATTCAAAGTTTTGAAGATTAATTAACACTTCTAAATATTGTGTATTTGCACAGGTTATTTTAAATATAAAACTCTTATGTGTAGCTATCACATTACTTTCTCTATTCTTGTACTATCTATCCCTACAAACTTTTATTCCTCTATCTTCTTCGTGTTAGTCGAGATTAACATTTGCATAAATTATCTTATTGTTAATTTGCTTGTAGGTGCAAGGGAAATGCAGCAGGCTTTGTGCGAAAGCAGACATTTCAAAGCTGACGCTATATGAAGGTTTTGAGATTCCGTTTTCTTTGCATGACCAAGAGATAAAAAAGTGAGAATCTGAGAAAAGTTAAGTGTTGCGAAACTCACACAAACAACAAGGAATATCTTCGAAATTGTTCAATCCACAAAAAACTGCAATTGGACATATCTCTTAGTTTGCCCAATATGCAAAAGAGTAAACAAAACTACATAGGCTAGAAAATTCAATATATACATTTCGTTTGCCATAAAAATATCTTAAATATGTGGCATTTTACTCAAAATCGCTAGAGTCATTTTTAAGAAATCAAAATCTTCGAAAAATTATCTATGTAAAAGGTAGTTCAGTATGAATGAATTTTCTATAAAATCTTCGTGTCGCATCGTTGAAATATATTTATTTTAAACACCAACTTTAGTTTTTTACTCAATTTCGTTTTTGAGTTCTGCTGTTCACATGTACCGCACACATACATACAGACTCTCTCTCTCTCTCTCTCTCTCTCTCTCTCTCTCTCTCTCTCTCTCTCTCTCTCACACACACACACACACACAGACACACAAAAGCGGGCCTTTTTCTAAAAATCCTTATTTCTTTTATTTAGGGGGCCTCAAAATGTATACTCCCGGTGAAATCTCGACATCGAACTTTTGAGTCGGATACAATATTTCTCCTACTTAGTAGAGAAAGTAGAAGATATATTAGAGAAGGGAGGAAAACACTATTACACATTTAAAAGTGACGAAGCTTATTAAGCTGATTTTAAACACGTCGACATGATGAGTAATTAATTTTGCGAGACCAAAGAATGGGGAAACTGTAATGGATTTTTAATCGCGGTCCTGTTCGGTAGAACCTGAGTTCTAGTTAAGCAACTGTAATGAATAACGAAAGATAGGCTTATCTTAAAGTAAGTGAGATTGATACTGTTTCCCGCATTGGAATTTCTAAACCTTCCCTCTGCCTCTTTAGATGCTCTGGAAAACTGTCAGTTTTTTGTCGGACCTAATTTTTATAGACCGGTTTTTTTCGCCACACGCCATCCTACATCCCTCTACGTGTACCTGATCTAGAAGGTTGATCGCTTTTTTCACAGACTATTTTTCACCAACTGCTTTTTTTGCGACACGCCCCGCCACAGCCAGCATTATGTGTACTAATACCACGAGAAGCTTTATACCACGATAATGTTATCCCAAATGTGAAAATGTCGAGTGGTATTTCTTTACACTATTTCGCGAAACAATTAATAATTTATTTATTTAATACTATTTAGTCTTAATAGTGATTTAAAAGTAAACAACTTACAATGATATGCAGACATTTAGATTAAGATTTATATGCTTCACAGTTGGTACTACAAGTAATCCAGTAGGCTGTGAGAGTAACAATAATTTTAGCGTTTAATCCAGGGAAATGAGCAATTGGATGTATAATGAATATAAGTAAAGGAATTTGCGTTAGTCATTAAAGGTGGATCTCTTATATTTAAAATTACAGAATATTCGTCAAATCTTTTGTCTGCCATTTTTGAATGGCCCGCTAATTGTGTTTACTGCACATGGATACTTCAGATGTTCAGAAACGTAAGATAAGGAGGTGATAAACCAAGACCAAGAGGTGATAAGCCGGCATGAGCCGAATATTTGTAGGCAATCCCACGAGAAGTTACGAGTTTGTTATGATTATGACTATCCGTAAAGAGAATAAAATCTAACAGCATACAAATATTAATTGATTTCCTACTTGTGTTAATCAAAATCAAATCACTATTCTCTCTCTCTCCCCTGTGTGTGTGTGCGTGCGTGTGTGTGTGTGTGTGTGTGTGTGTGTGTGTGTGTGTGTGTGTGTGTGTGTGTGTGTGTGTGTGTGTGTGTGTGTGATATCGCTTTGCTCAAAAACGAACAATAGTTAAATACCAGTTATTTAAGTTCACAGTCTTCCGAAAATGTTACACAAAATCCTCTAACCAAGCTACTCTTTAAACGTAAAACTAGCGAAAATGTTCTTCCCAAATATGGTATATATAGGAAGTCCCGGAAAAACACCGACAACGCTTAGTATGTTGTGCGGGGCGTCAAACTGATCGTTTCTAAGACAGAAACTTCTGTCCAGAAATGCACGGTTTGGACGCTGTAGAGCATCAAAGTGTGTCATGGGTGTGGGTTCACATTTCGTCAATAAACCCAACATCGAACTGTGTACCTCCTACGTCATTGCAGAGCCTATATCTGACGGTGGTGAGCCTCATGCATATGACCCAATAGGTGGGGCTGTTATTGAAGATTTTAGGCCGCTCCGTGGACTCTAGCCGTAAGGTCCTCCGTTACAGGAGTGCCACATTCCCCACTCTTCATGCAACTCAACAGGAAGTAGTCGAGAGGTGTCAGGTCTAGTGACCGTGCTGGCCGTGGATCTGATCCACCTCTACCAATCCATCGATTTGGATATGCGGCGTTGAGGTGATTCCGCACATTTACATCAAGGTGTGCTGGAGGTCATGTCGGCCATTTCAGCAGGTGTGTCGTGTCGCACTGTTAAAAAGTGTTACCGTACTGGGAACTACACAAGTGATCAGTAGGATGCGCACCAAGGACTCTATGGAGGAATTTTGCGCATGCGCAGGAATATTATTACGCTCAAGTCGTTAATCCCAGTACACATTTTGGTATGGGTTGCATACCTTTCGTATTAAGATACCAAAACGAATTTTAATAAATTGTCACAACCGTTCGTTCTCAAACTTCGAGCTCTCCAGCGTCCAAACCGTGCATTTCCGGATAGGGGTTCCTAGGGCAGTTTTAGGAAAAGTGTGTGTGTGTGTGTGTGTGTGTGTGTGTGTGTGTGTGTGTGTGTGTGTGTGTGTGTGTGTGTGTCTATGAACAGCATAACTCAAAAACGAAAAGTTGATTAAAACCAAAGTTGGTGTTTAAGTTTAATATATTTCAAGGATGCAGCACCAAGAAAATTGAAAAAAATTCCTCCTCCCTAAACTTTCCTTTACATGGAAAGTTTTTCCAAAATTTTGATTCTCAAAAATAGCTCTGATGATTCTCATTAAAGTGTCATATGTTTAAGATATTTTATGGCAAATGAAATACAGGTATATTTTGAATTTTATGACTATACCTATGTAGCCCTGTTTACTCTTGATGACTTTTGCATAACTGCTAAACCGTAAGAGATATACCAAGTCCTAATATACAAAAAATGTAGATCTGGTTAAAACACAATTTAAGTCAATTTTTTTTTCCCTCCTGATGGGGTGAACCATTTCCTTGTTATTTGTATGAGTTTTGCTATACTCTATTTCATATCATCCTCTTCCTCACTCTCATACCTGGTGCTTGGGTGACCACCCGCTTCCAGGTCCTCACTCTCTCCTGTCCATAGGTTCCTGTGCTCCCCGACAGGCGTCTGACCCTAGACACTGGCTTGTAAGTTCTAGGGGTGTAAGTCCTACATAAGGGGAGGGTAATCAGGAAAAGAAGAAGAGTTTGGTCTTTAATTGCAGCCATGTTGCTATAACGCTATGTTGCAGTTACGGCTAATAACCAATTATTCATTTCTATTTCTCAATTTCCAATTTATTTTCTAACAATCGCGGCTTTTTCTGAAAATGTAGGACATTAGAGACTTTTCAAAAATTCCCCCCTGGCGCCGGACAAATGGTTAAAATGAAGGTCACATCCGGGAATTTGCGGACGTCTGGTAACCCTGTATTCATGTCCATTATGTTATTTTTGTTGTTATTATTTCTTGTGTATTAAGCTCCGAATCGGCCATTCGCATATTAAAATATTCTAGATTTAGGATCGTATTGTTACTTTCAGACACTATCTAATAAAAAGAGATAGTAACAAATTAATAAAAATTAAGCATCTCTCCAAATCCAAATGGAAGCCGGGACCTCTGGCTTTAGAGACTTTCCCGCCAGCCGCCGAGACAGTCTTTTAATAACTCTGTGACGTTGCTTGTTTTCCTTCTGTGGCCTTCAACTCTTGGTTTGGCATATGATTATTAGCTTTTATTGTTTTCTTCCTTTGTGTCCGTTCAGGCTTGTTCTCTGATTTCACTGTATTTCAGTGGCTTTTCAGTGTTTAACAAATTGTTTGGCACGTGCATGGATAGATACTCTTACCTAACTGTTCTCTGGTTTTCCTTTCTGGAAAGCGTGCGGCTTGGAATCTCCTGCTAACCCACCGCTGAAGAAGCGAAAGTGGGCAGACACTATGGGTGCTCATGACCGTCATATTCCTTGGATCTATCGCTGGTCTCGCTTTCCACAGCAGTCTGCGTGAAGCACCTGCATCGCAGTTTCGCTTTCTTATTGCAATTATCTCGATTTCAGGTCTATATTCGAGTGCAACTCAGAGTACCCTTTACATAGAAGATTTTTAGAAAATGTTGGTTTTGTTAAAAATGATTATGTTTAGGATAATTTTACGACAGACAAAATGAGTCCATATCTTGAATTTTATGGGGATGTCGTCAGAAATTCTCTTTATTCTGGATGAGTTTTGCATAACTGGTAAACCGAGAGAGAGAGAGAGAGAGAGAGAGAGAGAGAGAGAGAGAGAGAGAGAGAGAGAGAGAGAGAGAGAAACTGCACAAAAAATCTAATGATTTTTTTTCTTTGCGGAGTGGACCATTTCCGAGGTTATTTCTGCAAATTGATTAGCATGAAGTAGATATGTGTATAAGCGTTTGTAAGAATAGTTTGTACAAGATTAGAGAAATGCATATGGGTGCAACACATCAGGCTTTCTTTCTTTACTATTTTGTTTTTTTATCTTTTTTTTTTTTTTTTCTTTTTTTTCTTTTTGTAGACCAGTGTAATTATTCACCTTCAGATTCGTAAATATTTTTCATCCTTTGGGTTACTATAGGCAGGAAAACAATGTTGTTGTTGTTGTTGTTGATTTGCTTATTCTTCACGTATATTGATGTTATTCCAAAATATTCAATTCAATTTTGCCTGGTTATCACAGCACGGTCCAAAAATTATCACAGAATAATGCTATACGCTAATTCTTGACAGTGACTTATTTTCTTCAACCAGTGTATTAACCATTTAGTTTAAGAAAATTCTTTTTTCTTGTGACTTTTCTTATAAAAACAATATAACCCGAATGGTACAAAACTTACTTTTTCTTATTTTGGGAAGAAATCCTGTCTTAAAAGGATTATTCTTATGCTTACAGAAGGAAGTTTGTGCTTGGAACGTTCTCCTGGGTGCAGTTTCTACAACATTTGTTATTACCTACTTTAAATAGGTTCCTCTAAGAACCTCATCTTATTTTATTATCTTCTGTGAGGATGTGACAACACTAGGGCTTTATCAGCGTATTTCAGTAGTAAGAAGACCACGTAAATTAGCAGCAAAATATTACATTTCTTTCAGTAAAACCAAGGTGAAATTTTACAATCTTGAAATCATGCATCGAATATCATTGAAACTTAACATTATGTTCCCATGGGGAATTGAAATCGATTTGAGTCCAATTTCATTTTCAATACGATGCGCGTTTACATGTTGAATTCAATCTAGAATGTAATTGATTTGGATACGCAAGGCTCAAGCATAAATAGTTCGAAAAATATTTTCCGCGTATTTTAAAACGGTTTTGAGGTTACTGAATGTTTTTGAGAAGAATATGTTGCAAGATTATAGAAACAATACGTGGCTTTGTTGTATTTTATTACACCACTTTCGTCAAGTAAACAAAATAATGAGGATGTAGCGTCTTACGGCTACAGTAGAAGTTATTTTTGGCGGATTCAAATCGATTTTAATTTGGTAGGTGTTGAATGGAAAATTCAACAAAATTTCGATCCGATCCCACTTCTAAGCGGATCAGATCCATCAGTTCGATCTACATCCGCGTTTCCATGCAGTATTCAATTCGGTAATCACAGAAACGTTAGCGCTTTCTTTACACACTCATATAAGTGTGTTTTCCGGGATAACACAGAACAACTTTGCTGTTCCTACCTACTTCAAATGAGAGAACCTTACAACTTAGGAACCGAACAGAAGTCAAGAAGTTGCAATAGTAAACCTTGATGGTCTGGTGCTGTAGCTCTCAGGTGTGGCAGTGGAATGACGAGTCGAAAACCACTTGCTGCTTATCTGCGCATGTGCAGTGCTTCTACACATTGTCGAGAGATGGCGTTATGAGCGCCAAAGCGAAAGCCGAGACCCGCTGTCGGTGAGGTTTGAAGCTAGCGTAACCACGTCTCACATTACTTTTGTTTCGCTGTTGATTTTAAATTGTGCTTAATGCCTACCCACGCTTTAAATTGAGGAAAAACTAGTTAAATTGTGATATTTAAATCTAACGTCACAAAAAGAAATAATAATGGTTACACCGATAAGCTCTTTGTCCTATCACTGTTGCAGCAACTAGGTCGGTAAAATTTGGGGCTTAATAAAAGAATCCTTGATATACTTTACAAAAGATTACCAATTTCCTAATATGCAAAGGGACAAATTTCCATCATACAAGCACATAACATTGCCTTGATAAGTGGCCTGGTTCTGTTTTAAACTTTATTGGGCTGTTTCTATATGTACCTGCTGGCAAAAGTCAAAGCTTGTATCCAGGAAGCTCGTATATTTGTACTTTCAACAGTTAACAACTCAACCATCCAACACAAACAAGTAAAAATACACGGAGCAAGAGTTCTAACAAATGAGGGTTAAGAAATTCGCAGGGAAGGTGAAATTAACTGCTAAATTTGTCTTAATATTCAATTCTAGCGCATTAATGTGAAATAAAAGAAGGAAGAGGAAGACTAGCAATTAAATCGAACACACATTAGAAAGAATAGTACAAAAGGAGGGAAAAGTCATTGAAATAAAAAGAAACGACTATGAATAGAAATAATGGAAGAAATGGTCGAGAAGATGTGCACCCAACGCTTGACAGCAAACGGATTTCAAAAAGAAGAAGAAGAAGAAGTATGCAATATGAGGCCGCTAGTGGTTGTAAGACATTCAAACGTCAATTCCTAGAATAAAAAATCTGATGTGTTGCACTCATATGACTTTCTCCACTCTTATGATATTTCTAAAAACCCATTCTCGTATCTTCTCTGTTAGTCGAGATAAATATTTGCAGAAATTATCTTATTACTGATTTTCTTGTAGGTGTAAGGAGAATATGTGAATACAGTAGGCTTTGAACGATAGTCAAATCTTTTAAAGCTTTCAGATTCCGTTCTCCGCCAAGAGATAAAAGTGTGAATAATGACCTTCCATTTGAGAAAAGTTTAAGTATTCCAAAATTCACAGAAATAACAAGGAATATCTCCGAAATAGTATAAACCACAAAAAATAAAAAAAAAATGCATTTGTGTTTTAAGGAGATCTACATTTTTGTATACTAAGATTTGGTCTGTCTCTTACGGTTTATCAGTTATGCAAAAGTTGTCAAAAGTAAACAGCACTACATGGGCTATAGCCAGAAAATTTAAAATATACATTTCTCTTGTCATCAAAATATCTGAAGCACATGATATTTTAATCAAAATCGATTGAGCCATTTTTGAGAAAATCAGAATTTTCAATAAATTATTCAGCATAGTTTAGGCTGGAGGAATTTTCTTCAAAACCTACGTGTCGCATCCCTGAGAGATATTACTAAAGGCCGGAGGCGTGTGCGTTTGTCCATAGGTATCCTGCACATGGACTTCATTGTTATCGCTCGCGCATGTAAAGAGCTGCAGGTAGGTACAGCCTGACCATGAAATCCGCCTCACTGCAGCACAACCTAGCAGCATCAAACTATGCATTCTGGAATTGCACTTAGACGCTTATACGTACTGCCATTTGTAAACTATAATATCGTCACAGAATGCATGACACTGGGTAATGCACTATAGTGGTAGTTGTTTGCACATTTGATGGCCGTGTTGTACTTCTGACGTCATTCATATTCTGCGTCCAGCTAACGGCTAACCTGTATCACATGCGAGCGCACATCCCTCCGGCCTTTAGTTATATACATAAAACGTAGCAGCTGCAGCAGCAATATGCATTTTACTGTCTCCAAGAGCACTGTGATGTATTTCTGAGCTGTAGAGGCGTGTAACTCTCCCAAAACTGTTTGATGAAAGCGAGGAGCGGTATGTTTTCAATTTTTCAAATCTAGTTTTCTCTACATATCCCCTAATTAGTGTAATGCAGTTACTCTCACTGTTTTCGTTAATACATGCCTTTCTCAGTGCTACAATATTAATATTTCTTGAAATGAAAACCTGAGATTCGAACTGCAAAAACTGTCATTGCTTTCTGCAACTTTTCGCTTTCTTGTCACAAATGTATCCACGCTGACGAACCCAGAACAGAGAACTGCAAGAAACTGAACCTGAGAATTGTTTATTATTTAGCTTACTTACAATTTGATACATTTGCTTACCCACAGCTCGCACTAGTACCATGTACAGTATGTATCGAAACTGTTTCGTGTCTTCTTGTATTTTCAAACAACTGTAGTATTCAATGCGTTCAGTAAGAAGAGAAAATACTTCCCTGGCAGGGAAGGAATTCTTCTTTGACGAGCCGTGGAAATTATTTAATGAGAGGCGGAACCCGCCATCCCCCCGTTAACGAATCCTAGTTGGGAAATTTCCAGCGTTAATCTTATGTTTTTAGATTCGCTCGTTTGATAAGCGACGTGTACATTTATGGAGCCAGATCTTAGGCTTGTGAATTAGCTGCAGTAAAGGAAGTTCCTGCAGTGCATTCCTGGAAACTGTGATGAGGGTAATAATGTGCCAAAAGTTGCATCTCCATCGCCACGCCAGCTCGGGTTCTCCTCGCTATGTGCATAATGAAGAGGGAAGGAAGCAAGGAAGGCAGGCAACGCTAACAGCTAATTTAAATACAGCCAAGGCCGTAGAGAAGGAACCACTTAGCGAGTAAAGGTTACCTTCTTACGCTGCAGGCTAGGTTTGCCTGACAATAAAAAACGGTCGTAAAGGTCTGCCTGCCTGCCTGCGTCTGCGGTTTAGAGACTCGTACAGACGTACTCAAACACGGTACGCAACAACTTGAACATCTGCAGTCAACCAGACGTTCTGTCTCTCTATATTCACTCGACACTCAGCGTTACTTGCACATTTTATAGTATGCACCTATATTCAAATATCTCTAACATTGTTGGTAATATACAACGTTTAGTTTCTATAACCCGAGTACCAGAATGGGTATTTCGGTTTTAGAAAATCTGATATGCTGCACTCACATGATTTCTCTTCTTTTGCACTCACTATTCTTACAAGCTCTTATTCTTCTATCCTCTCCATCTTAGTTCGAGATAATCATTTGCAGAAATTATCATATTGCTGATTTTCTTGTAGGTGCAAGGGGTATATGGGAATACAGTAGGCTTTGAGCGATACTCATATATTTTAAAGCACGGCCAAGAGATAAAAAATGAATAACGGCCTTCCATTTGAGAAAAGTTAAGTACTCACACAAATAACAAGAAATATCACCGATATGGTTCACTGCACAAAAAATGCATTTGGACATAAATTGTGTGTTTTAACGAGATCTAGATATTTTGTATAGTAAAATTTGGTTTATCTCTTACGGTTTAACAGTTATGCAAAAGTCATTAAGACTAAATAGGAATATGTACGCTATAGCCAAACATTTCAAAATATATACTTCATTCCCATAAAAATATGTTAGGAATGCCATTTTAATCAAAATCGTTAGAGCAATTTTTGAGAAAGTCATAGTTTACGAAACATATTCCGTATAAGGGGTAGTTTAGGGTGGACGAACCTACTTATGGTTTTTGAGTTACGCTGTTAACATACACACGTGCACGTACACGCACACGCACGCATTTTACGGCCGCGCCGTAGCCGAATGGTTAGACCATTCGCTTCTCACCAAAGCGGCCCGGATTCGATCCCAGGCAACTGCATGTGAGATTTGAGGTGGACGAAGTTGCGCTGGGGCGGGTTTCCTCCGGCTTCTCCGCTTCCTCCACCATCTCATTCCACCGGTGTTCCATCTTCATTCCATGTATCATCAGTGTCACCGCCTGTGGTGCCGTAGTAGTAAAAGCGGACGTTAAGCACTAAAGACACACACAGACTTTTTTCTAAAACTTCTTTTTTTTTTTTATTTGCCTAAAAACATATATTTCCGGTGAAATCTCGACATCGAAATTTTGGGTCCAATACAATACTTTCCTACTTATACACAGTGGACAAAGTAAAACATTTATTTTCTGTTGTTTACGAATCACCCATAGCTTTTATGGGATATGTATCTAAGGTGATAATCATAGCAACAAGAAGCTTTAATGCAAGGCAGCTTTGTTTTGAGGTATCAACTTTCATTTCAAACATTACATTTTCAGCACTATGCAGCTGAGTCTCTCTTTTACCTTTAACTTGGCTATGTATATAAGACGACCGCCTCTGTAGCGCAGTTGCTAGTGCGCTTGCCTCTGGCGCGGAGGACCTGGGTTCTATCCTCGGTACCAGCATGTGGACTTTTCCTCGCTGGGAGGTCTGGTACGGTGTGTACTTAGCCTCGTTAGGTCCCGGAGGACAAATTGAGGACCTTCTTGATGGAGAAGTAGCAGCCCCAGGTCGCGAAGGCCGCATAACTTACTGGGAGGGTTCGGGACGCTGGCCACGTACCACCGTCCAGTACTGCACCCCCACCAATGACGGCAGAGGTTGGGGACGCAGCGGCTGGGCGGCAAGACTTGGCCCTTCATGGGCTGTTGCGCTAGGGGTTTATTTTATGTATATAAGACTCCACTGAAAAATATGAGAGGTATACTTTAAAAGTAAACGAAATTCTTAAAGGCAAATGCTTTTAAGTGTTAGTCTATGCTGGTAAATAAAGAGGAAATGCAATAGCAGCTTTTGCTCGAAGTTATCTCGGAAATTACCAAAATAATGGCGCATAGTTTCCATGCTTCTCTGTGCAACATACGTGGTATACGATGTTTAGAAAGCCGATCAAGGATGTGTCTTTTTATGTTAGTAACGATATAGCTATTGCAAATAATTTGGATCAAATATTAGTACTTAAATATACGATACACTCAATGGATAAAAATAAACTTCAGTACACAAGATTTTTTCTAATCCAATGTAGACAAAATGAAAAAGAAGCTTAAAAAACTAATCTTGGGATTTAGTATATAGTCTCAAAAGAGTAAATAACATGAAAAACGTGATCGTCGCGTAGCCTATTGCGATACAAGCTTTTAATACAGTTCAATTTGGAGAAACTCTGTTCACAAATATATGTACAGGCATACACTCTTTTATACAAACTATTCTTGCAAATACTTATTTCTTTACCTACTCCATTTTAATTGACATAAACATTTTCGGAAATTATCTTACTGCTAATTTTCTTGTAGGTGCAACGAGAATAAGGGAATACAATAGACTTTAAGCGATAGTGAAATGTTTTAAGAGCTGATTGCTATGCGATGACTTTTTATTCTGTTCTCTTTGCGTGACCAAGGGATCAAAAAAATGAACAACATGCTCCTATTTGACCAAAGAATAAGCATTGGCATATTCAAACAAGTAAATAATATCTCGGAAATGGTTCACTCGAAAGAAAAACGAAGTATTTGGCTTATATTGTGTGTTTTAACGAGATCAAATTTTTTATTTAGTAAGCTTTTGTCTGTCTCTTACTGTTTACCATTTATGCAAAAGTCATCCAGAATGAAGAGTACCTTCCCAGAGGACATTCCCAGAAAATTCAAGTTACAATTTGGAAAATGCTATGAAGTCACCTCTTTTTGTCATTCACTGGATACTATCTGGATGTGATTCTGCATTTCATAGGCGCTAGCTGATTCACCCTCCGATCGAAGGAGGAACTGGGGTTCTAGCAGCTAATTACGTAAGCGTCTCCCAAGAGACAGGGTTGGACATCGCTCCGTTAATTACATAGCACTGCTACCTGTTATGGATTTAGTGCAGACGTGTCCATCATTTTTTACTTTCTTTACTGGTAAGTAGAGGAAGTATTGTATTCCACCCAAAAATTCGATGTCGAGACTTCACCGGAAATATGTTTTGAGGCCCCCTGAATAAAAAAAAAAAAACATTTTTAGAAAAAGGTCCGCGCGTGTGTGTGTGTGTGTGTGTGTGTGTGTGTGTGTGTGTGTGTGTGTGTGTGTGTGTGTCTGTATGTGTGTCAGTCTGTGAACAGCATAACTCAAAAACGAAAAGTCGGTTAAAAACCAAGTTTGGTATTTAAGTTTAATGTATTTCAAGGATGCGACACGAAGCTTTTGAAGAAAATAACCCTACCGTAAACTACCCTTTACAAGAAAAATTTCTCGAAAATTTTTATTTTCTTGAAAATGGCTCTAACGATTTTGATTAAAATGTCATGTTTGAGATATTTTTATGACAAATGAAATTTATATTTTGAATTTTCTGGCTATAACCCATGTAGTCGTATTTACTCTGGACGACTTTGGCATAACTGGTAAACCGTTAAAGATAGACCAAATCATACTATACAAAAAATGTAGATCTTGCTAAAATACACAATTTATGTTCCTTGTTATGTGTGTGAGTTTTTATTATTATTATTATTATTATTATTATTATTATTATTATTATTATTATTATTATTATTATTATTATTATTATTATTATTATTATTATTATTATTATTATTATTATTATTATTGTTGTTGTTGTTGTTGTTGTTGTTATTATTATTATTACTATTATATAGTATTCTTTATTGGTAAAAATGAGAGAGCGAGCGAGAGAGAGAGCATGTGTACCCCTATAAGGCCTGGCTCTGAAAGGGAGCTGGGACTATCACATTTGCACAGAGGACAAAATATGATAGTGTGAAAGTTGTCGTGGATATACTCATGAAGTTTGTGTTGGTATAAAAAAGTAAGATACAATTAATCGTTTTCAGTGTTCAGAATGTAAATAAGCTTAAGTTAACAATTGTCATTTTTCCTTTTTAATTTTTTGATTTCTACAAGCAAATTTGTGATAAATCAGCTTACATATTTCATTACTTTTCTTTAATAAAACATATTTTTGTTCAGAATCTTACTTAATTATTAGCATGACCACCTCTGTCCTGTACCTTGTCAAATAGTTTGAAGTGGCCTTATTTGATACCCCTGGTCTTAATAAGCTTCCCTTTTGGAAAACGTAGAATTTTAAGGTCATATGTATTGAGTTATCCAGTAAACTTTACATTTTTCTTTTCCCCATAAATCAACATATAAATTTTGTAAATTTTTAAATATTTGGCCTGGTAAATTTGAATTAACATTGAATCGTACCTTAGCATGGCCTTCTTTGACGCACTTACCGTATTAAGGAATGTGAGGTTAGATTTGTCCTCTCCTGAGCAATGGACCAAGCACCACCTTCATATTTCAGCATTCATTTGGAGCGAGCAAGTTCTCGTGTTATTTCTGGATTTTCACATAGCTGCGTTTTCACGGCCATTTCCGTACAACAATGTAAGTGCTGATTAGTTCTGAAACTCAATGAAATGAGGTAAGCAAAAGTTCCCAGAGTATTTGCTCCATATGTCCTTGGTCTGTGTCGACACACTCATTTATATTTCGACCTGTCACTGTAATTCATTATGAAAACAGTTACTTTATTCAAATGTACGCTAATGACAAGGCACTCATGATTACCTTTCTGTAAACAACACGTTCACTTCCAAAAACATCCTGCCCGAATATTCCCTTTATTAATAAGTTGCTATTTTTATAACTCAATGAAGCAAATTACATTCTGTTTAGCTTACTCATTAAGCACGAGTAAGGTGACCTGGAAGGTGAATCAGAACGGCCACGGCTAGACACTCCTAGCCAATTCAAACCTTACCGTTCTTCTACTATTATTATTAGCTTAGCAATATCGTTGTACGTAATTTCTATTTAATGTTTAACACTAGCATTACCAAACCTTATTCCAGAACTTAGATTACCGCTAGTAACAAAATGTCTCAGCAATTTTTAAAACAAATTCATTTTAAAATTGTGTGCTACATGTTCTCATGTTTGAAAAGTTAATATTTAACATTGTTCAAGTATCCCTTTTTACATGAATCACATTATGCCGCCGGGGCAATACTTTGTGACCACCTTGACATTTCATTGTTTCTGCAACAATGAAAACTTTGAAACAATTACTACGCAATTCAGTACTAGAAACAGAGATTGACAGTACTATTAACTGCATGCTTTGAATGAAAAAAATTAAAAGACAGAATTTAAAGAATTGCAGAAGGTGGCCATAAAGCCCCCCCCCCCCCTTTTGGTAATGCTAGGGTTAAAAGGTACACTTCATTCACGTTAGTGCTACTCGCAGTGATTTTCGATTTTCAATCTTGGTGATTTGGGTCCTATATGCTCTTTTAAATCTAGCGTCTTATAAATCGGTTACCGAAAAGTTTTCATTAATTATATATTTTAATAAATAACAGATGTAAGTACCTATAATTAGTAACTTGAAGCCAAAGACAACATTAGAATTTATGGCTAGGTATTTGTATAGTTCAACCGAGAGAGATGGCACCGCGATAGCGTGTGAAGCATACATTAAGAAGGTCGCAGGTTCTATCCCCGAGTTGACCTTCCTCACCTATGTGGTTTTTTCGGAGATTGCCCCTCCATTTCGTTGCATTAATCATTTCATTTCACCCTTCATCCCGTAAGATTTCTTTCAGTGTTGGAAGTGTCGGCGTTGTGGCAGCAGCACAGTAGGGGGAACAAATGAGCTCTGGAACTTTCGTCCCGGATTGGAAGGCGAGCTTACTAGTTCCTCCCCCCTCCCCCATGGGATAGTACAAGTCCGAGGTGGGGTGAGGGAGAGCCGGTTTTCCAGTGTCGCGCCATCGTTGGTAATATGAACTCGAAGGGTGGGACAGGAACCGGGCTGAGCCAGCCTCCGCGGGGGTGCTTCCAACTGGGAAAGTGTAGGGACCCTGCCACCTGCTCTGTGGTGGCAACTTCCGGCCGCCCTTAGGATCCACTCCCGTGGGGTGCCCCTTTAGGGGCAAAGGCACAAAAGATCACCTTTCGATCGAGGTGCTAAGTCCCCCTCCGCATGTTGTCAATGGGTCGTAGTTGAGCTGTTCATACAACACATAAAATAAACACAGAGGGAGAGAAAAACGAGAACATTTCGTTATTAACATTGGATCAAAATGTCTATTCGATATCGACTTTTTGGGTAAATGCAATACTTCCTCTACTGTATATAGAGAATTTGTAGAGAAAGTAAAAGTCTTCTAAGTTACCACAGCGACGTACGGCGAGTTAGTATTTTAGCATTAGCATTTCAGGATTCCAGGAACACTTAGGGTACACGCCAAATTTATCTAAAAATCACCCACTGACATGTCTTGTCTGTCACGGTGGGGATTCCGACACGTCGGCAAATGGCTTATTTTTCCGTCAGACCCTGGAAGGAAGGATGATATGAAAGTACCCTTCAGGTGGTCAGAGATCATCACCTGGCAGAGTTCCAGAGTTGCCATAGAAAGCCTCCACCAGCCAGTTCCGGCTGATCAGTCAGTCCTCCTGCAATGCTGGCCGGCCGACCGCAGCGCCTTCCCTCTTCCGAGCACCGCATTTCCAGAGCGCTAGCACCACCGTAGCGCAGCCAACCGGCGGCCCCCGTGACTCTTGCAACCTGGAAAGACCGGATAGAGAGAAAATTACATAAAAGGAAGTGCAACGGGGGATGTAAGGTAAATATCCTTCCCAGCACTCGCCTGAGTGACCTGGGAAAACACCCGAATATCACAAGATCAAGAAGGCCAACCTTGGGAATTGAATCCACGAGCTAGCGAATGCGGACCACAAGCTCATCGCCTGAGCCATCCCGCTCGATACGTAACTAGCGGCTACTCCTCACTCCACTCCTTCAGTTCTCAAGTCCACACGTGTATTGCATACTATTTTTTTCGGCTATAGTGAATGATAGAAAAAGCACTGACCAAAAAAATAAAATTAATTAGTACCAGCTGTTGAACATTATTTTCAGTAGCAAGGTCGCCAACATCGACCTTGGTGGTAAACTGGCGGTAGATTATCGGCGTCTTGTTGACCTTAAAAAGTTATAGTAGCTGCATGAATTAAATTACTTAAATCGTAAACAACTACTAACAATTAAAAAGGAAATAAAGATCCGCGTAAGATTTAAATGTTAAATTCCGCTTTCGTATATGATTGTATTCCATGTCTGCAATGAGTGTATCGAAAGTTAGAGGAATTGATATAGTCGTAGTTTATGCACTTATGTGCAGTATAATAGACAAAACATGCAGGTAGTTTGATTACCAGCATCGAATGCCGGCAATTCAACTTTCCGCCATGACAGTACGAACGGGAAGTGGATAAAACCACTGGGACCCATAGTTGGAAAAAGCTGTTTTGGGGAAATAATATGATTTACATTTCAGTTAAATGAATTATCCCGTATTCACATCTACCAACATTGCGCACTTTTAAGCCCTAGGCTGCTAGCATTTTCACGCCCTTAAACTTAGCAATATTTTGATTAATACAGATATAAAATATAATCAAACCTACTTGTTGACACTTACCACCTCAATTCTCCTCTTGTTTACATTGCATGCGTTATAACTTAAAACAATAAAGCACTGGAATCAATTCAACTTTCGTTGTGTTTACGATCAAAGCTATTTTGCAGAGAGTCACTGAATCTTAATACACGTTCCGCGAGATAAACAGAGTAGGCCGTGTCCAAATCAATAATTACCCATAGTAATCACGGCGGCTAACTTGAACGAGTATAGTGATTCTGAAATAGAAGAAAACTGGAAAATAGGCTGTACTTCTTTCATATCTGAAAAATCTAAAGAGAGATGCAAAATAAGCTATAGTAAATATGTGTTAATTAACCATCAAGACACCATGGAAAGATAAATGTTATGTTTGAAGGTTAGTATTTCACATTTCATTCATATCTCCCCCCAAAAATTGTATAAAACGCACGTGTGTTTACTAATCCTCGGAAATTGAGCGCGACTCGACTGCATCTCCTCTGTTTAAACTTTCTCTCGGTCCAGTAAAAATCACTCACCTGCCATCCTTATATCGCAATATACCATTACCACTACCTTTCCGTAGGCAAATACAGCACATCTGAGGAATTAGGTTGTTATACCACACGCAGGATATTTGTGGTAACCTAATAGCCTTCAGAGAAGTCCTACAGACCTACAGGATATATGAAGAGCGAGCTGAAGTCAAATTAAGCGAGTGATTGTTCTAAAATGGTTACCATGTTTCACTGCATTCGCATGGTTACAATATATTTACTCTAAGGAGTGCTGCGTTCCATTTATAATTTCCATACTCCTAAATCAGCGATATATGAGGGCGGTCCAGAAAGTAACCGCCGTTTGTGCGTAGCGCGGGAAGTTACAGTGGCGGTTTGGTTATATGTACGCTATATTTGATTTACGAAATAACTTTCAAATCTTAAGCCATAAACAGCTGTTCATTAGTGACTTCTTTGGTCTCTTCATGTTTAAGAAGTGCGTCAATATTTGGCGACAAAGTCGAAGTGCATAGCCTTAGAAGATACAGCAAGTGATCGTCGCGTAACATATTGCGATACAGACTTTTAACATAGTTCAACTTGGAGAAATTCTGTAGAACTATACAAACTATTCTGCAAATGCTTATTTCTCTATCTGATACATTTTAATCGACATAAGTATTTTCAGAAATTATCTTATTAGTAGTTTGCTTATGGGCAAAAGGGGTATATGGGCATACAGTAGGCTTTAAATGATAGTGAAATGTTATAAGAGCTGGTTGCTATGCGATGCCTTTGAAATTCCGCTCTCTTTGCAAGGCCAAGAGATAAAACAAAAAAGAATAACACATTTGTAATTGAGAAAATTAAAAGTATTGGCAAATTCAAGCAAATGATAAAAATATCTTGGAAATGGCTCATTCAAAAGAAAAAAGTATTTGCCATAAATTTGTGTGTTTTAACGAGACCACATTTTTGTTTATGCAAAACTCACCCAGATTGAAGAGAATTTCTGAATACATTGCTAAAAAATTCAAAGTATGACTTAGAAACTGCCATGGAATCGTCTGTGTTTCTCATTGGATACTGACTGCCTGTACTGTTGTGAACTCTACACGCCACAGGCACTAGCTGATTCACCCTCCGACTGAAGGAGGGGGTGGGGAATAGCACTTATTTACGTAACTGTCTCCAAAGAGACAAGGTTGGGCATCGCTGTTCTAGATTTAATAACGTGTACAAGTAATGTGGTTCGGCCCGAGCTAGATGACTGCACGGTAACATGTAAGGCTCGCATTCGGGAGTGAGTGAGTGTGTGGATTGGTGAGTGGGTGTGTGGGTTAGTGAGTGAGTGACTGAGTGAGTGAGTGAGTGAGTGAGTGAGTGAGTGAGTGAGTGAGAGAGAATGAGTGAGTGAGTGTGTGGATTGGTGAGTGAGTGTGTGGGTTAGTTAGTGAGTGAGTGAGTGACTGAGTGAGTGAGAGAGAATAAGTGAGTGAGCGACTGAGTGAGTGAGTGAGAGAGAATAAGTGAGTGAGTGACTGAGTGAGTGAGTGAGAGAGAATAAGTGAGTGAGTGAGTGAGTGAGTGACTGAGTGAGTGAGAGAGAATGAGTGAGTGAGTGAGTGAGTGAGTGAGTGAGTGAGTGAGTGAGAGAGAATAAGTGAGTGAGTGAGTGAGAGAGTGAGTGAGTGAGAGAGAATGAGTGAGTGTGTGGGTTAGTGAGTGAGTGAGAGAAAGTGAGTGAGTGAGTGAGTGTGTGTGGGTTAGTTAGTGAGTGAGTGAGTGAGTGAGTGAATTTTAAGAGCCCGTCGACGAGGTCATTTGGGCCCGTCATTGGTCGAAGCGCTAAGTCCCTCCTCCAAGACTTGTCTATGCTAACGTGGTTAGTTCATATTCGATTATTCCTAATCCGCAGGCATCCAAATGAACGTTTGTCTTCAAGTACAGGGACTAGTCTGTACAAGGAGAAACATAATGGCAAGCAGAAACTTATCTGTAGTACAGATGTTACATATTAAATGTTTGTTTAGACTGTAATAATACATTCAATAATGTCTCTGCCTTTAGTATGGATGGAATACACAAAACGTGAACATGAAGCAGTGTCTGTGTTCCACTCACATGACTTTCTCTACTCTTGTACTATTCTCACAAACTCGAGATAAACATTTGCAGAAATTCTCTTACTGCTAATGTTCTGGTAGGAATACGGAATACAGTAGGCTTTGAGCGTTACTCAAAACTTTAAAACTTTGAAATTCCCTTCTGCTTGCATGGCCAAGCAGATAAAAAAGTAAATAACGACCTTCCATTTGACGAAAGTACAGGAATGGTAAAACTCACACAAATTAACCAGGAATGTCTCCGAAATGGTTCAATCCACAAAAAATGGCGTGTTTTAATGAGATCTATATTGTTTTTACAGTAAGATTAGATCTATCTCTTACGGTTTATCAGTTATACAAAAGTCATCAAAAGTAAACAGGACTGCGTGGGCTATAGCTGAAAATTCAAAATGTACTTGCCATAAAAATATCTTGAACATATGGCCATTTCAATCAAATTCGTTAGAGTCAATTTTGAGAAAAGCAAAATTTTCGAAAAGTTTTCCGTGTAAAGGTAGTTTAGGGTAGAGGAATTTTCTTCAAAATCTTTAAGTCGCACTCTTGAAATATGTTAAACATAAATACTAACTTTGGTTTTTAACCGACTTTCCGTTTTTGAGTTGTGCTGTTCACAGACAGACACACACACACATGAACTTTTTCTTTTTCGTTCTTTCTTGTTTTCTTTTTTTCTTTCTATTTAGGGCCTGAAAACTTATTTCTGCTGATATCTCGGCATTGGATTTTTGTGTCTAGTACAATACTTCGTCTACTTCTACCTGTAGTAGAGAAAGTAACAAGCCTGATGTATTAGTTTCACTTGGGGTTCTCTACTTACTATGTTTTGTTATACCCGTGCTTCTAATTATTCCTTCAACAGCTGCTTTTACTTTCTCTACTGGTAAGTAGGGGAAGTGACCGCCTCCGTAGCGCAGTTGGTAGCGCGCTTGCCTCTGTCGCGGACGACCCGGGTTCGATCCCCGGTACCAGCATGGGGATTTTATCCCCTCTGGGAGGTCTGGCACGGGGTGCAATCAGCCTCGTTAGGTCCCCGGGGGACCAATTGAGGAGCTACTTGATGGAGAAGTAGCGGCCCCAGGTCTAGAAGACCGCATAACTGGCCGGGAGGGCTCGGGGCGCTGACCACGTCCCACCCTCCAGTACTGCACCTCACCAATGACGTCTGTAGTGGGCAGCGGCTGGGTGGTAGGCCTTGGCCCCTCGTGGGCTGTCGCGCCGGGGTTTAGTTAGTTAAGTAGGGAAAGTATTGTATTCCATCCAAAAATTCCATGTCGAGATTTCACCGGAAATATATGTTTTGAGGACCCCTGAATCCAAAAAAAAAAAGGAATTTTTAGTAAAAGGTCCGTGTGTGTGTGTGTGTGTGTGTGTGTGTGTGTGTGTGTGTGTGTGTGTGTGTGTGTGTGTGTGTGTGTCGGAACAGCATAACTCAAAAACGAAAAGTCGATTAAAAATCAAAGTTGGTATTTAAGTTTAATGTCTTTCAAGGATGCGTCTCGTAGATGTTCAAGAAAGTTCCTCACCCTAAACTATCCTTTACATGGAAAATTTTTCGAAAATTTTTCGAAAATTTTGATTTTCTCAAGAAGGGCTTTAACGATTTTGACTAAAATGTCGTATGTTTAAGATATGTTCATGGCAATTGAAATGTAGACAGAGAGACGGACAGACAGACAGACAGACACACACACACACACACACACACACACACACACACACACACACACACACACACACACACCACTCACACACTGACCTTTTTCTGAAATGATTTATTTGGTTTCAGGGGCATCAAAACGTATTTCCGCAGAAATCTCGATATCGAAATTTTGGGTGGAATGCAACAGTTTCCTACTTTCTATAGTAGTGGAGAATGTAGAAAGGATTTCTCTTCAATTTGCTAGCCCTACTCATAATAATTCCATATTAGTTCATGTATTATTTATTTATTTTTGCATCCTAGCAGGAATTAGCAAGCAACGCATAATAACATCTGATACACTTCATCGCTCAGTCTATTCTAGTTGAACTGAGAAGGAAGTGTCAAAACAGAAATTGATTAGCTAAGATTGCAAGTGTCATGTCATAACAGTAAAGGATTTCCCTTGACGACATCAGCTGACACTCTCGTGTGGTTGAATACCTCCTTGTTTGCCTTACGTAAGAAGGAACTGGGAGCGGCCGAATAGTAATTGTTGCCATCTCTGCAAAGTCATTGACACATAGCATATCTCTCTCGTGTATATTAGCTGCAGTGCAACTTACCTGGAACTCCAATGCACGGAAGTCATGTACAACTTTCTTATGAATGATGTGCCTCTAAAGGCAATGTACCTATGAAAATTCAGTTTTCTTCTGATTGCTTTGAATGTTTTCCATACACTTAGAACATAAAATATACCGGATCCCAGCGTTTTACAGAATATGCCGCAAACACTGTCCACGTCGTATCTATTCAAGCCAAAATTACCGCTTTGCTCCGCTGCGCGCTGTGCGGAAGTCACTTGTTCTCGTAGCGCAACAGTGTGCGCATTGGTCTTCAATTCGGACGGTACCACGTTCAGGTAGCCACTTGAACTACTTTTTATGTCTAATAAATTTAAGGTAACATTGTAATTATAATTTACCAATATAAGGCATTATTAGATAATATTTTACTTTTATCTTTCATACAAAAGAAAGTCAATAAATTATGCTGAGAGTTTACAAAATGCAGCTCTTACCTACATTCAAACTAGATAGCGGTTGGAACTTCGTATTTATAGGCAAATTCACTTTCTAGTGCATTCGGGAAGAACACATAATTTGTTACTACGATCTCGAAACATAAACAGAAATGAATAAAAACTCGAATCATTCGCAGGCGCACCTTAACATAACTTTCCAGCATATAACTATTGCGCTTATCAGCTGCACCTACATTTCGCATCGTCTGTAAAACGCAAGCTACCAACCCTTAGGATGAGAAGTTTCACTCGGTATAGTGTACACAAGATTTCAATGTTCTATGTCAAACGTTTTTAAATTATTAATATATTTATTAATAATAAATCACTTGTTGATGTGCTAATATTAAAAGACCCTTAAACCCTACAGTTTATTTTATCTGTCCTAAAGGTTAAATTTGAGCTCAGCATGCAGATATAAAGAAACTGTCGTAGAGCCATTGCTTAGACTTAATTAGTGTCAGAAAAAAATGTTTGTACACAACTTATTGATATTTTCAATTTTTTTCAGTATGAGTTATGAAAAATATTTAATTTCAGCTCAATTGTTTAATATTTTTAACTAGGGGATGATCACCTTAATTTCTGAAGCTCTATTGAAACTTTCAAACTAATGAATTATGAACTAGGGTCCAAGGAGCATTCTGAATAGTGAAAACGAGAAACATGAATTTTAAACTTCAACAATATATTTTTGTAGTTTACTTAAACCTAATCAACTTAAAATTCCCCAACACCATATGTACGACTCTCTCTCTCTCTCTGTCTCTCTCTCTCTCTGTCTCTCTCTCTATCTCTCTCGCTCTTGGGTCAATGTAAGTATTTTGAGAATTTTAAGTTTGCTTGGTTGTTTCATAATATGCAAACTTTCTTTTGCCTTCCCATTGCTCACAAAATTTAGGGATATATTTTCTTAGCTAACTTCTACTCTATGTATTTTCGTTAACTTGTACACCAAATTACTTGCTTTCCTATAAACAAACGAATAACTTAAGACTATTAAATACCTAAACAATGCCTATATACCAATAACTGGAACACTGAAATAACCTGGCAAGACTACTGAATTACGGAACACTGACTGCACTTCTCTATCTACAAGCAAAACTAGTGTCAGATTTGTGGAATTTCAGTTCGATATATCGAATTCATTTCCGCACAGCCAACTCACAAAAGCAAAATTCCCTGCAAGAGAAATGTCCGCTAAAGTCAAAGCCACTGAAAACGAAAGTTGCATTTGAAACTTGTAGGGACGTTTTAGCGAGAAACCCCAACGCGCACTGGGACTGCCCTCCTGCAGCTTTAAAATGACTGATGGTGAGAAAACAAAAGTGTGTCGTTAAAGTACAAAGTATAAGCATAATAACAAATGCAAAAAGTAAAACTGAACACTTTTGGCAATTTTCGCCAAGTTTCATCGATACATTGCTTGAAGGGCACAGACTTGAAGGCACGTAAACATTTTAGTGCCTTTGTTGCGACAATAGGATATGGCCTGAGACTTCAGTGGTGTGTCCATAAATAACTCACACACCAATTTCTTTTTTGACCTTGCTTAGGATGCTTATTAGAGCACTTTTGGATTAACCTACTCGTTGTTACACTACTGACAGTGACATACTGAAGTAGTCATAGTTATACTAATCAAAAGTTTAAAACTAGGTTAATTTGTTCTCTCTTTATCCAGTATTTAAATGCAGCATGTTCCAAGGCTGTGATACGAAGATTCACAAGAAAATCCCCCCACCGCTTACTGTCCTCTACATGAAATATTTTTCGAAAAAATGTTATTTTACCAAAATGGTCGTAAAGATTTAGATTAAAATACAATATGTTTAAGATACTTTTATGATAAATTGAAGGTACATCTTCAACTTTCGGGGAATGTTCACTGAAATCCTCTTCATTCTTGGTGACTTTTGCGTAACTGGTAAACTATAAGAGACAGAAGTGTTTTACTACACAAAAATGTAGATCATGTTAAAAATTACATTTTGTGTCAAATACTATTTTACTTTCTTTACTGGTAAGTAGGAGGAAGTATTGTATTCCACCCAAAAATTCGATGTCGAGATTTCAGCGGAAACATATGTTTGAGATCCCTGAATCAAAAAAAAAAAAAAATCAGTTTTAGAAAAAGGTCCGTGTGTGTCTGTGTCTGTGTGTGTGTGTGTGTGTGTGTGTGTGTGTGTGTGTGTGTGTGTGTGTGTGTGTGTGTGTGTCAAACTTTGGACAGTGCAACTCAAACACAAACTTCCGTTAAAAACCAAAGTTGGTATTTAAGTTTAATGTCTTTCAACAATGTGACACGAAGATTTTGAAGAAAATAGACCCACCTTAAACTACCCTTTACATGGGACATTTTGTCGAAAATTTTGATTTTCTTGAAAATGGCTCTAACGACTTTGATTAAAATGTCATATGTTTGAGATATTTTTATGACAAATGAAATGTATATCTTGAATTTTCTGGCTACAGCCCCTGTAGTCGTATTTACTCTGGACGACTTTTGCATAACTGGTAAACCATTAGATAGCCCAAATCATACTATAAAAAAAACGTAGATCTTACTAAAATACACAATTTATGTCCAAATAAAGTTTCTTGTAGGGTGTACCAATTCGGAGATATACCTTGTTATGTGTGTGAGTTTCGGAAAACAAACTTTCATGAAATGGAACATCGTTTTTCATTTTTTTATATGTTAAGTGTACAAAGAGAATGGAGTCTCAAAGCTTTAAAAGATTTTACTATCGCACAAAGCCTACTGTATTCCCATATTCCCCTTGTACCTACAAGGAAATAAGCAATAAGATAATTTGTACAAATGTTTATCTTAACTAATACGAAGAAGATAGGGGAATAAGAGTTTGTAAGAATAGTTAGTTCAAGAGTAGAGAAAGTCATGTGAGTGCAACACATCAGATTTTTAATAGAGATTTTGATAGGGATTTCCGTATTGATTTTTGTTATAGTTTTATATTTACTTTTGCATAGATTTTTATATTATTTTTGACTTTTTGATATTGACCTTGACACGTGTGCAGGTTGTGAAGTGAATCAAACGAGTTTAAGTTGGTTTAAATTTAGCTAAGTAATTTGTTTATCCTGATTATGGTGGTCAGGAATTAACACAAGGTCATGATGTCACTGTATTGTCATCGGTCCTTGACATTTGTACAAGTTTTTGACTCTTAGTGAAAATTACATCGAAAAATTCCGTTACATTGATAAACTTACTTTTTAATCCTGATGATTCTGAACAGTACATTAGAACAATGTCATGATGTTATTGTATTGCTATCGTTCCTTGACATGTGTGCAAATTTTCATGTCAATCAAGTGAGAATTACGTCGAAATATTTCGTTACATACAACACATACATGCATACACACAAGTGCATTTTGTTGTTTTTTTATTTTTTAACGATGCTGTCAATTTCCGGGATCACATGAACATCGCCGGTGTGCTGGAATTTCGTCCCGCAGGAGTTCTTTTACATGCCAGTAAATCTACTGACATGGAGCTGTCGTTTTTAAGCACACTTAAAAACCATCGGTCTGGGCCCGATTTGAACACGCGAGCCTGCTTCTAACCAACTGAGCCACCCAATATAGAGCCAAGCTAATATAGAACATGACTATTGTTTATTATTATGGTTATTGTTCTTATTGATTTAATATTGGTTCTGATAAGGATTTAGATTGATATTGATTTTTCAATTTTGATTTTTCGATTTTTATTTTCGATTTTTATTTAAATTTTCTTTTCGATATTGAAATCAATATTGAAGTCGGTACTGATGTCGATTACGAGACTGAACATGAAGTTGAACACAAAGCTGAAGAAAAAGCGGAACACAAAGCGGAACAATGCGAAAGAGTTGAACACAGGGTTGAACACATAGTTGAACACAGTTGAACACAGAGTTGACCGCGGGGTTGACCGCAGGGTTGACCGAAGGGTTTTAGCACAAGGCTTTAGCGCAAGGTTGAACACAAGATTGAACACAAAGTTGGTCACAAAGCTGGACACAAAGTTAAACATAAGGTTGCATAGAAAGCGATACACAAAGCGGAACAATGCGGAAGAGTTGAACACAGAGTTGAACCCAGAGTTTAACCCAGAGTCGAACACAAAGTAGAACACAACGTTGAACACAAGGTTGAACATAGACTTGAACACAAAGTTGAACACAAACTTTGAAAAAAAATTTTGAACACAAAGTTGAACACAATGAGGAACACAATGTTGAACACTTGAACCTAATTTAGAACACAGTGGTCGAACACAATGGTTGAATATATGGTGGAACACGCTGTTGAATACGAAGTTGCACACGAAGTCGTACAGGATGTTGAACATGACGTTGAACACGAAGGTGAATTCGATGGTGAACACGAAGCGGCACGTGAACCTGCACAGGAAGTCCGAGGTCGTACGATCGACGTAATTTTGACTTTCTGATGTAGATTTATTGTTGTCTGTAGAAAGTGTAAAAGTCGTGTGTCTGTCAGTCTGTGGACAGACTGTAAGATAGTTTTATGACAAATGAAATGTATAGTTTGAATTTTCTGGCTATAGCCTGTGTAGTTCTATTTGCTCTGGATGACTTTTGAATAACTCGCAAACGGTAAGAGATGAACAAAAACCTACTGTTCAAAAATGTAGATCTCGCTGAAACAATTTATGTGCGGATAAACGTTTTTGTAGAGTGAACCATTTCTGAGATATTCCTTCTTACTTGTGTCAGTTTCGGAAAACTTGAACTTTCGTAAAATGGAACATCGTTGTTCGTTTTTTTTTTATACGTCAACCGTGCAAAGAGAACGGAATCTCAAAGCTTTAAAAGATTTTATTATTGCTCAAAGCTTACTGTATTCTAATATTCCCCTTGTACTTACAAGGAAATAAGCAATAAAATAATTTCTGAAAATGTTTATCTCAACTAACAAGAAGTAAGAAGTTTGTAAGAATGGTTAGTACAAGAGTAGAGAAAGTCATGTGAGTGCAACACATCAGATTTTTTCCATTCTGTTTATCACACTGAATAGTAATGGCCGAGCGGATAGGTGAAAATGACTTTTATTATCATATAGAGAACAATATGTTTAATCTATGCGGGTACCTTGTCGGGGTTAAGGGACGAGGGCTTGGGGCTTGGTGCGTGTGTGTTGAAGGGCAATACCGTAGTAGGGCAGTAGTGACACTTGTAGAGAACGCTTTCCATTTAGTTCTATTTCAGTCCCAAACGAAAACAAACTCGAGGAAACTCTATCTGGGCCTATGACAGATGTGGTATGTGCTAAACAAGCCTAACCCTATAATGAACGCTTCCTATTCCCCGGAGAAATCATGTGGGTGAAACCCGAGGCCAACTCAGACATACAGACAGACCTCTTAAAGTCGCGGTCAATCACTCTGTCAGTGGCGGAACACAACTGCACCAGCCTTTAAGATATCCGAAGCACACGCAATTATATACAAGTAATTTAAAAAACTTGAAAATAACTGATTTGGGTCACTGAAACAACAGATTAGCATTCTGCGGGGATAAAGCGGAAGGAAATATTTGGGAACTGAAATTTGAAGTCGACGGTGCGTCTTCACGTTGGACACAGCGATTATTTTTTTTTTAAATTTTAAACTTTTTAATTTTTAGGTCATACCACTTTCTAGTTTTCAAAAATGTATAGTTTGCGTGCTAATTATTACCAGAATTGGATTTAATTTAACAGTTTATACAATCAGGTTAGCCTGGCCACTTAACATTGTCGAAAATTCTTTTCAATATTTGACGAAATCAAAATTTTCAAAGTCTTTACCTTTTTCAATCTTAAAAGTGTACCATAAGCATGATTCATACATCATTTGGAGCTTATTAAACAGGGAATGCTGTGAAGCAAGAACGTTGGTCTTAACATAGATCTGTGGCCATTAAAATTTTCTCTTCCCTAGATATCTAAGCAGTGGAGAAAGTAAAGGATAAATTTTAAACTAGAAATGTATACATTCTATAAAGCTTTAAATACTTGAGAGTTTAATACATCAATCGGTTTCTCTGTTTATTATGCTAAAGAATTTAAAAAACTGGCTGAAAATGAATGTTAACAGTTGGTGGGAGTGAGAATATGAATGCAATTCATGTTTTGTCTACAAATTCCGGTTTTGTATTTTTACAGTTTGCCTCACTATTTACTAATCTCAACCAGTAAACATTTAACTCTACCCTTTACTTTCTCCACTGCTTAGATATCTAGGGAAGAGAAAATATGCAGATTTCAAAAGACACACATTTTGAGATTTCCTGTATTCAAAATATGCATTTTTAGAAAAATGCTGCTTCTGGTGCTCTTATCTTTGTGTTCGACTCTGTGCCTATCAACAGACCAACTTTCAAGTAAAAAATTCCTTGAAACTTCTCATTTAAGTACAAAGACGTTGAAGGACGCAAGATCTTATTTTTCAAGAAACTCACTAATGGCTGTTTACATGATCGTAATTTCGTTCATTGTCTCGATAAAGATTCTATTACTATTATTAAGTTATATTTTCGAATAAAAGTTGTCTATAGGATATATTAAAATAAAAAATAAGCTAATACCTAAAGGTTTTAGGGATATAATTTTTACATAACCCGAAAAAAAAATATAGTTGCAGAATTTCTATTAAAACTGGTGTTTAATTCTAATAACTCGAATTTATAAACTTTATTCAGCATAAAAAACACAAGTACATTTACTATTATGGTTAAAAGTCATGGTTCTTCTTTGTCAATGATAACTGTTGTCTATTGTACATGCTAACTTTGAAGTCATAATTCTCATTAGGTTGCCAAGTCTTATTTAAAAGATTGTGTTTTAAAGAATCCTTAACTAACAACTACATAAGATACAGTTTCCCAACGTGTGAGTTCATTCTTAACACGTCCGTCTCCCTCCCCATCTTTCTATTTCTATATCCCCTCCCCCCTCCCCCCCTCTCTCTCTCTCTCTCTCTCTCTCTCTCTAACTTCACAGTTACTAGAATAAACTTGTATTTTTGACATTTTCAAGGCATGCATTAAGTCTATGTCCCTTAAATAAAAATTCTTCAAATTAACTTAATATTTCCTCAGATCAATTTGGAGATTAGAACTAGCGCTGTAATGGCACACTAAAGAATTTCTATTGTTACTGCATGCCAACGTTTGAAGCCACAATGCTAGAGTTATTGTTATGAAATGTTTTAATCCTCGTGCCCGCCATTCAACATTAGAAAACCTGCGATTCCCAAAAAAAGGAATACCTACACTATTTGTTGTATATAGGTATAATTTATTATGTCGTTAAGCTTGCTATTACCGGTTGATATATCGCGAAATTTTTAAAATTGATTTTGTAAGTAAATATAGACCGGACTGCCTCTGTAGCGTAGTGGCAGCACGCTTGTCTCTAGTGTGGAGGACCCGGGCTCTATCCCCAGTACCGGCATGGGAATTTTTTCCCCCGCTGGGAGGTCTGATACGAGGTGCACTCGGCGTTATTAGCTCCCTGAGGGGTGTGTGTGTGTTGTAGTGTTTAACGCCCGCTTTTACTACTACGGCACCGCAGGCGGTGACACTGATGACACATGGAATGAAGATGGAGCACCGGTGGAATGAGATGGCGGGGGAAACCGGAGTACCCGGAGAAAACCCGCCCTGACGCCGCTTCGTCCACCACGAATACCACATGCGGGTCCCTGGGATCGAACCCGCCCTGAGGGGCCAATTGAGTATCTATGCAGACAGGTAGCGTCCCTATAAAGAGCAAGTAGTCGGTGTACTGACCCTTGCCTACCCCAACCTGCATTCCTCCGTGGCCTTGTCTGCGGCTGGAGGACGGAGCGGCCGGACTGTCCTTGGGTATCAAATATAGACCGGTGTTTTATATTCACTTTAAGCTCCTTCGGCCCTCGCTTTGAGGAATGCTGTTGCTAGTGCACTAGTAACCATATGCGCCGTCATGCACAATACTACTACCACAACCACCACTATTGCCACTACGAGACAGTGGCTTGCCTTCCCATTCCCTTTCTTTGAAATATTGCCATGATGAATACAAAACTTATGCCTATCTTGAATTAGCCATAAGTAGCTTCTGAAGTTCTCTTTATAGTCGTTCAACTTTATTTAACTGCTGAACCTTAAGAAACAGACAAAAATGATTAAACAAAACACCTACTGAGTTACATTCACATGACTTTCATTGCTCTACCACTCATTAGTGCTTATACAAAGTTCTCTTAGAAAGCTTATTATTCTATCTACTTCATTTTAATCAAGATAAATACGAATTTGCAGAAATAGCTACATTACACATTTCGTTATAGATACAAAGGGAGCAGCGAGTCAAATGTTTAAGAATTGGACGGTATTTGCTGGCCTTAATGTTGCAATACTACTTCTATACAATCATGGAAATTATTTATGTTACAAAATAAGATATTTGAAATAAATTGTGTTTTAAAGGGATCCACAGTGTGGTGCAGTACGTTTTGCTGTATCGTATACTTGTTCCCGGTGACTCAAAGAGAGCCCGCGGTACGGTTTATCATATTTTAAAGACCCTATACAAGAATATACAAAATTCCTTCTGAATAAACAGGACTTCACAGACTCAAAAACTCAAGATATATATCTTATTAGCTGAAATACCCGGTATTGCCCGTGGTTTAATGATTTATTGCCCAATAGCCATGTGTTTCTTTGAAAGCACTTAAAATATTGCTTAATACGCTTCAACAAAGAGTTAAACTCTTAGGATACCATAAAGAACAAAAAATAAACAGCATAAACAAATAAATAAGTAAATAAATACATAAATAAAAACACAGGGAACGCACTATGCAAACCCATTGTGGAACAATCACAAATACTACAGAAAGAAAAGCGTGTAGAGAAGGACGTGTGAATGTAATGTGTTGCATTTCTATTTCAGACACATAGAATATTGTATGAATTGTTTGCAGAAGAGGGGTAGAGTAATAAAGGGAATTGTGCTTTATAAAAGAACAGTGAGGAGATAAGACATGTGAATGTAACGTGTTGTAATTCTATTTCAAACATAGCAAACTGTATGAATTATTTCAAGAAGAGGGAGTACAAAAGGACATACGAATGTGCTACGTAAAAGTGGATAGAGAAAACCACGTGAATGTAATACGTTGAATAGTAAAATGAATAGCATAAAAGTCTCCTCCATGAAAAAAATACATGCACGTGCGCAATTTCACGTGATCGCTAAAGCGCATATGAGAACATTAATTCATTTACACAAACGTGCGCGCGCGTGAGCATCTTTAATAAATGTTATTTTAATTAACATTATTAGAGCAATTTTTCAGAAAATAAAACCTGTCGAAAAATATTGCATGTAAAGCAAAGTTTGGGTGGAGGATTTAAAATTAAAAATCTTTGTATCGCATCTTCGGAACATGGGCGTCGCGAAGGGGAGGGGGGGGTGGGCTACGGCACCAGCAGTAAGCTTGTTGGCATAAATAAATAATAATTGGTATTTAAGTTTCATGTCTTTCAAGGATGCGACACGAAGATTTGAAAGAATATTCCTCCACCATATGCTACCCTTTACGTGGAAAATTTTTCAAAAATTTTTATTTTCTTGAAAATAGCTCTAATCATTTTGATTAAAATTCCATGTGTTTTGATATTTTTATGGCAAATGAAATGCATATCTTGAATTTTCTGGCTATAGCCCATGAAGTCCTATTTACTCGGGACGAATTTTGCATAACTGGTAAACCGCAGGAAACAGACCTTGCTAAAATACACAATTTATGTCTAAGTAAGTTTTATTATAGAGTGAACCATTTCGGAGATATTCTTTGTTGTTTGTGTGAGTTTTGGAGAAGTTAAACTTCTGTCAAATTGAACATCGCTATTAAATTTGTATATGTTAACAGTGCAAGGAAAACGGAATTTGAAAGCTTTGAAAGATTTGACTATCTCACAAAGCCTACTGTATTCTAATATTCCTCTTGGTGTTTATTTCAACTAACACGAAGAAGATAGAGGGATAAGAGTTTGTAAGGATAGTTAGAACAACAGTAGAGCAAGTCATGAGAGTTCAACACATGAGATTTTTTCTTTTCTTCTTCTTCTTCTTCTTCTTCTTCTTCTTCTTCTTCATCTTCTTCTTTTTACATTTCTCCTTTCATGGCAAGCCTTGTTACCATAATGGAAACACTTGGATGCGATTGTCGCGAGATATAACTATGACATTTTTATTACATTCAATTACGAATGTAAATAGCTGTAGTAGGGCAATTAAATATGTGTTTTGGGAGTTGTCCATCAGAGCGTTGAACTTCGAGGAAATTCCAATCAACCAAATACTAAGACTGTTTCATTTTAAGTTTAATTCGTATTTATTATTAGTTATAATGCTGTGTTCAGCTGTTCCTAGTATTCGTTTACTTTTATGTTCCAAGACTATTCATAATGCATTTTAAAAACGAACTACTGTGCTTTTCAAATGGGAAGGAGCTTGTCCTTGAGCGTCTCCAGACCGGTAACCAATCGGAGATCTGCTGTGTTGTCATATTGCTTTCCCCTTAATGGGGCTTGACGCGTGCCAAGAAATATGAAGATTGGGGGTAATGAGCTAGCAACGCTGTGCATGTAAACGTATCTCATTGGTTGCAGATCAGAACTCTTCCCATTTGAAAAGCACAATAGCTTTAACTTTAATCCTAGGTGTGAAAATGGTCAAAGTGGTTGCGGGTTCTCTTAGCTAAAATGATGATATATTTGATGATATTAAAAATACGAAGTACACAAGTAACTCAATGATGGCGTTATGTGTATTATCTCTTGGCCACGCAAAGATAATATAATTTTAAACGCATCACGTTGCGGCCAGCTCTAAGCCGTTCACGCTTAAAGTGTACGTATTGCCATATTCCCCTGGCATCTATAAGAAAGTTAGTAATGTTCTGCAAATGTTGATATCAACATGAAATAGTTGAGGAATAAGCGTCTTTGAGAATAATTTGTACAAGAGTAGAGAAAGTAATGTGATATTTCAGATATATCAGATATTTTTTGTTCAAAAATTTAGAATTTGGCTGCCTCTTATAGTAGAAGTTGAACCTCTTATTATTCGGTCTTTTAAACCACAAATTTGATTTAGACTACCTGATCTGGTGGTTAGCATGGTAACCCTCAAATTCAGAGGTCCCGGGTTCGATTTCCAGCTATAAGATGGGAATTTTTCTTTAACCAGGATTATTCCCCGTCCGCCCCAAAGATTGAGAGTATGAATATATATGTGAATTTAATGTTATAATCAAAACAATCACAAACTAAATTTTAACACTGTGAATGATCATCATTCCTCTTGAGCAATTGCTCCAGAGGTAAAAAGCCGCCAATATATCATTACATGCTAAAGGCGGCACATAAATGGAACTAAAAAAAAATTAAATAAAAGTCAAATATGTAGATAACCAAATAGCTTTTATGTATCAAAAAAGGAAATTGTCCATATGTATTTTTCTTTTCAATGAAACTGACCCCAAATATATTTTGGAGGAAAAAAAAGAAACTCGTTCATCTTCAACTCGACTTAATCTTTTTAAGAACGGTGGGATTTGTTAACAATCTTATCGTAGCATTGAATTATATATATAAAAGAACAGCGATGTTCCATTTGACAGAAGTATAAGTTCTCCAAAATGTACACAAATAACGAGGAATATCTCCAAAATGGTTCGCTCTACAAACAAATTTATTTGGACGTAAACTGTGTGTTTTAGCGTGTTTTGAATAGTAAGTTTTGGTCTTACGGTTTACCAGTTATACAGAAGTCATTCAGAGTAAATAGGACTTGATGGGCTATAGCCAGAGAATTCAAGATATACATTTCATTTATCATAAAAATATCTCAAGCATGTCATTTTAATCAAACTCGTTAGAGCCATTTTCGAAAAAATTTCCATGTAAAGGGTAGTTTAGGATGGAACAATTTTCTTCAAAATCTTCGTGTCGCATCCTTGAAAGACACTAAACTTAAATACCAACTTTGTTTTTAACCAACTTTTCGTTTTTGAGTTATGCTGTCCACAGACTGACAAATAGAAAGACACACACGGACCTTTTACTGAAAGTGCTTGCTTATCTTTGATTCAGGGGGCCTCAAAACATAAATTTCCGGCGAAATCTCGACATCGAATTTTTGGGTGGGTTAACAATACTTCCTCTGCTATACTATACGTAATAGAGAAAATAAAAATGTACAAACAGAATAGAGACGATACAGAAAGTCTTAAGCAGTAGAAGCTATAAAGAGGACGTTGTGACTGTGATGACTATGAGTCATAATGCAAGACCCTGGGCTAAGATTACTATGCAGATTACAGAGATCTTCACGGTGGATGTTGGCGGAACGAGTGGTGTGCTGTGTATGCAGTGGAAACATACTCAGGCTGGAGTTGTAGGTATTAGAATTGCTTTGCAGCTCGTAAATTTCATTCACACAATGCTGGACTTTTGGAACGAGGGAAGGGAAACTAAATATGTACATCAATTATTACAATTTTCCTACTTGTATGTCTCAACCGTCCATAGATGGAATCTGTAGGCCGCAGGTAAAGTATTTATTGGATGACGTAAGAATATAAATCCATTTTATCTTGTGAGTAGGTGGATTCCGAAACGAGGCTGCAGACCGAGTTGAGGAAACCTACGAACAAAATAAAATCCTTTTAACCCTTCCATCTTACACTATTTTAGACAGTCCTGAGTATTTATAGATATATTATAGATTATATATAAATATATGGTACTGTTTTACCTTTCTCTTGGTTATGATAGTCTTCGGGTTGTGATGTTCATTTGCCTTACATATTATCAATGTTGGCAACGTGACTGTTACAAAACCATAATATTCTACATAAGGGAGGCAGTGGAAATAATCAAACGGCGAAAATAACGTAACGAAATTTAATTAATTAATATTACCATTTTTTTCTAAACTTACTCGTCTTTTGAGAAAACTGAAATGTTGATTCTACAATTATTACATTTCAAACAAGAATTGTGTAACTCAGATTCATGGCCTACTGGAACGAGGCGATGGTCATGCTCCACAAGAAAACAAGGTTGGCATTATCGGCCTGTTAAAAGCTTTTGAGCACTGACCGAAAGAAGTTTATATTTTTAACACTGTGAACTACTTAAAGTCCCACTTTTACTTTCAACTGTCTAAAAAGATCATTCCCTCACACTTTAAGTATTGCACTGCTCTTACTGAACATAATTGACAACATTTTGATGCTTAAGGTAATGTTGGTTATTTCTAACATAGAGACATATTTTATAAATACCTAGTTGAAAATGCCCGTGGTTTGATGATTTTATCCCCACAACCTTTAGACCTACATTGCATACTATCAAGAACCCAAAATAAACATTATAAATAAATAAAAACACCGGGAAAACACTATTCAAAAGTACCACTTAACAACCTCAAATACCATCGGAAGAAAAGCAAGTAGAAAAAGCTCTGTGAATGTAAGACGTTGCATTTCTATGTCAATCATATAGAAAATTGTATGAACACTTTGTGGAAGAGGGAGTAGAGAAAGAAATGCTAATGCGTTTCGCAAAAGAGTGAGTAAAGATAACCGTATGAATGTAATGCGTTGTATTTAAATTTCAAATATATTGAAAATTGAATGAATTGTTTATAGAAGAGGGACTAGAAAAGTAAGTGTTATTGTATTTCATAAAAGAAAAGTGAGTAGAGAAAATGGTGAGTATAATATGTTACATTTCTATTTCAATAATAGGAAATTGTGCGAATTGCATGTTTAAGGGGCATAGAGAAAGAAATGTGATCGTGTTTTGTAAAAGAAAAGTGAGTAGAGAAAACCACGTACTTTACGTAGAACTAGCAGAGACGCATTACATTTATGATGCTGCTACTTGGGAAAATGCGAAAAGACCTTGTGTACCAGACGTCAGTTAATTGTGAAGAGTAATCAATGGCAAGTATCTTTATAGCTAATAGTGATATGCCGAGTATTTTTAAAGACCTCGGCAGTCATTATCGTTCTTATTTTGAAGCCATTTAATTGGAAAAAATTTGATTATTGCTAATAAGTATGCCAAAATGTTTGTCTGTCTACATGTGTTAACCACGTAGTCGTGTTTTTCTGAATTTTATATCAGAATTTTTATATGTAAAAAGAAATTACAAATTGCAGCGACTTCAGCTATTATTTCATTTAATATGGGTTGTGAGACTACTCTCTGTGTCAAGGAAAGGGACACAGCTGGTAAACTAAGTCCAGTTAGCAAAACATTTAGCAATGTTTGGGATAAGCAAAGATCAAAACAAAATACACTAAGTACATTAAATACATTCAAATCAGATAAAAAACACACAGTTAAGGGTGGCAAAATTTAAATAAGAGGAGCTGCACAGTTAGCCAAAGGACTTGTGTATTGATCCAGGGGAATTCTAAAGCAGTAAATGTATGTTGTCATACTCTTACAACTTTAAAACTCATTTTTCTTCGCTTTCTATTTTTTACTTTCTCTACTGGTAAGTAGGGGAAGTATTGTATTCCACCCAAAAATTCAATGCCGAGATTTCACCGGAAATATATGTTTTGAGGCCCCCTGAATCCAAAAAAAAGCATTTTTAGAAAAGGTCCGTGTGTGTGTCTGTCTGTCAGTCTGTGGACAGCATAACTCAAAAACGAAAAGTCCGTTAAAAGTCAAACTTGGTATTTCAGTGTAATGTCTTTCAAGAATGCGACACGAAGATTTTGAAGAAAACAGCCCCACCCTACACTACCCTTTACATGGAAGATTTTTCGAAAATTTTGATTTTCTTGAAAATGGCTCTAACGATTTTGATTGAAATGTCATATGTTTGAGATATTCTTATGACAAATGAAATGTATATCTTGAATTTTCCGGCTATAGCCCCTGTAGTCGTATTTACTCTGGACGACTTTTGCATAACTAGCAAACCGTTAGAGATATACCAAATTATACTATACAAAAAATGTAGATCTTGCTAAAATACACAATTTATGTCTCAATAAATTTTCTTGTAGGGTGGACCATTTCGGAGATATTCCTTGTTATGTGTGTGAGTTTCGGAAAACTTAGAACTTTAGCGAAATGCAACAACGTTGTTCATTTTTTTTATATGTTAATCGTGCAAAGAGAACGGAATCTCAAAGGTAAAAAAGATTTGACTGTCGCACAAAGCCTTCTGTATTCTAATATCTCCCTTGCACCTACAAGGACATAAGCAGTAAGATAATTTGTACGAATGTTTATCTTAACTAACATGGAGCTATAGGAATAAGAGTTTGTTAGAATGGTTAGTACAAAAGTAGAGAAAGTCATGTGAGTGCAACACATCATATTTTTTTGTTTACATTGTTCAATCTTCAAGATACACCTTCTAGTGGAATTCGTAATGGAGTTCCTTAAAATTTTGCACACATTTTCTTAGATAATTGATAAAACTTGATATTTTAAAGGTAGTTTAATTGTTATTGAATTTTTATTTTGAAAATTATTAATAATTTGAAGAAAAATGGCTATTGCAGTATTCAATTTTTTTCTCCAAAAGTGTTTGATATAGCTAAATAAAAATACCAGCTTTGTAGATATAATTAATCTACGGTGCATATGGGAACATATGGCTACATTTTAATTCAATTATAAATATTTTATATGTAGAATTTACTATACTACACTAAAATTGCAATAAAAAACCCAATAAATATTTTCTTTTATCAAAAACTATGTACACAGAGAAGGGAAATTTGGTAAACCTACTAGATATATCTTGGCACAAATTTTCACATCATTGTGACACAAATTATGGATTTTAGTCATTTTCACAGATGCCTCCCCTTAAGTGAAGAAAACAGAAGATCCCAAGCTATTTTACATCTTGCACCGTACGATGCGCCAGCGCATGTACCCTGGGAGAAAGCAAGTATCTGGAACTCAGCACCTAATCCAGGCCTGGGCAACTAGCAGGGTACCTTGACCGACCTTCATTCATTACCTGCTAAACATACAGTTTTCCGTACAAGGCTGTAAGTAGAATGCGCTCAGTGAGCACCAGTTCTCCAGCCCTGACCTAATCAAAGGGAAAAACGATGACGCAGGAATTGCGGAACGTTCACTTAAGACTGCATGCTGCAACGACACAAACAAGAAGAGGAAATATTCTGAAGTATGTGGATGATAACGAATGTATGTATTATCATCAAACAAAAATAGCTTTATATAATTATTGTTTGAGGGAAGTTGTTAATATAATAATAAATAAGTCTCTGAGGCGCCAGAGGTTACCCTCAACGCCCGACCATTGCGTCCTCCAGCCGCAGCCTAGGCCACGGGGGAGTACAGGATGTGGATGGTGGGGGTGAACACACCGACTTCCCCGGCCGTAAGGCGACTACCTGACCTTTTAGAGACATTACCTTTCTATCAGGATAGCTGTTCAATTGGCCCCTCAGGGAGCTAACGAGGCTGAGTGCACCTCGTACCAGACCTCCCAGTGGGGGGAATAAATTCCATGCTGGTAACGGGGATCGAATCCGGGTCCTCCGCGCCAGAGGCAGGCGCGCTACCACTGCGCTGCGGAGGCGCTCGTCATTAATATTAATTATTAACTTCCACAGTAAGTTCATTATCTAAATATTGATCTTTATTCGCTTCTCTGATAAGGGCTGTTGTGGTGATAAGACAGGGTGGACTTTACATATATCATGTTGATACAATGCTGCTGTATACGAATGTAATATTCTGAGTCTTTAGAGCATATTCAACTCTGGTGAGATTTGCTGCCTGGCAGAGATTCAGCAGAAAGGTGCCTTGATCTAAAGCTAATAACTACAGGCCGGAGGGGTGTGCGCTCATTGCGATACAGGTTAGCTGGACGTAGAGTATGAATGACGTTAGAAGTACAGCACGGCCATCAAATGTGCAAACAACTGTCACTATAGAGCAAGAGTAGAAAACAATGTACCGTATTAGTCTGCAAACTGGTGAAGAATTGCCTTGGAACTGTATGCAGACGCAAGGTCAAGATGTAATATAACGCAGACTGTTTTGTTTCTTCTCGCAGTGAGGTGCAGTGATAGAGTTCTTTATAGTGTTCATATGATGCTTGTAAGTTGTTCTGCAGTGAGGCGGTTTTCATGGTCAGGCTGTACCTACATGTAGTTTTTTACATGTGCGAGCGATAACAGTAAAGTCCATGTGCAGTATACCTACGGGCAAACGCACACGTCTCCACCTTTTACTAATAACCAAGAAAAGTGTTTCAATCATGATGTGTAAACCGTTTTTAATTGTATTTTGGTTCAGTTCGGTTTGCTAGAATCTGAAGAATCCCTTACCGTAGACAATTCTGTATATTGAAGCTTTAAGCCATCTAACTTGCACTGTCTGATAAAGTATTTTATGTCAAAAAGACACAGCGAAATCAGCAATGACCAACTCTGAATATGAAAATGCAACCATTATGACTATGACAAGGATCGGAGGGGGGACTTAGCACCTCGACCTGTGACCCTGACGGGCCGCCCCCGGGAGGGAATGGTGAGGTGAGTAGATACGAAGGGTGGCCAGACCTGAGGGACGGTAGTGGAGGGCAGGTTCCTTGACAGCTACAGATTGAAATTCCCCGGTGCGGCTCGTACAACCGGTGCCCGTCCCCTTGCGAATTTACATATCCCTTGAAGAGCCCGGCCACTAGACACCTCCCCCGATCTTTAGGATCAGAGCGCAAATTCCGCACCATACGCGTCAAAATTGACAACACAGAAAGAGCCAACCAGGATGAAAAGTAAAGTGAATTGAGGAGGGGTGAAATGGAGGGACAGGAAACTCGGGGGATGTAATTGTCCTTCCCAGCATTCGTGTAGCGACCCGGGGAAACCACAGAAAGAAATACATGGGTCTGGCAGATCGGCTACTGGGATTGAATATATGAACTCCCGAATACGAGACACGGGCCGTACCGCTTGAGCCATTCCACTCAGTATGCCAGCCTTAAGAACTTGCTTTATATTTTGCTGTTTCTTGCAGTCACTGGCGTAACCTCGCTACATAAGTTATTGATCTAAATCAGCGATGATTCCACCTTGTCTCTTTGAAGACGCTTAAGTAATGAGCGACTATTCGCACTTTACACCTTCACTCCAGGGAAAGGCAGTCAGTATCCACTGACAGACACAAACAGGTGATTCCATGGCAAGTTCCAAATCATACCTTGAATTTTCTGGAAATGTCCTCAGAAGACCTCTTCATTCTAGATGACTTTTGCGTAAATGATAAAGTTACCAGGTAAACAGTAAGAGGTAGACAAAATATGGACCTCGTTATCATTTGTTTGAGTTTGCCAATGCTTATACTTTTCTTGAATACAAGTATGTTATATATTGGCCTTCCAAAGAGAACGGAATTTTCAAAGCATTGCAGAGCAAGCATTCTTAAAACATTTCACTTCTGTATTACCCTTGCACCTACAAGAAAATTAGCAATAACTTCTCGAAATGTTTATATCGATTAAAATGTAGTAGATAGAGAAATAAGCATTTACGAGAATAGTTTGTACTATAAGGGTGAGTATAGCTCTACATATATTTGCGAGCACAGTTTCTCCAAATTTAATTATACTAAAAGTCTGTATCGCAATAGGTTACACGACGATCACTTGGTGGATCTTCTAAGGCTTTGCACTTCGACTTTGTCGCCAAATATTGATAGACTTCTTAAACGTAAGTCATTAATGAACAGATGTTTGTAGTATAAGATTTGAAAGTGCTTTCGTAAATCAAACGCAACGTCCATATAAATAAGCCGCTGCAACACAATTGAGTCTTAAAAGAGTGGCCTATTCCGCATAAAGCGGAAGGAGTCAAATCCAACCTCCCCTCTTTCACAAACGTTGGGCTTCGCTAGTCTAAACCACACACAGAGTGAGTCATGTCTGAAAAGGCTCCAACGCCACTGCAGACGGCACTCATTCATCCGACTAACCTCATTTTTTGTGCGCATTCAATGAAAAACTTTCAAGTTTTCGATCGGTTTAGGTTTCACGCTTTGTTGACTGTTTGACAGGCAGTAGCTACCACGTGCAGGTCGAGGGTGTAAATTTCACCTTGACTGACGCCACTTTAAAGACTCCAGCAAATTAATAAACTGCTGTAGAGAGCCAGTCATTTGGGCGTGAATGTCCCCTGCGGTCTCGCCATTGCAATATAATGGAATAATTCTGCCTGATCGCTTCCGAATACATCGCAACTTCTCTGTAAGGCAGCGACCAATGTATGAGGTACTAATGAACCAGACGAAGGTATTATCACAGTTGGTTATGCTGGAAAACTACTGAAACTCAAACTGTAAACCTTTTTACCTTCTCTAATACGTAGGGAAAGTATTGCACTACACCCAAAAATTCAATGTCGCGATTTCATTGAAATATGTTTTGAGGCCCCCGGAATAATAATAATAATAATAATAATGATAATAATAATAATAATAATAATAATAATAATAATAATAATAATAATAATAATAATAATAATAATAATAATAATAATAATAATAATAATAATAATAATAATAATAATAATAATAATAATAATAATAATAATAATAATAATAATAATAATAATAATAATAATAATAATAATAATAATAATAATAATAATAATAATAATAATAATAATAATAATAATAATAATAATAATAATAATAATAATAATAATAATAATAATAATAATAATAATAATAATAATAATAATAATAATAATAATAATAATAATAATAATAATAATAATAATAATAATAATAAAAACTTCAGAAAAAGGTCCGTGTGTGTGTGTGTGTGTGTGTGTGTGTGTGTGTGTAAACAGCATAATTCAAAACCTAACAATGGTTAAAAACTAAAGTTGGTATTTAAGTGTAACATACTTTAAGGATGCAGCACACAGATTTTGAAGAAAATTCCTCCACCCTAAACTACCCTTTACATGGAAAAGTTTTCGAATATCTTTATTTTCTTAAAAATGGCTCTAATGACTGATTAAAATGCCATATATCTTTATGGCAAATGAAATGCACATTTTGAATTTTCTGACTATAGCCCATGTAGTCCTGTTTACTTTTAATGACTTTTGTATAACTGGTAAACCACAAGAGATCAAATCTTACTATACAAAAACGTAGATCTTGTTAGAATACACAATTTATGTCAAATTATCTTTTTTGTTAAATGGACCATTTCGGAGATATTCCTTGATATTTGTCAGAATTTTGTAATGCATACGTTCTCAAATGGGAGGTCGTCATTCGTTTGTTTATCTCTTGGCCGTGCAAAGAGATACGAATTTCAAAGCTATTATATAGCGACCACTCTTAAAAGATTTGACTGTTGCTTAAAGTCTAATATATTCCCCTTGCATCTACAAGAAAATTAGCAGTAAGTTAATTTGTGCAAATGTTTATTTCAACTAAAATGAAGAAGATAGGGCAATAAGATTTTGTAATTGTAAGAATAGTTTGTGCAAGAGTAGAGAAAGTCAAGTGAGTGCAACATCAGTCCCAGCTCACGAAAGTCATCACAGATACATATGCCTGTAGATGAGTGAGTGATTAGGGTTTAAGGGCCCGTCGACAGCTAGGTCATTAGAGCCCCTGCCTGTAGATAGTTTCAAGTTAAGTGATATAGTATACTTATGCGGGGCGAGGCAATAACATTGAACTCCGTGTCATATTACTCTTTATTGCCTCATTTTCAAATAAACGTTAAAATGCCCAAAATCGTTATATATCTGAAGAACATACCAGTGAATATTTCGGAAATAATAGGTGCCACAAAAGTTATTTCTGTTTGTCACAAACTATGTATTTTATGACATTATTTGTACCGATATAGGCAGCCGAAGTTGTTAAGGCGTGTTTCGTGCACATAGTTTATATTCTTCCGGATTATTTGTTTAGCTAGGTGTACAAACATTCTTTTATTATTTTATAATTAGTCGGATTCTGTTAAATGTAGTTATATGGGCGCAGGGTTGCCAACCCGTACATAATTATAGGGGCATACAATAGTTTTAATGTTTGTACTCATGGTTGTCAACCCGTACGATAATTATGGGGGTGTAGATAGTTTCGATACCGGCGAAATATCATTTTCACTGGTTTTTCGCACCAGCGAAATGAAATTAATTACAAATAGAGACACCACTTTTGTCCTCATGGCCTGTCTCCAGCCCTCTAAGGCAGACATTTCATATTCTAGTAATCCTACCCTTTATCCTCTTGTTGCCAGTGTGTCCAGATCTGGTGATCTCAATGAAGAAAGCACTGCTTAGAAAATTGATGCTCAATGGAGAAAATTCGGAGTACGTGATATTCCGTGTAAAATAAAGAACATGCCTGAACCTGGCAGTTTCTGGAATGCTGCTAAACACATCACCTTGGTGGAAATACTGATTTCAAAGAACTGGCGGAGGTTGCATTATCAGTGATTTCGTTGCCCCACAGAAACACTTCTTGTGAAAGAGTTTTTCCAAACTAGGTTTAATAAAAACCGAAATTACAAACAAATTGGCGCTAGATACGGTAAATGGGCTATTCGGTCGCCTCAGCTTATGAAAAATTATGCTGGGTCCAAAAATCTGCAAGCCACCAAGATGTCAAAGTTTATCTCAACAACAAATTTGTATAATGCTGCAACAGTTGAGGAAGATTATGAACTTTCAGATGAATACTGCGAGAAACATAAGTGTTAAAATTGTAATACTGATTGAGGTCATCAATCTTGTAAGTGGACACCATAAACATTAATACTATTATATTTTCATAAGTGTTATGCTCATAAATTTATTGTTGTAGCATTTGGTTTATGAATCCAAATCTATAATTTTGAGTGGTCGGTACGATAGTTTTACTTTTAAACATTGGCAACCCTGTATGGGCGTATTGCTGAAAGTAATACAGAGTGGGTGGGAAGTAACTGAGTATTATAAATGACTGTTAGATTTGTAACATTAATAGAATACGAGATATTGGAAATAGTGCAAACATACAGAACATTATGGTGATTTTTCATGCCGCGTGGTACCGATGGTGGTCGCGAGAGGCGGTACACTCAACAATAACAAAGATGGCCGATCGCCTACAGTAAGAGAACGAGCAGACTGCTTTACGCTAAGAGGTGTGGACCAACTGGAAGCACGGCTTCAGTTCTTCCTCCAGAAAGCTCTAGATTCCATGTCATTCCAGGTCGTTTGAGGAGATCGGTCTGGCATTCTGCAAACATAAAAGTTATACGTCAATTTAAATAGTTACTTCTCTACCACCCTGTAGAATTACATCATTTATTCTATAACGACGAACCTTTTAGATCAGGCACTTTACGTTAAAGTATGTGGTTAAATGCCACCAGGAGCGTCCTCCGGGAGTAGCGTTTTTTCCAGGTTTTCCGTTCTCTGTTCTCATAACTTCGATCTGGAACTTTCCCTTTCCAAATGTCCTTTCTGTGTTGTCACGTACCATCAAGCCTGTTCGTGGCCTCTGATGTCATGTACAGTAAGAACAGGTGTTAAAATATGCTCTACACAAAACGTCGAATGGGCTGCATTTTGACATGTAATATTTCGAAATTAATTTTACTCAAAATTGTATCTGTTTCTCAACACAACAAATTTACATTGCTTTTTTTCCATGTAAATCCTTGCCTCAGATCATTAAATATAGACTTGACTGTCAAAAGTGCGATCCACCCGAATGTTCATATTGTCATCGAATGTTCCGTAAGGACGCGCACACACACACATACACACACATACACACATACACACATACACACATACACACACATACACACATACACACATACACACACATACACACACATACACATACACACATACATACACATACACACATACACACACATACACACATACACATACACACATACACACACATACACATACATACACACATACACATACACACATACACACACATACACACACATACACATACACACATACACACATACACATACACACATACACACATACACACATACACATACACACATACACACATACACACACATACACATACACACATACACACACATACACATACACACATACATACACATACACACATACACACACATACACACACATACACATACACACATACACACACATACACATACATACACACATACACACACATACACATACACACATACACACACATACACACACATACACATACACACATACACACATACACATACACACATACACACACATACACATACACACATACACACATACACACATACACACATACTCACATACACACATACACACATACACATACACACATACACACACATACACACATACACACATACACACACATACACACATACACACACACACGTACACGGACACACACTCAGGGATATCAGAAGGAATTTGACAAATGCATTTCATTAGAAATAGACCAACTATGTAGCACTCTCTTGCCACACGTATGCTGGAAGAACCTCTGCTTTTAAATAGAGATGCATGGTAAACGAAATTGACAAACGGTGATTTTTAAAATCCGAAACGAAATTGTACAACTAGTGTTACCAACATACAACTAAAACTAGAAAATTGTCTTTTTATTTCATTTGAATTGCACATGAAGCTCGTGGGAAGTAGGTGGGGAAATATGGGTAGTAGATTGAGTAGTTTGGAACAGAATCTAAAAACAACTGCTCATCTCACATGATGTTGGAGTAATCAACGTTTTGTCGCTTGCTAATGACGGAAGCGTTCAGGAGAAGGCCGATGCCCTGTCGGGGAAATTCTGCAGAATGGCGACGAGCTCCTGCAGGTGTCGCGCAATGGGGCGCCAGGCTCAGGTCAGGACCTGTCTGAAAGTGCTATTGTTTGGAACCCTGCTTCACTGAGTTTCATGTCAAGGGTAAAGTGTTCACCCAGCCCATTAAAATCAACGGACAATACATGCTTTCGAGCAAAAAGAAACAGACCTTACACCAAACAGCCGACCCCCCCCCCCCCCTCCCCTTTACCACCAGACACTTGTGTCAGCACAATAGTCAGCTGCCTTCTGTTTTGCCTCACAGATTACAGGAGCAAACAAGTGAAGAATGCATCTCATAGACAAGTTGTCGCATCAGCGAACGGATGCTGTCAGGGCCATCTTTGACATTATCGGTTCTGCACAGTACCGTGCGTAAATAACATTAAAATGTCTCTGACTATATTTTTTTAGTTTCAACCTTGGGTCACCAGTGATGAAAACACGTACATAAATCACACTTGTGTATTTACACTCTGTGATAAAAATCCTTTTTCCATCCGTTATCGTTATGTTGATAAACCTTCTAAAGCGCATCTCAACTTAGGCAACACGTTGAATGGGTCGCAATGTTGCAACCTGTACTATACGTATGCCCCGAAGTTGCGAATCTTGCGCAGGTGGCCGAGGTCCTGTACGTAGTCCTTCAATTGCTGCCTGACGGGCACTTTTAACTTGGTATCCCTTCACACCCTTGCCACTGTATGGCCTAAATTTACAAATGACTCATCTGTATAAAGAACTGATTTCCCCTGGTCCCTAAACATTTTTATGTCTTATAGATACCTATATGTATATGTCGCCATCTGATAATATCGCCTCTTTCTATTAATAAGCACTTACAAATCATATAAGAATCGACACAGAGTGACCCTTGAGACATTTTGTAAGATAACATCACCATTCAGCTTGCCTCTGGTGCGGAGGACCCGGGTTCAATCTCCGGTACCACCATGGGGATTTTATCCCCTTTGGTAGGTCTGGCACGGGGTGCACTCAGCCTCGTTAGTCCCGGGAGAACCAATTGAAGAGCTACTTGATGGAAAAGTAGCGGTCCCAGGTCGTGAGGACCGCATAACTGTCGGGAGGGATCGGGACGCTGACCACGTACCACCCTCTAGTACTGCACCCCACCAATGACGCCTGTGGTGGACCGAGGTTGGGGACGCAGCGGTTGGGCGGTAAGGCTTGGCTTTTTTTGGGCTATAGGCACTATAGCAATGTAGTTGATAGCCCCGGCACGGGGCTTAGATAATCATCACCATTGACCCATGACAAATTTATATTCAACGTGGGTGGAATATTTTCAAAGAGCAAAGAACGAACAATTCGCCACACTCCGCTTTGCACTACTCCATCATATTGTGTAATCTAGCGGTTTTTCCCGCTCGTTTTACTTTATTTTTCGATGACACTCTTAAAAGTCCTTTCATTAGTTCATTTTTAATCCTATACACTACTGCCTCTGAACACCCGATAGCCTTAGCTTTTCTTTTACTGCCTTACTAATACTCATCTTACTTGAAAAACACATTCACAGTTACGTGAGTTCCTTACTTTTTAATTTACCAATATATCGCCTCTTCCCAACTTTCCCCTCCATAACTACAAATAAATAGCGCAACATCGCCTCCAGAAAAACTACACATGGTAAGGAAAGGAGACACCAATTCTTCCCCTGTCTATTCTCTTAGCAGGAAAGAGCAGGTGATTATCTCACGTCTCCGCATTGGTCATACAAGGTTAACCCACTCATACCTCCTCAGCAAAGGCCAGCCACCACAATGTGAAGTCTGCAACACCCGCCTCACAGTAAAACATCTCCTCACAGAATGCAAGCAATACGCCACACAACGACAGCTTCATCACATCACTGGAGACTTATCCACCATTCTGAACACGCCATCCAACTGCAGAAGGGTATTATCATTTCTCAAAAGTACAGACTTACATACGAAAATATAATATGAAGGATATTTTTGTTGTACTGATTTGTTGATTAGTATTTTCATGATTTTGGTTAAATAATTGTAACAAGTTTATTGTATACCGCTGTATTACATAGAATAGTCGCGATATGACGTAATTGTTGAAGCGACTCTAAATAAATTAAAAAAAATACCGCGCAAGTTCCACACAGCATAAACACATACGAAGTATTGTTAACTTTTATTGCTACCTTCTGTGTCACGTTTGACCCTTTTAGCTGAATAAGTGAATACCTACTATTTGCCTTACATGATGAAAGCAAGAGGTTAGAGGCTTCTGTCTTATTTTAAAAACTGCCTCTAATCCTCCTCAACGTTTGGTCTCTGGTGTAAACTCAATAATAAAAAAGTGTCTCACTGTAACTTTTGCAGTGCACAAATATAAAATTTTCCGAAAGCATTTAATTTAAACAATTGTGAGACTTAACTGAGTAAATATAGTTAATTCAAAATAGGCAGGCAGCAGCACTACAGTTTACTCCAGCTAAGAAAAAAAATATAGACGTATTCTAGCTTATTAGTTAGTACGTGATGAGCATAGAAACAACAAATATCGACTTTTAATAATAATAATAAAAAAAAAAAAAAAAAAAAAAAAACCTTTTCTGTAGAAATTTGGGCCTAGAAATGTATAACGTCTCTAAAAAGAATACAATCTGATAGAGAAAAAAAATCTGCATGAGATAATGTGTTCAAAGCTGGAAATTATAACAACTGAATATTTAGACCATGCTATTAGAAAACTGGCAACAGCATGAGAACAGAAATGGACGAAGCTAATGGCAACTTGTATGCACTATATAGAGGCATACTACTTGGCAATGCGTTGTGGCATATTGACCTTGGCTGTCGAGCGCTACAATCGCTTATCTTGTTTATTAGAACAGCGAAATAATAGTAACTTGGCGTATAGTCGGTGATAAAACACAAATAGATGATCTCTCGCGCCTCTCGATATATGAGACGTTGATTGCATCTGAACAGAGCGTACATACACTGTCTCGCCGTGGTGATGGGATAAACTCACGTAAACAACTGGGCAATTTCACATTCTTTCCGATACGCTTCATGGCTTTGCCAAGTAGTGTATCCCATTTAACTCCGTACTGTCTTCTAAGGGTGAGACAGACTGCAAAAGGTTATTCTATATTTGCGTAAATAAATTGCCATAAACGCTTGCATAAATAGTTACGTAGTATTTCGTTATAAGTACAAAGGGAATAGCGAATAGTCAAATGTTTGCAAACTCATCGCTATAGATTCGCCTTAAAATTCCATACACTTCGACAGAAGGGCCAAATACTGAGGAATTCAAATTTATAACAAAGTATACCGCGGAAATGGCTGACACCACAAAATTATTTGGAATAAATTGCGTGTTTTAAAGACGTCTAAGTTCACTTTCTCTAGGTTCACTTTCTCTAAGTTCACTTTCTCCAAGTTTACTTTCTCTACTGGTAAGTAAGGGAAGTATTGTATTCCACCCAAAAATTCGATGTCGAGATTTCACCGGAATATATGTTTTGAGACCCATGAATCCAAAAAAAAAAAAAAAAAAATACCCGCATTTTTAGAAAAAGGCCCGTGTGTGTGTGTGTGTGTGTGTGTGTGTGTGTGTGTGTGTGTGTGTGCGTGCGCGCGCGCGCGCGCGTGTGTGTGTGTGTTGTGTCAGTCTGTGGACAGCATAACTCAAAAACGAGAAGTCTGTTAAAAACCAAAGTTGGTATTTAAGTTTAATGTCTTTCAAGGATGCGACACGAAGATTTTGAAGAAAACAGCCCCACCCTAAACTACCCTTTACATAGAAAATTTTTCGAAAGTTTTGATTTTCTTTAAAATGACTTTAACGATTTTGATTAAAATGCCATGTTTGAGATACTTTTATGACAATTGAAATGTATGTGTTGAATTTTCTGGCTATAGTCTCTGTAGCCGTATCTACTCTGGACGACTTTTGCATAACTGGTAAGCCGTTAGCGATAGACCAAATCATACTATACAAAAAATGTAGATCTTGCTAAAATACACAATTTATATCTGAATAAATTTTCTTGTAGGGTGAACCATTTCGAAGATATTCCTTTTTATATGTGTGAGTTTCAGAAAACTTAGAACTTTCGTGAAATGGAACATATAGTTCATTTTTTTATGTTAAGCATGCAAAGAGAACGGCATCTCAAAGCTTTAAAACATTTGACTATCGCACAAAGCCTACTGTATTCTAATATTCCTCTTGCACCTACAAGGAAATAAGCAATAAAATAATTTGTACAAATGGTTATCTTCACCAACACGAAGATGATATAGGAATAAGAGTTTGTTAGTACAAGAATAGAGAAAGTCATGTGAGTCAGATTTGTTCAAATAAATTTAATGTGTAAGATACGGAAGTACTACACATGTTTAACGGCCAAGAAACATTTAATGTTCAAACCTGAAAACGTAAACTCATCAAGTTCTTTTTGGTGCGGATCCGGCTGTTGATCATTTAGTGTTATTCAGGACACACCACGTGGAGGCGATCTACATAACATTCCACGAAACCGCTGTCTTCAATGGCAGTAGCGGCTAATTAGCAACTAAGCAATCATCATCATTTTCAAAATAAATGTCCTATGTACGAGGACAGCAATAGAAGAGGAGAATTCACACAACCCACATTAATGTTTAATTTATTGTGGTTTTTCATTTATTTCATATTTACTTTAAAAACAAAAATCTGATCTCTACTCTTGTAGAAACTATTCTTAAACACGCTTATTTCTCTCTCTCTCTCTATCTATCTATCTATCTATCTATCTATCTCTCTCTCTCCCTCTCTCTCTCTCTCTCTCTCTCTCTCTCTCTCTCTCTACCTGAGATTTCGTAGGTGGAATTTGATTATTTTCAAAGTCCTATCGGCAATACCAACTAACCTGAAGAGCAAGCAAGATGGATTCTTGTATAGAAGGAAACTCAAAGCTCTCTGGTTGAAATATCTTTCATTATTGGTGATCCTTCATAAAAAATTGTTATCCTGACTGTATGCGCCTTTTAAATTGTATGTATCCCTAAGAAGTTTCGCGTACCTCAGGTTGAATATCACTGGTTTAGAGACAAAATGAACACTCTTATAGATCTGTACTGGAAAGCAAAAAGGCGAATGGCCCTGTACCAAGAGTCTTGAGTATTAAATGCATAAAATTGCTTATTTTATTACACTTCTCATCTTTACTTTGTTGATTACTTCCAAACACCTGCTATTTACTACATTATGTCTGACTTGTGAAGCGATGCGTAACTTCCATTCAAGGATTTAGTTATAAAAGGTCGTGCTGTTTCAAAAATAATTCCACTACTTTGTTTACGTAAAGGAAGCCTTAGTTATGAGCTGGCACCAAGGTTACTTACTGTCTCTCTCAGTCGGTCATGCAATTAACTATGCAAACATTTGGCTGGCATTGCCATTGAAGCTGAGAAGTATCAAAGAACAGCGCTTTAGAGCCGCTGTTTGCTTAATTTGTTTCCATGGTTTGGTAGCCATGGTATGGTGTTAATTCCCACACGTGCTTTCCTTAACCAGTAGTCATAGTAGGTAGAGAAAGTGCTGTATTCTATCAAAAATTATGTACGCGCTTTCAATGAAAATACATGTTTTGAGATAAACTAATCCATGCCAAAAAGGTCTGAGGTGTTACACTCATATGACTTTCCTTACTCTTGTACAAACAATTCTTAAAGATACTTATTCCTCTATCCATTTCATCTTAATCGAGATAAACATTTGCAGAACTTAATTACCAATTTTGCTGTAGATGTGATGCCTTTAAAATTACACTATCTTTGCATAGCCAAGAGTTAATAAACGCAATCCCTTCTGTTCACTGTGTATTCTTAATATCACCAAATATATTATGATTTTGTCTAAGAGAAACCGCAATCACTTTGTCCACTTTCATTGCCAAGGATTTTCTAGCATTAAAGTTAAAGCCAGTCCGTTTTTACAAAGCATTATGAAAAGTCTTAGAACATAAAAGTAAACGAATCGTACGAACAGCTGAAAACAACATTATAACTAATCAACATACAAATTAAACATAAAATGAGACAGTATTACGTATTTGGTTGAATAGTAAATCCTTGAAGTTCAATGCGCTGATGGACAGATCCGAAAAAATATAAATTCCCTTACTACAGATTTTTACATTTATAATTGAAAGTAACCAAAGATTTGAAAGGTATATCATGCGAAAAGCTCATTCAAGTGTTTCCACCGTGATAACAAGTACTTGTGATGAAAGGAGAAACGAAAAGAAAACAAAAAACAAAGAAAGAAAAGAATAACGATTCAAATTAAACAAAAGTACAAAAGTTTGAAACTTGAAAGTAATAACAAGCAATATCTCGGAAATGGTTCACTTCAGAATGAAAATGAGTATGAAATAAATTTTGTAATTTAACGAGATCTGCATTTTTTGTAAAGCAAGATTTCGTCTGCATAACGGTTTACTAGTTATGCAAAAGCTATCAAGAGCAAACAGGACTACATGGGCTATAGCCAAAAAATTTAAAATATACATTTCATTTGCCACAAAAATATCCCAAACATACTGCATTTTAATCAAAATCGTTAGAGCCATTTTTGAGAAAATCAAAATGTTCAAAGAATTTTCCATGTAAAAGGTAGTTTAGGGTGGAGGAATTTTGTTCAAAATCTTTGTGTCGCATCCTTAAACTTAAATGCCAACTTTCAGTTGACTTTTCGTTTTTGAGTTATGCTATTGACAGATACACATACACATATCTGCCCTCGCACACACACATACAGAGAGGCAGACAAGGACCTTTTTTTCTAAAAATACTTTGCTTGGATTAAGGGGGCCTGAAAACATATTTCCTGTGAAATGTCGACATCAATTTTTGGGTGGAATACAATACTTCCTCTACTTCTATTCGTAGTAGAGTAAGTAAAAATAGGAGAGTAACTTTTATGTAAGTAGTATGTGTGTACATACAACAGGGGTAGAATACCTAGATGATTGTGCAATGGAAGAGAATGTATTAGAGTTACGCATACGATTTTTTTGTTCGGGTATTAAAATATCTGGTGTAGCAGGTACCTACCCTGGTTTAAAAGGGACTTGAAACGGTACCGACTGAACAATAAATAAATCTACGCAGGAGCACAAAGGAGTTTACCCTGCTAACAAACAAATTTTTTATTTCTTTTCGCACTTTAAACTATCAGAAAAAAGATACTTCCCTTAGAATTACGGCGAATCAAAGAAATTTTGTTCAATACCAAACGGTCGTTGCCAGAAACTTTTTTTGTAGTATTGGGAGGTTGATGGTTGTGTGTTATCTTCCGGCTTGAGTTGAGCAGGTCCCAAACAAAGTGAAGTGGTGGGGGTGGTCAGGCCACTCGTCCCCCGACGGAGGGGAGTCCTGAAGACCTTGAGGGCATGTGGTAGACACGTTCCCCTTGCTGCTGTGTTGGGGTGATATTCATTCCTTAACGGCGATTCTGCACCTCAAAATTCTGCAAACACTGCCCTTCATAATCCTCTTTTGAATAAAACAGTACGCTTGTTCTCTCTCTGTTTCTCTCTCTCACCCAGGCACACACGCACAGACGCTTACACACACACACACACACACACACACACACACACACACACACACACACACACACACACACACACACACACACACAGACACACACACACACGCACACTCACACACACAGACACACACACGCACGCACGCGCACACACACACGCACGCACACACACACTCACACACACAGACACACACACGCACGCACGCACGCGCGCACGCACACACACACACACACACACACACCTTTTTTAAAAAATCTAATATGCTGTGCTAATATGCATTCTTCCAGAAACCATTGTTATTCTTCTGTCAGATACACTTTTATTACACATCTTGCATCTCATTGGAGGTAAACAAAGAATTCAAAAGGCTAACACGATGGTTAGAACGCTTTGAAATTCCCTATTCCATGCATGGTCACGAAAAAAAGTAATATCAATATTTATTTGTGCTAAGTTATTTTCTTATGGCCACTTCTTCCCTAAACAACCGATAAAAAGACATTTAATTACATTTTTCAACTTCTTGAATGCTAACATCTCATTTATTTTTTTCCTTGTCACATATTTCCACCTTTTTTCAACTTCTCAACTTCTATTTGCTTTTATATTCCACAACAATTTCGCTACACCCCTTACTTGAGACATTTTATTTATTTTTACAACACAACCATTTCGGATCTACTTCTGTTTAAGAAATTTTCCGTACATTCATTTGTTCCTTTGCATATCAACAGTCCATATTCAATTTCTCCACATATCGGACATATTTCTTGTATAATATTACATCTTAATCCCCTAAGTTTCCATACTTCTAATCTAAACCAAGCTATTACTTTCCCTTTTATTACAAACTTCTATATACTTTTCTTTTCCTAAGTCCGTCTTTATAGTTTTATAGAAAGTCAACTATCACATTTCATAAATGCATGCCCTCATCCCTTGTTTATCCATGTACTCATTCTTGTTCAGACTCATGTTCTTATTTAGTAAGTTTTAGTGTTTTTGTATCCAAATTTATTTCCCCGTAATTCTCACTTATCTGTATAGCGCTGCAGCGCTGATGGATAATAAAGGCAAATTAAAAAATATCTTTCTTTGTCAATTTTCCAAAATGCTTGCTCCCTAGCCCAGATCATATTACGAGTTCTTCAATTTTACTCTACCAACAATAATGGTTCAAGTGCTTTTCTTGCTGTACATAACAACTTTTCAAAACGTTGTCATCTGAGAACTGACAACCTTTACCAGTACTTCAATATTCTTTCTATCACTATTTCTTTCACACTAACTTTTCCCATTTCTAGTAATGACCCTACTACATTGTTCGTATTCTGGGGCATCGCCAACGTAAACTTACAAAAGATAACATCCATTTACGAGAAAACGTGAATAGCTGCTTACCACTTGAAAAAAAGTTAATATAATTCAAAATTCGAACTAGTAAAAAGAATATCTAAACAACGGTTAACACAATAAACCTTTTTTGTACAAAAGTCGTTTACAATGAAGAAGAACTTACATACTGTCCTCAACAAAATTCAAGATATTGCGACAAATAACAAGTCGGTTAATGTTACGTCATCTTGTTTCTTCTTAAAACTGAATTACAATACACAACTCATGATCTTCAACTCACAACTGTTCTATTCTATCGTAACCTTCACACAAAACACTGCTCAACTGCCCACAGCTCTAACGACAAACCCACTAAAACTGCCTCAATACTCACTCCTCTGCCGGTGTCTGCTCGCTTATATAGTCGAGAATTAGATGTTGGCGATTGCTCTAAAAATCCACGTTTCTCGAGGCTTCTCAAAATAGCTCAGCATTCGAAGCTTCTCGAACAGCGTGGAATCAGCCTTTGTTCTTAGCTGGTGCTGTCGCGGTTGCCTAGCAACGTAGTGGTATGAGATGGCTGACCTAGAGCCTCCTCTGATGTGCGGCCGGCGTCACAATATACGTCTTCTTCTACAACATTTAGCCTGTTCCAGCTCCAAAATCTTGTTTCTTCCACATTTTCCTTGGTCGTCCTGTTCCTTTGTCTTTGTATTTGATAGTTACTATTTTTAGAATTCCATTTCCCTCCATTCTAATCAAGTGCTGTCTTCAATTAGTTCTGTATTCTATTGTTTTGTTAAATTCTTGTACTTTTAATTATTGTATTTGATCGTTTTGTTTTTTGTCTAGTTTTGTATATCCAGTTATGGCTCTAAGGCAGTACTGTCCAACTTTCTTATGTGCTTGGGCACATTTAACTCATGCTTAAGGAGGCGCGGGCGGGCGCCATCACAACCACCGTTAGGGCAAGTACGCTTCTATTGAGAGGAAAAAGAGAAAGCACTGGTTAGGGAAGTAAGGAATACAGCTTTATGTGTACAAAAACATACTTCATGGGTGTGTACTGTGAAGATGTTCGCAAGGAAATATTTTTGCCTCGAAATCTGAATTAATATTAGAAATCGTTGGAGTAAAATTTTGCTTATGAACGACGCCCAAACAATACATAAAGTTTGATATTCAAACGACTTTTCATTTTCAAGTTATGCTGTTCATAGATACACACACGCGCGGAGCTTTTCCTAAAATACTATTTTCGGGAGTCTCAAATTCTATATTTCTAGAAAATCTAGATATCGAATTTTTTTGGTGGTATACAATGCTTGCCCTACATATTATCGATTCACAGATGACAGTTTTAACAGCAAACACAGAAAAACTTCAACTGAAAAATAAAAAAAACTATGATATTCAAGGGTTCTTATCTAGTTCGGTCAAAGATAATATTGAGAAACAAACCAATAGAGCAAATGGCGACATTTAACTTTCTAGGCAGCGAAATCTAATACACAATGGAAATAGATATAAATAATAATTTAAATAAGTTTAATTATATAACAGGAACATTAAATGGAACTTTGAAAAATAAACCCAGAAAAGACTATACAATGAAAGTATACAAGAGGGAGGCAGTTCCTACAATAACTTGTGAATCCCAAACATGGACTATGACGTCACAATACTTAGCTAGAATACAAGTTGCAGAAATGAGATTCCTTAGGTCCATAGCAGGATATCAAAGAACAGAAAGAACAGTAAAAAGGGAATAGTTAAACAAAGTTAAATGTTACCTTTATAAACATGACAACATATATAACACCTAATTTTAAAATAAATAAATTTGTTTAAAAACCGCTGAGACATATTGTTACTAGTGGTGGTCACAAAGTCGCCTCCCCCCATCCCCTTAGTAATCTAAGTTCTGGAATATGGAATAAGGCTCGGTAATCCTAGGGTTAAGGATGACTGAAAACAGAGTACAACAAAAGCATACACCTGTTTACCACGAGGAAGAAAAAGTTTGGGAAGACCTAGGAAAAGATTGAAGGAGCTACAATTTGGAGCCGGAACAGACCAATAAAAGGTCTAAATCGTGAAGAAGAGAAGAAGAAGAAGAAGAAGAAGAAGAACAAGAAGAAGAAGGTGGAGGAGGAGAAGGAGGAGGAGGAGGAGGAGGTAAAGAGGTATTTTGACATCTCAGTATCAGGTTTTGGTGGGATAACCACCTATATTCACTGAAGATCGTATTAAAATTGAACTCTGAATAGCGGGCGATTGCTAGAATGTTAATGCATCAAACAGAGGCCTCTCGAAATTGATTATTTATGGACCAAATGCTGCGAGGAAGAATTTTTTGTTACCATCATCGTGGGTATGATATTAAATGGAAGTACATAGATGAAGCAGGCAAAAGGGGGTCGGGATGTTTCATCCCCAGCTGCAATTTGCTGCGAGCGAGGCTTTCAACACGCTAGATAACAGGTGGAGGGTTGGTGTGTGTATGGCTCCCCTTCACACTAACTTGTACCCTGCCCCACAAAAATATCTTTTGAGGTCAGAGAACCATGGGAGGGAAGAAGACGAAGCATAAAAGGAGGGGGAGGAGGAACATGTGAGGGCTTGCAAACGACTTAGGACCAGAGAGATCACGTTTCCACCCAACCTGCTCGATCCCTTTCAATCTCAGGCAAAATGTGCACTGCATTTATAATGGTGCATCTGTTCCAGTGTAGGAAGTAGCATTGGAATCCGTAAGCTACGTAGTTTTCACCTGCTTCTCCATGCCACACCAGCAAGTGATGTCGCCAACATTAGCTGGGGTGCCACAGTCACTAGACAACTGAGAGTTACCTAACCCAGCAGAAGTAGCTACCACCAAAGTGCATAGAATTACTATGGTTAAAACTTTGTTTATCCGGACTATGAATTGAAATCTCCTGTGTGGTTTGCCGGGAAAAATATGAGTGTCGGTACATTGGTCAGGTAGCTTAGTGGTTAGAGCAGCCGGGTGGTAACCGGTAGATCAGTGTTTCAAATTCCGACTGTGGCAATGAATTTTACAGTCTCATTCTACCCTTTCCATGTTTGTAATCAGTTTGACAAATGTTGTATTGAACGAAACTATACGTTAACATCAGACATTCCAAGTCCTGACATTGCTAATATCTTTACAAAATTGAGCAATTTTGTAGTCCGTGCTAATGAACGTTGGTGTATATGCCTGTACGTATTTCTTTTTAGAGGTTATTAGTTATAATAGACATTTAAATAGCATTTCGTAGCCTGCACCATCCTTTAATTCGTGAAATAAATGCAACTCGTGATAATTGCATCAAAATTCATATTTTCTTGTACTACGAGGTAATGCTTTATAGAATGAATCCAAAGAAGATAATTTACCAGAAATATAATTTTAAAATGCAGTGTCCATATAGATACTTATTCAAATCGTTTGTCCTCTAGTGAGGTTGACCACATGGATTCAGAATACATTATACAGAAAGAGAATTACAACAAAAATAACTTTAAAAACAACAAAGAAATTTAACAATTAATCCAAAAAGTAATAATAAAAATTAATGTAAATAAAAACAACAATAATAATTAATAATACATAATAATATACAATATATTAATATAAGCTCAGTATAATTATACCATTTAAAATGTAGAGTGTAAATGATTATTTAACATTGTCACAAAATCCTTTAAAATGTTAACACAAATTTAATGTTTCCAGATTGTTTGATGGGCACACCAAGTAATAGCTGCTATTCACGAGCCCCAAAGGGAAGACCTTCCACCACCCATGCATTTGAAGGTATATAATGTATCTGACATAAGGAATACATGGTCGGTAAATTGTCTCCTTATCGTTGCTCAGCGCTGTTTCTGTTGAATGTTGTCTTCCATACGACCTGAAGGATCCTGCTTCTCTATCGATAGCCACAATGTCCACTCTACGGTTGCTTTCATCTTCAGATAACAATAAACCTCCCACATGTCCTTACGGAGGGCTGATGAGCGAACTCGGTGATTATTTCTCAGCATCGCAAAACATGATTGAGGGTTTCAACTTGTGTGTATCCATGATGTGGACAAAGTGTTGTTCTCTGACTTCTACCAGATGTTGATCTTACTGCTGCAGAGTTGCAAGACTTCTGAATTGCATTTGTCCACTCAGAGCAAGGTAACATTTTCCCATTACTTATCCAGGAACTACTTATAGTGTTATCTCTTTAGACCTCCACTCCCTTTCCCTTGCACCATGGCGGTAAGCGCATCTATTTACAAAGCCAGCGTCCTGATTTCAGCATAGTATCTTCATTGCAAGGAATATTTAGGTGCGAAATAGCATCTTTCTTTTCTTACATAAGTGCAGATGTTCATCTTGCATTAGTGAGACTTGTCTTGCTATATTCAAATGCTGAATGAAGGCTTCCCAACGGGCTCCTATCACTCCCAAGCCACGTTGTGTTTTCAGTGCATAAAGAAAATCACGAGGTAGTCCAATTATTTCTTTATTGTTTTTTTTAACCTTTTTATGTATTCATTTAAAACACCTGTAAGTTATTCTGTATCACATGGCAAACCTTTATGTAAGGTCAGATTTAATAATAAATAATTGTTCCAATTAATGTATTCACATCTCCGAGGAATGAGGTTGGTAAAGTATCCATTGGTGTGCTTTGTAGGGAATATATTAAGCATGGTCATACATACTGGTTAATGATGTTTAATTTCACATCTGCCTCCAGCAAGTTCGATATTGATACTAAATATAAGTGTTTTCTAAATGTTTAGTTGTTTTATTTCTGTGTAATTATATTTCATCAGAAAATTCACGCCCAGGTACTTCATCGTTTCTATATTTGTAAGAATAGTTGAACCCATTGTGATATTAGATTATTCATTAGCTTTGCCGCGTTTGATGTTTATAACTTTACAGTTTAATGACTTCACATTGAAACCAATGTAACTAAACCGTTAGCAGTTGCTGAGCAGAAGTTTCATTTTTTGCAATTACCACAATATCATCAGCAATTTTCACTCTGTCTTATTTCTCACATTGCTGCTTTTGGAAATACATATATTTTATATTGGGACTATATTTTAATCTACTCTTTAATTAAAACAATATATAATATCAATCGTTGTACTCTAGATAAAAGTCAATTTTACATTTTTGGTTGTTGATTGAACAAGTGAAATCAGCTCCTTGAAACCTCTGTTTTGCCTGTTGTTATCATTTTCGAGGGCTAAGAAAGAAGCTGCTTCACGCTTAACGTTTCCCGGTTATATAAAATGAAACAAAATTCCTTGCAAGTGAAGAACAATTCAAGGGCATTCCCAATAAAATTAAATTATTTTTCATGTAAAAGATCTTTAATACCTATATAAAATTTTAGTCAAAATCGTTACAGCTGTTTTTGAAAAAAATCTGAAATTTCGAAAACTCTTTCATGCTAAGGGTAGTTTGGTGACGAGATGTTCCTGGAAATTTTCGTGTTGCGTCTTTGGAAGATGCAGGACTTGAATATTAAAGTTGTTATTTCCCTAACTTTTCGTTTTTGAGTTTATTGTCTCTGTCTCTCTGTCTGTCTGTCTGTCTGTCTGTCTGTCTGTCTGTCTGTCTGTCTGTCTGTCTGTCTCTCTCTCTCTCTCTCTCTCTCTCTCTCACACACACACACACACACACACACACACTCATACACACGCGTGTTTTGTGAAATCTTGGTATCGAATTTTTGGATGAAATGAATTAGTGAGAGAGTGGGTGAGTGAATAAGTGGGTGAGTGAGTGAGAGAGTGAGTGAATGCGTGAGTGAATAAGTGAGTGAGTGTGTCAATGAGTGGGTGAGTGAGTGAATGAGTGAGTGAGTTACTGGGTGAGTGAGTGAGACTGAGTGAATGGGTGAGTGAGACTGAGTGAGTGGGTGAGTGAGTGAGTGAGTGAGTGAGTGAGTGAGTGAGTGAGTGAATGAGTCAGGTAGCTTTAAAGACCCGTCAACAACTAGCTCATTTGGGCCCGGATGAAATGAAGTACTTCCTCTGGTTACTGGAAGTAATCAGCAAAGAAAATAAAAATAACACCCAAATTAGTTTGACTATCTCATTAAAGGTAAGTATTTTTCATTCGTTATATTCCGCATACGTGAACATTTCAAGAGTTTTAAGTTAAAATAAAGTTGTGGATTTAGTTTTTCATAAATGCATTGCCTTAAAGGTCAAGGTGAACAGATTTTGAAAGTCGGCAGGGGGGGGGGGGGGGTTGAAATTTACTTCTAACTAAAGCACGAATGCCAAACTTTTCCCTGTTTCGCTAATTTTTACCGCTTCCTTAAAGCAATATGTAAGAGAAAGAGAAAGACACCGCTGAAACAAGTTGCTGCAACTGGAGCGTTTTGTTAAAAGAGGGAAGGAACTATAGTAAGGCGGTGTTGAATCAAAAGGCCTTATACAGACAAGCTGTCAGGCTCATCCTTGAATCGAACACAAGACTCTGCATTGTGTTACTCTTGATGGTCTAATAATTATATTGTTGCAGGTTGATTCTCTTTCACCCTCCCCTGCTGCATTGTACAGGTTTAGAATAACAATAGAACCCATTTTCCTCTGTCTGATCTTAGCCACCCCTGCAGCAACCCTTATACATAAATATCTCAGCCCCTCGAATGCACCGTATCAGCGTCATTCCAAAGGAAACCAGTTCTTCTATCAAGCTAGTCTTGTGTAAGGGTTTAAAAAGGTTATCGTCCTAGGAAACAATAAGCTTGTCAGATTAAAAAACTTTTTTTCCTCCCTACTCTACTAGAAGGCGAGAAACTTGAAGGTAAAGAAAGGAAGAAAAAAAGATTTGGCAGTTGGGATTTCTTTGTGGGGGAGGGAGTTGTACATCAAGGGTGAAACTTTTTTCTTTTCTTCTTTTAAAGGAACATTTCTAAGGGATGATACGTGAGGGTGGTGAATAAAAAGTTTCCCCGCCCCTACCCAGACCTAGACTTTCCTCACATCAGCCTACCTCCCCCTCGAGATTATTATGGAGGCCAGTGCCTTTTTATGCTTCCCTATAGCCTACTTTTTATTTGACTTTTATATTTTCCTTTTGCCTTTAACTTTTTAAAGCTCCTTATTTTTTTCTCCCTTGCGCGTTATTAACCGAACAGAAAATATCGCTATACTTCTTCCTTTGTAGCAGATTGGGGCAGTAAACATGCGCTTTCAAAAGAAGGGTAGAAGTAATTTAGAGATTGTGCACAAAATGTCAGTTGGTATTACTGCTCGCTCAGCAAGCCTAAGTCGGCCGTATTTACACAAGGTTTCGCACCATTTATGGCTGTCACTGCAAACACAAATGTTTCTTGACAGCTCCATCATGATACAGAATACAGAGAGGATTTCAGTGCTGAAGCGGAAAACAACTTGGACGCAATAGGCACAAAGTTAAAAGAACAGTTGATTCCAACGGATCTGCAATGCTCTGATGTGTAAAAGGTTTGTCCAAGGAAGCGAGTGTTATTACAGCCGACTGATTCGCAATTATTTTCGTCTTCTGGAGCTGATGAAGTCATCTTGGGCGCACATCGTGCTTTGGCGAGTTTTTTAATAAACGGGGATTGAACTGCATAGTTATTACTTTCTCTACAACGTATAGAGTAGGGAAAGTATTGTGTGCGATCCAAAATTTCGATTCCATATTTCACCGGAACTATATGTGTGTTTGAAGCCGCCTGAATCGAAAAACACATTTTTAGAAAAAGGCCCGCGCGCGTGTCTGTGAACAGCATGAGTCAGTGAAAAGTCGGATAAAAACCAAAGTTGGTATTTAAGTTCAACACTTTCAAGGATGCGACACGAAGATTTTGAAGAAAATTCCTCCATCCTAGACTTACTACCCTTTACATGGAAAATTGTTCGAAAATTTTTATTTTGTTGAAAATAACTCTTACGATTTTGGTTAAAATGCCATATGTTTAAGATATTTTTATGTCAAATGAAATGTATATTTTGAATTTTCTGGCTATAGCTCATGTAGCTCTGTTTACTCTGGATGACTTTTGCATAACTGGTAAACCCTAAGAGATAGACCAAATCTTACTATACAAAAAGTGTATACCTTGCTAAAAGACACAATTTATATCTAAATACATTTTTATAGAGTGAAACATTTCGGAAATATTCCTTGTTATTTTTGTGAATTTTGGAAAACTTAAAACTTTCATCAAATGGAACGTCATTATTCATTTTTTTCATACGTTAACCGTGCAAAGAGAACGAACACGATGGCTTTAAAAGATTTGACTATCACTCAAAGCCTACTGTATTCCCATATTCCCCTTGCATCTACAAGGTAATAGGCAATGAAATACTTTCTGCAGGGGTTTATCTAACATGAAAAAGATATAGAAATAAAACTTTGTATGAGTGGTTAGTACAAGAGTAGCGAAAGTCATGTGAGTGAAGCACATCAGATCTTTACACGAAGCAATGAACCTACTGACATTAGAAGTGCCGGTATTTGAGGCTTTTCTCAGCCATGTTCTCAACAATGATTCATTAAGAGGTAGAACTGGAACTTAAAAACTCAATGCCACAGCTGGGATTTGAACCACAGACCTTCCGCTTACCAGGCGGGTGCTCTACCATTGAGATACTGTAACAAGCTGCCTGGTAAGCGGAAGGTCTGTGGTTTAAATCCCAGCTGTGGCTTTGAATTTTTAAGTTCCAGTTCTACCTCTCAAACTTTGCCCACACACGGCTTGTGTGTTTAAAAACACCAACAGTAAGTTTGTTGGCATAAATAAATAATAATTACCATCTGAAGGTTATTTAATCCTGGGACATAAAGTACTTGCAATTAAGTCACCATTGGGGTAATTGTCTCTGATGTGAGACTCCCTTTGTGGTTTACCAGGAAAAATACGAACTGGTTTGAGAATTCAATGCCATTCTGGCAGTTTGTCACAGTAGCTCAGTAGTAGAGTACCCGCCTGGTAAGCGGAAGGTCTGTGGTTCAAATCCCAGTTGTGACATTGAATTTTTAAGTTCCAGTTCTACCTTTCAACCATTGCCCACACACGGCTTGTGTGTTTAAAAACACCAACAGTAAGTTTGTTGGCATAAATAAATAATGATTCATTAGTTGAGAGTGCAAATGTTAATAAATAACCGATAATAACGAAATAATGAAATTACTCTATGCAAGAGCCTTGAGAAAACCTCTTATGACGAAAAAAGGTTATATTACGTCCTTAAACTACGAAAAGGCACTATCTGTGAAAATAAGTATGTATAGGAACCGTGATAGTTAATTATATAATAGCAGTAGCTACAGAACAAGAATGAACATGGGCCTAGCCAATACAGTGATGTTCCTCTCTTGATGCTAGTTGCCTAGCGAGTGGGTGACAAGGATGGGTGGATTTGACAGTCTATGTCACACCGTAACCACCTTGCATGTGAAAATGGCAACGCCATCACTGTATTGGCTAGGCCCATGTTCATTCTTGTTTTGCAGCTACTTTTTTTCTAGTGCATAATCAACGCGCTAATTTTTTTATTTGTGTCACAACGAAAAGATTCTACACGTGTTACATACCATGTTATATGCAATAATACATTTGCTGAATGTAAAATTATAATGCATCAGATGACGTAGTATGGCTGCTAAGCAGATGTTTTATTTGTTTCAATAGTTGTATAGGAAAATGGAAGGTTATGATAAAACTATTGAAAATACGGATTGTATTCCGCTTGATATTTTGAACGAAGTCAATATTGCTGAGAATTTAGTAATTCCAGAAAAATCAAAAGATGTTTATGCAGAAGAATGTGAAAAGTTTTATGAATGGAGAAATGTGTTTGTTTGACTAATGAAACATTTGCAGGTTTTCTTGCAGGCACATTGCAGAACTTTATGTTATGGTAGTGATAACGTCATTGTTGTGTTGCCATGGTAATTCCGTCATTCGTGGTGCCAGAAGAAAGGGTAATTTCGCACGTCATAATAAGCCGTTTTAATGCTGGGATGGTATAAATATAGTATATTTTAATCCACTAAGTATGACATATATCCATACAAAGGCTGCGATTCTAAGCAAAGAAAAAAAAATAGGCTAATAGCTAAAGCTCTAACGATTAGCTATAATGAAATAGAGGTTTTTGAAAATAACAGTACTATTCCTATGAGTTGGTAAGTGCCAAGGCCTAATGTTTTTGAGCTGTGACAGTACACAAAGAAGGAAGGAAGAAAACGCAATGCATTAAGATGGCTGTTGGAAACCCAAACCTCTGGGTCATAACCATAACAAGAAGGAAAGGCAAGGGTCCAGGCAGACTCCATCCAGCTACCCTCATCCATCTCTCTCACTCCAGCAGGTTATAAACACAACCCTCGCATTGCGACGTTGCCATAGCGACCACCTGTTACTTCTCCCCACAGGAATTCCAAGCGACATGTGGGATCTGCACTCGCTCGCACTGCCGGATCATGTGACTGTCCAGTGATTTTTTCTTCTTTCAGGTGTATTTGAAACATGTGGGTAGAAGTAATGCGTTACAAGGAAGGAACAGAACACAGAGTGTTACCAAATTACACGATTTATCCTGGTACGGTCCGGTTTTTACCTTCTCTACTTCCTATAGTAGGGAAGTATTGTATTCCACCAAAAAATTCAGCGGAAATATATGCTTTGATGCCCCTTGAATCCAAAAAAGGCACTTTTAGAAAAAGGTCAGTGCGCGCGAGTGTGCATTCGTGCCTCTGTGTGTGTGTGTGTGTGTGTGTGTGTGTGTGTGTGTGTGTGTGTGTGTGTGTGTGTGTGTGTGTGTGTGTGTGTGTGTGTGTGTGTGTGTGTCCTGGCACTTACAAGAAAACTAGGAGTAAGGCAATTTCCGCAAATGTTTATCTCATTAACATGAAGAAGATAGAGGAATAAGAGTTTGTAAGAATAGTTTGTACAAGATTACACAAAGTATGTGAGTGCAACACATCCGAGTTTTTTCTAACTGCATCAAAATTCGGCAACACAGTACACAAATTTGTTGGTTATTTTAATTTACACTAAGGGCATTTCCTTACTAGTACTTTTGGCAACTTGTCTTGATGAAGGGTTTCGTGTTTGCTTCCATGCTATAAAGATGCCCTTCGCTAAGAGCTTTCGTGTCATTGCTTTCTGGTAACTTACACGTGTAATGCAATAACTGCAAAGAAAAACATCCCATTGATGCCTTATGTTCTTCCGAGGTTTCGGCATACATACGAAACAAAATGGGGCGAAACAGTCGCATGATTTTCTTTGGCTACTATCGTTTATTTTAATAGTTTTCGCAAACTATTTTAATGAAAACCTATTTAAATCTGCTTTATATTAACGCAAATAACCCTTTGTATAAGTGGTTTCAAAACATTTCGTCATAGGTAAAAGGGGGATAGAGGAAATCGAGTCGTGAGTCATATGTTTATAAATCAGATCGTATATGCTGGCCTAGAAATTCCATATTTTTCCATGATAGTGGAGAAACAACTGAATATTGCATTCAATAGCTTGTTAATCTAGTTATAAACCGATATTATACATTTTTTGCAGGTATTAGAAGGATAAAGCAGGTCGCAATATGATGGCATTGAAATTCCACACTCTTTACATCACCACGAGAAAAATGGGTAGCGAATCACTACCTGAAAAAACGTATAAATGTTTTATAATTCAAACGAGTAAGAAAGAGTATCTGGGAAGCATTTTATTCCATGAAGCATACATTTGATACTTCAACGAGATCTAATTTGTGTAGTAACATTTTGTGTTTCTGTTGCGGATTGCAAATTATACAAAACTCTAAGGCTATTCTGAAAAAAATTGAACACACATTTTAATTGTCATCCAAAAAAGGCATGTTAAGAAAAAAGTCCGCGCGCGCGCGTGAGAGAGAGAGAGAGAGAGTGTGTGTGTGTGTTTGTGTGTGTGTGTGTGTTTGTGTGTGTGTGTTTGTGTGTGTGTTTGTGTGTGTGTGTGTGTGTGTGTGTGTGTGTGTCAGTTTGTGGGCAGCATAACTCAAAAACGAAAAGTCTATTAAAAACCAAAGTTGGTATTTAAGGCTAATGCTTTTCAAGAATGCGACAGGAAGATTTTGAAGACTTTTCTTCCACCCTAAACTACCGTTTACATTGACAATTGTTCGAAAATTTTGATTTTCTTGAAAGTGCCTCTAATGATTTTGATTAAAATGCCGTATGTTTGAGGTATTTTTATGACAAATGAAATGCACGTCTTGAATTTTCTGATTATACCTCATGGAGTCCTATTTACTCTGGATGACTTTTGCAAAACTAGTAAACCGTAAGAGACAGACCAAGTCTTACCATGCAAAAGAATGTACATCTTGCTAAAACACAACTTAAGCCTAAATAAATTTCGGAGATATTCCTCGTTATTTGTGTAAGTTTTGGAGAACTTATACTTCTGTAAAATAGAACATCGCTATTAGTTTTTATATTATGTTAACTACACAAAGAGAAGGGAATTTTAAACCTTTAAAATATTTGACTATCGCTCAAAGCCCTGTAGTCCTATATTCCCGTTGTACGTGCAAGAAAACGAGCGATAAGATAATTTCTGCAAACGTTTAACTCAACTAACACCAAGAAGATAGAAGAATAAGAGTTTGTAAGAATGGGTAGTACAAGAGTAGAGAAAGTCATGTGAGTGCAACACATCAGACGCAGAAGAGAAGAATCTTTGGATCATTTAAGCATAAAGAACAATGGAGAATAAGATATATTTATGAGCTAGAAGCACTAACAGATAAACAAGGTATAGGCACAAAGGCACTAAGAATAAGATGGTAGGACATATTGTGAGAATACCGGAAGATAGGATCCCAAAAAGAATATTGAAGCGAAGGTTGTATGCTGGAAGAAAGAAAAAAGGAAGGCCAAAAACAATATGGCTAGACGATACAATAGAAGATTTAAGGAAGATTGGAATTAGAGGATGGAAAAGTAAAGTGGAAGATTTGTGGAGGAGGATTACGCAGGGGCTGTAGAGGCAGAAGAGAAGAAGCTATTCAGACACAGATATACACACGGATCTTTTTCTAAAAAGGCTTTCCTGTTCAGGGGACCTCAAAACATGTATTTCTGGTGAAAACTGGGCACTGAACTTTTGTGTGAAGTGCAATACTTGCTCAGTTTACCACAGCTAAGCAGTAGAGAAAATAAGAACTGGTTTATTGGTAACGGATTTACTTTCTCTACTACGTTCATATGAAGGCACACAATTTAAGTCAAATATATACATATGTGCATTTTTTTAATGGGGGGGGGGGGAGGTGCGGCGGAGTTAACCAGTTCCTATATATTTCTTGTTTTTTTTGTTTTTTTTTTTAATGTTTTTAATTTTTATATACTTCTCTTTTGTCCAATGGGAAGTTATTGGTTTTTTATTCTCCTCCTGGTCATGCAAAGGGAACGAAATTTCAAAGTCATCACATAGCAATCAGCTCCTAAAAAAGCTGACTATCGCTTAAGATGTATGTATTCCCCTGTTTCTATTGTACCCTCAAATAAATCTATACACATAAAAATGTTTGTATGTTTGTCTTCTACCCGTTCCTAAACCGCTTGACCGATTACCGCGAAATTCTGCACGTATATGTACGTATTTTCCCATGGAGAACGTTTCTCTACTGTCCATTTTACTACGCAACGTATTACATTCACATGGTTTTCTCTACCCGCTTTTCTGTTACATAACACATTCACATGTCATCTACTCCATCTTCAACGAACAATTCACACAATTTGTCATATGTCTGAAACGTGTTATATTTACACTGTTTCTCCTACTGCTTTCATGAAACACAATCACACTTCCCTTTCTACTACGTCTTCTACAAACAATTCATTCAATTTTCCATAGCATTTAAATAGAAATGCAACTTCTTAGATTCACACGGCTTTCTCTATTCTCTTTTCTTCCTGTAGTATTTATAACTGTTTAACACTGCGTTCAGTGGCGGCTCGTGACTTGTCGCAGTGGGTGTGCAGTACATTACATCCTCTCCACCTTTACTCCCTTTCTTTCTCTAACACACACCACACAATTCTAATTCTAAATTCATATGGGCAATTGAGCTCTCATGTTTTACTATTTTTGTTTTAAATGGCCAATATCACAAGAACTATTATTTGTCCAGACACCATTTCTCTCACTCGCAAACAATAAGCACGGAAAACAGCTTCTCTTATAAAAATAAACCCGACAGATTTATCTCCTTTAGTTTCGCCATGTTATTAATTTGCACACTTTCATAGATTCAAATTTCCCGCTATGTGCAGACACAACTGCATGCAACTTGCTGCCAGAACACAAACATAACAAACAGTAATAAAACTGTAACAAAATAACTATTCCAAACTGAAGTATTGGCCTTAGTAAATTACGACATGAAGAGTAATTATATGCATTTATAATCGTTTAATAAGACTAGATGTAGGTAATTGTGTTTATAACATTAATATAATATAGAAGATGGCAACATTATATTTAGAACCGCCACGTTGGCTGCCTAGTAGATTCTGCAAAACAACGGGAGGGAAATGCTCGTAGCAAGGAAAACGGAGAAACATGTACGAGAACGTAGTGCGCTTGCGCGGTAAGAATCGCATGTGTTGGCCTTGTCGATTATGCTGCCTTAACTCGTCGTACTCTTAAATGCAAACTTTGCACTGCTCCCCGCGTACCCCTCACCTAAAAGCTACCTTCGCCAGTCGCAAAATCCGGCTTATGCGTCTCAGCTTGACTGAGTGAGTTGTCATTTGGTAAAGAGGGCGGGGGAAAATTAAACGAGCAAGTTCATATACAAGAAAGTTGGACATTCGACTTTCTCATATGCATGTCTATACACATTCGCATACGGAAAAAATTAATGGGTGTGCCGTTGCGAGTATGCGATCACCCAGGAACCGCCAGTGAGTGTGTTTGCATAGAATCTTCCCCGCGATTTTATTTATCTATTTTCTTTATTTTTGTTTTTTATAGAATCCTAAGAGTTTAAGTCTTTCTTTAAGCATATTAAGTAATGTTTGTTTAAATGTCTCCAAAGAACAGAAGGTTGTTGGGCAAATGCAACCTAGGTCTAAAAGTTATAGGCATAGGCCACACCAGGTATTTCAATAAAACTATTTGTACAAATACTTTATCGATTAACATCAAATATGTAGGTAGAAGAATAAAGTCTTTTTAAGAATGGGTAGAAAAAGGCATGTAAATGCAACGCATTTAACTTATATACACACGATACAAATAAAAATAATTAGTGACTTACTTAAGTGACCCTGGGTCTGAGAAGTGAATTAAAATTATTAAACTGACGATTTTTGGGTTTATGCATACAAGTGCTCCACAAGTCTTTAGTCGTCGGTTGGCAGTGACATTTTTTAAAGTCCACCATTTGCAAAGGTCTAACGCAACCTCTAAGCGCCATTTACGCTCCTTTTCTGCTTAAATTTTCGGCAACATTTCAACAAAATATAGGACAAAAATCTTATGTGTTGCACTCACATGAGTTTCTCTACTCTTCTACTAACCATTCTTACAAACGCTTATTCCTATACCTTATTCGTGTCAGTTAAGATAAACATTTGTACAAATTATCTTATTCATTATCTTCTTGTAGACGGAAGGGGAATATGGCAATAAAGTAGCCTTTGGGCGATAGTCAAATCTTTTAAAACTTTCAAATTCCGTTCTCTTTGCACGATTAACCTATAAAAATTGAATAACGATGATCCATTTGACAGAAGTAAAAGTTCTACAAAACTTACACAAATAATAAGGCATAGCTCCGAAATGGCTCACTCTACAAAAAAGGTTATCGGTATATAAATTGTGTATATTAACAAGATCTACACATTTTGTGTGGTAAGATTTTGTCTGTCTCTTACGCTTTACCAGTTATGCAAAACTCCTCCGGAGTAAATACGGCTATACGGGCTATAGCCAGAAAATTCAAGATATACATTTCATTTGTCATAAAAATATCTCAAACATATGGCATTTTAATCAAAATCGTTAGAGCCATTTTCAAGAAAATCAAAATGTTCAAAAAAATTTTCATGTAAAGGGTGGTTTGGGGTGAAGCAATTTGCTTCAGCATTTTTGGCACGCATCTTTGAAAGACATTTAACTTAAATACCAACTTTAGTTTTTAATCGACATTTTGTTTTTGAGTTATGTCCACAGACTTGACAGACAGAGACACATACGGACCTTTTTCTAAAAGTGCTTTTTTGAATTCAGGGAACCTCAAAACCTGTATTTCCAGTGAAATCTCTACATCGAATTTTTTGGGTGGAATACAATACTTCGTCTACTTTAGTATACGTAGTAGAGAAAGTAAAAAGGGGTTAAAAAATTAGTGGAAATAAGTGGTTAAGCTATGAATCTGAGGGCAGACTACCAGACAAAATAGAGAAGGTGTGACAAACAGGTAATCTCAACTTTGGATTTTTTAGTACACTATCTGCTCCAAGTACATGAAATTTTGCGCCATGTTCCTAGAACTTTTCCAGCATGTGCTCAATTTATGTGACTTCAACTTCAGTCTTTGATTTCAAAATCTGAAAAAAAAAATATATAGATTTAACACATTAAAGACACAAAAAGGTTAAAAAATAGTTTCAATGTCCATCAAGACAAGGAAATTAATAGTAATTATTCTTTTTTGCTGTCAGACATTGGTGATATTTGTTGGGCAATTAAGAGTTTATAAATTACTAAAACTGTTGTGACTTAACATAGACATACTCAGGTGTGATAAGTATTCATTTCGTACCTATAAAGATATAAAAAATTCAAATGTTAGACTCTCAGGGTCACTTAATAAGAGAAGTAAAGAAAGTGCAGAGAGAGAGAGAGAGAGAGAGAGAGCACAAGTTGTACCTAGACAAGCAGTGGCTATCTTATCAGAGAACGTGATTTCAGTTGGAAGTAGTGAGGCTGCAGCTGGAAGAGGCTTATCGTTTGCAGAGCGAGAAATGCAAAAGCTCGGCAGTAGAGCCGGTTCCAGCAGGCATTACAAACAAACACCTGTATAGCTGAAACCTTGTGTTTACTCCTCGTGGCTAAAAAGTGCACGAATCCAACTCGTTCTGGAGTTGTTGTTCCGGGTAAAGCCATAAAATGTGAAAATTAAGGGACGTCATTATAAAAGGAACCCTCCCGCGGTTTGCCCTGGAGTAACCATTACGTCAGCACAAGGAAAGGGAGGCCAGTGCAGGCCACATCGCTCGGTAATAGAAGGATGCTGCTGCTGCTGCTGCATTAAAAAGCGTGGGCAGGCAGGAAAGTAACTGGACGAAATCAAGGTCAGGTAACCGTGGCCTCTACAAGTGTAGTCCGAAATACTTAATTAGTCAATTATAAGGCAGATCAACAATGTTAATTACAGCAGTTTTTGAGATTATCCAAGAATTCACGGCAATGAATATAGCTCAAAGTACCGAGCAGTATAAAATGTGCCATTAAGACATACAATAAAAGTAACCTCTACTTAGATTGTGCTTAAAATTCAGTTACGGCAGGCACCAGCAGAGTTTGTCCGATTGAGCCTTATTCTGCCTCAGCGCGACTCTAGGTTACATCAGTGGCGTGCTTTATTGATGATACAGTAAGTCAAATTAACCTGAAAGTCTATTAATAGTGAACCAATATTCTACATTTATAGATTACAAATGTCGGGTTGGGTGGCTCAGTTGGTTAGACGCTGGCCTACTGATCCTAAGGTCGCGGATTCAAACCCGGCCCAGACCGATGGTTTTTAAGTGTGCTTAGAAGCGACAACTCCATGTCAGTAGATTTACTGGCATGTAAAACAACTCCTGCGGGACAAAATTCCGTCATACCGGCGACGCTGAGGTGATCCTGGTAATTGACAGCGTCATTAAACAACATAAGTTTTTAAATATAGATTACAAAGTGCGTGTAATGAACAGCAGCTTAATCAGAAAAAACAAAACAGAAACGCCTTTTCTAAATTTAACCCATAGCTCTTAAACGTAACAAGAACAAAATTTTATTTCATAATTTAAAAACCCAAGACAATATAATTAGAACAGTTAAAGGTCTAATCGACGAGATATTATGAATAAGTAACATATAAATTATAAAATACCAGAAAATTAAACTGCAACTTATATTAAATGTTCTACTTTTGGTTGGTTACCTTTCTGTTGATCATTTGGTACGACATTCTATGCTGCCTTGATTCCAAGCATTGCATTAAGATTTTCATCAGAGTTTACTTTGATGTCTTGTTTTCTCAATTTCAAAACGGAGAAGAAGAGCTGCTCACACATAAACAATATAGAACACACACAATATTTTAGCTCCATGATTATGCAGGCGCAGAAATCATAAAGGGAAAAATATTAGTAAAAACCAACCAAATCAATGTTATTATAACGGGTGATCCAAAAGACAGTGAACCGGCTGCGCTGTGTTTTATCTGTGTGCATCCTAGGCTCTCGTCGCCGACTGCCGCTGTCATAGAACAGCGTGGATGAAAACCTGCAACATTTTTAAAACTACTTTTAAAGAATTATTTAGCAATATTATTAAAGGAGATGCAGAAACTGGCCACCGTCGTTGTGTATACATTTTTGACACCTCCTTAGGAAATTATCTATCACTCGCCGTAGTTGACGTTGAGAAATACTGGCAATTTCCTGGCGGATATTTTGTTTCAATTCTTCCAAGGTGTGTGACTTTGTCTTGTACACTTAATGCTTTAAGTTTCCCCAGGGATTGAAATCGGAGGAGGTTAGGTCGGAGGGCTGAAGAGGTTTCTGTCCTGAAACACACTTTTAATTGTTCTCATCGAAATATTGGCTGTTGCAGTCTTGTTGAAAAAAGACAAAATCACGCACCCTATCAGTCAATTCTCTAAAAAGGGGGGCAAAATTGTGTTCACGTATGTACGGGAGTCAACTGTTGAATCGAAAAAAAATTGGGCCATGACTCTTTCTCCACTAATACACCATACACATATTTTTTCGTTATGAAAGGGTATTTCATGAACAACATTAGGTTTCTCAGAGCTCCAATAACGATTATTTTGTGTACACACATATACATGAAGGTGGAGCCAAGCCTCGTCCATGAAAAATATTAAATGTGGGTCAATTTCGCCATTTTATACACTATTGGGAGTCCACTCACAAAATGTGCGCTTAATTACAGGATCAGCTAGTTGAAGAACATTTGCCACGGTTATACGGCTTTAACTACAGCAATTTAGTAGCTCTTTGCAAAGAGCCACAAGAAATGCCTGCCTGTTGGAAAAACGCCTAAGCGATTTTTGGGGGAATTCTTCAAACGATGACCAATGTCGTCTAATGTTTCTTCGGTAAGAACCGTACGCCGTCTTTTAGATTTCTCAGCCTGAACACTTCCTGTGGCCTGAAATTTATTGTAAAGTTTATGGATTGTTGCACGGCCTGGAACTAATTAAAAAAAAAATAAAAATAAAAATAAAAATCTGCATACTGGACCCCGGCACCTAATTTCTTAAACCGGGGTCAATATTCAGATCTTTATGATTTTATTACAAATATAAAACAAATATATACTTTACAAAATTTACAGATTAACAAAATAAAATAAAAATAAAATAATTTAAAACACAACATTTTAACATCCTAAAACCACACCTCTTCTAACTAAAATTAAGAGAGAAAAGAAAAGCAATAAATTACCAAAATAAAGTCTAAAAAAAATTCCATCTCATCCCTAATCATACCTATTCAAAACTTTTATAAATTTAATAAAAAAATCTATAAAAATTTTAAAAAATCACCTCTTTAAACACAAGCTCTTATAAATTATAAAATAACTTATAAGAACCTTAACTTTCAAAATCAAAATTTATAAAAAAGCAAAAAATTTTAAATAAAATATTACTGGTATCCAGTAATAAAATAAATAACTGGTAACCAGTTACTACTAAATCTACAAATATAAAAGATCCATAACAAAACAAAATATGACCGCCGGAATCCGGCGTCCATCTTGGTACTGGTACCCAGCACCAAAACTCCTTTACTCCACACTACAACTCAATTACACTCATGCATAATTATATAATAAACAATAATCAAAATAACTATTGAACATAATCAAATTACACATTTAAAAATATACACATAAACATCATACAACACAAACATTACAACATTCAAAATCTTCAGCACCTCAATTAAATAACTCAAAAATACAAATTATCTTCAGACCTCCAAAATATACAACAAATCCTTCAAATTTCTTAATCTCAGACCTCCAAAATAAACAACAAATCCTTCAAATTTCTTAATCTACTAAAGCTTTAAAACATTTAAGCTGGCCTGGAACTTTTACACCTGGAAATCTTTCTGCAAATCGCACTTTCACTTGGCGAGCTGAATGAGTTAAAACATACGAATCATAAATAAATACGCGCTGTGCAGTAGAAAACAAATGCTGGGCCATAATACACTTTGTGACTAAGTACAGGACAATATAAAGCACAGTGGTAATAATTGAGCCACACGATATCGCGTCAACTCAGTACTGATTGTGAGCAGAGCAGAGAAAAACAAGTGATGCTCGTGACCTTGTGTATATCAGCTGATGTTATCGTGTTTCCCTGGGTACAGTGGAAAAACACCGCGCAGCGGTTCTGATGTTTTTGAGTCTCTCTGTATTTCCATTTCAGCTCTCTGTCACATTGTAAATCAATAATTTCTAACTGCAAGTCTGCAGAAACCGAATCAACATTTACTGCAAATGGTGTAGCAAATATATCAAATTGCGTTTCTAGACCTTGCAAGTCCTGGAAACATCTTTCAAATTGTTCAGCATCAGCCAAGAACGCACATACTGTGCCAAACGTTGAAACCCCACTACTATCCACTACTGTCACGTGACAGGTCGGTGCTCGGCAAGCAAGCTCTTTTCCCCGTCTACTGCCCACCACTATAAGGTAGTGTATGTAAGTACCTGCCGCGGCCTGTGTTTCGCATTGCCGCCAATTGTACCACTACCATCCACAGCTGTCACGTGACAGGTCGGTGCTCGGCAAGCAAGCTCTTTTCCCCGTCTACTGCCCACCGCTGTAAGGTAGTGTATGTAAGTACCTGCCGCGGCCTGTGTTTCGCATTGCCGCCAATTGTACCACTACCATCCACAGCTGTCACGTGACAGGTCGGTGCTCGGCAAGCAAGCTCTTTTCCCCGTCTACTGCCCACCACTGTAAGGTAGTCTATGCAAGTACCTGCCGCGGCCTGTGTTACGCATTGCCGCCAATTGTACCACTAGCATCCACAGCTGTCACGTGACAGGTCGGTGCTCGGCAAGCAAGTTCTTTTCCCCGTCTACTGCCCACCACTGTAAGGTAGTGTATGTAAGTACCTGCCGCGGCCTGTGTTTCGCATTGCCGCCAATTGTACCACTAGCATCCACAGCTGTCACGTGACAGGTCGGTGCTCGGCAAGCAAGCTCTTTTCCCCGTCTACTGCCCACCACTATAAGGTAGTGTATGTAAGTACAGGTCGCGCGTTACTTCTTGACGAATGAAAATTTTATATGAAAGGTTGGATGCGAGTCATTACTCACCTTTTGCAGGAACGCTGCCATGGAGCGGAGGTACAGTCTGCAGAGAGATGATGTGTCTTTACGCACATGCTTCTGAGCTGAAGTAGTACAACACTCAAATCAATGGGAAAACGCATGCCGTCATGTCGAAGAAATTGAACAAGAATACTGGGATAAAGATGTCATTGTGGAAGAAAGGATTGAGCAAATTATTATCCAAGATAATGGAATGGTAATATTAATCACTGTTATAAAACACTTGCATGCTACATCCGTACCGCACAAAACTTTTGCAGTCGACTGTATACGCAAACGTGACAGAGGAAAACAGAGGTGTCTGTTATCGTAGCATAAACATTTGCTGACCTGTTTATTAAGGGTAGGCAAGCTGACTGGATTTCTGCTCAAGGTCATTCGTCAAGAACGAACGCGCAACCTATACCTGCCGTGTCCTGTGTTTCGCATTGCCGCCAATTGTACCACTAGCTTCCACAGCTGTCACGTGACAGGTCGGTGCTCGGCAAGCAAGCTCTTTTCCAAGTCTACTGCCCACCGCTGTAAGGTAGTGTATGTAAGTACCTGCCGTGTCCTGTGTTTCGCATTGCCGCCAATTGTACCACTAGCATCCACAGCTGTCACGTGACAGGTCGGTGCTCGGCAAGCAAGCTCTTTCCCCGTCTACTGCCCACCACTGTAAGGTAGTGTATGTAAGTACCTGCCGTGTCCTGTGTTTCGCATTGCCGCCAATTGTACCACTAACAAAGCAAAGATAAAACATTACATCAACAGGATAAACACACAAACCCTCTTGAAGACCATTTCTTTTTAAAACAATCTAGTTAAATGCATTACGCAATCTTACGGACGTCATTTTGCTGTGAACTTCCCACAATTGTAAACAACTGACGCAGGAGACTATTATCGAGCGACATTATCTCTGGTTGTGATAATTAGTCTACAATCAAGCAGAGATTGGTTGAACCTAAGGTACTTTTTAATGTTATCCCTGCATATTGAGCTTACGTCATTACGTGAAATAATGGAATATTCTCTGGAATAAGTTAATTAGAGCCTAGTAACAGGCATTTGTCGGCCTGGGTGGCTTTGTTAGACGCAGGCCTACTGATCCCAAGGTCGCGGGTTCAAATCCGGGTCAGATCGATGGTTTTTAAGTGTGGTTATAAACAACAGCACTATGTCAGTAGATTTACTGGCATGTAAAAGAACTCCTGCTGGACAAAATTCCGACACACCGGTGACGCTGAAGTGGTCCTGGCAATTGACAGCGTCGTTAAACAACTAAATAAATTTAAATTTCGGTAGCATTTTGTATCCATTGTGGTCTTCGCAGAAAGAGATGGTATCTATTTTTCTTTTACTTTTCTCTATATTCTTCTCGTTTATTCTACTTGTGTTGCGGTTTTTACTATAGATACACACATATACACACAGATTTACAAACATAGAAACACACATGCCCGAAGCGGGACTCAAACCCTCAAACATAGAGTGAAAATAATGTGGAGAAACGTGAATGTGTAACCATTTATTTTCCATATTTAAACTAAAACTTGCCACATCTCAGTGGGTAATCTTCGCATGTGAACTGTGCGCTTAAAAATATAAATTTTTTTTTTTTAATTCGCATACATGAGTTTATTCATACTTAAGGCAAAAAACAAAAAGACTAAGAATAATCGAATCGTTTGTTTAGATTAGCTATAGTGCGAGATGGTGAAACAAAGTAAATATAAGAAAAAACAGGCATTGTAATTTTCCTGCAAGAAGCAGTCATCGTGCCTAAGGACTGGAGACTATGTTACAAGTTCGTCTTGTTATTTTCCAACCTGCCGTTGAAACTTGCCGCTGTTGCCTTAGCTGCATCCAGCCAGCTGGTCAGAGATGTCGGTTTATTAACATGTGATTAAATCCCAGGTAATCATTTTTCTAGAGAAGAAAAACTGCTGGGCATTAGAGATATGCTGGAAATCTGCATCTATTAAAACGTGCAGACACCCAGGAGACGTCCTCTCAATTTTCCCTATCTCTTCACGTAATACAATTATGTCATTCTCAGAACTACGTATATCATGATGATAAAACACTGGAGAGGCACAGATAACATCTCACACTTTTTTGTATACAGACAATACCTGATTTTTTTTTATTTGTATCTACATAATATCTAACAACTCACGGAGACACATTTGGGACGTCCTAAAAATTGAGAAATTTGTGTAGAAGTTCAGTAACCACAAGGACAAGTATTCACTTCAATTTTTACTGCCAGTTCAAAACCTGTTTTCACCGAAATTGTGTATACCATTAACAAATTTGTTGGCCAAGCGCATTTACGTGAAAATTTGAAAAATTCCTGCAATTTTCAAAAGTTATAAAGCTAATTTCGTTTGTTTTTCTGCATATTAAATGGTGTACTTTCACCCCATTGTTTGTTTTTTGTTTTAGATATTTTTGCAGTGTTTCAACTCCCGTGCCGTGCTTCGCACATATCTTCTCTCCTTTAATTTTCATGCTAGTGGAATAAATACTTTCTGGCACTACTCACTATGGAAAAATTTGCACTGAAAGCACTTCTTGATTAATAAAATTTTAGCAAAAAAGAATCTGATGTGTTGCATTCACATGACTTTGTCTACTCTTGCACAGACTATACTTACAAACACTTAATTCTCTATCTACTTCATGTTAATCGAATCCAAAAATATGTAGAAATTATCTTATTCCTAATTTTCTTGTAGGTACAAGGGGAATACAGAAGGCTTTAAGCGATAGCCAAATGTTTTTTAAGAGTATGATGACTTTGAAATTCGATTCTCTCTACATAGACTATGGTCATAAAATTCAAAATATACATTTCATTTGCTATAAGATAATCTTAAACATCTTTTAATCAAAATAAAAAATTTCCATGTAAAGGGTAGTTTAGGATAGAGGAAGTTTCTTCAAAATCTTCGTGTCGAATCCTTCAAAAATATTAAACTTAAATAACAACTTTGATTTTGAATGGACTTTTCATTTTTGAGTTATGCTGTTCACATACATGCACACACACACACACACACACACACATCGCACACGCAAACACGCACACACGCGCGGACGCTTTTCATTTGGGGGGGGGGGGATTCAGGGTCTCAAAACATATATCAACATCGAAATTTTGTGTTGAATACAGTACTTCCCCCTACCTACTAAACGTAGTAAAAAAAGTAATAAGATGTCTGGATAATTTATAGGATATCTATGAAAATAAATGGCGAAGGATAGAGTTAGAGGCATGATTCTTATTTTTAAATTCTATTGGAAAAGTTAAGCAAGTGGGCATGTGAAGGAAAAACAATAAATCTGTTTGATGGTAAGTAATGTGAAAATGTGGAGGCACAGTGTCAAATCCGTGGCCAGAGCCATGAAGAGGGTCGGATGGAGAACAAAGGATCCTCCCTTGTTTCAATCCCTGGTCACTTGTTGAGAGGGGTTGGTGATCCGAGCGTGACGGTTACGCGTGAAAAACAGGGTAGCTAGCTATAGCTCTGTCCCAAAGACAATAATGGAGAAAGTGGGTTAGTTGTGTGTGAAGTCAAGGGCATCTCCCCGTCTGGCTCCAGACGTCCCTTCTTTCTCTATTTTTATTAATTTTTGTGTTGCTTAAAAATAGACCGGCCTTTGAGACAAAGATTATCTGTAGTTTACACTTCACGTGATCCATATTCAACTGAGTCTGTTTATTTTACTTAGCCAAAATGAGAACACTGTAGAATCTTCAATGTCTTTGCATTTTCTTGGCCGTAAAATCTAATACAAAATAGTTTATGTTCATAACAGTTTTGATATAATTTCTCATACACAGAGCAATATCGTACAGTCTTTATTCATACACTATTTCTAAAGTGTGTGTGTGTGTGTGTGTGTGTGTGTGTGTGTGTGTGTGTGTGTGTGTGTGTGTGTGTGTGTGTGTGTGTGTGTGTGTGTGTGTGTCTGTAGTTAATAATGAAGCCTCCTTCGTGTTTCCCAATGTTTTGATGTTAGAGTTTCAAAAGCCATAAGGGATTAACAATTTTTAAATGCCGTACGTCAATTTCCTTTTCTTTGGAGCACAACGAACAATTTGGTGATGCCACTATTGACATTTTGAAAATATATTTCTTCAAATATTCTTTGATCCTGTGATCAGTTGAAATGCAGCAACAGAGTTTTGTTGTTAAATCAGGAACTCTTGATGGATCATCCAAAATTTCCTTTCGTTCTGACTGTTTATTTCGAAGCATTATCTGTTGATCATAATTTGAAATTATTCTTCTTTTAACAATTCTTTTAATTGATTCAAAGGAGAAATTTTGTTTCACCACTAAATTCATTTTAGACCCTCTCTTTGCTAAAATATTAGTCATTTCATTTGTAAACACACCACAGTGTGCAGGAATCCACTGTAAGACTGTATATTTCATGTAGGTCGTGTATTTCTTTGATCTTCAGCATTTTAGACCAAAAGGTAGATCTTGGAGGACAGCTTTAGAATCAGATAGAATAACCACATTTTTGCATTTATATAACCATGGAAATTAATGTTGAAGTAATGTACATACATATATCGCCAATTTCACCAACAAAATTGGTTCGCCATTTCTTTATAAAATGAAAACAATTGACAAAATTGCACCTGCTCCAAATCCTTCTAAATCAGAAGAGAACCATCAGTATAGATATGAATATATCTATCAGTATAGTGATCTCCCATCTCTGTCCGAGAGACTCGTCGACCAACTGCAGGTATCGCCGTCCAGAAACTGGGGTTTCAACTGCCAACTCTTAAAGTGGCGTCCCGAAGAAAGAGTTAATCTGCTTATAAACATTTTTTAAAAAATGTCTTAGGGTATCCTGGACACTTGATTGTCTAACGTAGCGTGCACAGGTTCTAGACAAGGAGAATGGGACTGTGATGTTCACTATTGGAGAAAAGCAAACTAATTTTGATATTTAAGATTTTTGAGCAAGGTGGTTGAAAGGAATTTGTAATATGATCCGGGATAAGTAGTTTTTCATCATCATCATCATCATCATCATCATCATCATCATCATTATTGATATTAAACAATTGGTGCCGCCATGGCCGTGCGGTCACTTAGGCAGCCCGGGTTTCATCCCAGACACCCGCATGTGGTATTCGTGGTGGACGAAGCGGAGTGTAGGCGGGTTTTCTTCGGGTTCTCCGGTTTGCGCCGCCACTCATTCCACTCATTCCAGGGGGTGTAAGTCCTTCATAAGGGGAGGGTAATCAGATAAAGCACAAGAAGATATTAAACAATTCCTAGTTGACGATTAAAGGGCAGATATTATCAAGAAGTATATCGAGTTGCTTCCCTAAACACCTTCACAGTCTCATTCCAAATAGCTTTTTAGACATCACTAATGCGATAAAATGTTTAAATCAATCCATTGTGACCAATTTTGGCTTCAATTCCAACTACATTGCAATTACGCTTTGTATTCGCACATATTTAAATAATTTGATTAGGTTTAACTTTCAATTATGTATTTTCAAATGATTAATTTCCCAAGGTTGTGTACGTTATAATGGCAGTCTCCTTTTATCTTTGATCTAAAATATTAGTTTTATATCTAACATAAACAACAAGATTAAATGGCTACTAAAGAAAATGAAATGAAATAAGTGAATGAAGTTATAGAGTTTTGGTGGGGAGGGGGGGTGCAAGGGGAATAAGATATGTTGTGTGAGCAGAAGCTTCCGAAATTATACACACATGCCTCTTCAGTACAGCACTGATTGGATAGAAGCAGCGGAACTTTCTCCCACCTTCCCATAACAACAGCATATAAAATAATTATTCCAAAGTCTCCATGAAATCAGTATCTAAGGAATATTCAACAAAGCCTACTGATTGAATTCTTAGTATATTTGGCACATTATGTTGACGTAATCGACGTAAAGACTGGTCTAAGCAGTGTAGTTCGTACCTTATTAAAACATTTGATGTGTTGCAGTCACATGGCTTTCGCTACTCATATAGTAACTATTCTCACAAACTCTTATTCCTCTAACTTCAAGTTAGTCTAGATAAACATCTGCATTTTTGTATAGAACGATTTGGTCTATCTCTTACAGTTTACCAGTTATGCAAAAGCCGTCAAGAGTAAACAGTATTATGTGGGCTACAGCCAGAAAATTCAAAATATAAATTTTATTTGCCGTAAAAATATCTTAAACATATGGCATTTTAATCAAAATCGATAAAGCCATTTTTTTGAGATCAAAATTTTCGTAAAATTTTCCATGTAGAGGATAGTTTAAGTTGGAGGAACTTTCTTCAAAATCTTCGTGTCGCATCCATGAAAGACATTAAACTTAAATACCAACTTTGATTTTTAACCGACTTTTCGTTTTTGAGTTATACTGTACATAGAGAGACACACACATACAGATACACACGGACCTATTTCTAAAACTGCTCTTTTTGGATTCACGGGGCCTCAAAACATATATTTCCGGGGAAATCTCGAAGTCGAAATTGTGGGTCGAATACAACACTTCCCCTTCTTACGAGAAAGTAAAATAGCAGCTTCTCTGCAACTTTGGCTGTTAGCTACGAATGCAGAAGAGTTAATAATTTCACATAATAACACTTACACTCGTTGTGCAGCTGAATGCCAGTATATGGAGCCCTTCAGGGAAAGACAAGGGTCAAAACGATATTGATGCAGGTCTGCAGGATGCTGAAACGAGAACTCGATTTCTTCCGTGTGTAGATGGGGCTACATTTTTCAAAGCCAAAGAGCGGTTGATGATGGGATGGCGTGCTGTGGAATCGACCCTGGCCTTACAACTTGATCCATGTTGTGTGTGCAGGGGGCCGTGACAGAGTTACGTCACGAAACGTTGTTACTGTGGCAACGTCGCCGCCTTCCCCCCTCGCTTCTTCCCACCCGCGTACAATTGTATTCTCCCACCACCCACTTGTTGGTTCTGCTGCACTCAGACCTCTAAATGAACAATTTGTGTTTACTACTCCCAATTCTAAACGCCCACCTTTTAAAATTCCCTTTGAGGAAGCAAATAGCTACTAATGAATTACGTACTTAACTCCCCTCTCCTCATTATTAGCAATACTTGGTATTTCCTATTATTATTATTATTATTCCTAATGTTTGACAATATTTATGTAATATTCAGTTACAATACTTTACCTTTCTCACTTTCACTGTCACTTCGAATCCAAGGCATTCTATTAATCAGTCCTACAAACAATTCTTTTTTTCTTTGAAAATTCCTTCTTGGATGACTGCTTCCTTTATCTATTTCTGAACATTTATATAATAGTGATGGTGACATGGCAGTAATACGTGTAGGTATAGGAAATACAACGAAAGGGGACACCTCGAATGAAAGGCGACCGAATGCGGACCACAGACGTAACCGGCTCAGCCATCCCGCTCGGCTTACACACAAATACCGTTTTCCTAAAACACCTGTTTGTGTTCCAGAGACCACAAACTGTGTATTACTGTAACATTTAGATATCGAGTGTTTCGAATTTTGAGGTGGAATGCAATAGAAACTTCCGCTACGTACGGAGGTGGAGAAAGTAATTATAAATCTGTCTTCAACTGGGGCACACACACTTTAAGTTTTAAGTATGTAGTCATGGGTTTTTGAGCCGATTAATGACCCGTTAAATTGTTCATAATTCCTATCACTTTTAATACGTTATTGGGGCAGAATTGTAAACAATGTGCAACTGGGACAAAAAATAGAAACTGAAGATATGGAAGGTAAAGCAACAAACATGAAGAGTAGAACCTATTAACTCAATTATTTCTATTTGTTCAATTATTTAAAGATTTACATATATTCCATGATGCGGAATTGGATTTGCTGAATTATATTTTTCATGATATTTTTGTGACTGCCTCTGAATGAATAATTTTCCCCTTAATCGTGACACAAGGATAAGGTAGCAGAGTATAACAGAGGGGCAGTGGCGCTGGTAGGTAGTAAAATCAAACCCGGAAGACGACTTCGTGTAAGCTTCGAGGAAGTTCTCAAGTCTTGCAGATTCAATTCATCGGAACGTCACTCAAGCTTGTGCACAAACTACGAGACCCCGAGGCCTAAGGGAAGTCGAGGGCGGGTCCGTCAGCAGGACGCCCCTAGGAGAAACCATAAAGCACATCACTGCGGCCCCAGCTGCAACACCCTAGTATTCTCCTGCAACCCTGAAGCACAATAATACTGAAGGAAATAAAAACAGGAAGGTAATGGTGATAATGGCGCCGATAAGTGTTATGTGATAATATTTGTGAGGTGGTGATGTTGGTAGAGACAATGATCCTAGTGATAGCGCTAGTGTGGCATATATTACATAAATTAAGAATTTTGCAGCGGTTGTGTTGGTAGTAAAGGTGTACTTAAAAAAATCTGACTTGTTGCACGCATATGACTTCTTCTACTCTTGTACTAACTATTCTTACAAACACTTACTCCTCCATCTTCATGTTAGTCGAAATAAACATTTGCACAAACTGTCTTATTGCTAATTTTTATTTTAGGTGCAAGGGGAGTATGGGAATACAGCAGGCTTTGAGCGATAGTCAAATCTTTTAAAGCTGATCGCTATATAAAACCTTCGAAATTCAGTTCTCTTTGCAGGTCCAAGAGAGAAAAAAGTGAATTACCATCTTCCACTCCAGAAAAATAAAATCTGATGTGTTGCACTCACATGACTTTCTCTACTCTTGTACTAACCATTCTAACAAACTCTAATTCCTATATCTCCATGTTAGTTAAGATAAATATTCGTACAAATTATCTTATTGCTTATTTCCTTGTAGGTACACAGGAGATATTAGAATACAGTAGGCTTTGTGCGACAGTCAAATCTTTTTTACCTTTGAGATTTCGTTCTCTTTGCACGATTAACATATAAAAAAATGAACGTTGTTGCATTTCGCTAAAGTTTTAAGTTTTCAGAAACTCACACGCAAAACAAGCAATATCTCCGAAATGGTCAACCCTACAGGAAAATTTATCGGAACATAAGTTGTGTATTTTAGCAAGATCTACATTTTTTGTGTAGTATTATTTGGTCTATCTCTAACGGTTTACCAGTTATGCAAAAGTCGTCCAGAGTAAATACGACTACGCGGGCTATAACCACAAAATTCAAGATATACATTTCATTTATCATAAAAATATCTCAAACATATGACATGTTAATCAAAATCGTTAGAGCCATTTTCAAGAAAATCAAAATTTTCGAAAAATGTTCCATGTAAAGGGTAGTTTAGGGTGGGACTATTTTCTTCAAAATCTTCATGTCGCATCCTAGAATGACAATAAACGTAAATACCAATTTTGGTTTTTAACCGACTTTGCATTTTTGAGTTATGCTGTCCACAGACTGACAGACTGACACACAGACTGACACACAGACACACACACGGACCTTTTTCTAAAAATACTTTTTTGGATTCAGGGGGCCTCAAAACATATATTTCCGGTGAAATGTCGACATCGAATTTTTGGGTGGAATACAATACTTCCCTTACTTACCAGTAGAGAAAGTAATAAGTATTGCAAAACTCACACAAATAACAAGAAATATCTCCGAAATGGTTCACTCCACAAAAAAAGCACATTTGGACATAACTTGTGTGTTTTAACGAGATCTACATTTTTTCTGTATACTAAGATTTGGTCTATGTCTTGGGGCTTTCAGTTATGTAAAAGTCATCAAGGGTAAACGGAACTACATGGTATATAGCCAGCTAATTGAAAATAGACATTTCATTTTCTAAAAATATCTTAAACATATGGTATTGTAATCAAAATCATTAGAGGCATTTTTGAGAACATAAAAATTTTGGAAGCGTTTTCCATATAAAGGAATTTCTTCAAAATGTTCGTGTCGTATTCTTGAAACGTCAATGCTAACTTTGGTTTTAACAGACTTTTCGTTTTTGAGTTATGCTGTTCTCAGAGAAAGTAAACATAACCGTCATTTCTTATTGCAAATGTTATCCAAGCGTGTAAGAAAGGAAAGAGTTGGCCCAAGGTCTGGGTTAAAACTGGAAACAACCATATTTCACGTCACCGCCGCTCGTGGCGATATTCCCAACCTCAAACAGTCAGATGTAAGTTATAGAAGATAACTTCCCCTAGCTCATTACAATAAACATCGCTAAGTTTCCTATTCATAAGATATAGAAGTCTGCCTCAGATAGTAATTATGTTCACCTTTCCCCTGTTTTTATAGAGGAAAAAGATATCTTGCGCCTCACGCTTGATTGTAGGTACTTGTGCTAATGCTAGCGATTAAAAGCTGTCAAGGACAGAAATATTATACTTGTTTATTTCATCACAGCAGGCTGAGATTAACATTTCTACTGTCCAGTGATGCTTCTAGTTTCTCTTATCATAGATTCATCTAATACGTGAAGATTTTACACTGGCGAATTCCTAATTTCTCTACCTCGTAGTAAGTAGAGGAAGTACTGTATTTCACCCTGAAATTCGATGTCGAGATTTCACCGGAAATGTATGTTTTGAAGCTCCCTGAAGCCAAAAAGAAAATCATTTTAGGAAATTGGTCCACGTTGTGTTGTGTTGAACTGTGTTGTATTCGGTTAAATTAGGTTATGTTAGGTTGTGTCATGTTATGTTTATATGTTGTGTTATGTTACTTCGTGTCATGATGTGTCTTGATGTATTATGTTATGTCAGGTTAAGTTGTGTTATATTACGTTGTTATGTTATTTTATGTCACGTTATGTTATGTTGTGTTATGGTATGTCACGTTGTGTCATGTTATGTTATTTCACTTTATATTATGTTACGTTATGTTATCTTACGTTGTGTTATGTTATGTCTTGTTATGTCATGTGTTGTTATGTTATGTTATGTTAGGTTATGTTATGTCACGTTATGTCATGTTACGTTGTGCTATATTATGGTGTATAATGTTATGTTACGTTACGTTGTGTTGTTATGTTGTACCATGTTATGCTACGTTGTGTTATGTTATGGTTGGTTGTTGTATGTTACGTTCTGGTATGTTATGTTGCTTTGCGTTGGCTGGGCTGGGTTGCGTTTAGTTGCGTTGTTACACTGTGCTGCTTTACGTTTTGTCAGTGTTTCGCAACCGGTGTTCCGCGGCAGAGTGTGTGGTCACAAGGTTAAAGATGTGACACGAACTTTTAAAGGTGTTGTAATAAATTAATTAATTGTTGACTTTCGATATTATTACATATATGTAGGTCTCGTGTTTTTAGGTGCCAAAAACTTGGAAAATATTTTTATGTGATAAAAATGTCAAAAATATGTAATAAAAATATTTTTAAAATCCGAATGGCCGAAATAGTACAAATGTACGCGATACTCACCAGACATTACTCTTGAAGGGATCATCAAGTACTGTGGAGTTACAGTATACGATCACATGCTCCTCAAATGTTCCATTCCGAAAGATTGACGGTTGTCACGAAGAAATGCCTTGAATTCCGAAAATGATCACTTCATGTTACAAGAAGTAAGTCTAACATAATTATAACATGAAATGTCACTCACACTCACAACAATGTCTTCATGTTGCCCATCCAATACATTTGAAATTTTACAGACAATGTTAAATCCAGTATTATTCTCCAACAATTCCTTGCATTTTCTTTTTACTTTCTCTACTACGTATAGCAAGTAGAGGGAGATATTCGACCCAAGAATTCGATGTCGAGGTTTCACCGGAAGTATGTTTTGAGGCCCCCTGATTAAAAAAAAAGTTTTTAGAAAAAGGTTCGCGCGCGCGCTTGTGTGTGTGTGTGTGTGTGTGTGTGTGTGTGTGTGTGTGTGTGTGTCTCTGTGTGTGTGTGTGTGTGTGTGTGTGTGTGTGTGTGTATGTGTGTGTGTGTGTCAGTTTGTGGGCAGTGTAACTCAAAAACGAAAACTCGGTTGAAAACCATAGTTGGTGTTTAAGTTTAACTTTTAAAGTATGCGACACGAAGATTTTGAAGAAAACTGCTCCACCTTAAACTAACCTTTACATGGAAAATTTTTTCGGAAATTTTGATTTCCTTGAAAATGGCTCACATGATTTTGGTTAAAATTACATGTTTAAGACACTTATATAACAAACGAAATGTATATCTCGAACTTTCTGGCTATAGCCTATGTAGTCCTATTTACTCTGAATGACTTTTGAATAACTGTAAACCGTAAGAGATAGACCAAATCTTAGTATACAAAAAAATGTAGATCGTGCTCAAATACACAAGTTATGTCTCTTTTTTTTTTTTTTTTTTTTTTTTTTTTTTTTTTTTTTGTGTGTGTGTGTGGTAGAATGAATAATTTGGGTTATATGCCTTGTTATTTGTGAAAGTTTTGGAGAACACATTTATGTCAAATGGAACATCGTTATTCATTTTTATATGTTAACCGTTGAAAGAGAACGGAATTTTAAAGCTTTAAAGGATTTTAATATTGCTCAAAGCCTACTGTATTCCCATATTCCGCTTCTACCTACAAGGAAATTAGCAATTAGATAATTTCTATATGTTTATCTCAAATACGAAGAAGATATAGGAATAAGGGTTTGTAAGAATGGTTAGTACAAGAGTAGAGAAAGTCACGTGAGTGCAACACATCCGATTCTTAAGTTTTATGCTGCAGGATCAAAGAGAATCTTGAGGTTCCCCCCCCCCCCCCCAAACCCCAACCCCTCCTCCTTTCTCTCTACATCCTGAACTACTTGAACTGTTTCTCCCAATGACATTCTTACTGATTCCAGTTTCTTTATGGAATCACAAAGGAAACAAAGATTTCTTAACACAGTGTCTTTTAAATTTATCGCAGTATATTGTTGCACTTGCACTACTTTTCACTCTAGATATGTTTAATCCATTGTGAACTCAAAACTGTCGATATGTAATTTCCCAACCAACACAACTATAGAAGTCGTATGAACCTTGATTCACAAATGACGAATTGACTATACAGTTTAACAAGTATTGGTGGATATACTAGCTGGATTGTGAAGCGATAACAGGTGCAGCGGAGGAGTTCGGTGTTCTGATCTTGCAGGCTCATGTTGCTTGAGTAACCGGGATATTTATATTCTCTTTCAAGTGAAGGGATACTATAGCTGACATATCAGTTCTTCTAATAATAAATAACAAATTGCGACATCCAACCTGCGTAATTGAATATTAAAGAAGTGGATGATAACTTATTAAAAATAATTTGCTGCTGCTTTTATGTAATTTATGTGAAAATTATTTTACAATGTTTCGTTTTTTGTAATTTATGAGTATTCCAAAATATTTATTTAAATAAAGAAATGATGAAATATGCATTTTTAAGTGCAATAAAACTTAAAATATTTGCTCCGGTGTGAATATCCAGGACATTAAACTTAGTTTCATGTTCATACTAGGACGCAAACTAAATATGTATTTACTTGAAAATCCGAGCCATAGTTAAATGAATTACTCTTCTGTTACAATCCTTGTTTTATAAATAGCTATTTCTCAATAATTTGTAACTTCATAACAATAATATGATAAATTAATCACATTTAAAGGTGTGTGTTGTGGTGAAAAACTTGCTGCAATTTAAACGTTTCTCAACTGACAAACAAGTGACACTCATTACAGTGTTGGTACTTATTTCACATAAAACTGTAGGAAACCAGCTATCTGGTTGCCGAACTTATCGTAAAGGAGAAAAACCACACACAATAGCAGAAACGCTGTTAATGCCCGTGTGTAAAAAACATGTTTAAAAATCTGATGTGTTGCACTCACGACCTTTTCTATTACTATACTAACCATTCTAAAAACCCATATTCCTATATGTTCTTCGTGTTAGTTGAGATAAACATTTGCAGAAATTATCTTATTGCTTATTTCCTTGTAGGTGCAAGGGAATCTCGAAAAACAGTGTGCTTTGAGCGGTAGTCAGATAGTTTAAAATTTTCAAATTCCGTTGTCTTTGCACGGTTAACATATAAAAAAATGAATAACGATGTTGCATTTCACTGAACTTCAAGTTTTCCAAAACTCACACAAATAACAAGTAACATCTCCGAAATGGTTCACCCTACAAAAGGATTGTGTGTACTTAAATTGTGTATTTTAGCAAGATCTACATTTTTGTGCAGTAAGATTTGCTCTATCTCTTACGGTTTACCAGTTATGCAAAAGTTATCCAGAATAAACAGGACTTTGTGGGCTACAGCCAGAAAATTCAAAATATACATTTCTTTTGGCATAAACATATCTTAAGCATATGATGTTTTAATCAATATCGTCAGAGCCATTTTCGAGAAAATCAAAATTTTCGAAAGATTTTTCATGTAAAGGGTAGTTTAGAATGCAGGAATTTTCTTCATCTTAGTGTGGCATCCTTAAACGATGTTAAACATAAATACCAACTTTGGTTTTTAACCACACACACACAAACACAAACACATCACACACGGACCTTTTGCTAAGAATGCATTTTTTTTATTCAGGGGGCCTTAAAACATACATTTCCGGGAAATCTCGACTCGAATTTTGGGTGGAATATAATTTCTGTATTTACTGTACGTAAAAGAGAAAGTAAAAATAGTACTGGGTTTAAGAGGTACTACTGAAGTTTTAAACTTCTCTCTACTGATACGATAAGCCGCTAAGTTATTCACATGTCCAATAACATCGAACACATTATGAAGGAGAAAATAAATAGTGGCAAGTTCTCAATTCAGATCCAGGAGTCCAATGACTTTGGATGTCTTATTTCCTATGTAAGGTATGTTGATGGGAATATAATTGCAACTAAGTTCTGTATTTGCTAAGCACTACCTGAGCCAGCAACCGAAGAAGGAAATAGTTAGTACGACTAATGAATATGTGGTCTGTAATGAACTAACATGGTAGGATTGGGTTAATGTTTGGACAATCGAAGCCGCTTCTATCACAGGCAGAGTGAAGCTTTCGTGGGTCAAATACGCCAAGTAAATCCTAACTTATGAAACAGCTGCTACCGAGTCTTTGCCATATCCTCTGAAAATTGTGATGAACCGAGTAGTAAAAGTCGTCAAGTTCATCAGATCGTGGCCCCTAAATATACACTACAGTTCTGTTACATGCAGTGGCTCTCTCGAGGTAGTGTTAAACCGAATGTTTGAACTTAAAGAGGAAGAGGTGCTTGGTGTTTGATTGCTGAAAACAAATGGAGGGTAGAAACGAAAATATTCTAACTAGTATGGATATGATTCAAGGATGTCTTAATAAATTAAATATTTGGATACAGGCAATTGAAAATGGATTGTGTGAGATATTCCCAACAGTGTGCCCTTGCTGACGATAAGGTATTGATAGACTTAAAACATTTAGCACTATTAGTGCTGAATTAAAAAAAAAAATCATCCCGATGGTTCTTTCAGGGTCGCAAGTGTCAGCGAAGGGGTTATACCCTGTGCGGTTTATGTAGTCTCGAGCCTAAAGGAATAAGAAGAGATATGTTGAAACGAGAAGCAAGTATTCATCCCTCTGGCGTTGGTGTTATGGGGAAGGTGGGAGAGGCTCAATGCCTTCATCCGATCAGTGGTGCATTGTGAACAAGTAGCAATAGCTCCATCATCTGCGCTCACACTGAACATAACGCAAGACAAACTGAGAGGCGGACTTCCGGCATTTGTGACCGCAAAATGTGTTTTCTACCCCCACCCCTAACTTGCTAGTGGAAGCGACTTGACATTTTTATGATTCTCGAGCAAAGTTAGCCCGCAGAAGGTATAGGTGCAGCTTGGCAGGGATGATATGCGCACAGGAACTCTTACCCTCCCTCGTTTGCCTGAGATCCGGGTAGGGGACGGAATCTGGGGGCGTTGGACCCACGTCTAAATCCCCCTGAGTTAGCCCCGGAAGACGTCAAATTTGGGAAACCTTAGGGACCTCTGTGAATGTCTGTACCACTAGTCTGGGTCTGGTCGGCCAGTGTCTCCCCTCACCTCATTCTTCCTCCCGGGGGTGTCCCCTTGGGGACATAGGTGCAATAAGCCTGACTGCAGTGTTAAACGCGCTCCATATCTCTCCTACTTGTATTGCTATGTGCATATGATATGTCTACGTAATATTTATTCTTTATTTTAAAAGAATGAGTTATTATGCTTTTAAGGGTAGTTTTATGTGAAGATAACCAAAATAACGTTTTATGTACATGTTTAATGCTTCTTGCCTTTTGAAGTGCTATAAATCAACATGATATAAGCGAGAAGCATGGAGCATGCGCATGCACCTGATCCACCAGGCACAGATGTTTGGTCAAACGTCTGAGTGCAATACCAACAAAGAGAGGAACTTGACTCACTGACATTTGTTCAAGAGCAGACATAAAAGCTCCGCACTTGAAGACCGTTACAGCCTTTAGACATGAGGAGAATGTGAGAGGAACCATAAATTCAACAACTTTTGCTTGCTTGCTTGCGTACCGAAATTACACGAAGCTAAATGGTAGGGATTTTTATGACTGGGATTCTGTCGTAAACTCTTACCGACCCCCCCCCCCCCCCTATTATGTAATTTAGCACTACACTCAAACATAAAACTGTTTTCTATTCCTGTATATCCGCTGCTTTTAGAATGCTTTATATCCTTCAAGTTTTAGTTAGGGCTCGGGTTCATATCCTGGTCTACACTCAAAGAAAGAAAAAAATCACCAACTTCTCGCTTTAACTGAAGAGCAAAACATTTATTAGCGTCTAGAGACTGAGTATCCTTTAACTGCGATACGTGAATAGAAGCATATGAACCAACATGCTACGCTGCTTGTCGGGGTAACAATAGGTTTGTTGTATAACCAAACCGACAGCTAGAACGGTCCAACATTTCATTTCTTGCTCCCCATCACATCCCTCGTAAAAGTACCAGAATTCTGTACAGTTTGATTTGACGGGATTTCTTTCTCAGAACAGCTTTTATGGTAAATAGCTTCAAATAATATTCTTCTTACAGCCTTGGGACAGCTCGCACAGAAAGAGGTTCCAAAACAAAACAACGGTAGGAGATACCGAATGCCCTATGTTAATATAAGCAACATTTTCTAAGTAACTATACAACTTAGAAATATGAAAATTTTAGTCTGTGTAATATCGCTATAATAGTTGAAGTAATAGTTTTTAAAACTTGAATAATGTTTTAAAATAATTTTTTTTTCTTTTGAGATTCCCCCTACATTTTAGAGTACATATATGTTAAAAATATTGCCAAATATTATTTTCAAAACCCTTATTTCACTGTATGTAAAACACCAACACAAACAACTTCTAAACATTTCAGATCACAAAATTAATTAAAACTGAGAAAATGTTCCTTATGTGAGCAAAATTTGGGCTTATGGGAAATAAACTTCAAAGTTAAGACATCTAATAGACGCTTGCAGCGGAACTTGGTCCATAAAAATCTTGATTTTCCAGTTATGTTGTCCTCTTGGCACCTCTTTTGAACAGATTTGCTTGATTTCAGAGGTTACAAAGCTAATTTTTTGCACTCCTGAGTTTCTCTTCATTTATTCGCTGCATTGCATCAATAGTGTTTGAACCAGCAGCTAAACCTAACGAGTGCAGTACTTCACATTCTTTTGTTTCCTTCATTGTAAGCGACCACTGCATCACTTACTTCAAACTGCAAGGTATTAATTCCTACAAGTGTAATTTTAGGGATGAACTCCATATCACATTGTTGACACACTCGTTCATGTCTTGGGTCTGACTATGTAATCTTTTTTTAGAAGATCAGAACGCCCTAAATCTCTAAATATTGGTTTTATTTCTCCTATTTTGGCAAGTGGCCAAGTTTGAGGATGGTTATATTTATCTTTATTATATTTATACCAACTGTCTGCACCAGATGGGCACAAATCATGATTGGGGTTGTCATGTGTCAACAATGTATGGAACTAAACTGCTCATGCTCATTTTCTCATTCTTTATTTTTTCTCCTACATTTTCTACCTTTCATCTTATTACAAGATCAAAACCTCTGCAGCCTCTCAATGACATCATCTGTGATTCTATGCTGTCCTTATTATGCTTAAAAAGTAAAGGGATTTTTAACAATGTGCCAATGAATATGAAAGTGTCCCTTTAATATCACAAAATTTTGTGCGTTTAATTTATATTGATGTTGTTACAAAACAATTTAAATCTTTTGTTATGGATACCAAATGATTAAAACCTACCTATTAATCCCAGATATACAAATTCTTAAAATATAAGGGTTGGCTAAAAGCAATCAATATTAGTCGTTGCTCGAAGCAACAGAAAATAACATGCGATGAGTAACATTTGTCTGTGTGAAGGAGGCATTTGGTCACGCCTGAAAGTGGCTGCGTGTACTACTACGTGTGAAAACAAGATTAGATATGGTTGGCCATGGCTTCATCTAAATACACCCAATATGCAGTTTTTACTGCTGAGGGCAGAAAGCACTGGCACATTTGACATTTACGACTATGGACATGTGCAGGGTTGCACGACAATGTGAGATTTGTTACACGACTTTTCGGGGCGAAATTCTGTTCTCTTTGCATGACTAGGGAGAAAATTATAAGTATATTGAAACTAAAATCAATAACAAAGAATATCTCGTGAAATATGAACTGCACGTTATATGTATTGCATAAAGCACGTGCTTTAACGCCATCCAGGTTTTCGTGCAGTAATATTTTGACTATCTTTTACCATTTACCAATTATCGAAATGTCATTGAGAATGAAGAGGACTTCACAAACTATTCACAGAAAAGTTTGGGCCCAAATGACCTTGTTGTCGATGGGCCCTTAAACCCTACTCACTCACTCACTCACTCGCTCACTCACTCTCACTCACTCATTCACTCACTCACTGAATCACTCACTCTCTCACTCACTCATTCACTCACTCATTCACTCACTCACTCACTCACTCACTCATACACTCATTCATTCATTCATTCATTCATTCATTCATTCATTCATTCATTCATTCATTCATTCATTCATTCATTCATTCATTCATTCACTCACTCACTCACTCACTCACTCACTCACTCACTCACTCACTCACTCACTCACTCATTCACTCACTCACTCACTCACTCACTCAGTTACTCACTCCACAGAAAATTGAAGTACAAATTCCATTTATTATAAAAAGGTCTTAAAATGTTGTATTTCAATCGAAATCGTTAAATTCAAAAAAGCGATTTTAGAAAAACGTCCCCCCACGCTCGCGTGTATGTATGTATATGTGTTTCTACAGTAGGTATAACCCAAAAACGAAAAGTTAAAAACCAAAGTTGGCATTTAAGATAAATATCTTTCAAGGATGCGACAGGAAGGTTTTGAAGAAAATTCCACTATCCTTCACATGGAAAATTTTTAGATTTTGATTTTCTCACAAATGGCTCTATTGATTGTGATCAAAATGCAATATGCTCAAGATATTTTTATGGCGAATGAAATTTATATTTTGAATTTTCTGGCTGTAGCGTATGTAGTCCTGTTTACTCTGGGTGACTTCTGCATAACTGGGAAATCCTAAGAGATCGACCAAATCTTACTATACAAAAAAAATGTAGATCTTGTTAAAGCGCAAGTTATTTCCAAGTGCATTTTTTTGGACTGGACGGGCCCTAATGACCTAGTTGTCGACGGGCCCTTAAACAAAACTCACTCACTCACTTACTTTTGGACTGGACCATGTCAGGGAATAATCATTTCAATTTGTATGAGTTTGGCAATGCTTAGGAGGTCCTTATTCACTTTTCTTTCTTGGCCATACAAGGAGAACGAAATTTCAAAGCTTTTATATAGCGACCAGATTTAAAAGATTTGACTATCCCTCAAAGCCTACTTACTATATTTCTATGTTCCCCTTCCACCTACAAGGAAATAAGCAATAAGATAATTTCTGCAAATGTTTAGGTCGACTAACATGAAGAAGATATAGAAATAAGACTTTGCAGGAATAGTTAGTAGAAGAGTAGAGAAAGTCATGTGAGTACAACACATCAGATTTTCAGGTATTCTTTCCAATTTATTGCATCTATTGTGAGCTAATATACAATAGTGAGACATGTGAAACTCACAGTTTTTGTTGCTTTTGGAAGAGAGAACCTTCCACTCCATTACCAAGGTTGCAGATCAGAAGGGAAAGCAGGCTTTCTTCTTCTTCCCTCGTGTTTTTATTGCTAAGCCATCAACACCTTTTACAAGGAGCCCAGAGCACACAAACACGTTGCTTCCGAAGGGTGATTTCCGCACATGCCGTTACTCTATAAATGTTTTGAAAACAGGCCTTTTCAAAGGATTGCGGGAAAGGCATAAATATGCGGAAGTCCAGCGTTGACAATAGAAGCCCGTCATTCATATTGTAATGTGTTAACGGAACCAAAGTTGCGCTCGTGCACCCGTTTTTGTCACCGGATTTCGCGTTCACCGAGAATATAATTAAGGAAGCGGCTATGATGTTTTCCCATCAGCATCTGCACTTCGAGCACCAGCGGATATCCATCATTAAGGTAAAGGGTTTAGTGTTTGAAGATATTATTTCCATGTTGTGGTGGAAATTATTATGAAATACACAAGTGAGTGATATTTATCACTGCTGAAAAAACCATATGTGTTGCACTCACTATTTCTACAAACTCTTATTCCTTTATCTTTTTCAAATTAGTCGACATAAACATTTGCAGAAATTTTATTGTTGATTCTTGTAGGTGCAACAGGAATATGGGAATAGAGTATGCCTTGAACGGTAGTAAAATCTTTTAGAGCTTTGAAATTTCGTTCTCTTTGCAAGGCCAAGAGCTAAGCAAGTGAATAACAACCTTCGATTTGAGCATTGCAAAGTTCACACAAATATGAAATATCTCCGAAATGATTCACTCCACTAAAAATGCATTGGACATAAATTGTGTGTTTTAACGATAACTAAATTTTTTGTATAGTAAGATTTGGTCTATCTTTTACGGTTTACCAGTTATGCAAAAGTCATCAAGAATAAACAGGATTACATGGGCTATAGCCAGAAAATTTAAAATATACAATTTCATTTTCCATAAAAATATCTTAGACATATGACATTTTAATCAAAATCGTTTGACCATTCTTGAGAAAATCAAAATTTTCGAAAAATTTTCCATGTAAAGGGTAGTTTAAGGCGGAGGAATCTTCATGTGGCATACTTGAAATATGTTAAACTTAAATACCAACTTTGCTTTTTAACCAACCTGTAGTTTGTGAGTTATACTATTCACAGAGACACAGACACAGACCCAGCGGGGCCTCAAAACATACCCCGACGTCAAATTTTTGAGTCGAATACTACCTTCCCCCTATATGTAGTACAGAAAGTAAAAAGAGGTTTGTTTTGTATTTACCAAAATTGATCAACAGTGGATAGTGCGCTCTTATTTGAACAGGGTATATTTTTTCTAGTAATGAGGGGAAACCCAGGAATAAAACTCAGTAAGGTACTTTGACCCAGCAGAATTTCGAACATGGGTCGCACAGGTCTGCCGGTGATAACTAATGTGATTTCTTTTCTGTAGTGTTTAACGTCCGCCTTTACTACATGCGGAACCGTAGACGGTGACACTGATGATACATGGAATAAAAGTGGAGCACCGGTGGAATGAGATGGCGGGGAAAACTGGAGAACCCGGAGGAAATCCGCCCCAGAGCCGCTTCCTCCACCACAAATCCCACATGAGGTTGCCTGGGATCGAACCCGGGTCGCTTTGGTGAGAAGCGAATAGTCTAACCACTCGGCTACGGCACGGCCTTCTGTCTCTTTGACTATTATTATTATTATTATTATTATTATTATTATTATTATTATTATTATTATTATTATTATTATTATTATTATTATTATTATTATTATTATTATTATTATTATTATTATTATTATTATTATTATTATTATTATTATTATTACTATTACTATTGTTGAAATTATATTACTTTGTTCCCTACATCTTAATTATAGAAGGCAGAAGTTGCATTCCATTAAAAAATTCATATTTTGAAGTCTCCTGAAAACATTTTATAAAATACTGTGTGTGTGAGAAACGAAGAGGCAGAGAGAGAGAGAAAGAGAGAGAGAGACAGACAGAGAGAGAGACAGAGAGAGAGGTCGTGCAATTCAAAAAAAAAAAATAAATAAATAAATAAATAAATAAAATAAAAAAAAATAAAAATAAAAATCTGCATACTGGACCCCGGCACCTAATTTCTTAAACCGGGTTCAATATTCAGATCTTTATTATTTTATTCCAAATATAAAACAAATATACACTTTACAAAATTTACAGATTAACAAAATAAAATAAAAATAAAATAATTTAAAACACAAAATTTTAACATCCTAAAACCATACCTCTTATAACTAAAATTAAGAGAGAGAAAAAAAAAACAATAGATTACCAAAATACATTTTTAAAAAATCCATCTCATCCCTAATCATGCCTATTCAAAACTTTTATAAATTTAATAAAAAATCTATAAAAATTTTAAAAACTCACCTCTTTAAACACAAGCTCTTATAAATTATAAAATAACTTATAAGAACCTTAACTTTCAAAATCAAAATTTATAAAAAAGCAAAAAAGTTTAAATAAAATATTACTGGTATCCAGTAATAAAATAAATATCTGGTAACCAGTTACTTCTAAATCTACAAATATAAAAGATCCATGACAAAACAAAATATGACCGCCGGAATCCGGCGGCCATCTTGGTGCTGGTACCCAGCACCAAAACTCCTTTACTCCACACTACAACTCAATTACACTCATGCATAATTATATAATAAACGATAATCAAAATAACTATTAAACATAAACAAATTACACATATTTAAAAGAATACACATAAACATCATATAACACAAACATTACAAAATTCAAAATCTTCAGAACCTCAATTAAATAACTCAAAAATACAAATAATCTTCAGACCTCCAAAATAAACAACTAATCCTTCAAATTTCTCAATCTACTAAAGCTTTAAAACATTTAAATTTATTTAATAAAATATTGCATTAAATTTAAATCAAATATTAATATTTCAAATTCAGATTTATATATTAAATATTACGAAAAATTTTTAATCTCTAAATTTAGAAAGCATTTGAAACTATTTAAACTCTACACTACAGCACAGATACACTCGTACATAATTATATAAAATGCGAGACATAATAATCAAAATGACAATTAAATATAACCAAAATTGCACATATTTAAAATAATACACTAAAACATCATCAAACATAAACAATACAACATTTAAACATTTTCAAAACCTCATTTTCATAAAAATTTCAAAACATTTCTTTGTTATCGGTATTTATGTCTTATTGGTCATCTTGTATGTCAGATAAATCACTATCAATGTTATTTCGGTGCTGTTGATTTTGTATCCTCTCGGATCGTCTTATTAGTGGGTCCTGATATTGAATATTTATTTGCCTTGGCAGAGTTTTGGTCTCGATGGCAGATTTGCTGATGGTATTAGCCATTGTCTCTAGGTGGTGGAGTAAATCCTTATTCCTTACGATGTTGCAGATTTGGTGTCCTTGTAATGGTGTCCGATGTTCTTCTGTCAGGTGTGCATATTTTGGACATTCAAAGAAAACATGTTCAGGAGTGTCTTGGATGTTGCATATATCACATATATCGGTTAATTGTTTATTAATCTTTAGCCAGTAGGTTCCATACGGGCCGTGCCCGGTTAGGAAATGTATTGTACCTTTTGTATAATTAAAACTTTTATACTTCTTTTGTAATCTTTCTCTAATGTTGCCGAAAATTGAGTAAGTTCTCCTGCCTTCTTCTATTAAATCCCACTCTTCTTGCCAGATTTGTAATAGTTTATGTTTGACGGCCCGTTTCTTGTGATAAAAACCATCCATTATTTCAAAAACTTTTCCTTGATCTCCTTTTTTCATCCAAAAGCATGCACCCCTGTATCGTAGGGTAAGGTCAATAGGCCAAATTCCCAGGATAACTAGCAAAGCCATGGTTGGTGTTGTGTTCACTGCTCCTGTAAATCGGAGTAGGATCTTCCTCTGTGATCTTCTCAGCAAGGTCTTGACTGTAGTAAGCTTGGCTATGTGCACCCACGTTGATGCTGCATAGGTCACTATGGCTCCAAATATGCTCGTATGGTAGGTGGTTATGGTGTTCAAGGGAATTTTAAAATCAAATTGTGCTAAACGGGAAAGTTTCAGCATTACCTTTTCTCCTTTAATCCTCACATAATCAGTATGAAATTTAAAATTTAGTCTTTCGTCCAGAAATATGCCCAGATATTTTACTTGTGTTGAACGTTTAATATTCAAATTATTTAAATTCAAAGCCAAAGGCGGATAAAATCAGATTTCATACCTGGGTGAGATAGGTGCCTTATTAAGAATGCCAGGAGAAGATTTTCAGGAAACTCAGCCTAGCTAAGTATATTTTACGTGAAAATTTTTCGTTTTTTTTTTTTTTTTTTTTTTTTTTTACATTCTGAAATCATTTTTATTAAAGTATCATATGTTGAAGATATTGCCAGAACAAACGAAATTTATAGGGTCTTGAATTTTCTATGAATAGTCTGAAGTCCTTGTCATTCTGATTTACTTTTTCATTGGTTTTAATAACTACGAAAACTTACTTCAAGAGGCCTGTTAAAATACTCCATCTGTGTCATAGAACTTTTCTCATAACATCAGCCGTTTCTGCGATATTCATTTTCACATCTTTAAGCTTTCCAATGCTTCATTTATAAAGCATTTTTGAGAAATGCAAGTTTGCTTTTTGTTTACTTTTATATTTTTCTCTCTGGTTTTATGTGCTCGTTAGTGTTATATAACAGCTAGGTTTGTCCACAATTCGAAATCATAGCCAATACTTTTTCTGATTAGCGTAACTTGAATAGCAGAATCACCTTTTGTATGGGTTTAACATAATTATGTATATATGGATAAGCTGTGAAATGTTAATGGGTAGGGAAAGTGGGTGAGCACCACGTTTTAAGCTTACCATCTTTAGACCAGAAAGAATGTAGATATACGACTATTAATTAATTATAGAAGGGTTTGCGGAAATGAGCTCAGCCAGCCACAGGCCTAGGATTATGCAATAATCATTCTAAGACGAGGAATAAAGAACTCGACAAAGCACTTTTATCCTTTTGGAATTCGGTTCCTTTAAATACCTTTATCACAACACACATCTTGAATGGATAGATGTCGGGATCACTTTACTAACAGCTGTTCGATGTGCTTATGTTATTTAACATTGTTTTACCAAATTTAACATCATCACCATCACCACCAAGCTGGCCTGTTTCGGCTCAGCGACGGTTAGGTCTCCAGCACTACAGTTCCTTGCAACTATTTTAGTTATTCTGTTATTTGACATCCGTGTTATGTGATCTGCCCAATTTTGTTTGCATATAGATATTTACTATTCAAATTATATGTACTTTAGTTGTTCTCTGATTGTGTCATTCTCCATGTGATCCAAACGGCTATACCAGTAATGCTTCTTAAAAACTTCATATCTGCTGTCTCCACCACTCCTGCATCCCTTCTTTTCATTGCCCAATTTTCAGAACCATATGTGAATAATGTGCGGCCATCACTTTATAAAGTTTGGTGGAAGAGGGAACCCATCCAATTGAGGGTCAAGCGAGACTCCAAAGCCTTGCATGGCATTCAGCCTAGGTGAGAGAACTCCAAAATTAAACTTTGGTCCTCAAGGTTGGGGGTTATGGCGAGTGGGTTGGTATCTCTCCCATGTAATATATATAGCCTCGAAGTTTGAGTACGAATGGTTGTGAAAATTTGTTAACATTCGTTATGGTATCTTAATACGAAAGATAAGCAAACCTTAGCCTCTGAGTACTGGAATGAACACCTGGGTATAACTAGGGCTTGGAACTTCATGCCCTAAAAAACAATCAAATATGCATGCATATATGCTCTTAAAAACTTGAAAATATGCCAAGAAATATGCACTATTAATTAAAACGATTGATGTCCCTTTGCAGTAGACAAGACGAGTTAGTATAAATAATAAATATAGTTACCTTATTCCTTAGACATTGAAGCAGAAGTGGTCCGGCTGCTAGTATTAACTGCTAAATTGAAGTTCACAGCACTTTGCAAAAATGTTCAACTGTAAAACATCGTATGTTGTCTCGCAAAACACTTTTGTAACGTGAAAAACTTCTCTCCACGTCATAAGATGTTATCGGCGCATATTTAAATGAAGTTAACTGCTTCACAGAGAGAGTCAAGTCTCTTGGTGTTGTAGATGGTTTTCTTTCGAGGATGTCTCGAATATCGCACATCTGGTTATAACCAGAATTTTTTTAAATTACATAATTCAATTTTTGTCCTGTGCTACCAGGAACCGAACTTAGGTCACATATTGTTTTTTCAAAGACAGTATAAGTGATTCATGCAAAGGAGATCCTATAGCTTCCAATGTCGTTATGGTTATTGGTAAGAAAGAAAAATGGGCAGATATGAAACTAAGATCCTTTTTTAACCCAGTTTCTGACAGAGTATTTTGCACAGTTTCCATTGATGAAGCATCTTTCGAGTCCAATGAATTAACAACCTCTTCGACTATTTCTATGTGCTCAGTATAATATAAAACTGCATCGACCCATGTTCCCCATGGAGTTAACACTGGTGCAGGAGGAAGCCGGGTATTAGGTGCTGTTGATCTAAACAACTTAACCCTTTTAAGAGATTTAATAAAATTTTTCTTGGTACTGGACACAAATCTATCTACCAGCGGGAAAGAATCGCCTATTGTCTCAGAAATGCAATGAAGAGCGTGTGCCAAACAAGTTATAAATTAAGTTAGGAAAAAATACCTTTCAGAATTTGTCCTGATTTTATCATATAAGGACCTGCATCAGTAACAAATAAAAGTAACCGGTCGCATTTCATTCCACATGGCCATAGTAATTTCAAAGGTTCCATCACAAACTGGGTCACAGCTACATTGTTAGTGGCCGATAATTCGCACACATTAAGAAGAGAAGGTGTAGTCTTTAGTTCATTATTTAAAGCACCCACGATTATATTAGCAATAGAACAGCGTTCAGAATCAGGGGTTTCATCAACAGACAACCACACAAACTGATTCACTAATTCATTTTTGTATATTTGACAGTACGTTATTGTAACAATGTCCTACATAAGTCTTACGCAGTGTACTTTCTTCTGGCACATGTTGTTGAGTACACTTGGCAAAAAAGTTTTAAAATATAGGATTATTAATTTTGAACAAGGGAATATCAGCAGCTAAGAATACTTGGCACAAGTCATAGGAAAATTCAGTAACCCTACTTCCTAAACGCTCTACTAATTGTTTTAGAACAGGTTATTTGTTTGCGAGTTTTCTGATTAAATTCTTCTTGTGTTTTGCTGTGTTTATGTGCTGAACTATTTGAAACCTTTTTTCACTCCCTATATTTTTGTCACACGCTCTACAAAACAGTGCCGTATTATCTGTAGATATTAAATCACCTGAAAACTCTTTCTGTAAATTAATTAATCTAGCACTCTAAGTTGGTTTTATTTTCGGCATTTGAAGAGCTTTTTAACATTTTATACGGCTAATTTAATTTGGAGGGAACCAGTTCACAACACTGTTACGTTTGAAGACCACGCAGAGGCAAGCATTGCTATAATTGTGCTGCTCAAAACGTACACCTGCACTTTATCTTTGTTAACATAACCCTCTCAGATAACGCACTGATTATTTTCTACGAACATACATATAATGAAAGGATGAAACAGGGGATTCACTGCATGACAACATGACTCAGCATTAGTTCTCGCCACCTCGCGAGTTGCATCATAATGTGTAATACTACAAATGTAAAAAAATATTATACAGATGGAAAAAATAATAAAAAACCATAAAAATAATTACAATATGCAATATAAGGGCTATAATATTAAAATCTTTGTGAGTTGTGTCATCATGTGCAATATTACCAACATGAAAAAAAATTATCCAGATGGAAAACAATAATAAAAAACCATAGAAATCATTAAAATATGCAATATAGGGGCTATAATACTGAAATAATATGCATCTACCAAAAATCAAGAAAATATGCAGTTAGATGCACTATAAAATCATGTCCAAATAACTGAAAATTCCATAATTCGTGCACATAATGTAAAAGCATACATTTTTAACCCCTATGAAAAAACATGCAAATGCATGAACTTCCTAGCCCTAATAATAACATTCCTGCGCATGCACTGAATTCCTCCATAAAGTTCTTGGTGCGCTTCCTACTGCGTTACTTGTGTAGTTTCCAGTACAGTAATGTTTTTAACAGTAGTGCGACACGTACTATTCAGATCTGTCAACTCTCGACTATTTTCTGTGGAGTTGTATGAAGAGTGTGCTGTATGGCAATCCTGTAACATTAGCGGAGGACCTTATGGTTCGGGTCACGGGGCGATTGAGAATCTTCAAAGACAACTGTATGCTTTGGTTCATGCGCATGAGGCTTACCACCGCCAATATAAACTCTGCAATGACGTAGAAGGTACATAGTTCGAAGTCTGTTTGTAATGTAGACAGCCCGATGTTGGGTTTATTGCCGAAATGTGAACGTACACCCAGCTCACACTTCGATGCCCTACTGTGTACAAACCGTGCATTTCCAGACAGGGGTTCCTATCTTATTTTCTTATTTGAAAACCGATCAGTTTGCCGTCCCGCAAAACATACACACACACACACACACACACACACACACACACACACACACACACACACACACACACATATACACACAAAGTTTACACACGCCACTAACTGGAGAGCCCTGTAATTTCTGCAACTCTTTTAACGCACGAAAGGTTGTCCTTCATGGGTTAAAAGAGTTGCAGAAATTACAGGGTTGTCCAGTTAGTGGCGTGTGTGAACTTTGTTCCGGTTGTAAGACAGCGAGCGGCAGAGGAATTGCCGAGGCTTTAACTGGTGTGTGTAGTGCGTGGTAATAGAGAGGAACAGTCTTAGAATATTTTCCACTTCACTTATAAGATTTACTTACCAGGGAATAAACTCGTTCCTGTTTATGCTACCACTGTCTTTCATTACGGATTGCAGATTGTAAATTGCCGTAACAAAATCCATGCAAACATGAAGAATTTCTAGATGAAAATGGTAAAAGAAAAGTGAATCGAGAAAATCGTGTGATTGTAATACGTTGCATTTCTATTTCGACAATATAGAAAAGAGTACAAATTGTTTGCAGAAGAGTGAGAAGAGAAATGCATGTAAATGTGTTACGTAAAAGGAAAGCGAGTTAAGAAAACCATATGAATGCAATGTGTTGCATTTGTATTTCAATCATATACACAATTCTATAAATTGTATGTTGAAGAGTGAGTATAGAAGAAAATATGCATGTGTTACACAAAAGAAGAGTATAGAAAACCGCGTGAGTGTAGTATGATACATTTGTGTTTCAAACATATAGAAAAGTGTATATATTGCTTGTAGAAGTGGGAGTAGAAAAAGAAATGTAAAAGAGAAGTGAGTAGAGAAAATCGTGTGAATGTAATACATTGCATTTATATTTCAATCATGGAAAATTGTATGAATTGTATGTTGAAGGGCAAGCAGAGAAGAACATGTCAATGTATTGAGTAAACGAAAAGCGAGTAGAAAAAATAATGTGAATGTAATACGTCGCATGGTAAAATGGATAGCATAAAACCTTTGTGAGAAAAACATTTATATGTGTCAATTTTCATGGCATTCGGATGAATGATGTAGCACCCATGAGGGTCAAACATTCATTTTTATATCCTATATAATCAACTCAGGGGTTTCCGTCTAGGGCATATGTGAATAGCGGCCACAAGGTACCCAAGCTGAGCAGAAAATTACTTCCACTTACTGGTGTTTTGCTCCTCACTGTAACTTTTCTATCTGACCTTACCTTGGTCATCTCTTGTTCTCTTCCGACCCCGAAGCTATTAGGGTTCCCGAGGGCTAGGGAGTCTTTATTTTTCCAACCTCTCCATTTCTCTAATTTCTCTATAAAATCTTAACCCTAACATGCTGACCTGTCATGGCATGTAATACGTCCTCTGATTGGTAATCAGAGTGGTGTGGTCCTCCAGACATTTTGGGGGTTGTGAGAGAGCGATATGACCGCCAAAACATAAAAATATGGTGCTCTCTAAAAAGCGGTTACTATTACTGCTATTGTTCTCTTCAATATCATCAGTGAAAAATATTGGAGAGCAAGAGGATTGATGACTTCATTGTCAGAAATCCAGCATTAGCTAACAACAACTTAATCAACTTGGAGGTGCGGGTAGTTTTCAACTGTCTAGAAGATAAAACACTGTCGGGACAATCTGCTGTCGCACTCAGACGACCTCCCCTGCCCTTGAAACACCATGAAACCCCTTATTTCTTACTGTTCATACAAAAATGTATTGTGCTATTCAGATTACGTCACTCTTGATAGACTTTTGATAGAATCAATTTGAAAATAACTTTTCACAATAGTAGTACAAACATTCGCCCTTTACAAAGCTTTTTTGCGGCAATAAAAAGTATCCCATAACATGCCGGATGACAGTTCAATCTACGAAAACTTGAACAAAGACGAACAACAAAGCTCATACGGATAACAAGGTATATCTCCGAAATGGTTCACTCCACTAAAAGTACATTTGGACTTAACTCGTATGTTTAACGAGATCTACATTTTTTGTATACTAAGATTTGGTCTAACTCTTACGGTTTACTAGTTATGCAAAAGTCATCAAGAGTAAAGAGTACATAGGCTATAGCCAGAAAATTCAAAACACGCATTTAACCTGCCATAAAAATATCTTAAACTTATGGCATTTTAACCAAAATCGTTAGTCATTTTTTGATAAAATGAAAATTTTCGGAACTTTTTCATGTAAAGAGTAGTTTAGAATGGATGAATTTTCTTTAAAGTCGTCGTATCGCTTCTTAGAAAGATATTAAGCTTAAATACCTACTTTGGTTTTACACACACACACACACACACACACACACACACACACACACACACACACACACACACACACACACACACACACACACACACACACACACAGAGAGAGAGAGAGAGAGAGACACACACACCTCTTTTCTCAATATCTTTTTACTTCCAGTATCCCTCGAAACCTGGCTGAAACACAACTTTGCCTACATACTATACATATATTCTTCCCGAAATAAGAAACACACTTAACGTAAATAAAGGTGAGAGGCACGCGATGGTAGTGTTTGCTCTCATTGGCTCCCGACCGCAACACTCAGTGTAAGTGTACAAAATAGGGCTCGCCTTTTCTTTTAGTTATTGATTTTAAAATGCGTTAATGGATATGTTTAATGATTTTTGTGCAATGTACTACATTTTTACTCTCATTTGGAAATAAGACCAATAAGTTTATTAAAACTGAACAGTTACTACATCTCATTGCGTGCATGATATGCGGAGTAATACTAAGGTAAGTTTCTTAGAGCGGATACAGTATAAGTGGTAGAGAGGTTAGTAAAAATTTTATTTCTTTTTAGTAGAACGTCATAAACAAGATATTTAAAATCACTAATTATATTGTCATTTTAGATACAAGGTTTTGCAGCTTCAAGAGACGGCTACTCTGTTGAAGCCAGCAGTAAAAGCAGAGGGCACAGGTTCGAATCGTGCTTGGGTAATGTTGTTGGTTGATTTAGTTTTATGACTGGGAGTTTCCAGTCCCACAACACGAATGCTGCTTCTGGCTCCAGGCTCAAATGACATAAATGATTCATGCTCCTTCTGAAGATCTTAATAGATACAGTTGGGCATATATAAGCCAAGAGCTATGACACAAAAATTTAACTATGGAAGTAAGAACAAATCTGATGTGTTGCACTCGCATAACTTTCTCTAATCTTGTATTAGCTTTTCTTACAACTCTTACTCCTTTATCTTTTTCTTGTTAGTCGAGTTAAATATTTGCAGAAATTATCTAGTTGCTGATTTTCTAATAAAGGAGTACAATAGGCTTTGTGCGATAGTCAAATCTTTTAAGCTTAAAAACTCCTTGCTCTTTGCACGGCCAATTAGATAAAAACTGAATAACGACCTTCTATTTTTGAAAAGTTTAAATGCTGCAAAACTCACACAAATAAGAAGGAAAAGGGTTCACTTCACAGAAAAATGCATACAGACATAACTTGTGTTTTAACAAGATTTGCTTTTTTCGTGCAGTAAGATTTGGTCTATCTCTTACGGTTTACTACTTATGCAAAAGTCATTCAGAGTAAACGGGACTACATATACTATATCCACTAAATTCAAAATATACATTTCATTTGCCATAAAAATATATTAAACATATGGTAGAGTAATTCTTGAGAAAATACAAATTTTCGAAACTTTTTCCAGGTAGAGTAGTTTAGGGTGCAGGAATTTTCTTCAAAAACTTCCTGCACATCCTTGTAAAATATTAAACTTAAATACAAACTTTGGTTTTTAACCGACTTTTCGTTTTGAGTTACGCTGTTCATAGATACACACACAGACAGGCACACACATGGACCTTTTTCTAAAACTGCTTTTTTGGACTCAAGGGGCCTCAAAACATACTTTCGTTGAAATCCTGACAACAGGAGTTTGGGTCCAATACAATACTTCCCCTACTTACTATTCGTAGTAGAGCAAGTAAAAACTTAAATGTGGTAATCAGTTATTGTTTATTTACGAAAGCCGAAAGTTTTTCAAAATCCATATTCTTACTCTATTTTAGAGAAACTGCGTTTGTCTAATACGACTAGCTCTTCTGGGATATGTTTTATTGGGAAAAACGTGTTTAACGGCTATCTACTTTATGTTACCTGAAGTTATTATTAAGGGTTTTACTTCTGTCTTTTGGTGTTAAAAATTTAAAATATATTGCTGCAGATGCTATACCTCAACAGTACAAAAATCTTACGTGGAAAATTCTCACAGTTCTCTATCCGCTAAAATTAGCATGTATCCTTAATATATTGTGCGCCGGCCCAGGGCAGCGGCAACGCAACAAACGACGGTCGGAGCCGGTTTGCCCACCCCACTGGTGTGGCGCGTAACAAGGCGCTCAAGGTCAAGCTTCCCCACACCACTCACTCCGATAACAACAGTCAGTTGGCAACACAAAGGGTTTTCTAGAGCTTTCGAGGGGCATCCGGTCGCCGGCGTGTTTATACAAATCGAGAAAGATCCATGTGTCGCTACATAAGGAGGCGAGGAAAAGGCAAAATGACAGTTACAGACATGAGTCGGTCAGTGTGTCAATGAGTGTGAGACAGCTGTGTATACGTTGTACTATCGTGAAAGATACGTCGCGTCATGTGATTGTATGGTCAGAGTTAGTTTATGAGAGACAGAGAAAATGAAGAAACACAGTGATAGGACTGAGTCAAGGCAGTGAGGAAAAAAAAAAAAAAACAGTTGGCAGTTGTAATGTCACGAAAACCTGTCTACTGAATTACTTGAGTAGAAGAGAACTGTGTTTTTGTGCAAAAGTTTAGAAGGAAACCGTGCCGTGGCCGAGTAGTTCGACCATTCACCTCTTTGCAAATGTTTATCTCGACTAACATGAAGAAGATGAAGGAATGAGTTTGTAAGATTAGTTGGTACAAGAGTAAAGAACTCATGTGAATGTAACACATCAGATTTTTGGCAATGTTATGAAAATCAAATTTATCGCCCCAAATCGCAGCAATTACATCTGATGCTAACGTGCAGCATCGTGAACGTTTGTGCTCGAAGCAAAGCAAAGCAGATGGTCACGCGAGCACGTTGATAAAGAAAAGTGGACTGAAATGTCTCACTGCAGCTTTCAGAACGTATTCAAGCCTCAGGGAAAAAGTGAGTGTTGAGACGGGAAGATTATACTAATGATACCTACTTCTTGCATCCTCTTCTTTTTAGCATCATGTCCAACAAGTAATGGAGACCATGTTTATTATACCGGAGGCGATGAGCTGGACATTAAAAAACATGTGTCATGTAAACCATTGTTATGAATGACACCTTAACCTTAATGAATGCTGCACTTAATTTCTTATTGCTCTACAAAAAACTAAGAACATTTTGATGTGTTACATTCCATGACTTATACTCGGTCTTCTACATATTATTCTTACAATAGTTATTTATGTAACTAGTGTATGACCTGACTAATTGTGACACGAGTACATACATCAGTTGAGAATAAATTCTAAGGAAGTTATAAGGTGTTGGACAAGGTTGGAGAGTTCTTACATTTTGTTGGAGAGTTCTATATTTCAGCATTTAGAATCCTCTTCAGTTATGGGTATCTATTCAACTCGTGTATGTCTCCATCCGTTTGCGTTCTAACTCCCCGAATTTTTTCTGTCTGACTCAAAAATGTCCTTGTTCATCTAAAGTTCAATTCATACTAGTTTTGTTCCACATTACGTCAAATTTACTTGTTCCAAACGTAAAGCGCTACCTAAATTAGAAATATGTTACTGTATGTAACTGTTTTTATGTACATCAGGAGAAATCTTGTATAGAGTTGGGAAAAGTAAGTGTATAGTGGTTATACGATAATGAAATATAAAGATAAACTCCCCCCTCCCACCCCTCCACGCACACAGAAAAGCTAACCCTGTGGCTCAACAACCCTTTCCGGACCAAGGCCTGCTGCCTCCCATATCTCTGCTCAGCAGACTTGATGACACACACACACACACACACACACACACACACACACACACACACACACACACACACACACACACACAGAGAGAGAGAGAGAGAGAGAGAGACAAACACACACTTCAAGATGTTGGTTTCAGCATTTACTTACACATTTCCATAGTAGGTATAGATTTTTCACTATATTCTATTAGTCAAGCATTTGTAACAATTTCTTCGAATGTTTCCCTAATGAATTAATCGAATAATCAACATTAGGTGGGCTCACTAATTGGAAATCCTCCGGCTATTAGTCTCCTACAATTCATGCCTAGAGAACGGGAGCTCCATCTTGTTGAAAATATAACAATTCATATGTTGTCCACTTATAACCTTAAATGTATAATTGTATATTTCGCATATACCTAATTTTGCCTGTACTGTAACATTTATGTTTAAAACAGAGTAGCATCTACTCAAATGCTATAAAAATCGAAATTTTACGACGCACACACAGTTTGCGTTTCCGAAAAAATTGAGCAAACAATAAATTTGCTTGTCTGTAATAAAAACGGCCAGTTTCTTGTGTCATAAGACAATTGGGATTCCAAAGCATTCCCTTTTTCACTTTTTACCTATAGAAGACAGTTATTATTTATACAAAGTAAGCACAGAAATCATGAAACTTCACCCACAGATTTGACTGAAAGTGCACGTTTGGAGACTGAATAAAAAAATCACCATTCAAAACTGAAGATTCGATTAAATAGCAAACTTTGTTTCTAAGTTCAGGATCTTCGAATGACATGCAATGAAGGTTTAAAAAACATTATTCCGTCCCAAACTAATTTTAGATGGGAAAGTTTTAGAAATTTCTGATTTTTTCAAACATTGGTCCAAATAATTTAGATTAAAACGCCTTACGTTTAAGAAAGAATAAAATATAGATCTTGAACTTTCTGGGAATAGTCTCTGCATGATTTTTGCATAACTAGCTTACCGTAAGAGATAGAAGAAGAGAGTAGAAGAGGGAATAGACAGAGAAGTGTGATTGTGTTACGTAAAAGAAAAGTGAGTAGAAAATTGTATGAATGTAATAGTTACATTTCTATTTCAATCATAGAAAATTATATTAATTGCACGTAGAAGAGTAAACAGAGATGCATGTGAGTGTATTATGTAAAACAAAAGCTAGTAGAGAAACTTACAATAATATCATACGTTACATATAAAATGGATATCATGAAAACCTTCTCCATTAAAAAACACATAATTGGTGCCCAATTTCACGGTGATGGGTAAGTTGGTTCGGTGATTGGCAGCTTCATACATATACACACTGCCATATATGTAAATGACAAGTTGGATTTACCTAAATAATTAAAAATAGGCCGATTTACAAAAGTTCTAGCTTCACTTGCCCTGAACTGGTTTGAGTGAAACGTTTCTTGACTGTACGGCAATGAGCAGTTACAAAAACTATTGCCTCATTGAGTTCTTGTTGCTTGCGCCAGAAAAACAATGGTCCCAATTGTGACAACCTTCAGAGTCCGGTATTTCTAAGAATGAGTCTGTTCGAAAATTCCAGTGGTTGTCAGGGCCAACTCCCCGCATCCATAAAGCCCGTTGATACGTGACTGAAATGCATGCAAGCCACAGTGAAAGTTGGGTCTCCAGATCCATTTCCAAATACTCTCAGGAAGAGCGTGTCCAAAGAGTATGGCTAGAACTCTCTCCTTACTCAGAAGGAGCTTATCTCTTTAAGGACAGGCTCAATAGTGATGGCGTTGATTGTTTTATTATATGGTAGCAAAACATGGGCTGTGGACAGAAGGAACTTGCAAAGAAGAACTGAATCAGCAGAGATGAGATGTGTAACATCAGTAAAGGGAATTAAGCTACACGACAGAGTTTCAAATGAAACTGCCAGAGAAGACCTAAATATTTAATATGTATCTAATAAATGGACACGTTATAGAGACACCTGGTTAAACTATTTGGTACGAATGTCAGGAAATAGAATTCCTAAAATAACAATGAAATGTGAACTAATAGGAATTCGAGGCGTAGGTGGACCGAGGAAGAGATGGAAATATAGTGTGAGACCCGAAAAGACGTAAGATCTAATCCGTGAGAGGAAGAAGACTATATACACTTCAAGACCAGAATTCAGGGGAGTTACCTCTGTCATAGGTAATGAAAATTACACCATATATCCAATAAACGTTTTTGACATCATGATAATAAAAAATTTGTGACATAACTTCATAATTTTTGTCAATAGGCTTTTTTGAGGGAGATGTAATAAATGAAATGTTAAAAATATATTGCACATAAAAATTATCCTTTCACTCACTTTGTTAAACTTGATGTTTTTAACATCACAAAAAATTTCAGGCCGCTGCTTAATAAGTTTCTGACAAAAGTGTAGGTACCCAAGCTGTAAAATTTAATGTTTTTTGGCAAAGTGACCAAAATTAAAAACATTCCTACACAGTAATCTCCTTGTTCCGATGATTCTTTATCCTCAATCTTGTTCAAGGTTCTCTTCTTGATTCTAGCCTCTGGTCAATTCTTGCGCAAATTCTTGTGCAATTATAGTTATAATAAATTTAATATCAATGATGATCCAGTGTTTAAAAGGAGTGTGATCAGCAGACGCCATATTTAAATTTCCATTTAAAGGATTTAAATATTAAGAATGCCCATATTGTAATACATCACTGAATTCGTAAAATCTCGTACACTTTTATAGTGCACAAAACAAAAAATCGATTTTTGAGCCATTCACACGTAACAGTGTCCTTAAATAACTGAGAAAAGGACAAACTTAAATCTCAGGAATTACTGTGCATTATCTGCTTAGTTAAAATGTATTCTAACAATTCACAAACCTCATATGAAGTGAAATACATTGCTACAACGAAAAAGCACAATTGCCTACCTTTGTGTGTCACTTTACACAAATGTGGGAGCTGTTAGCTTATTGCAAAGTTTTAACATTTATACCTAATGGCATATAGCAGACTATTTTAAAATGCTAACTGCACATTCGATAGATCGATTGATTTATCAGTCACTGAGTTAAACAACACATAAATCATTCGTTTAATTCCCAATAATGATATAGTGTAGGCTATAGTCAAAAGGCTAAATTAAATATAATATCCTTGCCTCAAACAAGAACTTTTAGGAACATCATAAATAGTAATATAACTATATTAGAAAACTTTTCAAACAACTTTACCAGAGTGAAGAGCATACAGCACATTGATAAATATTTCCAGTTACATAAAAAACAAAGGAGGAAGAAAAAAATGCAATTCTAGTATTAAAACGGTTTATTATGTCCATATAAGTTGTGGTGCGAAATGACCCTATTTTTGGCACCAGTGCCACAAAATTAATGACGTAATTATTATGACAAGACAGCAATGATGACATCAACGCTACAATACAATTTTCTCCAACGTGCCTGAAATCGTCACTCTCGCAAGTGCAGCAATATTCAAACGCAGGAATCAATGTTTCGTAAATATCCTTTGATTTTTCTGGAATTAATAAATCAACAACACTCTTGGCTTCGTTCAAAATGTCAAGCGGAAAACAATCCATATTTTCTATAGTTTTATCATTACCTTCCATTTCCCTCCATAAATATTGAAACAATTGAAACAACATCTGTTTAACAACCATGATAGGTCATATATCTGTGATCTCTGGTAAATGATAACTTCTCATTTAGCACATTTATTAGTTATTTTTACGTATAGTTACATAAATAACTAATTTTACTATATACAACACTTATCTACCTACGTAAGGTAAGCTATAATAGGTTAATCTATAATATGGCCAGTGAATTGAAGGCACGCATTAGACCAAATTATGTAACTACGAACAGTTAAACCGCTTTTTAGCATTTTCGAGCCCTTCATCAACTGACTGCAACGTTTAGATGTGTCTTACGAAAACTGAAGAAAGTAAATGAACGCTGTCTTTGAGGACAGCCTGAATGAAGGCTCTTGAGTGCTGGTGATGTTCTCTCCTATGTCGCACTTTTTACGCCATATTTGGCCGTACCTTTTGTTTATAAAATAAAAAAAACACACACACACAAGTACAACCAAACCAAACACGAAACTCAGATTACTCTGTAATTAACTTGATATACAAATAGATAAAATACATAAATTTGTAATAATGTATTGTTACTTTCTCTACTAAGTATTGTAAATAGAGGAAGTATTATATTCCACTCAAAAATTCGATATAGAAATTTCACCGAAATACCGTTTTGAGATCCCTTGAATACTCAGAAAATCTTTTTAAACAAAATCCCGCGTGTGCCTGTGAGTGTTCATGAACAGCATCACTCAAACCGAAAACACAAAACTTGTAGATCTCCTTAAAACACAACTACATCTGATATTGTGTGTACGCGTGCGTGCGCGCTCGCGAGCATGAGCGTCGGCAGACTTTTTTTCAGGGAGGGGCCGCATGTTGGAAGTTTGCAATTAATTCATTATTCTGTAGCCAAAAACTGTAAAAATTGAGTTATAGTATTTGTTACGGATAAGCATGTTAATTTATGCTAAATAAGAAGTGCACTTTACCTCAAAATTAAAGCAATAGTCTGACAGTAATTGATTGCACATTGCATTTGTTATTTTCCAAGGGGGGGGGGGCGCGGCCCCTCCTTGCACCCCCTTCGCGACACCCATGCTCGCGAGTGGCCGGGCGTGTTGTGTGTGAAGTGAATCATTACAGAGGTATTCATATTATGTGTACAAATTTTCCTACTCTGATACTTTATCAAAGGGAAGTTGTTATTAATTCTTATCTATTGGCCATGCAAAGAGAATGGAATGTCGTAGCTATCACATAGGCATCAGCTTTAAACAATTTGACTATCGCACAAAGCCTACTGTGTTCCCATATTCCCCTTGCACATACAAGGAAACTAGCAATAAGATGATATCTGAAAATTTTTATGTCGATTAACACAAGTATAGGAATAAGTGCTTGTAAGAAAAGTTTGTACAAAAGTCTTGTGAGCGTTACACATCAGATTTTTAGAAAAAGTTGCGCGTGCGCATATGTGTGTGTGCGTGTGTGTGTGTATGTGTGTGTGTGTGTCCGCCTTGTGTCTGTGAACAGCTTAAATCGAAAATGAAATGTCGGTCAAATACTAAACATGGTCAGAAAATTCCCCTTCCCCAGACTAACGTTTAGATGGAACATTTTTTCAAAAGTTGAGATTTTCTTAAAATGGCTCTAACGATTTTGATTAAAATAGCATATGTTTAATATGTTCCTATGACAAATGAAATGAATATCTTGAATTTTCTGACAATGTCCTCATTTGTCCTCTTGATCCTGGATGACATTTGCATAAGTGGTAAACGGTAAGAGATAGACACTACCCTGCTGCACAAAAGATGTGGATCCCGTTAAAAGACACAATTTATGAAAATCTTTTGCATAGCAGAGATACCAATACCTTGTTACTTGTATGAATTTTCCATTACTTATACTTTTCTCAAACGGAAAGTTGTTATATATTTTATGTCTTGACCATGCAAAAGAACGAAATTTCAAAGCCATCACACAGCGACAGCTCTAAAAGATTTGAACTATTGCTTAAAGCCTACTGTATTGCCCTTTCATCTCCAAGAAAATTGCCAATAAGCTAATTTCTACAAATGTCAATTAACATAAACCACATAGAGCAATAAGCATTCTTAATAATAGGTCGTACAAGAGTAGAGAAAGTCATGTGGGTGCAACAAACTTATTTTTTGCTAATAAACATAGAAATTTGTGAGTGGGGACAAAATTTTAGTAATTATCGTTTGGAAAGCTATTGAAATATTGCTTAGAAATTCTCTTTTCTGTTTTTTTCGTGATTTTTCCGGCTCTTTAAATCATTACCGCCATTATTTGCATCACCATCATGATTAGTGACATCAAGAAAGAATACTTTTTAATAAAATATTATGGCCGTCACATTTTGTTTTAGTCCCTAGTTAATTCATCTTGTGTAAAATAGAGGAATGCGAGAGAGCAAAGAGGGAAAAAGAAGCGGAAAGGAGGAAAGAAAGGGAGAGAGAGAGAGAGAGAGAGAGAGAGAGAGAGAGAGAGAGAGAGAGAGGATATAGTATTCTTTTTAACCTAGCAGCAATTTTGAATCTTTATTTTGTGCTTACGTTATGCCAGAGCAGTATCTGTTTAGTTATGTATTCGCCGTAAAATGTTGGGTATATAGCTTAGCGCCTACCAATTATCTCAGGTGTAAATATGTGTACGAAGGACACCACCATCATAGCTGTCATTTATGATATTCTAAATTCCTCAGTAGGTAACGGTTCAGGATATAATTTCATAGTTCTTCAGGGCGTGCCCAGGAACTTCTAATTGCGAACGCGCCTTCAAATTGTGTTTTCGCGGTAACGAGAGCTCTAGGGATGTACCTGTCCCTTTAACATTGTTAAGAGTGAAGTCTGAAAAAATGAAAGAAAAAAAATGATGTGGTGCACTCACATGACTTTCTCTAGTCTTATACTACTTTTACAAACTCTTTGCTGGTAACCAAGCAGCCTTAAACCTACATTACAAACCTCTATCCCCATATCTTCTTCATGTTAGTCGAGATAAACATTTGCAGAAATTATCTTATTGCTATTTTCTTAGGAGTGTGGGATGGTGAAATCCATTTAAGCTTTGAAATTCCGTTCTCTTTGGAGTTAAGTTAATAATAACCCACTATTTGAGAAAAGCATAAGTGTTGCAAACCCACACAAATGACAAGGAATATCTCCGAGATGGTTCAATCGAGGAAAAAAAATGCATTTGGACATCAATTGTGTTTTAACGACATCTAATTTTTTTTTTTTTTGCATAGGGAGATTTGGTCTTTGTCTTACGGTTTACAGTCATTCAAAAGTCTTCAAACGTAAACATGACTACATGGGCTATAGCCAAAAATACATTTCATTTGCTATAAAAATATCTTAAACATCCGGCATTTTAATCAAAATCGTTAGAACCATGTTTGCGAAAATAAAAATGTTCCAATTGATTTTCTTGAAAATGGCTCTAACGATGTTGATTAAAATGTCATATGTTTGAGATATTTTTATGAAAAATGAAATGTATATAAAATATCATTCACAGAAAATGCTGTTCAAATCAAAAACGGAATAAGCAAACCCCCATACATTTGCAAAGAAGTAAACAACACAAAGCTCCTGTGGTTCACGGCAGTACCAGTCAGTAGAGCAAAACTTCCCCTAAAACATGAGCTGAAGTTTGCTTCTCTATTCCAAAGGGTGTAGGAGTAATGCTTGATTTTCTTGTGAGTGATATACAATTCACAGTGCATTAGCTGCTAATTCAATAGGTACCAGTTTTAAAAATTGATTTAATATATAACTGTTGTATCAATCATGCGTCAAATTAAACAGGAAATTGCGATTTTTAACAGTGTAGATAAAACTAAAACAGTCATGTTATCGCAGTTTTAGCCACTTAGTTTCTCCCTTAAGTTAAATCCAAGAGCAGGAAGGGTGTGAGAGAGAGAGAGCGAGAGATCATACGCGATGCTGGGTGACCTGTACGGCTTATTTGTATTGTGACGCCGAACACGACGCACAATAAAGAACGGACGGGGCTAAGTTACTTCACACCACACACCAGGCCGACGAGCAAAGAAAGGCACAAGGTTAAGCTTTCCCACACCACTCTCGCGAGCAAACGCGTAACTAACAACAGTGAAGCGGCAGCACAAAAGGAGTTTTCTCTGGAACCTTCGAGAAAGATCTAGCTGCGCCATCGGCGGCGCGTTTGTGGAGATCGAGAGAGGTCCGTGTGACGTCATCTCCTCTATATAAAGAGGACAGGTAGCGGCAGAAACAGTTACAGACATGAGCTGGTCAGTGCGAGTGCGAGAGTGCTGTGCGTGCTTGTGTTTGTGGATGTGTGTGTATGTGTTTGTGTCGTGAGATATGTATGTCTATCGCCGGGAATGCTTTGACGAGCGTTCACTTATTCGTCGTAGTGTATAAGAGACAGCGAAAGTGAGAAAAGACACTGAAAGGACTGAGGCAAGGTTACGAGAAGTAAAAGTTGAGTTGTGTTAGTGCGAAAGACCATAGACTGTGTTAACGATGAGAAGAACTGTAAAGTGATAGAAAAGTGACCGGATTGATTTTGCCATTTTTCACAATATTCAGTGATTGAATACGATGCAGGTTTAGCCGTTATAGTGTAAACTTATTTGTTTTTAATGTTCAATTTAAGAATTTCTATTTTAAAACTGCTATACTGTTATTCAAAGGAGCCCTATTTTTCTCGTATAAAGCAATACATCCCACGAGTATTAATCTAATACATTATGGGTAGCTTGTAAGATAACTGGGCAAGACATTTGTTTGTTAATTTAATACCAGCAAGCTTAACTACTGAACATTTCAATTACTTGATAGGTTCAGGAAAAAGAAGCATAGAAATATCAATGAATATATTCATCCTCTTTATCTTCATAATGAACGCAATATCGTAAAAACAGCGACACTGTTTCCTAATTTCTGTTTTCCTTTAGAATGTTATAACTTGATCTCTGTGATATATCTAGATCTTAACTTCGTTTATATTCTGTGATGTTTTTTCATCTAGTTTTTTATGTTTTCAATAACACATCATTACAAAAAAGAGGATCCAGTTCGGTGTCTTGCAATGTCTTTTTATGTTTTGTCTACTATCGCGAGATCACTCGCGCAGACAATGGAGCCATTTGAGGTTAAAACCCTTCAAAACCTCACGGAAAAAGTCTGACGTGTTGCATTCATATGACTTTCTCTACTCTTGTACTATTCTTACAAACTGTTATTCCTATATCTTCTTCACACTGGTCGAAATAAACATTTGTAGAAATTATCTTATTGCTGATTTTCTTGTAGGTACAAGGGGAATGTGGTAATACAGAAGGATTTAAGTGATAGTCAAATCTTTTAAAGCTGGTCACTATATAAAGGCTTTCATATTCCCTTCTATTTGCACGGCCAAGAGATGGAAAGTGAATAATGACCCTCCATCTGAGAAAACTTTTGTATTGCAAAGCTCATACAAATAACAAGGAATACCTCCGAAATGGTTCACTTCAAATATATATATATATTTGGGCATAAATTAAATATTTCAGCAAAATCTACATTTTTGTGCAGTAAGATTTGGTCTATAGCTTACGGTTTAGCAGTTATGCAAAAGTCATCAAGAGTAAACAGCATTATATGAGCTATAGTCATAAAATCCGAACTATATATTTAAGTTGCCATAAAAATATCTTAAACTTTTCGCATTTTAATCAAAATCGTCAGAGCTGTTTTTGAGAAAATCAAAATTTTCGAAAAAGTTTCCTTGTAAAAGGTTGTTTAGGTTGGAGGAATTTTCTTCAAAATCTTCGTGTCGCATCCTTGAAGTATATTAAACTTAAAAATTAACTTTGTTTTCTAACCAACTTCTCATTTTTGAGTTATGGTGGCCACAGACAGACAGACATACGGGCAGACACATACACACACTATTCAGAGGGCCTCCAAACAAATTTCCGGTGAAATTTCGACATCAAATTTTTGGGTGGAATACAATACTTCTCGTACTTGCTATACGTTGTAGAGAAAGTAAAAAGTACGAGTATTAGACAGAATGAGTACTTCTTGATCAGGCGAGGACAAAAAATGAGTCATGTTTGGAAAGCCAGGCTACCCTAACGGCAGAGTAAAACTCCACGAGTACCATTTAACTTGCAGTATTCAAAAATTAAGTATGTCTGACGGTCTATGTCATGCATGTCTATATGCATTCCAGACATGACCCTTTTTTTTTTTTTTTGGTCCGCTGGGGGTACATATTCGTATACATGATCATTCCTTTAATCACTTGGAAAGGTGGGTATGAGGTCAGGGTCACGGTTCCTCGAACATGTTCTGAAAGAGGATAAATGAAGAAAATGTTTAAGAAGCAGTCGCTGCACCCAACAGATAAGAACTGTCTTCAGTCACTCATTCTGGGACTTCTCAGTATCTTCTGCTTTAAGTCATAGCTTGGTGACCCCATCCCCCCCCCCCCAAAAAAAAAAGAGTGAAGCGGGATGCTGAGCTGGACAAAGAAATGTGAAGGTTAGGAAAAGCGAGCAACTGTCGAGGCATCCCATTAAAAATGATGAGCAGTGCATGTGGTCGACTTGCGCCCTTTTCCCCTTGGCAAGAGATGACGAACCCCAGCTGCCGGCTACACAAGGGATGCAACTGGTAAGCTTCTTCTGAAATCATCACCGTATCTCTTGTCACCAGCTGACAGTTTATTAACATAGGCAAGTCCGTCTTGGAACATTATCCATATACTACCGCTGGCGTTAAGATGCTTTTTTAGCTGCCATGATATATGACCAGTTTTTCTGCATCAATTCACTTAGGTCAGACTTATGCCTTTCACCAGTAGCTTTAAACTACTAGGGCAAATAACAGAATTATTTGTAACAAGTAAATGTAAGGATAGGGATGAAAAGATATAAGAAATTCTCGATAATCCATACTGAACCTTTGAGCACCGATACTGGATACTGCCTTTATAGAAAAAGTTCACTTAATTATTACTTGGTTTTAGTTTTTAGGGTATAACGATTTATAAGTAATGTATAATATTATAACTGCACATTAAATTTCCCCTTTGTAGGACAACCATGGATTACATATCCTTTACTATGTATTGCCAAGGCTAATAACATAATTATAATTTCTTTGTTTGAGTGCTGCACTCAAATGACTTTCTCTACTCTTGTACTAACCATTCTTACAAACTCTTATTCCTATATCTTCTTCGTGTTAGTTGACAAACATTTGTACAAATTATCTTATTGTTTATGTCTCTGCAGGTATAAGGGGAATATTAGAATACAGTAGGATGTGAGCGATAGTCAAATCTTTTAAAGCTTTGAAATCCCGTTCTCTTTGTACGCTTAACGTATAAAAAATAACAATGTTTCACTTCACGAAAGTTTTTTAAGTTTTCCGAAACTCATACACATAACAAGGAATATCTCCGAAATGGTTCACCTTACAATAAAATTTATTCGGACATAAATTGTGTAATTTAGCAAGATCTACAATTTTTGTACAGTATAATTTGGTCTATCTCTAACGGTTTACCAGTTATGCAAAAGTCCTCCAGAGTAAACAGGACTACATAGGCTATAGCTAGAAAATTCAAAATATACATTTCATTTGTGATACAAAATTACTTGAACATATGACATTTTAATAAAAATTGTTAGAGCCATTTTCATGAAAATAAAAATTTTCAAAAAATTTTCCATTTAAAGGGCAGTTTAGGGTGGGGCTAGTTTCCTAAAAATCTTCGTGTCGCATCCTTGATAGGCATTAAAGTTAAATACCAACTTTGGTTTTTAACGTACTTTTCGTTTGTGAGTTATGCTGTCAACAGACTGACACAGGCACAGACACACACACACACACACACACACACACACACACACACACACACACACACACACACACACACACACACACACGGACGAACGGACGTTCTTTTAAAAATGCTTTTTTTTTTTTATATATTCAGAGGGACTCAAAACTTATTTCCGGAGAAATCTCGACATCGAATTTTTGGGTGGAATACAATACTTCCCCTACTTACCGATAAAAGTAAAAACGACTTAGTATGTCGCGAATTGACTCACGTAAACATCAACACAGCGTAATCTGAAAACTTGTACATATTTTTCGGGCAGGGACGATTTTGTTAGAGTTATTTGAACGTTGATACCAAAACACATGTTTTCCACAGGAAGAAATACCTTTGGATCCGTGTATTCAGCTTTATGTACGACATTTCAGTGGAATTTAAATGTTCAGGTTTAATATAGCAGTCAAGGATAGTTCACAATACAGAAACAACAGATGTGGTATACGGTTTATGTAAACAAGTGATTATATTAATATTTTGTTTTTATACACGAGGGAAAAGCCTTGCCTGAAAATCTTTTCCGAAAGAACGAATTACTATATGATGTTAAGGAAAATATTGTTTAAAAATGGAAAATACATAAAAAGCAGGATATTCTGAAGTGCGCTAAGTTTTTAGCAGTAGATCAGTAGATTTCCAAAAAAGCAGATCTGCAAAATCAGTAGACCTGGCAATCCTGCTTGGGACACCTGTGAAGACCTCTTTTACTGTCTGAAGAATGTAGATTCTGTTAAAGCACATGATTTACACCAAACGAAACTTTTTGGGCGTTAACTATGTTTCAGATGTTCTTTGTTATTGATTTGAATTTTCAGGTATCTGTTACTTTTTCGGTGGAAAAACCCTATTGGGAGGTCTCTTACTTTCTCTATCACGTATAGTAAAGTGCAGCAAGTACTGTATTCCACCCAAAAATTCGATGTCGAGGTTTCATCGGAAATACTTGTTTTGAGGCCCCCTGAATCCAAAAGAATCATTTTAAGAAAAAGGTCCGTGTGTGTGTCTGTCAGTCTGTGGACAACTCAAAAAAGAATAGTCGATTAAAAACCAAAGTTGGTATTTAAGTATAATGTCTTTCAAGGATGCAACACGAAGATTTTGAAGAAAATTGCTCCATCCTAGATTACCCTTTACATGCAACATTTGTCGAAAATTTTTATTTTATTGAAAATGGCCCTAACGATTTTGATTAAAATGACATATGTAAGATATTTTATGATAAATGGAATGTATATCTTGAATTTTCTGGCTATGTCCCATAAAGTCCTATTTAATCTGGATGACTTTTGCATAACTGGTGAACCGAATGAGATAGACCAATGTAGAACTCGCTAAAACGCACAATTTATGTTGAAATAAATTTTTTGTAGAGCGAACCATTTTGGAGATATTCCTTGTTATTTGTGTCAGTTTCGGAAAACAAATCTTTCGTGAAATGGAACATTGCTGTTCATTTTCTTTATATGTTAAGCGTGTAAAGAGAGCAGGATCTCAAAGTTTTTAAATATTTGACTATCGCTCATAACCTACTGTATTCTAAAATTCCACTTACACCTGCAAGGAGATAAATAATAAGATAATTTGTACAACTGTTTATCTCAACTAACACTAAGAAGATATAGGAAAAAGGGTTTGTACTCTAGAACAAGAGTAGAGAAAGTCATGTGAGTGCAACACGTCAGATTTTTTTATTCACTTCCCGTTCATGTCGTGGTGGAAAGTTGAGCATAATATTTCAGTGCAGGTAACCTAACCCATCTATGTGTTTTCTCTATTTTATTGCACGTACGTGCATAACTGCAGTAAATCCTGTTAACTTTTTATAGGTATAGTATGTCGTTATATTTGAATGCTTTATTTTACCGTATAAATCTTACCCGGGTCGTTACTTCCTTTTTACTTTCTCTACTACGTATGTAAACTAGAAGTATTGTACTCCACGAAAAAATTCAGTGTGAGATTTCAGCGGAAACATATGTTATGAGGCCCCCTGAATTTAAAAAAAAAAAAAAAAGAAAAGAAAAAAAAACCCTCCTATATCTTCTTCATGTTAGGTGAGATAAACATTTACAGAAATTATCATACTGCTAATTTTCTTGTAGGTGTAGGAGTAGAGTAGGCTTTAAGCGATAGTCATTTGAGAACGTCTCCAAAGTATTGGAAAATTCTAACACATAACAAAGAATATCTCAGAAATGGTTCACTCCACAAAAAAGATAATTTAACATAAACTGTGTGTTTTAATGAGATCAACATTTTTGTATGGTGAAATTTGATCTATCCCTTAGGATTTACCTGGTACGCAAAAGTCATCGAAGATAAACAGTATAACTACATGGATTATAGCCACAAAATTCAAAACATACATACACTTACCATAAAAATATCTTAAACGTATAGCATCTTAATCAAGATCGTCAGAGCCAATTTTGAGAAAATGAACATTTTGGAAAAATTTTCCGTGTAAAGGGTAGTTAAGGATGTCGGAATTTTCTTGAATATCTCCGTATCGCATCCTTAAAAGTTATTAAAGCTAAATACCAACTTTGGTTTTAAACGACTTTTCGTTTTTGAGTTATGCTGTTTAGAGGCAGACACGGTTAGACAGACACATACTCTCTCTCTCTCTCTCTCTCTCTATCTATCTATCTATCTATCTCTCTCTCACACGCTTAGGATCTTTTTCTAAAAATGCTCTTTTTTGGATTCAGCTTGGAAGTTTTGAAATCACTGCTTTCAGAAAGACGCTGAAGATATTGCAATTTCTTTAGAAGACCACAGACCACCCAAAGTGTTTTGGGTCATTAACTTAAATTGTTTTGGGACTCGCTCCCCCAAAAGGAAACTGTCACAGGCACTAAAATAAAACATTCCTTATACGGGCTAGAAGTGCATATTGACGATTCGCAGATGTGCAGGAACGATCCCAGAGGCTTCCAACTGTTGACATCTTTGTACCACTGAACAGTTTTATCTTACTGCAACTGGTGAATCATTTACAGTTAACAGCTCGTCGTTCATTGGAAATGTTCAGATGTTCGTAATAAATTCTCAACGACTAAATAGGTTATAATGGCTTTGTGATCCTAACAATGGAAGCTTTCGTGGCGTCACACATTCGTTAAAAGTTTTACGTGAGATTACAATTAGCCGTACTTGGTGAAATGTTTGTTTTTGTGATGCAGCAAAAACTTTTAGATAAACAGTACTTTAAAGGAAACACCATAGTAACGGTTGTCAGCAGTTTTAAAACCTTCTACTGTGAACTGCATTTAAAGTTTATTATAACCTCCAAAAGAAATTGCTTTTTATTCTAAACTAGCTGAAATACCCGGCGTTGCCCCTAGTTTAATGATTTATCCCTACAAGTATAAAAACTGTAGTAGGCTTAGATTGCACTCTTAGGGTATCACAAAGAACAAGTAAAATAAATAAATGAGTGAGTGAGTTAGTAAATAAATCATTAAATAAATAAGAACACAGGAAAGACTTTATGGAGACACACTGTTAAACAATCACAAATACAGACAGAAAAGCGAGTAAAGAAAGCTGTCTGAGTGTAATATGTTGTATTTCAATTTGAAACATATAGAAAATTGTATGAATTATCTGTAGAAGAGGGAGTAGTAATACAACAAAAACATTAATAAGAAACGAACAAGTGCCAATGAAACATTATTTGTTGCATGTGTTTTGTTACGCCACTTTCCAATCTTTAATCCGTAATGTTAGACAATATACAGGAGCAAGTTTATTCCCTGGAAAGTAAAGTCCCTGTAAGTAAACTGCGAACAGTGTAGAACCTTTTCGGTTGTTTATAGCCCATTATCACGGACTACACAGAATAGTTCAGCCAGGGAACTACCTTTCATCCCTCGTCTTCGATAATCACGCCTCTGGCATCTCTATGATTGGATTTACCTCGGTGTGTTCTGTAACTCTTTTAACACACGAAGGGTTTTCTACTTACCCCGATTCTGGATGAGCTGGGCCACCTGGTATACTCTCTCTATTCTTGTACTACCTAGTCTTACAAACCCTTATTGTTCTATCTTCTTCATGTTAGTCGAGATAAACATTTCCAGAAATTACCATGTTGCTAATTTTCTTGTAAGTACAAGGGCAATATGGCAACACAGCTTTGAGCGATAGTCAAATCGTTTAAAGCTGGTCACTGATGAAGGCTTTGAAATTCCCTTTGTATGGCCAAGAGATAAAAAAGTGAATAACGACCTTCCATTTGAGAAAAGTATAAGTATTGCAAAATTCACACAAATAGCAAGGAATATCTCCGAAATACTTCACTGCACAAAAGAAAAGTGTTTTAACTAGATCTACATTTTTGTGTAGTAAGATTTGATCTATCTCTTATGGTTTACCATTTAGGCAAGAGTCATCAAGAGTAAACCAGATTATATTAACCATCGCCAGAAAATTCAATATATATATTTCATTTGCCATAAAATATTTTAAACATATGGCATTTTAATCAAAATCGTTAGGGCTATTTTCAAGAAAATCAAAATTTTCGAAAAAACTTCCATGTAGAGTAGTTTAGGGTTGGAGGAATTTTCTTCAAAATATTTGTGTCACATCCTTAAAACATCCTTAAATACCACTTTGGTTTTTAACCGACTTTTCGTTGTCGAGTTGTGCTGCTCAAGGACAGATACACATACACACGCGCGCGCGTAACTTCAACTAAAAGTGCTTCTCTTTGTATTCAGAGGGCCTCAAAACATATATTTACGGTGAAATATTGACATCGAATTTTTGGATCGAATACGGTAAATACTTCTACTTGCTATAGGTAGCAGAGAAGGTAAAACATATTATAGTTTTCCTTTAGTAAATCTTTCAAAGACATCGCATAGCAACCAGCTCTTAAAAGACTTCACTATCGCTTAAAGTCTACTGTATTCTGATATTCTACTTGCACCTACAAGAAAAGACAAAGTTTTGTAATTTTAGGAGCATTTTGTCACCTTTGCCTACAAAGACAATCAAAGAAGAAAGTAACTTGTTTGCATGAAGGAAATGCATGTTTTGATGTATGTACCTTAGCGTGGTGATTTGGGTGCATATTGTTTTTGCGAAGTGGCCCCTATCACTTGGACAGACGGAGCCTTGTTTTCCCCTTGACCGGCAAGTGGGCGACAGGCAGGAGTGCCATCCAAACTTTCACTTTTGTTCTTGTCGCCTTGCCGTTTACTGCAGGACTCTGACGAGGGGTGTTCTCCTGTCTGGAGTCACTTGTACCTTCACGTGAGAGGAGCACTACTTCCACATAGATTTTGTCCTGATATCCTCTGAGGTTTATTTCAAACATGCTGTATTACTTTCTCTACTACGTATAACAGGCGTATCTTACCTTTTTTTGAAAAAGGGCCATTGTCGTTAAGCTGAATTGGTTTGCGGTTTTTTACCGTATTAAACATGATCTAAATTCTAAGATGAACCGGTTTATTTAAAAAATAGCCAATATATTGATGTGTTATTTTTATTAAAATATTTTTCATATATGAGTTAAGTTAATTTTAAAATTAAATAGCATAATATAGTTGTTAAATATAAATTGAACAATATAAATTATAAATAAAGAATTGTTAAACCTTTAATGTTTAATTTAAAATTTAAATAAAATTGATTTATTAAAATAATTACCTGTCAATGTGGCCTGTTTTTGAGAACTGTTATTGTCATGCTTTTGTAGGGCTTGCAAAGTTGTTTTTATTTGTGATTCCCAAAGTCGCAATTTTGTTTCAAAGGCCTTCGCGTGATCAAACATAGTAGTCATCAATTGGAGACGTAAATTAAGTTCGTTTAGTCGTGTTATTATATCTACCAGAAAGGCGAAATCACCCAGCCACTCTGTGTCTTTAAATTCAACAGTAGATTTGCCCTTCTCCATAAATGTTTGTATTTCGTTTTTTAAATCAAACACTCGCTTCAACATTTTGCAATGGCTCAGCCATCTTATTTCAGTATACTAAACAATATCTTCTAATTCTGGATCCAGATTTTTTTAACAGTCACTTAAACTTGACATCTGAAAATGTTAAGATTTGTTTCCAATAAATTCTGTTACTGCGTACCTCACGCTTACCAGAGATTTAGTTTGAAGTGATGCATTCTTAAAGATTAACTGCTGCCCCGAAAGTTTCATTTTAAGTTTACAAGGCATTTGCCTCACGTAATTGACCCTCAAATTTTCATATGAAGACGCATGTTTGGTGTGGTAATGTCGCTTAATGTTATACTTCTTAAACACTGAAACTGTTTCACTGCGAATTAAACACACTGCTTTCTTGTTTAGTTCAATAAAAAATACTTATTTGTTCACTTTATTTGAAATGATCTAACTTTCTCTGAAACTTTTGTTTTCCTGCCGCTATGCTTAGAAGACATAATTAATTGTCACTCATGAAAAATGACAGAATTGATTGCATTTTTCAAACCTCTTAACTGCAAGCGAACAACTGCAAACTGGAAACTAATTTGATATTTCTACAGAATTTAACGATAGTAAAATAGGCACACACTTCCCTTTGAACGTTACCACGTGGTCAACAATGTGCGGAGACTTCAAAGCGATGCCGGTAGGTAGGATCGTAAATAAAAATCTGGCCTGTGTATTTCTAAAAATGGATGTGATATGTCCATGTTTTGAGTAAGAGGATGACTGAACTTTCCCCGGCACATGTGTTGAAAACGGAAAAAAGTGTTGCTCTTTCAAGTTTATCCTATTGCAAATAGAATTACTTATTTCATAAATAATATTGTAACAAATGTCACTGCGGGCCGCATGCGATGTGATCGAGGGCCGCGGGTTGGACACACCTGATCTGTAGTAAGTAGGGGAAGTATTGTATTCGATCCAAAATTTCGATGTCGAGGTTTCATCGGAAATGTGTTGAGGCCCCCTGGAAAAAAAAGTATTTTTAGAAAAAGGTCCTGTGTGTGTGTGTGTGTGTGTGTGTGTGTGTGTGTGTGTGTGTGTGTGTGTGTGTGTGTGTGTGTGTGTGTGTGTGTGTGTGTGTGTGTGTGTGTGTGTGTGTGTGTGTGTGTGTGTGAGAGAGAGTAGCATAACTCAAAAACGAAAAGTGAGTTAGAAACCGAAGTTGGTATTGAAGTTTAATATTGTTTAAGGATGCGACGTGAAGATTTTGAAGAAAATTTCTGCACCATAAACTATTCTTTATATGGAAAATTGTTCTAAAATTTGATTCTCGTAAAAATGACTAACGATTTTGAGCAAAAAGTAATACGTTTAAGACATTTTGGTGGCAAGTAAAATGTATATTTTGAATTTTCTGGCCATACGCAGATAGATAGACCAAGTCTTACTATTCATAAATGTAGATCTAGTTAAAACACACAAGTTATGCCCAAACGCATTTCTTTGTGCATTGAACCATTTCGGAGATATTCCTTGTTATTTCTGTGAGTTTTGCAGTACTTGTAATTTTCTCAAATGGTCGTTTTCACTGTTTTACCTCTTGACCGTGTAAAGGGAACGGAATTTCAAAGCTTTAATAGATCTGACCAGTATGCCCATATTCCCCTGGGACCTAGAAGAAAATCAACAATTATCTCGACTAGCATGAAGAAGATAGAGGAATAAGGGTTTGTAAGAATTGTTAGTGCAAGAGTAGAGAAAGTTATGTGAGTACAACACATCAGATTCTTTTTTCCTTGTTTGGAAACAAGTAAATTTCCTCATAGTAAGAACAAATACTCGTACATTAAAAGCATTAATTTGCCTGTCAGTGGTATGAATTACTTAATTGTGTATATTCACCAGCTAGAGATAAAAGAATATATAATGACGCAAATATGAATGTTAAACTAAGCGTAGCGTCACTATAAACAGAGTGAAACTGTTGTGTTATCTTTGCTTTGCTGTAATCATGTAGGTTAAATACGATGCTGCAGGTAGTGTCTTACTCTTACGTTGAAATCACTGCGCCAGAACGCTCGCTCGGTTCTAACTGGTTTCTAAGTCGTATACTCATGCGGCGGCCTTGACTGTGCTGCCGGTAACAGGTTGGACACGTTCCTCTGCCCTTGAACATGAGAACACAAAACCAACAGCGGTGAGAGAAAGAGAGGGAGAGTTGATTCCAACAAGTGGCCCATCGACCCCACCCCAACAGGGGGAAGTTTCGCGCTGATGATGGCGAGCGAGGGGGATGTCGAGATTCGGTTTTCAAGCAACCCGCTTGCAATTCTGCACCTATTTTGACCAATATCTTGTGACTCTAGCTAAAATACTCACTGGTCGAGCTTCTAGGATTAAAATAATCCCTACCTGTAAGAACAGTTTTGGTATACTTTACTTTTACCCATACTGAGCTTGCACTGAGCTAACGTCACTTTACCAGACATACACGTTTTGATAAAGGAAAGCGTATTGGAAAAATGTTATGGATATTAATAAAGGAGTTAGACAAGATTGCACACTCTCACCATTACTTTTTAATATATAATAATTGGACGATTCCATGAGAAAATGGCAAAATGTTTTAGATGAAAGTTTTGATAGATGAAATGAAAATTAATTGTATATTATTTACAGATGACCAAGTTCTATCAACTATAAGTTGTTGTTGCTGTTGTTGATGACGATGATGATACACTTTTTGAGATCCTGAATCCAAAAAATATACATATAATGCAAATTTGGTGTGTTAATTCCATGATTTCACTAACCCTTCTTTAGAAAGCTGTCTTTGCAATGAAAAATTATCCTGCCTTCTTCATGTCAGTCGAGATAAATATTTACAGAAACGGTATTATTACATACTTCTTTGTGGATAAAAGTGGATTAGCGGAGTGCAGTATCGTTAATTCTGCGTTTTTTATGAAATAACTAGCAGTCAGCTACTTCATTTATTAGTACTAAGTTATTACAATTATGAATATCAGTAGGGATTCAGTCCAGGCCCTTTGCCAGTCATGCCCAATAACATGCAGTGTATAACTTCTTAAAAATACAAAATATCCAGGAATACCATACAATTTTGGTTATATTAAAACCTTTACAACATTCATATGACTCGGAATAGTCCAGACCATACAAAATAGCAACATTACTATCTACAACTATTATTAATAATCATTTCATTACTTCTACCAGCTGTAATTCTTCTTAACTCTATATAAAAACTCTAAGTTACTAAATTTCCATTGTTCGCAGAAAATTTTTCGCACTACTACTGATTTTGCCATTTTCAACCATTTTCTTTGGATAAATTCTTTCCTCCAAGTATCTTTACCCCTAGGCTTAAGTAATAGGCAGTTAAACCCTTTAAAAACTAGTCGCTAGGTGATGGTTTTGAAACTTCGCTCTCTTTACATGACCACAAGAAAAAAGAACGAATATGATTTTCTAATTGAGAAAAGTGCAAGTATTTAAAAATCCAAAGCAATAACAAATATATGTAATATCTTCATGTTCACGTTTGGTATTTAACAGACTCTTCGTTTATGAGTTGTACTGTTCATGGACACATAGACGCGCGTAATCCTTTCAGGGGCTTCAAAACGTGTATCTCCTTCTGTCGAATTTTTGGGTGGAATACAATAAATAACTCCTGTTCTTACACTAAGTACTAGAGAAAGTAAAAGGGAAAGCGAACGCACACGCGCACGTATTCTACCCTTGAGAACAGTAAAAGTCAAAACATATTCAAGTCTAAGATGAAAATAAATGCAAGAATAAATAGACGATGCTAGTGAAAGAAAAGGAAAGACGACATGCTTGCAAATTTGAAATGAAGTAGTGGAACAAGTGGACAACTTCAGATAAATTCCATAAAGGTTCTGTTGTCGACAAGTCAGATGACAATGACAATAGAGAGAAACAAACGCCTGAATCAGCAAATAAAAAAGAGATTAGGGAAGTGACTCTTCTTTGCTTATTCAGTCGTTCTTCTCTCCTTTCTGCCCACTTGTTTTTCGCACACGAACCATATAATGTATAATAATATCTTCGTTTTATTTATCACCTTGTATCTTATTTTTGTTTCCTTAGGGCTTAGGTTTAAGTCTGTGTCAGTTTCGTTCAATCCATCGGTTCCGCAGTCGTCCTTGCACTTTTCTTCCCAAATGGCATCCACATGCACTTTATGTTGTATTGCTTTAGCGCTTGATGATTCATTTTATCGAATATGTTGCTCCCCACTTTGTTCATTCGTGAGGAACACTTGAAGAGGGTTACCACTTATTTCTATTTTCTTGAGTTTTTTACTTTGTGTTATTTCGCTTCGTTACAATCATTTTGGAAGAGGTATTACATCAATGTATCTCTTTGAGCTCTCCTTTTCGGGTATCCAGTGTTCTATTACGGCAGAAAAATTACAAAGGATGCTGGACGAGTGGAGATTGGAAGAAGATAATGTATTGCAGATAAATACGAAAAAGCTGAACGATTTCGAAGTATGGGAACTGGGAGGTGTTGATAGTTTTGAATAATGTATTTCAATTTTGCTATTTAGAAAGCATGATCATAGGGATGGCACTGCACCATAGAAATCAGGAAAAAGATTATAGCAGCGAAAAGTGCTTTCAACAAAAACCGAACTTTACCGAAGGAAGGCTTGATTTTTAGCGAAGGAAGAAGCTTCCAAAATGCTTTTATATAGAATTAAAACATTGACACAGAGGGAAATGAAAGCAAAATATTTAGAAAATCTTGAGAGTAGTGCTGGAGGAAAATGCGGAAGATCTGGCGAACGAAAATAATATTATTTTATGTACATTGTGTTGTTATCCTGAATAATAACATAACATGTATACTATAACATACTCAGGAGGCTGAGTGCACCCCAGCTTAGACCTCCCAGGTGGTAAAATCCCCAGGCCAGGCCGGTACAGGGGATCGAACACGGGTTCTCCACGCCTCAGGCAGGCGCGCTACCACTGCGCCAAGGGGGCGATTTAATTAAGAAAAATAATAACATATTCCCTAACACACAAACGTATTCTATAAACGCATCAGCATACTTTGTATGAAAACAACTGCATCCTAAAAAGTTTAGTCTGATGTCTTATATAGTTTCTGAGTTTCATCAAGAATATGGCAGACTTAATACTCATGTGACATGTCCACCAAAATATATGAAGAAATATAGGTACTTGCTTTTCACAACAAAGTATTTTACAACACAGAACATCTTCGGAGATTGTAAACTATAGAAAAAATCTGATGTGTTGCAATCACATGACTTTCTCTATTCATTCTTATACAAACTATTCTTACAAAAGCTTACGTTTCTATTTTATGCTAATCGAGATGAAATTCTAAGAAATGGTTTTATTGCATACTTGGTAAAATACCGGCTGTTACCCGTGGTTTGACAATTTATCCCTAGAGCATCATAGACACAATGGATACTATAAAACACCCAAAATAAACATTAATAAAAGCACTGGGAAAACACTATAATATATTTGTAATGTCCTCCAAAGTAGTGTCATATCGGACGGTGAAGGAATGATCGAAACGGGTGAAATACCAGAGGAAGAAAAGCAAGTAGAGAAAGCTTTGTGAATATAAGAAATCATATAGAAAATTGCATGACTTATTTGTCGAAGAGAGATTAAAGGAAGCAATGCGATTGTGTTTCGTAAGTGAAAGTGAGTAAACAAAATCGTGTGAATGTAACGCGTTGCATTTCAATTTCAAACATATCGAAAATTGTAAAATTGTTTGTAGAATATGAAGTAGAGAAAGAAGTGTGATTGTGTTTCCTAAAAGAAACACACACACACACACACACACACACACACACACACATACACACACACACACACACACAGATATATATATCGGTTTGCACTTGCCCGGTAGCCTTACGTTTCTTTGGAGGCATTTATGAAATATACGATTAATTAATCAAATATGTCAGAACGTTATACAGGCTATAATAATAATAGTAATAGTAATAATAATAATAATAATAATAATAATAATAATAATAATAATAATAATAATAATAATAATAATAATAATAATGATAATAATAATAATAATAATAATAATAATAATAATAATAATAATAATAATAATAATAATAATAATAATAATAATAATAATAATAATAATAATAAGAAGAAGAAGAAGAAGAAGAAGAAGAAGAAGAAGAAGAAGAAGAAGTAGAAGAAGAAGAAGAGAAGGCGAAGAAGAAGAAGAAGTACCAAGTAAATAAATACTATTAAAAATACTAAAATCCACAAATACCACAGTTTCCAATGACGATTTCTTGTTAATGCACCTGAATGACTTCCGTTTCACATTCTGGCTACCTCATCGCAATTTATAGAGAAAATCTCTTTGGGAAGAAATAATAGCAATTTAAGTAACCTCAATATAACATCGCTTGTTCTCTGCAAGCAACATACACAAAACTGGTAAGAAAGCACAAGAAAGTCAAAACAAAAGAAAAACCGTGATCGATTACTCCATGGTCGATGTCAGAGAGATAGATCAACCAATATTGTATGAATTGTTATTTTGTGAGGCCGTGAAAGCGTAATTATTCTTGTGTTGGCAATATGCAAGCTACTTCGATTATGGTTGATAAAGATACAAATGGTCTTGCGAGCTTTTGTAGCCATTTCATATAACTAAATAATTAACTTGTGAAGCTAGACAGTAATTTTTGCCTAATTTCAAAGCTTACCTGTGCCATGTTTGGTGTAATTGGTACAACGATGTAGAAGCATATAAGGATACACACATACACACACACACGAACGCACGCGCACACACGCATACACACAAACACGCACCTTTTTTCTAATTTTTTTTTTTTTAATTCAAGGGGCCTCAAAAGAAATGACTCCGGTGAAATCTCGACATCGAATTTTTGGGTGGAGCACAATACTTCATTTACTACCTATACGTAACAGAGAAAGTAAAAATGGTTATTTTAAATTCGGGGTCCCCTACGATATCGAAGTTTTGGGTGGAATGCATTATTTCTACGATACGCAATAGAGGAAGTAATAAAGCACCAAAATATACGAAGGAAGGAAGGAAGAAATGCACCGCCCTTGAGTGGAAGCATCTGAGTTTATTTGTGCATGTTTACGTAATATTTACGAACGAGTGAGCTGCTCATTCTCGGGATTTACAATGCTCGCCGACAAAAGAAGCGTCATTCTTTAAGAAGCTTACGTCGATAAATACATAGTCAATGGATATACTGAAAGCCTTTTGTCAGTTCTCAATACTAACCGCCTGCCCTCAGAGCGTTTAAACGTCCTTTTGTTGTCCTTTTACGTTGGAAAGAAATGTGCAGTAAAACTCACCGTTCCCTCTTTTCTTTGAACCCTACTTTTCCTTTCCGTTTTATGTGACAACCCATGCAATAAATATTAGCGAATAAATTCCTAGAGTATCATAGAAAAGTCTCCTCGATAACGTGTTTAAGCTGACATTCTGGAGGTCCCGGGTTCGATTCCATGCGACCGCCAAGGGTTCTTTTCGTAATTTCCCGGGTAGGTAGGCGAATGTGGGATGACCTGTACACAAAACGAATTTAGTAATATGCTCTGTTTGGGACCATCTCTCAGTTTGTTATCATCCTACGGGGCTCGCAAGGGTGAGGGATGATTACTAACCAATGACACTGTTTGACAGTTGCAATACGGGGCTGTAATGAGGACAAGGAAAGACGGTGGGCGGGGTAGGGTTCTATCCTACATTTATACTGCAATTAAACTTCGCTTCGAAATAGCTCTAAACATGTTTGTCCATTCTGAAACTTTTTAGTCTATAAATAATTGTTATATTCAAGATTTGTTGTGTTGCTTCACTGTTAACAGCTGCAGTTTTTCAATGAATTTAAGTAGTGTATATTCCTCGTCTCCACTTTCTTCTTCTCTTTCTTCTTCTTCTTCTTCTTCTTCTTCTTCTTCTTCTTCTTCTTCTTCTTCTTCTTCTTCTTCTTCTTCTTCTTCTTCTTCTTCTTCTTCTTCTTCTTCTCCTTCTTCTTCTTCTTCTTCTTCTTCTTCTTCTTCTTCCTCTTCTTCTTTCGTCGTGATTATGATTACCATCTTTATTATTATTATTATTCTTATTATTATTATTATTATTATTATTATTATTATTATTATTATTATTATTATTATTAATCATCACTATTATTACTGTTATTGTTGATCAATAGATGCATTTATTTATTTATTTATTTATTTATTTATTTATTTATTTATTTATTTATTTATTTATTTATTTATTTATTTATTTATTTATTTATTTATTTATTTATTTATTTATTTATTTATTTATTTATTTATTTATTTATTTATTTATTTATTTATTTATTTATTTATTTATTTATTTATTTATTTATTTATTTATTTATTTATTTATTTATTTATTTATTTATTTATTTATTTATTTATTTATTTATTTATTTATTTATTTATTTATTTATTTGTTTGTTTATTTATTTATTTATTTATTTATTTATTTATTTATTTATTTATTTATTTATTAATATTTTGTTACTCCTCTGTATTTAGTTCACTATATGCAGAATGTATTATTTGTCCGTATTTGTTTTAACATTAACACTTCCAGGATTGGTTTCGACTTCCGCCAATTTGTTTCTTTTTCTATCTTTTAGTTGTAGGTCAATTATTGTGTGTCAGGTATGTGCGTTTTCGTTTCGTTTCTTTTTGTGCATATTGGCCATTTCTTACTGAATGATGGCTTCATTTCTAGGGGAACTATTATACGTAACTGCAGGCGTGACATTTATCTACAATGTTTTTATCGTTTGTTACTGCCTTTTGTGTGACATTGCCATTGTGTTTTATCTGTGGATACCTTTTATCGGTAGCGTTTCACACGCAGCGCTGGCGACAATGCCACTATACTATGCCACGCAGGGAAGAGAAATACAAGACGTGACTACGATTAACTATTGAATAATCTGCACTTAAGGTTCACGTACTCGTTGGCATTCATATAGTCAGAGATCCAAACATTACGAAAAAATCTTATGTTTAACAGACACATGATTTATTTTCGGCCTTGCCATAAAATGATTAAAAAAACACGAGTTTAATCAAACAATATACGTGGTATTTATCGATTACAAAAAGGCATTTGATGCAGTAGAACACACTTCGTGTTGAACACACTGGAAACGATAGACATTAATTAAAATACCTAAAAATCTTAAACGGAGAGCAAGTGAAAACAGAAATCGTGTGAGAAATCTTTAGAGTAAGAAGAAGAGTCAAACAGGGTGACCCCATTGCGCCCCATGCACACTAGAGGCGAGCTTCAGAAAACAGCTGGAAGAGGAAAGGGATGATTTGCAGATATATATATATAGTGTTGTTCGCAAAATCCGCCACAGAACTACAGGGAATGGTAGCAGAACTGAACACTAAATGCGCGTTAGCAGGACTACAAATGAACCCTACAAGGACGAAAGCAATGACAAACGACATAGAGACACCAGTAATAATGAACGACACACAAATTCAATACTGCAGCGAATACGTATATTAGGTTGAAAAAGGAGTCAAAGAAACTCGAAGAAGAATGGGGGAAATTCTGGGGACTCAAATGCCTACTCCTAGACAAAAACAACATTCAATTAAGATTGGAAAACTTACAAACCTGTATTATACCGGTGCTAACATATGGTAGCCAAACGTGGACACTGACAAAACAAGAACAGAAGATACAAATATGTCAGCGCAAAATGGAGAGAAACATCTTGGAGATTGAACTATAACACAAAGTAAGGAAAGAAGAACTGAGATTACGAAGTGGCATCGAAGACGCACACAAAACTACAAGAGGACTCAAATGGAAATGAGGAGGACATGTGGCCAGTCTACTTGCAGACAGATGGACCTATGCCCAAGAAGAGGGAAAAGAAGGAGACCGAGAAGGATATTGGCATAGGACATCACGGAAGCGATCGGACCACAGTGGACACAACTAGCGAGGAACAGGAAAGAGTGGAAAATTACAGTTTTAAGTTTATAACAAAACAATAACAGATCACAGAACTAAAAGTGTAGTGCGAAGCGCGAATACTCCAAGTTTGAATTAGGCACACAGAGGAAAGCCCAGCCCATGTGTAAAACTGAGCTAACCCTACCGGAGTTAGGAAGAGGCCCTTGCCTGCAACGCATTTTGTGACTTTTCCTATTCTTACATAAAAATAAGCAATTGGTAGAGAGATGAACAGCATCACTATAATATGAGGCAGTGAAAGGGAGGGTAACAGAGTCCATTGCAACAAGCAGTTGTTTTGACTCTGTGACAACTTGCAGAGCACCTTTACCTTGCTTATGCCCCTGAGGAGGATGGATAAGGCAAATGGATCCTAAGCGCGGCTGCAACGTTGGCACGACAGAGTAGGTGGCAGGGTTCCTTCATTTTCCCAATTAGAATCACCCCGTCGGAGACTCCCCAACCCTTTAGGTTTCATATCTCCAAGGAGGGCGCGGCACTCGGAAACAGGTTGCCCTCCACCCTCGGGCTTGTACCATCCCAAGGAAGTCAGTAGGGTTCTCTTACTATCCGGGGGACGAGAGTTCTAGAGCACATTCTCTCCCCTGCCGTGCTGCTGCCGTAGCGACCCGGGAAACCTCCGAAAAAAGCCCATGGGTCAGGAAGGTGGACCACGGGACAACAAAATCGCAGTCGCAAATAAAATAAAATATATTACAAATCATAAACTCGGTTACATGCTGCACTAACTCCGGTTTTGTCGATCTAGGTATTATTATTGTTGTTGTTGTTATTATTATTGTTATTATTAATGGTGTTGGTCGTCGTTGTCGTAAGGGTGGTCGGGGTTGTCATAGCAGCGGTGGTAGTGTTGGTGGTGGTGATGGTGGTGTACTGGTGGTGGTGATGGTGGTGGTGCTGGTGGTGGTGGTGGTGGTGGTGCTGGTGGTGGTGGTGGTAGTGTTGGTGGTGGTGGTGGCGGTGGTGGTGATGGTGGTGGTGGCGGTGGTGGTGGCGGTGGCGGTGGCGAGGTGGCGGTGGCGGTGGCGGTGGCAAGGTGGCAGTGGCGGTGGCGAGGTGGCGGTGGCGGTGGCGGTGGCAAGGTGGCAGTGGCGGTGGCGGTAGCGGTGGCGAGGTGGCGGTGGCGGTGGCGAGGTGGCGGTGGCGGTGGCGGTGGCGAGGTGGCGGTGGTGGTGGCGGTGGCGAGGTGGCGGTGGCGGTGGCGGTGGCAAGGTGGCAGTGGCGGTGGCGGTGGCGGTGGCGAGGTGGCGGTGGTGGTGGCTAAATAGTGATTGTGGTTGCGTCCTTAGGCATGAGTTAAATGTGCCCTTGCGCATAAGGAAGTTGGACAGCTACTATACAGTTGAACTATACTGTTCACACACAGGCGCACGCGCGCTCACCTATGACGCTCACTGCTAAATGCAATTTACTTTATTTGCAAGTTTGTGGGAATTAGTTCTGATAAATCTGCGTGATTAACTTGTAAGGAAACATTTAGCTGGACATTAATGCTACAATGAAATAATGTTTTGCAACAACGCTCGTAGTTGATGGCCTTGTTGATATCGACCTAGCTGTTTACTGTATGTGTGCATTCCAGCATTTCGTTGCACTAAAATGCGAAACTTGGGCAAGCTTTAAGTCTTATCCGACGAGTGATCGCTCGCGTCGTTTTCCTTGCCGCATTTTTCACATTAGGATATATGTATTGTGTTAATAGGGTGTTGTCGATTAGGAACACATGCTGCTCTATTTTGCTTGAGTGAGATGCAGTAACATGGCATACAAATGCCGGGACTTGTCGGAATGCACCTCTGAAATTAGCCAATATTACGCGCACACAATAATATTGAAGACTATTGTTTCAAGTGTTATTTTTCTTTCTCATATTGCATGTATGTACCCTTACAGTCATCTAGGAGACAGTACTGAGTTATATTGTTCTAATTTTAATGACTACAGTTTTGGATTTTTGCTGTTTTTTATGCTTTTGCTTTCTCCGCCGCCTTTTCTTTCTTCCTCCGAACACTTGCTCCTGCGTTTCCATTCAAATTTTGCATGACAGTTCCGAAAGGAAATGCAGTTAAAACTGCAATATCATTTGACACATTTTTCATATCGGTATTGGCTTGTATGATATTTGCATGACAAAATGTATAAGTTGAATTGTATCTTCATTCTGTATAGTCGGTAAACCATAGGTAACAGATGAGCAAGATCTTGCAAAAACCTAAATCTCGTTAAAGCACACGTTTATGACTATCATTTTTATGGAATTAACTGTTTCCGAGATGTTACTCTTCATTGATTTCAGTTTCAAATACCTACCTTTTCTCAACTGGTAATTCGTTATTCCTTTTTTAGTTTTCTCTTCTTTCGTTTTCTCTCTCCCCCCCCCCCCCCCCCCCACCTCCACGTTGTCGTACACAAAACACAAACTTTCAAAACCTCCGCATAACAAGCCGTTCTTTAAGAATCTGACTATCCCTACATGTCAGATGGTACTGAAAGTTTATCTGGATTAACAAGAGGTGTATTTGCGGTAGTTTAGCTTGCCTCGAGGATCATAACAGTGGAACGTCACTCATATCACCCAAGTTAGACGCATAGGGAGAAAATATGTACAAACGCTCAAGTTCATTAATACTTGCTTCCGCAGTCCAACACTGGTCGGATAGGAGTCGAAACTTCTTCATTCTAATCTAGAGACAGAGGGTTGGTAACCGAGTCTGTTTTCAACATGTCTCTTTCTCTTTCTGTGGGTATCAGATGCACCCTACAGAAGAACAAGATGTAAGAATGAGTAGAAAAAGTCTGTAAATACAACAATAGCTTTTACACGCGTGCGCGTTTCTACATATGCTGTACCATTTTAGTCGGTAATGGAATTGCACCCAGCACTATATATATATATATATATAGAGAGAGAGAGAGAGAGAGAGAGAGAGAGCTCTCTGAAATACATATTCTGAAGTACCCTGAAACCTCCCACATAGGTTGGCTATGTCTTCGAGTGAGTGTGTGGGTTAGTGAGAGATTGATTGAGTGGTTGAGTGAGTGGGTGGGTGAGTGGGTAGGTGGGTGAGTGGGTAGGTGGGTGAGTGGGTGAGCGGTTGAGTGAGTGCGCGAGTAAGTGACTCACTGAGTGACTAAGTGAGTGTGTGATGAGTGAATGAGTGTGTGCGTGAGTCACTGAGTGAGTGAGCGTGTGAGTGATTGTGCGAGTAAGTGTGAGTGAGTGAGTGATTGATTGATTGATTTAGTGAATGAGTGACTAAGTGAGTGAGTGAATGAGTGAGTGAGTGAGTCTTAAGGGCCCATTGACAATGGGTGATTTGGGTCCAGAAGTCTTTAATGGTAGGACATCAGAACCTTTTTTCTTTTACTTACTTTCTTTCTTGCTTCCTTTGTTTCATTCTTTCTTGAATTCCTTTCCTTTTCTTTCTTTGTATTGTTTCCCAACATGTAGATTGTATCAAAGTCACTGAAGGTTGCAAAATTTTGTATAAAGCGTATATTCGAAAATTCACGAGTGGAAAAGCATCTTAACTCCAAAAACTCTGATTGTATACGCTTTCCCTCAGCTTCTCTTCAGTGTTTAATTATTATTCTTAACTACAAAAGTCCGGGGCAGAGATTAACATTACGACGCTAGGAGTACTGGAAAGAGGGTCTTTTTAATGTTTAACTGGCACATAACGTAATTTGCGTCCCGGGGGATTGCTGAAAATGTTGATCTTGCACCTCTAGGTTTGTATGGTCTAGCTGTGAAACTTGCACATACACAGCAAGGCAAGTTCGAATACCGGTTAGGGTGGAGGCTTTCTCTTCTCCTCCTCCTCAAAAGTCGGATATATAACCCTTAGTTCACAGCTCATCTCAGCACCGCCTCTGTTGACCTGGGTAATTGAAGGCGACGTTAAACACAAGTCGCGGACGTTTTTACTTTCTCTTCCATCTACGTACAAGAGGAAGTATGCTGAGTGAGGTGGCGCATGTATTTAACTCAGGAGTTTAGCTATGACCTTTTTTTTTTTTTTTATTTATTTATTCTTTTTTTTTATTTTTTATAATATTTTTTTTTTATTTACTACGAGCTATCAGGCAAATCATTTTTTTTTTATATTAAATAACGTCTAAGTGCTCATTTAAGAGCTTCCATATGTGAGGATATTTTCTCATCCGGTATCTTTCTGCCTTTAGCCATGATTTAAAGTCTGTTAACGCCGGTTGTTCAAAACTGAGACAGTAATGGTATAATCCAAGGGTCAACCATATCTGGGTGTACTCAGTTATTCCTTTCTGGAATTTCCAAGATAACAAAACCGACGTTACAGCGTTTTCTGAAGTGTTCCCAATCAAGTGCCCCATCTGTTTCTTGGTACCTTTGACACAAGCGAACCTGAGATATCGCGATGTTGTTTATACCTCTCGCGGCGACGTTTTACACCCCGCTTCAAAAGTGACTTATCCTTTCTTTCCCAGTGCAATACATATTACGCGAAAATCACTAATAGATTATATTATCGTATAAACCAAGAAATTATGGTCATACTTTCAGTAATATCACAAATGAATTATGTTTATTGGAGACTCAAGAATCACACGGTATAATATTGTAGCAACACTGGCACAGCTTACAGTCCAGTCATTTTGAACTGCCGGTGTACTCTGTTTACATCGTACCAAGAAGCTCCGCACCGCACAGCGCGATTGCATGTTGAAAGACAAAGACATTCTCCTGAGTTAATGACAGTAGTGCATGCTTCGATTCCCACAGTCGATGTTATTGAGCTATGGATTACTTCCGGAGTTTGTTCGGCTGGCTAGGCGAAAGTTGGGAAACATTCCTTCCTCTCCCGAATTTCTTTTCACCACTTCCCGTTTCACTTCATCCTTCATCCCGTTTCTTGTTTCAGGGTTGGACAGTGTCCACAGTGTTCCGGCGTTTCATGGCTCTAAAACCTTCCGTCCCCGGAGAAGCGATCTCCGGTTTCCGAGGCTCCAAGTAGGACGTGCAGGAAGAGGAAGGGTAAATAAAATAATGCTAATATAATAATAATAATAATAATAATAATAATAATAATAATAATAATAATAATAATAATAATAATAATAATAATAATAATAATAATAATAATAATAATAATAATAATAATAATAATAATAATAATAATAATAATAATAATAATAATAATAATAATAATAATAATAAATAATAATAATAAATAATAATATACATCTGTGTGTGTGTGTGTGTGTGTGTGTGTGTGTGTGTGTGTGTGTGTGTGTGTGTGTGTGTGTGTGTGTGTGTGTGTGTGTGTGTGTGTAGAATACACAACCTATAGTACTAAATACAAATACAAAAACATAATATAAATGCTTTAAACCAAAACACAATTAATTAAATTCTTTGTTATTTATGTAACTTTTGGAGAACTTACACTTCTGACAAATGGAACATAGCCATTCATTTTTATATATTAACCGTGCAAAGAGAACGGAATATGAAAGCTTTAAAGGATTTGACTATCGCTCAAAGCCTACTGTATTCCTATTTTCTCCTTGTCAGCAGAATGCCTCCCAAAGCTGCGGGGACGGCATAAATGGAAGTGAGTGTACGACACGGGACCACCAGCTTCACTTCCTTCCGAAGGAAGCTATGCTAAGGATTTTTCGACGAAAAATCCAGGTCGGATTTGACCTGCGACCTCAGGACCAGAGGCTAGCACGGAGGACAACAACGTGAAGTACATAGAACAATAAGATTTCTTAAGAATAGTTTATAGACTCTGTGTATGTAAAAATAAACGGTGATAGGTAGAGAAAGTAATTAGAATATAGGAGAGGAATTTTCTAAAACGTGCTCTTTAGGCTGTAGGGAGCTCAGAACGTGATCTGTCCTTAGGTCGAATGTACCTGAGGTAAGCGGAAGAGAAAGCGACGACGCAGTCATAACTAGACCGTGTTTTGAAGTGAAGCATATGTACATAGGTGCTGTTACGAGTCTATGGGTTGCCTGCATCTTAACCGCCTAGTTCCCCGCATCGTAACTGTAAACATTAAAATAGCACTTTTACTGCCGACACATTTTACAATGGGCAGCTCCTTACTTCACTCCGCTCCGCCACACCGCGCCGTCAAAGCTTGTTTTCAAAAGTATTTACGTCGTACTTGTAAGAAGCTGTAAACAAAGGTGTGGAAATAATATTTCATTGACTGTGTTCTACAACACAGCTATTTATACTTCGCCTTTCCTCGAGTGACGCACTTCACTTCACTGGACAAAGACACACCCTGACAGCAATACGGAAATATTCCTAATGATCTTCATATAATATGTAACCATGAGTAGTATTACATAGATCCGCCGATGCTTTTGTTTGTAGAAGCAGAAAATTTTCACTTGAAATTCAATGATGATGATGATGATAATAATAATAATAATAATAATAATAATAATAATAATAATAATAATAATAATAATAATAATAATAATAATAATAATAATAATAATAATAATAATAATAATAATAATAATAATAATAATAATAATAATAATAATAATAATAATAATAATAATAATAATAATAATAATAATAATAACAATAATAACAATAACTTCGGCTTGGATTTATAGATAAATATGTGTTTTCCTAATACGAACTTGAAACTGGATTTAATGCACTAAATATTCACACCGAAGTAAATACTTTAAGTTTTATTGCACATAAAAACGCATATTTTCTGATTTTCATGTGAATAAACATTTTCGGATATTCACATAAATTACACAAAGAACCCCTTTCTAAAACAATTCTCACATATTTACACAAAGCTGCATAAAATCAACAGCAGAGATACTAACAGCTTACCATCCAACTTCAATTCTCAATTACATAGGCCAGATGTCGCATTATTGGAAGAATTGATATATCAGCTGTACTATCCCTTCACTTGGAAGACGTATAAACATCATGCTTTCTGAAACTACATACATAAACCAGCTAGGTAAGAACGGAAAATTCCTCCACTGTCATGCGCTTGATTAATCATGTGCTAATCGACTCACAACCCATTTATACATATATCCACTGATACTTGTAGATGGCCATTAAACTGTATACTCAATTAGTCATTTGTAAATCCGCAAAGTTTATACAACCTACCATTTGTATTCTGGTGTTGGGAAGTAATTATCGACAGTTTTGAGTTCACCATTGATTAAACGTGCCTTTGAGAGAAGAAGTTCAAGTATTTCAGGATGCGGAAAAAAGCTGGATTTTCTTTATTATCCTGCAGCACAAAATTTAAAAAGAAAGTGCAAGGATGTGTTCTAAAATAATAGTGGATTTTAAAGAATGCTTAAAATTTCAAATATTTTGGATGGACAACATGAAAACATTATTGTAGTGAGTGTGAGTGACATTCCATGATTTGACTATCTCTCACAGCCTACTGTATTCCCATATTCTCCTTCCATCTACGTGGGAATAAGCAAATAAGATAATTTCTGCAAATGTTTAACTCTACTAACATGAAGAAGATACAGGGATAAGAGTGTATAGGGATGGTTACTACAAGAGTAGAGAAAGTCATGGGAGTGCAGCACATCAGATTTTTTAAAAATGTTTTTCTTTCGTTTTTCTTCTTTTTCAGGGGCTGCAAATATATTTTTCCGATGAAATCTCCGATCTAATTTGATGATGGTAAGGAAAGAAGAAACTGCTATTAGACTTCTTCCTTATGTAGATTATCCAATCCCAACCGAGCAGAATGGCTCGGGCAGTAACGTCTGTGGGCCTCATTCGGGAGCTCGCAGGTTCGATCCCCTGTGGCCGACCTTTCTGACCCATAAGTCTTTTCTTTCTTTTTTCGGAGCTTTTCCCGAGTCGCCAGGCGAATGTTGGGAAGGATTTCCATATCCTCCGAATTTCGTTACATCAATAATTTCATTTCACACTTCATTCCGTTAGTTTCTTTCAGGGTTAGAAGCGTCGGCGAGCGTCGCGGCAGCAGCACGGCGGTGCGAACGAAATGCGGATTGGAAGGGAACCTACTGGTTTCCGGGCCCCCCTATGGTACTGTACAAGCTTCAAGGGGGAGGGAACCTGTTTCCTAGTCTCACCTTCCGCCGTCTTGAGAATACGGAACTGGGGTGGAGATAGGAACAGGGCTGAGTCAGCCTCCGCCGGGGTGATTCTTAATCGGAGAATGTAGGGATCCTCCACCTGTTCTGTTTCGGTCGCCCTTAAAATCCATTCGCCTCATCCATCCTTCCGGGGGCGCTCCGTCAGAGGCATCATGAGCATCGGCAGACTTTTTTCCAAGGGGGGGGGGCCACATGTTGGAAGTTTGCAATCAGATATTATTAACTCATTATTTTATTGTCAAAATTTATATTTGTTGCAGATAACCGTATTGATTTATGTTAAATAACAATTGTTCTTAATTAAAATAATAGTTTAATAGTCAGTAATTGATTGCACATTAAGTTCACCAACTTCCAAGGGAGGGGGGGCCGCGGCCCCCCCTTTCCCCCCGTTCGCGACGCCCATGAGAGGCATAGGCACAAAATATCGCCTTTTGGTCGAGGTGCCAAGTTGTCAGTTATGACATACACACACGACTCTTTTTCTAAAAATGATCTTTTTCAGGTGCCCCAAATATGTTTCCGATGAAATTTCGGGATCTAATTTTCGGCTGATGGTAGAGAAATTAGAAGCTGCAGATTATGTAATCGCTGCAAGAAATAGTCAAGCTCACACTCCTGCAAGTATGCAATCAAGTCCCTCCTTCTGCCCCACTGCTCCTTCGAAACAGAAGACTTAATCCCAACACGCGGTCACGTGTATGCAATAATAATTATTATTAAATCGCTTGTTTTCAAGGATATCTTCAAATTTCATTGCATTTAATTAGCAGTATTGTGTTGGCTGATCTGTTTACAGCTAGCTCTATTACTTAGGTACTTTCTACCAAGCACCAGATAACGTGATCACTCATTAATTATTGCACTGCCCTCATAAAGTTCTTTGTTTACTGTTAATGTTGCGAGATAAAGCCATAAATTCTAAGAATTGGAAGACATAAATTACAGTGATTTTAACTCGAATGCAAGGTTTGTGAGACGTTCATTGCCATTTCAAATAGGCGTCATTAGCCCTCCTCCGGATTTACCGTTAAGAGAAGGGTTCTCTAGAAGGTCAATACATCACTTCCCGACCTAGGCAAATAATGTTCACACTTTCTCCTTAACCCGCTAATTGGATGACAGCTTTGTTTTGTCTCCGCCTTGCTTTTGTAATGTGTAGGTTTCAAGTGAACTTGGGTGCGCTATTGAAACCGTGCATTATCTAACTAAACTGTTCATGGAAAATTGCTCCCGACAAAGAAAAGCAAGGGCATAACTTTCCATTAGACGCAATCTATCTATTGTTGCTTACATCACGAATGACGACATTCACATACACATTTTGATTTACCACAAAAGCGTGGAAATGAACTGAGGAAAATCTGATGTGCTGCACTCACATGGCTTTCCCTACTCTTGTATTAACTATATTCTTACAAACTATATTCCTCTATATTCTTTATGTTAGTCGAGATAAACATTTGCAGGAATTATATTATTGTTGATTTTCTTATAGGTGCAAGGGGAATATGGGAGTACAGTAGGCTTTGAAAGTCCGTTCTCTTTGCACGAGCAAGAGATAAAAAAGTGAAAAACGACCTTCCATTTGAGAAAAGTTGAAGTATTGCAAAACTCACACAAATAACAAGGAATATTTCCGAAATGGTTCACTCAACAAAAAAATGCATTTGGACATAATTTGTGTGTTTCAACGAGATCTACATTTTTTGTACAGTAACATTTGGTCTATCTCTTATGGTTTACCAGTTACGCAAAAGTCATCTAGAGTAAACAGGACTACCTAGGCTAGAGCCAGAAAATTCAAAACATATATTTCATTTGCCGCAAAACGTGAAAATATCTTAATTATATGGAATTTTAATTAAAATCGTTAGACATTTTTGGAAAAAATAAACATTTTCGGAAAAATATTCCATGTAAAGTGTAGTTTTGGGTGGAAGAATTATCTTCAAAATCTTCTTTCCACATTTTTGAAAGATATCAAACTTCAATGCCAACTTTGGTTTTTAAACGACTTTTCTTTTTTGTGTTATGCTGTTCACAGACATATTTCGAGATAAATAAAGTTAATAAAATAATCTCATACTGTTTTGCGAAGTTTCATATAATCATACATGACATTTTAATCGATCATAGTCTGAGTAATTTAAACAACTTCTTGCATTCACGTGACTTTCTCTACTGAGTTTTCCACAAACTATTCTTACAGACTTAATCTTGCTAATCGAGATAAAGTTTCTTTACATATTTACACATTTCGTTGTATTGTAGGTCTCAACGAGAAACCATCTGTGGGATGGTATGCTCTGTGGAAGTGAAAGGGGATAGAGTAGCATATGGCAGCTCACGATGATGACATAGATACGTGTACATGGGTATTACAGGGGTGTAGAGTCAATGGATGTCAGATATGTATTACATACCGTTTAATTTTCGTCAAACCCATCGACAAATTGCTAATTATACTTTTGTATTGCTTGAATCTATTAAAAATCAAGCTTTCCTTAACATTTATGATTTGAATTCACGCCACTCTACAATAACTTGATGACAGTATATTTGGAAGCAACGGCATCTATCGTCAGCTGTAGGAAACTGGTGCGCGCTTGATCCACGGGATGTAATGTGTCATTTTAAATCTCATATGAAGAATTGTGTTAATATTATTGCATTTATAGTCGTTAATATGGAATATTTCGCGATTTGTTTTGCTTTTTGTATGTGTGTTCTTCAATTGTGGGCACTGGTTACTTAATTTTAAAGCAAATATAGGTTAAGATTTGTGCGGATTCTGGGACAAAGGTATGTACACAGGCAGTAACATCCAAGACGTCACAGCATGAATCAGAGCTACAGTAGCAGACAAAAGTTCGTTTCCGTGTCGTTGTTGCAACGAGATTGCAAATAAACTGCTATGTGATCGATAAACTCCACGTAAGCAGTCTCAAAACATTACAATTTCTCTAATTACAATATGTAATTAAAGCACATCCTCCGCTCAGTATTACGACGAAAGTTAAAAAATTTGTGTATTAGATGAAAATTCTGATATTAATAGTGAAGAGCAATACCGTTCATTACATAAATTTTGACGGAAATATTATCTGCTTTACAGATGTATGTTCTGATGGAAAACAAAGATTCTCTTTGGAATTATTATCCAACCTTTGTTTGAGACAATGGTAAAAGATGAAAACTCCAAACTGCAATCCTGTTTAAGTTGGATCATATTTTGAGTAATTTTACATATTCGTTGGGTTACATACCCGAGTCAGGCTAGGCCACTGAGATACAATATAAATTAACAACTATCTTTCTCTACGAGAATGTGCCCACAAAGTACGTCTTTCGCAATAATTGCAGGGTTTTCTGAGGAAGATTACGGCTACTTTCCCAAATTATCAAGAAGGTAAGTAGCCTTCTTAGAACATACACTCTAGTGCGGAATGCTGAGATCTAGCATATGGAGATCGCAACGTTAGTCCTATCCCATTGAGCATAATTAAATGCTTTTCCATTATTTACGTTCCTCTCTCTGATCACATTATCAAGACTTACGTGTTTGTTATTGTCAACAATTTACATTCTCTTCTGTTCTCTAAAATTTGATTCAAGCCGGATATGTATTCTCTGCGAAGATAATCCTCCAATAATGAAATGTCCTATATTTACCACATACTCCATGACAATTCCTATCCCATTTCTTAAAAGCAAACAATTTTGCTTTTCGCCATTCTTCCGGTGTAATATTTTTAACCCCAACATTAGGAGTAAATATGTTATGTATTTTAAAATTATTCTGCCGTACCTAAACAATTCAAAGTTTAATGATCTAATTTGAGAGCTTTTGTATTTTTGAATGATTTTGGGCGTTCTTTTCTAAGTTATTTAAAGCAAAATTCTCTATTTCTTTGCTATTGTTTTAAACGATTGTTACCTCCACTTTTTATGTGATTTTTGTTACGTCACATTTCATTACAAACTATTTTTCTTTGATTACGTTTATCTTCACTGCTTCTCTATAAAGTTTATTGAGAAATAGGTTGATTTACCAGTGAATTATTGTCAAGTACCATTCAGTATTACTTTTACTAATGTTATTTTAAAAAATATGGGAAGTTCACAAAACAGCTCCTTTTTGCATTGTCTCCCCTTCTAGAGCATATGTGGTTGTGTTGTTCATAAAGTTATTTTCTTTTATGTTCAGTCTAAGTCTTAAGATTGTCATTTTCCGCACTGTAACGCTATGTTTTAAGTTTTCTATTTTTTATCAACACAACGTTGACACTACTCCAGCTGCAGCCGTTTCTTGGCATTTATCTCCAGTACTGCACGCCTGTAGTGGACAGAGGTGAGTGACGCAGCGGCTGGGAGGTAAGCCTTGGCCCGGATAGAGCAGTTGCGCCGTAGGGTAAGGTTATATACATATTTTATCTTTAACGACTCAACTGGCGACGCCGATCTAATTCGTAACAGGTATCGGGTTATATAAGTTGGTTCTACGGTAGCCTAGCCTGACCACCTCAGAAGAATAAGCAAGTTTTCAGTTCAACTTAACATCTTTGACGTGTGTATAGTGGGAATTATTGAGAAGCTATCTGTTGATTGCGCTTACTCTGTGCAGTCGTCAAAGCGTATATTACAAAACAGAGGGTGCTTATTGGGTGTATAACACTCCCCCCTACGGAATCACACTTGGATTGTCATCCTGAATTTACACAGAATCTTTCCCAACAAGTTTGTGATTCGTAGGTTGTTAGAATGATTCAGTCAGACTGGGCCATGTTAGTTCAGAACGTGTGGTTTCCAATATATTAGCTGCAGGAATTCTTCTAGTGCTCGATAATGTGTTCAAATTACTGTATAGATATAGAGAGGCATCACTCTGAAGGTAAACGTAACACATTCACATTGCGTTGTCCTTTATTAGATTACTTAGGTCCACTGGAACTACAGATTCGTACAGCGGTGCCCTGGGAGAGGCGGTCTTCCAGTCTCCGTTAAGAAAAACAAGCTATTGTTGAAATATACTGTGTGAATGTATCTGTAAGGAATGTGTTTGTATCAATCAGCTGGTTTCCATGGGAAAATAAAATCGATTTGAATCCAATCCTATTTTCAATACGATCCACGTTTCTACGTTGAATTTAATGCTGAATGAGATCGATTTGGCTAGGCAATGCTCAAGCACACAGAATTCAAGCTTTTATGTTGGTCACTTGATTTATGTTGTTGCATATTTTATGTAGGCTGTGAGGTTGGTGAATGTTTTTAGAAGAATATATTTCGAGACTATAGAAACCATAAAAGTGGCTTTGTTGTATTTTATTATACCCACCTTCGCTAACAAAACAAGATGACAGCATGCAGCGCCATAGCATCTTTGGCAGATACAAATCGATTTGAATACGGTGTTTCCATGCAACAAAATTTCGATCCGATCCCACTTCTAGGAGCATCGGATCCAAGGATCAGTTCGATCTGAATCCGCATTTGCATGCAGTATTCAATCCGGAATAATAACTCAAGTCGATTTGAATTCCCCATGGAAATGTATTTAATAACTCCAGCGTTTTCTGCGAAAGATTACGTCTAGAGTTTCAACATATCGCTGGCTTTATCTAGCATTGCTAGCACAAAAGCAAATGTTTTTCAAAAGACCTAAATCTTGTTAATATGTTTAAATTAGTGGCAATCTTTCTAAGAAAATGCTTGAGTTGATGTCAAACACATTCCTTACGACCACATTCTAATGAGTTAATGTAATAGATGGTACATATTTCATAGTCGTGAGCTGCCATGTGCTACTGTTCACCCCTTCCCCTCCAGAGAGCATAACACATCTCACAACTTATCTTGTTAGGACCCCACCATGTTTATCTTCTATAACCGAGCGGGCTGACTGAGGCGGTAATGTCTGTAGCCCGCATTCGGGAGCTCGCGGGTTCGATTCCCGTGGCCGACCTTCCTGTCCCATGGGCTTTTCGGATGTTTCCCTGAGGTCGCCAGGCGAATGTTGGAAAAGATTTGCACATCCTCCGAATTCCCTGTCTCTGCATTTCGTTATATTATAGGGGGAACAAAATGCCAGCCTTCATCGGGGTGCCTCTGACTGGGAAAATGTGGGAACCTGCCACCTGCTCTGTCATGGCAACGTTCCAGCCGCCCTTTGGACCCAGTCACCTCATCCATCCTTCCGGCGGGTGCCCCGTCAGGGGCATAGTCACTAAAGATCGCCTTTCGGTCGAGGTGCTAGTACCCCTTCACAAGCTGCCGTTGAGTCGTTGATCTACTTACTTTGTTGCTTGTGTTTTCTTTTTGGTCTCTGTTGTTCCAGCGATATTAATTCCCTTTTGAAATCAACTCTCTGTGAGGTTCTTCTTGAACATTAATGATAGAAATGTTTTATGTTCGTAGTCTGAGAAATAAAGTATTACTTACACTGCAATTTATATTATTTCTAACTGTCGATTTCTCAGATTCAATAAGATTGGTCTTAGACAAATTATATTCACCTTCTCTCAAATTCAAAGTTGATAAGCAAGAAACTCTATCCAGAGCATACCGTGGTTTAACTTGTTAATGTTTTGATCAACGCATGACGTTATAATCAAACAGGTTTTGGCCACATACAACATTCTGGGTTTTTCGCCATCTCGTGCAGCAATCTGTTCGTCGAAATCGTTCATTGCCATCGGCCTAAGTAATTTTTATTGTCATTTGTAACTCGTACTTAAGTGAGAGGAATGTAGCGTGAACTTGTTTTCCAGCAGCAAATAATGCTGGTATGTTGGTGACCTTACATTCACTTACTGGAGGTGAAATTTTCTAATGCCGGAAATAAAGAAGAATAACTTCCGCACACCTGTAAAGCGCTACCAGCAACAACCATATGTTTCCTCCTGACCTACTTAATCTCTTTTTCTGTTTTTGCTCCAATATTGTTTTCATTTACGGCAAACTATTTGCCGACGGAATGCAAGTGCGACTTTGATGCATGGTATATAAGGATGGTAAATGAATTTTACTGGATCGAGGAAACGTTTGAAAAGAATGAACGAGTCCTTCCAATTTCCGAGGATTAGTAAAAACTCTTAATACACGTGTGTTGCATACAATTTTTGGGAGATAATTAGTAATTTAATATGACATATGAATGAAATGTGAAATACTAATCTTGAAACATAACATTCATCTTACCATTGGTGTCTTGATGGTTGAACTAGATATATTAACTAACAGCATCTTTCATATCTCTCTTTAGATTTTTCAAATATGAGAGAAATACAGTCTATTTTCCAGTTTTCTTCGATTTCAGAATCAACACACTCGTTCAAGTTAGCCGCCATGATTGATATGGGTAATTAATGACTTGAGCACGGCCTACTCTGTTTATCTCGCTGAAAGTGTATTAAGATTAAGTAACTCTCTGTATATCTTCTACAACGAAACTTGGACTGATTCCAGTGCTTTATCCTTTTAAATTATAACATATGCAATATAAATAAATATGAGGACAATTATTGAGGTGGCAAAAATAACAAGTAGGTTTAATTATATTTTATACCTGTATTGTTCAAAATATTGTCAAGTTTAAGGGCGTGAAAAAACTACTGGCTTGGGCCTTAAAAGTAAGTAATATAGGAGGACAGTATAACTCGGTAGATGTGAATACGGGATAATTCATAACCGGAAGGGCCATGAAATTAAACTATCTCCCAAAAAATTATGTGCATCTTTCATCATATGCAATTGTAATAAAAATATTTAACTTTAAAATCTGATTTTATGGCTATTGTGTATAATTTCCTCACAGTTCCACTCATCAAGTTTATTTCACACAACACAAAGTCAAAAAATGCAAGGTATATTATAAAAAATCACTGGTTTAAATCAATGTAACGACTTCCGTTCCATCCTGTATAGATGCTTGTTTGTCCCACACGGGAATCATCGGAACGCCATGAAAATTGGCAAATCTAAATTTTTTTTCATAGAGGTTTTTATGTTATCCAGTTTACTATGCAACGTATTACATTCACATAGTTCCTCTACTTGCTTTTCTTTTACATAACGCATTCACATGTCCTTCTCTACATGCCCTTCAAACATAGAATTCATAGTTTTCTATTATTGAAACTGAAATATTACATTCACACGATTTTCTCTACTTTTCTTTTACAAACACAAATCACACTTCTTTCTTTACTCTTACTTCTTCAAACAATATATTTTTCTATATGTTTGAAATAGAACTGCATCGTGACACAGTTTTCTCTATTCTTTTTTTATCTAAACACATTAACATGTTCTTTGTAGTCGCTCTTTAACATGCAATTCATACAACTTTCTATATGATGGAAACACCAATGCAACGTATTACTTTCACACTATTTTCTCAACTCACTTTTCTTTTAGGTAACACATTCACATGTATTTCTCTTCTCACTCTTCTACAAACAATTCATAGTTCTATATATTATCGAAATAGAAATGCAAGGTATTACATTCACGTGGTTTTGTCTACTCGTTTTCCTTCCTGGGTATTTGTAGTTGTTCAACAGTGCTTTCGCAAAGTGTCTTCCCGGTGTTTTTATTTATTTACTTTATCTTTTATTCGTTATAGTGTCGTAAAGGTTTTAATTAAATATTTAATATTTTAATTAATATTTTTAAAAGTTTCCAAAGATACACAAGGCTGTTGGGCAAGAACAACCAAAGTCCGAAAGTTTTAGGGATATATCATCAAACCATGAACAACGCCGGGTATTTCAGCTAGTATTCTGTATTTCATATCCTGTGAATATCTTGACGAAAAAGAAAACCGTAAGAAAGAGAAGTAAATTTACGTCATGAAAAATGTAAAGGTGATTAAAATACCTAGTTTATATCTATTTATCTTTCTTTCTCTTTCCGTGGCATTAAGCGTTTTAAAAATATTCCATTTGCAAGTTCACGATTTTTCCTAGGATGAGTGCGTCTAACGGATGTCTTGGCATATAATAACGTGGTTAGCAGAATCACCTTTTATTTGAAAACAATAATTATAAAAATAATATGAGGTTTTTCATTGGTAGAGAAAATCTTATGAGGGCTATCAAATAAGCGATGTTTTGTTTTCAGTTGTTGGAATTGTTTTTCGACACGTTGATGACAAGTGCCGAAAGAATAGGGGCAGCAGCAGTATAAACATGGCCAGCCAGATACATGAATCAGCAAGCTTAACAAACAATGATTAATATTTTCAAGGTGAGGTTAGGACGGTTCGTGGCCTGAGAGGTTCGCGTGACCATTAATAGACCAACTTACTGACTATTTCACGTACCCAAGGACATGAGCCATATTTGCTTGCTTAGTGGGCTTCCTGGAAACACGATGACTATCAAATAGCAATACAGGAAGGTAAGGCGATGATTGTAACAGAGTGATGCAAAACAACCTGCAAAATGTGTAAGCACAACTTGAGAGCAACACATCCCAATGTTACTGTATTCCTCTCACGAGAATATGTCTGTAAGGGATGTGCTAACGTCAACTCCAACGTTTTCTGAGAAGCATTACGGCTAGATTTTCAATACAATATCACTAGAGTAATTTATGTCTTACATTATTCTTAGAATTTATGATTTTACCTCGAAGCATTAACAATAAACAAACAGAAGAGAACAGTATCCTTAACGGCTCATTTAAAAAATCTGATGTGTTTCACTCACATGACTTTCTCTACTCTTGTACTAACCATTCTTACAAACTCTTATTCCTATATCTTCTTCGTGTTAGTTGAGATAAACATTTACAAAAATTTGTTATTGCTTATTTCCCTGTATGTGTAAGGGTAATATTAGAATATCAATACAGTAAGCTTTGAGCGACAGTCAAATCTTCTAAAGCTTTGAGATTCCGTTCTCTTTGCACACTTAACATATAAAGAATGAACAACGATGCTCCATTTCACCAAAGTGAAGTTTTCCGAAATTAACACACATAACAAGGAATATCTGCGAAATGGTTCACTCCACAAAAAATGTATTCAGACATAAATTGTGTGTTTTAGGGAGATCTACATTTTTTGTACAGTAAGATTTTGTCTATCTCACACGGTTTACGAGTTACTCAAAAGTCATCCAGAGTAAACAGGACTACATAGGCTATAGACCGAAAATTCAAAATATACATTTCATTTGTCATAAAAATATCTTAAACATATGGCATTTTAATCAAAATCGTTAGAGCCATTTCCAAAAAAATCAACATTTTTGAAAAAGTTTCCATATAAAGTATAGTTTAGGGTGGGGCTATTTTCTTCAAAATCTTCGTGTCGCATCCTTGAAAGACATCAAACTTAAATACCAACTTTGGTTTTTAACCAACTTTTTGTTTTTGAGTTATGCTGTCCACAGACTGACAGACACACAGACTGACACACACACACACACACACACACACACACACACACACACACACACACACACACACACACACACACACACACACACACACACACACCACCTCTTTCTACAAATGCTTTTTTTTATTCAGGGGTCTCAAAAAATATATTTCAGATGAAATCTCGACACCGAATTTTTGGATGGAATACAATACTTCCTCTACTTTATTATACGTAGAAGAGAAAGTAAAAAAGAAGGCGACCCTTTATTTGCGGGATGGTAAATGTAGGTATAAGCAGTTACCAAGATAACCAATTGTAGAATTTTGAACAAATATAAAGCAGATATTACTAATAATTTGCAAATATTATTTGACAACATCTTAGGAATACTTTGTAATAAATCACGGTTTGTAACCTCAAACAATGTAGGGCCAATAATACGTCTCGTCACATTCGTACCCGGACACGAGACAATTACATGAAATTAGGGACGATCCCTACAAAGCCCTCACAGGTAGCAACCCTAGTTGTTTAGAAAATAGATTTTATATCCCTAAATAAAGAGTTGTTGACTTCAATTCCTCGTCAAATAATTAGGGATTTTGGTTTTATACCTGTAAAAGGCGTACCCATTCACCTGATTGCATCAATAATAGAAATCAACACAGATTGCACATAAAGAAGAAGAAGCAGAAGAAGAAGAAGAAGAAGAAGAAGAAGAAGAAGAAGAACAAGAACAAGAAGAAAACTAAATGAAGAACAGAACACATGTAATGGAAACTAGTAACTAGAGTAGAATGCCCCGCTTAGTGTCCATTATTTGGCGATTTTGGTCTGCATGACCTTCCCCGTTGTTCAGTAAATGATGGTTTATTTTTGGGAAAGTATGTATCTTACATTCCTCGACCCGCTATGTTTGTATAATGGGAAGGGCTGTGTATAATCAATCAGTGGAGAGTTATATCTGTCGTCCACACCTCTCATATGATAACTGTTGACACTGTTCGATAACCGCTCCCTCTCTCTCTCCCTCTCTCTCTCGATACAACTCCACTTCCGGTGCCGGCTGTGCAGGAAGTGAGGTTAGGGACGGACACACTGAGTCAGTGAAAACTTCACATTGTTACGCTTTACCTATGCGTAAGCTGAATGCACGAGTATTTTCGCACTAAGCTTTATGCATTCCAAGTGAGAACTCATTGTCATTCTGAGCGGAAGTCGGACAGCCATTGAATATTTCTTGCGGGTTTACCTTGATGCTTCCTTCCTTGTTTCTCTTTTTGTTCCCTCCGTATTTATTAATTCGCTTCTTGCTATTTTTAACTTGGTAACCTTACTTGTTGATGCCGTGAAGTCTTTGGAGTAACAAGTGCCACTTAATTAAGTTACGTATCTGTGAAAATATAAAAATTTACAGTAGGGAAATGCATGCTTTGAGATTCCCTGAGCCTTAAAAAACGTTTTTAGAAAAATGTCTACGCGTGTGTCTGTACATCTGAAGAGCATAATTGAAAAATCTGATGTGTTGCACTCATGTGACTTTCTCTACTCTTGTACTAACCATTCTTACAAACTCTTATTCCTATATCTTCTTCGTGTTAGTTAAAATAAACATTTGTACAAATTATCTTATTGCTTATTTCCTTGTAGGTGCAAGGGGTATATTGGAATACAGTAGGCTTTGTGCGATAGTCAAATCTTTTAAAGCTTTGAGATTCCGTTCTCTTTGTACACGTAACATATAAAAAAATGGACAACGATGACCCATTTCACGAAAGTTCCAAGTTTTCCGAAACTCACACACATAACAAGGTATATCTCCGAAATGGTTCACCCTACAAGAAAATTTATTGAGACATAAATTGTGTATTTTAGCAAGATCTACAGTTTTTGTATAGTATAATTTGGTCTATCTCTAACGGTTTACCAGTTATGCAAAAGTCGTCCAGAGTAAATACGACTACAGGGGCTATAGCCAGAAAATTCAAGATATACATTTCATTTGTCATAAAAATATCTCAAACATATGACATTTTAATCAAAATCGTTAGAGCCATTTTCAAGAAAATCTAAATTTTCTAAAAATTTTCCATGTAAAGGCTAGTTTAGGGTGGGGCTATTTTCTTCAAAATCTTCGTGTGACATCCTTGAACGACATTAAACTTAAATACCGGTTTTTAACCGACTTTTCGTTTTTGAGCTATGCTGTCCACAGACTGACAGACTGACAGACTGACAGACACATAGACACACAGACACACACACGGACCTTTTTCTAAAAATGCTTTTTTTGGATTCAGGGGGCTCAAAACATGTATTTCCGGTGAAATCTCGACTTCGAATTTTTGGGTGGAATACAATACTTCCC